>CM074772.1:1304128-2504128 GCA_037355735.1 Pseudo-nitzschia delicatissima | reverse complement strand
GGACCACATGGCCGGAGATGTTCATATACAGCTCGACGTTCTGTCAGAGTCATACCAGTCACACGCATGTTTTCAAGAGTAGAAGGATGCATCCTGACGATGTCATCTGGGTCAGCGTCTGATAATCTGAAGGACATTTGTTCGCTTGAATTTCTTTGCAGTAGCCTTGGGAAGATATTGTCCGTTAGGGCTCGGCTCGTTCGTCAGCTGAGCTTCACTCATATTACGAACTTCAACAGGCATGTGCTTCCTTAATTTCTTCAGAGCTTCCAAATTACCTGCAGCGTTGTCCTCTTCCCACTTCTTCTCGATTCGATCCTGCTCAGCCAAATATTCATCTGTAATTAACAAGGCAGAGTTGTACTTCTCCATTTCTTGCTCGAGCTTAAAGTACTCTTCACGAAGTTGATTTTGTTTTTCTTTGTCTGGATGCGTAACATCACTACCACCAATTTCATTCATTCTCTTTCCAATTTCATCAATCTTCTTTTTGCAAACATCATAATCGATGTCCTCTGCGATTGCAACACCAGCTGCCGCGAGCTGCTTTTTGAGTTTGGTCTCTCGCTTCTCTGCGTCCTCGAGCTTTTCTAACAAGTCCTGCATCTTTGACGCATCGAAATCACCCCCCATTGCAGATAACTGCGCAAGCGCTTCGGCGATACTTGAAGAAGGACCTTCTTTCTTCTTTTCCTTCTTTGGGGGAGGACTGGGTTCTCTTACCCCTCCAGCAGGGAGTAGATTCTTACGAATGAAATCATCTTCCATCGCCTTGTCCTCGGGGAGGGCTTGGAGAAGAAAGCGAGGCTTGTTTCCTTTCGAGTCACTTTTCATTTTTTCGAACCTCATCTGTTAAGTCATCCATGGACACAATATTCGCGCCGGAAATATCAACGTCTTTGTAGTCCTTATTCTCTTTGAGCGTTGGGCCATCTGGTCCGATGAGAACGATAGTCTCCGGAGCTGTCTTTGACCTGGTCTCTTTTGACAAGAATAAGATCATCACCAGGATCTCCCTTGACTTGATCTTTGGGAACCAATACATATCCCTCGGGAACTCCTTCGCCAGCTTTTTCTTTGGGAACTGCAACCATTCCTTCTGGGATTGTTTTCGCCGCTTGTTCTTTTGGAACGAGTACCATCCCATCAGGAATAATGGCTGCATCTTTTTGAACAAGGACCATGCCTTCAGGAACGGGCTGCTGAGGCGGCGACAGCTCTAGCAGCATGCAGACTTGCAGTGCTATCGTCAGGTGCCAAGACCGCATCTTGAATATGTTGAGGTACACCCTCAACACTCATCTTTTGAATTACTGCTCCATCAGGCATACCCATTTTGAGCATCTTCTTGAACTTCGTTGCAGTTTCCTCTTCTTCGGAAGTGAGTGTTGAAGCTTTTCCAGAAGCCTTCGGAGGTTCAGGAGCCTTCGGAGGTTCATCGCCTGATAAGACGGAATCTTGTATGTGCTGAGGTACACCCTCAACACTCATCTTCTGGATCACTGCTCCATCTGGCATGCCCATTTTAATCATCTTCCTAAACCTCGTTGCAGTTTCCTCTTCCTCGGGAGTGAGAGTTGAAGTTTTTGCAGAAAGCCTTCGGAGGTTCAGGAGCCTTTGGAGGCTTCCTCGCCTGCTACGACGGAATCTTGAATATGCTGCGGTACACCATCCACAGCCATCTTCTGCATTACTGCACCCACCGGCATTCCCATTTTGGTCATCTTCCTATAAGTTGTCGCAATCTCTTCATCCTCTGCGGAAAGAGTTGAAGTCTTTGGTGATGCTGCTGGCTTTGATGGAGTTGCGGTCGACGAAAATGCAGCGGGCGCTTCTTTCGAAGTAACAGGTTGTTTCAGCGTTTGGAGGGAAGATCTTCCCGTAATGTCGTCTCCTGCTACTGTATTGGCACTGCTAGATTTTGGTGTTGTTTTCTCGTTATCCGATAGCATCTTTGAAAGAGAAGGCTCTTCTTCGTTATTCTTTTTAAGAGCACTTCGCTTGATTCTCCTAACTTTCTTCCCATCAGGTCGAACATATACCTCATAATCGCTAGCGTCTGCAACGGAACTCGCTTGCTTCTTCACTCGTCGAACCCTATTAAAAAAGTTAGAGATAGAAATTATCAGTATCATTTCAAATGAACATGGAAAGGTAACCTACGACCAGAGCACTTACTTTTTGCCATCAGCTCTAATGTATATATCACCGCTACCCATGTCACCAGGCACGCTTGCACTTGAACCTTTCTTTGGAGTGCCAGCAGCTGACCCTAGGTGGCTAGCAAGTGAGGGAGCTCCCGAAGATTCTTCCGCCGGTTTCTTCGCTCGTCTAATTCTTCGTACTTTTTTCCCGTCTGGTCTGGTTATGATTTCAACTTGATCTCCTGGTTGAACTTGTGAAGTTTTCTTCACTCGACGGACTATTGAATGCAGATGTTAGTGCATGCCATGCTTAACATTTCACGAAACGAACACAATACTTGTATGACTTACCTTTTTTACCATCTCCTCTGATATAAACCTCGCCTGTGAGGGATGCCTCCTTAGTAACGGCAACTTGATCTCCAGCAACCGATGCGCTACCCATCTTTTTAGGTTGGGAAGAATCCATACTTCCGAAGAAACTACCCAAATTATTTTCTTTCTTAGCTTTTGGTGTTTCCTTCGCAGGCTCTTCTTCACTCTTCTTTTTCACCGGTTCATTCATAGTGGCACCCGTGACAGTTGCAGCGCCACGAGACTGTGTCGTCTTAGGTTGTGAATCAAGAAAACCGGACAGTTGATTTGTATTATCGGACGGATTCGGCTTAGTCTTTCTAATTCGACGAACCTTTTTGCCGTCAGGTCTTGTAATAATCTCCACATTTTCGTTTGATACCGATGACGAAGACTTAGAGCCTGATGAAGCTGGCGTTTTCTTCACTCGTCGTACTGGAATTTTTAGCGAAAATCACGGAGTCGACGAACAAGAAAACGGAAAACATTATGTGAGTTTTTGAGCAATCAACCAGAATTAGAAAAGAATTCCAGCTACTTACCTTTTTTACCGTCTGCTCGAACATAGACTTCACCTGTTAACGATTGCTCTTTGCTGATAGCAATCTGATCGCCAGCAACTGAATTACTTCCACCGACTTTCTTTTTGATTGATGGTTCATTTTTTTCGAAGAATCCACCGAGAGACTTTTTAGGCTTAGCCGGCGATTCGGCAGGAGTCTTTCTTATTCGCCTTACTTTCTACTCGAACAAATATAACCAAAGTGGATTAGAGAAAATATCATAACATGAGCATACAAACGGATAGGCACAATAACGATCTTACCTTTCCATCAGGGCGGACATAAATTTCTTCTTCGGGTTTATCGGATGAAATTTCACGGGTGTCGCCTGTAACCGTTGCTGCCCCATTTAATTTGGGTTTTGATCCGGCATCGGAATCCAGGAAACCACCGAGTGACTTTGAGTCGTCATTGGTTTTTCTTACCCTCCGAACCTTCTTACCATCCGCTCTAATGTAAATTTCATTTTCTGCATATTGCTCTCCTGCAATAGAATTACTCCCAGAGAATTGTTTTTTCTTACTAGATTTGTCACTGAAAAATCCGGAAAGACTTCGGGTAAGTGTCTTCTTCGGCGGATCACTGCTTGCTGCCTGAACTCGAATCTGTGTTAGAAGTGGGCGTCGAAGGATTGGCAGTTCCTGACGCTGACTTTGGTTTCGTCTTCCGTATTCTACGGACTTTTGTGCCATCAGGGCCGTGTTATGATTTCGACATTTGGGTCATCTGTCAAGGCAGATTTCTTTACGCGGCGCACTTTCTTTCCGTCAGCTCTGACATAAACCTCTCCAGTCAACGAAGATTCTTTACTGATAGCTATTTGGTCTCCTGCAACCGATGAACTACCTCGGTTCTTCGGTTTCACACCATCGTTGAGAAATCCAGATAAAGAACTCTTCTTATCTCCTGCTACAGATGCACTGCCACCTTTTTTCAGCTTAGGAGAGGCACCGTCGTTAAGAAATCCCGAGAAGGGAGCTCGTTTTCTTATCTCCTGACACAGACGCACTTCCGCCCTTCTTTTTCGATTTGGAACCGTTCAGCAACCCAGAAAGAGAACTTTTCTTCTCTCCTGAAACAGATGAGCTACCTTTTAACTTTGACTTCGAAGAACCATCTTTCAGAAATCCAGACAGAGGAGTCCTATTCAACTCTCCTCCTACAGACGCACTGCCGGTTTTCTTTGGCTTCGACGAACCATCGTTCAAGAATCCAGATAGCGAACTATTCTTTTGGGGGACATTTCCAGACGACGACGATGATCGTCTTACTCGCCGCACTATTTATCAAATTTTCAAATTTCACGTATTGCCCGCAATTCAAAACCAATTCAATTAGAATATAGAAACATTTGAACGTGGCGTTCGGTTGATTTGTTGAATCCATGTCTCGACCCAAACGAAAATTGTGGTACTCACCTTTTTTGCCATCCGCCCGAGTGTAAATTTCGCCTTCGCCTGCTGCAAGAGATCGGCTCCCGCTTAACTTCGATTTCGGAGCACTCTTTTCACCCTGTGCAAGGAATCCGCCTAACGACGATTGTCCTTTTTCTACCATTCCAGAGTGTGACGAGCTCGATCTTTTCATTTTCCTCATTTGAGGTTCATCTTTACCCACAAGGACCGTCTAGTGACCTTCTGTGCTGAGATCCAGCATGCGAGGAATTTGATCTTCGGACAACTCGTCTTACGACTTTTTGGTTACCGGCCAAATTGCTTGCTGACCCTTGTGCTGAGCTCGATCGCACGAGTCTTCTAACTCTCTGGCTGTTATCGCCCTTCGCGCTGTCGGTTCTCACCAAACCGCCTTCTTTACCCGAAGCCGTTCTTTTGACTCTTCTAACTTTTTTTCCGTCCGCTCTCGTATATATCTCGCCCTCGGCGTTTGCAGGTCCCTTGCTTGAAGATCTTTGCCTACTTCCATTGGAACCATAACGATATCCATCGTCACCGTCTTCGCCCGAAAGCTCGGACGAAGTGACGATAGCATGTACGGCTTTCAAGTCGGTATAAGAATCTTCCGCATCCGTATAACCAGTATAAGTTTTGATTCGATCCCGATCCGCTTGGCTTAGTGATTCGACATTTCCTCCCTCAAGGGATTTGCAGATGTTCACCCACGAGAGAAAATTGATTTCGGGACTAGAGACCGCTTTGCCCTCTTCGTGAATGTAAAAGAATCTCTTTTTATTGAAGGGGCTCGACGCACCACTAAAGCGTTTTCCATGCTCTACGTAGACGTGCGGCAAGCTGCCTTCGCGGAAGGCATCTTTCAGAGCCGATTTCGATGATAGATTCAACGCTTTAACTGCATGATCTTCCGACAACCAGGCGCCATGAGGGCACACTTTTAGCAACTGTGGCATGATCAATGCAACTAATTCATTACTCTGTTCGATTGTGATAGATTGTTTGTAGATGTTATAACCGTGATTAGATATACATCAAATAGTAAAATGGTGAGGCTTCAATACCGTAAGTCACGTCGAACCAGGTTCATGCGTTTCCAAAGGTTTACACACATACCGTTTCCTCGTATCTGATGCCAGTACTGAAATCAATCGGGGAAGAGATTTCTTGTGTCTCTCTGCATGGGCCGAGTCTTCGTTCTCACCGAACATGGTATTTAGTGCTAGAGTCATGTACATAGGCCTTATTGCTCGTATTTAGTGGGAAAGTGCGCGCTGTGACATTTTTACAAGTACTCTATGCCCCGTTCGAGTGAGTCGGACGACCGTCATAACCTGCGGAAAGTCTTTTTGTTGATTGAAGATGACAGCTATGATTCATATTCAGTCATTAACACCAGGAGTCATAAAAAAATCACGATAAGAAGAGAGGCATGCAGTTTGAGATTCGGTTTTCGTCGGGTTTTTCGTCGAGAACAAAAACATACCCCACAGCCCACTGTTCGTACTACAATGTGGTACGATAGGTATTATTACATCATCAGCATCATCATCATCATCGAAATCCCCGCTTTGGCTTCTGGAGGAAAAAATCTTACCTTCCCAGTCATGCCATTTTGCTTGTTCGATTGTCATTCGTAATCACTCATTCTATACAACTCTCTAGATCACTCTATCTACTAGCTAGAGCTAACAGTAGCTTTGCAATGCATAAATTGTTTCGTTACATTTAATTTAATCGTATTTATTACTAATCACCAAAAATACAGTACCTATTAACGTTCGTCACTTGACCCCACAATCCCCTATACCCTGGTCCATGACTTGCCCCAGCCAAAGCCAATTGGTATTCGGCATAATCATCATTTTCTGGATCTAGAAGAGCTTCGAGGCTTGGAACTGGAGCGAGTCTTCTTTGCAGGTGGAGCAGAAGCTTTCGTGTCGCGACCACGTTTCTTAGTTGCGGGTTCTTTCTTCACAGCAGCTTTCTTGGCAGGAGTGGCCTTCTTGGCCGGTGTTGCCTTCTTGGCGGGAGTTGCTTTCTTAGCAGGCGTTGCCTTTTTCGCAGGAGTGGCCTTCTTGGCCGGTGTTGCTTTCTTGGCGGGAGTTGCCTTCTTGGCAGGGGTCTTCTTAGGGGTCGCAGCCTTTTTGGTCGTCTTAGCAGGCGTTTTCAACTTGACGATAGGTTCGTCGTCGCTATCCACGGCTTCCTTCTTCACAGCTTTCTTGGCAGGAGTTGCCTTCTTCTTCGAGGCAGGGGCCTTCTTGGCGGGAGTTGCTTTCTTAGCAGGCGCTGCCTTTTTCGCAGGAGCTGCTTTCTTAACCGGAGCGGCTTTCTTGGCTGGTGTGGCCTTCTTGGCCGGAGCTGCCTTCTTCGCTTCTTCGATCTCCGTCTTTTTCCTGTTTGGTTTTCTTGGGAAGACGTACTTGAATTCGTTCTGAGCACGCAAGATTGTCAATTGACACTTCTTCTGGTCCTCGTCAGTCCATTTCTCTGCCTTGCTCTTGAGGTCACGCGGTGTCAAGCCATTATCGAAAGCCTTCTCCAACAGCAGGAGTTCCTTGGGATTGAACGTGATCAAATATTCGTTTGCTTTGTCTTCCGCAGGCGCAGCAGCTACAGCTGGTACAATGGGAGCCATTCCAGGAGCACCCATGGGGTATTCAGGAAGGACAGGGGTTGGCCCAGGGAATTCCCCCTTCCACTTTGCTAGAACTTCCCGCTCAAACATGACGTTTCTCATGTACGATTCTGCGGCAAAAGGACTCTTCGGAGCATTCGTTTTGATCTGCAGAACGCGGCGGCGACCAAGATCGCTTTCACCGTAGACCGTCATGCTAGTATGAATGTACATAATTTTTTCTTTCTTTTCCTTCGAGGCACTAGCTTGTTCGAAGCGCAAATGATCCCACAAACTATCACTGGGTTGCAAGACACCTGATTCTGCCATTTCGGAACCAGTTCTCTTATCATCGATAGTAGCAGTAGAAACACCTACATGAATCTTCTTGATCTTACTCAAGTCACTAGGAAGTTTGTTCATGGCATCGTCGAAAAAGACAAGGGTCTGGCATCCATCGCCATAGGCAAGCATGACCAAGTTTGCTTTGGGGTCGTCTCTACGAGCAACTTTTGTGACAAATTCGATATTGTCTTCTACACATTTGCGGGCCCATTGGGCAACCGTATATATTCCACCTGCGACGTTCAGTCTGGGCACAGTGGTTCGGACCGCGAGACTCGAGTTGCTAGGTCCCTTCTTCTTGAAAGGAGCTAGCTTGGCAGTGGCGACCATTGCCATATGGGCCATGCTGGTCTGAATTGCCATGAAGTTCGAGTAAGCACTTTGCATTTGCGCAGCGTTGGCATTGTTCGCTACCTGCTGCTGCTGCCAAACAAGGTTGTTTCGTTGCGCAGCCGCTGCAGCCGCCGCCTGGTGCTGGGCATGGGCGTGTTGCTGCTGGGCTTGAAGTTGAGCTGCGATAGCCGCATTGTGGGCCGTGATCGATTGTCTTATACCTTCCATGATGTTCTTACTTTAGTAGAAGATGCGAGACTAGTATGGTATGAAGCGAATGACTTGGGATCGATAATGCCGCAAACCGTAGTTTGAATTCTTGAGAATGGAGACAATTCAAACAACAAAAGGCTGTATAGAAATAGAAATTCAAAATGTGATGTACATGCAAGAGCGTGTCAGGAAACATTGTTTCTAAGGATTACTGACATGATAAAAAGACGGCTTTGCGCATGCATCGCCTCTCAAACGCGAGTTTTCCCGCTATTTTGGGATTTGAAATACGAACGTGCTACTTTTTTATATACGGCCGTTGAGTCTGAATTCTGAATGATCACTTCAATTCGCAAGGGAATAATCATCGATCGTGATCCACTACACGCATAGAACTCAGCGATTGCTTCTATTAATATTTCACAACGGTAAAAACGTTAAGAATGTACTTACGCATGACAAAAAATCAATTTAGGCTCTTTCGGGCGTTGAACCACTTCTCGCGCTATAAAATAATCATCTTCCCCATAGTACATAATGTACGGGAATCTACACATTTATTGGAGAACGAAAATGCGGCGCAGCTTCTCTTGGAACAAACGCTGTTCCATGTACCATCACTGCGTCAACACTTTTTAACTTTTTCTTCATTTTTCTGATACTTCGGAGCTGTGATTCATTCTCCCCCACCAAACAAAAATCACATAAAACGAGAAAATCGGAGAACAGCAGTGTTCTTCAATTGAAGGAACATAATAATGTAGAGTACTATATGAAGTTATTGGCTCTGTACGCACTTCACACTCACTTTTTTGGAAAAATCAATTATTGATGGTAGAAAGGGATATTCCTGAACTAACTAGAGAAGACTTCCCTCTCTAGTGCTTAGTAGCAATAGAGCAGGGTAGACATCTAGTTTTGGAAGCGGTGCTTTGAAAATAAAATTCTACGATACTACTAAATAATTTACTGTTTCAGTCCGTCGAAAGTCGACATTCCACCGTTCTGTTCAAAACCGAGAACGTCTCGCAATCGCATTCGCAGTTGCGGACGCGACTCTCGGTTTGTCATTCGACGTTTCATGTGATTTTTTCTTCGGACATCCAAGCCATTATTATTCGTCCGTGTGCTCTTACACAGAGAAATGAAGCCTTCTGCTGCTGCTCTGTGTCCGTCCGACCGAATGAATGATTATTCCAAGGACGCAATTCTTCATTCGAGTCGCAGTGTATTTCTTCTACTACTCTATACTTCCAGATACTCTGCATCTTCGGTGATAATAGCCTTTCGCTCGGAGTTCGCCGTAATTCTTCCAATGATCCAAGGGCCATGATCCGTGTTGTCCCCATCAGCACTATTGTAGTTGTACGCCTCTCTTTCCAGCTGCTTGAGTTCAGCACAGTAGGCTTTAGCATCAGCCTCCGTCATGGCAATCATCAGCCCACCACTCGTTTCAGCCGAATAGCCGGCTCTCAGTCGGAAGTTCAGAATGTTGTCGTTTACTTTCAGTGTATTGGCGATGCAGGGCAAAGTATGAAGTTCGGCACCACATTCTTCAACCTGATTGTCCATGAGGTTTTGTGCGTGACCCAGAATTCCAAATCCAGTAACATCGGTAGCGGCATGGGCGTTGTGTTTCGTCATGATTTTCGAAGCGAGGCGGTTTAGTTTGGACATGGATCGAACTGCCTCGTGCATCATCACCTCGGCCTCCGATACCGTAACAAGGCCATCGCCGTCGTTGTGTTCCAGGATTTTGTTCCAAAATCTGTCGCGACCCGCCTTTTCGTACTTCTTTCTCCATTCGTGCACGTTCACGGCAACCTGCGTCCCCAGGGGTTTTGTAAGAACCAAGACATCTCCAATCTGGGCACCGTCGGAACTCACGTATTCATCCCGCGTTACGACGGACGTCGCAACACCTCCAATGATCGGCCAGGGGTTCAAAACAGTTTGTCCACCCGTCACCGTAGTTCCGGCCTCGGTGCACGCGTCCCGAAATCCGCGAACCATCAGGTTGGTGCAGATTGTTCGTTCGTCGATTGGCATGTCCCGCGAGGCTGCCAACAACATCAGAACAAAATCACAGTCCTGAACGCCCTCGGCATAAAGATCCGACAAGACGTTTGCTGCACCAATTCTCCCCTGCAGATAGGGAGAATCCACCAGGGGAAAAAAGAAATCGGTGGTACTAATAATGTAGTGGCCACCCTGCCGCGTTTCGCGGATCGAACAATCGAGTGCGATTCGGCCGTCGGCCGTGCCCAGATTGTTCCCATCTATGGAAGCAAGGACAACAGAGGTTGGTGAGCACGTGCATAAAAATCAGAAGCATATATGGTCAATCAATCATTTTTTGTTTCGATACGCACCTCCTAAAGACAACGAGGAGAGCATCTCCTGCAATTCGTCTTGTGGAATTTTACAGGCTCATCCTTTGAGTGTGGAGAATTCTGTCAAGCACCAGCCTTCGGGAAGACCGACGCTGGTAGGATCGAATTGGACAGCTTCTTCGAGAGAAGGATCGTAGCAATGGGATGATTCCGTCATGGTGGTTTGGTGCTTCTTGATGTGTTACAAAAAGATAATGACTTGACCAGTTGGTGTTGTGATCAAACATACCTTCCGAAGCTTGCGATCCCGGGTCGTGATTGGTGATTGGATCCACCATCTTTCTCGATCATGTAGTTTTACTACGAAGTCTACTGAGCCCTACTGCACATCAAGATTGCATCGCGCGGTCGACGAACGGATGGACGTAATCGATTGGTGCGGTTTCTGGGTTCCGACCTCGCCGACAAACAACGACATCAATAATTTTTCTTCATTTTTCCGCCCCGATAGAAGTGGATAATTCTAATTCTGCCGCTTCCTCTGGGAAAGGAGAGATGTAAGAGAAGCTAGTGATTAACAACAAATTATTTGTAGAGAGTAGCTATTGTTGATTCACGGCTTGTATCGTGCAAGTCTCAAAATGTAATGTAGCTATAGCGATGGTAAAAAACTTCAAAACTTTCTTAACTATAGTCTGGTTCCAAATAGCCGTCGCTATCCACTGACGGGTCCATGGACAAGCCATCCGAGGCCATTTTAATGCTGCCGTCCAGTCGTCCCTCGAGCTCTTCTTCCAATCCTTTCACCATGACATTCAGCACCACCTGTGCATTGTAGGCACCGACTTGAGCGGGTTGCCTCAGCTCCTCAACAATCCCCATGGTGATGGAAATTCCAAAGACAATAAAGGACAGGTACCAGGACTGAACTTGCAGGATACCGAGGCCACCGATCGTTTGAGAACCCGCGCCCAAGAGAGGAAAGGTAAAGAGAACAATGGCGGCAAGAGTCCATAGCAAAAATATTTGGATTTGGGGAAGTTTTCGTTGCAGGGCACCCAGACGAGACGACCTGGCTTGCCGAAGGGATCGTACGGTTTGATACACCATAGAAGGTTCTCCCACACTCGTCAAGAATAATATTTGCTCCAACGGATCATCAATTGGTCGATTCGAGATCAGTTCTGACGGTTCAATGTCATTGAATTTCGTCAGGTCGTCGCGGACATAATCTTGGACACACGTCAAAATTCTTGCGTAGAGGATCTCTCTCCCTTGCGAGACCAGAGCAACCTGCTCGAGTAACGATTTCGCCATTGTGACTTCCTCAAATAGTGCTAGGTAAATTGCTTCTTGTTGCTGCGGTGGCGTTCGATGGAAAACACAATATCAGGGATAAAATGATAGAATTGTCGAAACGATTACATAACCAAAGTGCGATATGTGAGGCATACGAATATCCAATACGAGATCGATGCATTTCATGAGTAGTCACATCTCGATTTTTGCATTTTTCTTGCAAAAGATTCGATCACAAATCCATTCTGGAACACAGATTACTGACAACACCCAGTTTCACGGTGCTTTTGGAACTGCTTGTATGTTTACGTACTTGATACATGAAATAATACGTTTGACCAACCAAAATTGAAAATGTCAAACCCGATGTAGTCAGAATGTTTTGTATGTACTGACTGGCATCCTGTGATACCACAGCAAAAACACCCGAATCATCAATGGCATTCGCCAACGCAAGCGCGACGAATGGGTATGCAATTTTTGCCGACGCCGCGATAAAGAATGATGGAATCCCCACTCGTAAGAGCGAAACTGTGTTGGTGTATGATTTCGCCCGCTCAAAATTATTCAGCAAATCCGCCTCCGAGTAAAAGTTTTTCGCCAGGGTTTCCCATATCGATTCTTCCTTCTCGGAGGTTGTTTCCGACGAGAACAGGCTTGTTGTCGTTGGTAATCTTGATACTCCCGCAAATTTGGTATCAGCTTCGCCCTATTCGCGGTACATTGTTATTCACACCGAATGATTCGGCATTGTGACAAAAGCACAATATTGTTAGCGGTGCTAGGAAGCGACCGATTTTGAAGATCATCGTCACTTTCGTTGGTATTCAAATTCAAAATATTTTGTGTTTGATTCATGATGGTTGAACAATCGGCTTGAAGCTTTTGCGGTTGCTGTAGGGCTCCGTGAAGGATCCTACCATTTCGTACGTAACTGGATGATTGGATCGAAAACGAGATGAATGTGCATTGCCTACCTATTACAAGTATGTAACATACCTATTAAAAGATGGGAGCAGAGTTCACGGTATTTTTTCTATCCCTTCAACGATGCATGACTAACTATCAAGTACGTATGGTTTTGGCTGCCTGTATACTCCGTCTAAAACTACTTATCGTAGCGTGTTTGAATCGCCAGCTCTCCTCCCGAACTTGGCGCCACTTTCAGGATACTCCTAAACGTGTGCGTTAAATGCCGTTCGTAAACGAGGTAGGTATGTGAAATCAAATAATCGTTCCGATTATCTGTGATTATCCAACCGAAACGCATTGATCGTCGAGATGTTGTAAAAAAATGATCGCGGGATCTATTGCATCACAGTCGTCACTCTTTCATCAAAGAAGAATCAAAATTATTTCCTCACTCGTACTGTATTCATTATCGAATCCCCATACGAATGAACAATCGTGTTACTAGTTCAAACATCTCTTATCGATCGATGGGACGTGTTAGTGAAAGACCATAAAACAAAATCGCAGGACAAACAAATCGGCAGAGAAGAATTCTTGACTCGAAGCACAATTCCGAATCCGAAACAGAACTAATCTGTAAAATCAGTTAAAGTTCAGCATGGCCAACACTTACGATGAGAATGAGCGATTGACCCCCTCCTTCCAGCGTTCTCCGCGGCCTCAGTTCAATTACTTTTATGGGAGCACCGCGGTAACGTCTCCTCCTGCTAGCGTCAATACGGACGAGCAAGATTCGTTGGTGGGCGAACAACTGATAAACACCGACAATGAATGCGATATACCAACAAACGGCGACGAAGATGACACTTATCAGCAAGACTTCATCATTGACGACCAACGACACCGGACACAGGCAAAGGATCGAAAAACTGGTTTTCCTTGCAAGTCTATTTTTATCTTACTTTGTGTCTCGGGTTTGGTGTCGATCGCTCTGGTGGTGCTCTTCCCACCACAACAAATAAACGCTACTCCACAAAGGCAAACATTTGACGTACCGTTTACTGCAATCGACCGAGCCGAGTTTGGTGATCCGGTGGAGGGTTTCGTGAACATGGATCTCTTTTCTCCACGCTTGATTCGCCACGAAGATATCGTTGGTCCTCCAGGAAGTGATGGCGGCAATGATGCGTCTCGTTCTTCGGCATCTTTTGCACTCCCCTTTCCATCCGGCGCCTTTTGGACAAATCTTGTGGTTTCCATGGAAGACAAAATGTCGTTTCCTATTGCAGTCTATCCGTTCGCCTACCGTTGGTCTTCATCATCCTTACAAGTATCTTATCCTGCTGGCCACCGAAAGGTAGAAGGGAAAAGAATCCAAGATTCTTTCTTACCTGAATTAACTTTGTCAACCAAAGAAGAAATCACAAAACGACATGTCGTAGATTACGACCCACTGAGTGTGACCTTGAAATATTTTTCGTCGTCGTCAACCGGTGCCAGCTGGGAGACGGCATTGGTACAAGGAAATCCCTACGTCACAATATCTTATACGAAACAGACACCAATTTTGAAACCACTCAGCATATTCAGCGATGTTCAGTGCCCAGGAGACGATGATGACAAAGTGATTGATCTTCTAAATGACAATGGAAGTGATGCTGGCCGGGAATTATTTGGTGTTTGCAGAATTGATGTAAGAGGAAATTGTATAGGTTGCTCCAGCTGATTCACGGTTTTGAGCGCATTGAAATACGACAGCTATTCTGTGGCGTACTGTTTGAACATCAAACATTGTGCATATTTTGTATCAGAACACTCATGATATTCTTTTTTGTCATACCTGTTTTCTTTCCAATTCACAGAAAAGTGATCCAAAGTTGACATCAATGCGCGGGGTTCAATTTATATTGAAAACTCCAGAGGGTGTCAATTGGTTTATGTTTGCATCAGAGCCTATAAACTTAGTGCTCGATACGCTTTCAATGACGACAATATCTGCCGCAGCACCTTTCACGGGAGTCATTCGTTTGGCTTACATACCGCCTAACGACGATATTGATGGTATAACTTTGGAATCGTCGACAGGATTGAAACGACTCGTATATCACTCTGATGTTTATCCGGTGGGAGGAGCGATTTCGTATGATGTTCATCGATCGGGATTATCATCGTCAGGTTCAGCCTCACTGAGTAAAAACTATGCCAGTGGAGCAAGTAGCCGTGCTGCTCTTACGTTTGAATTTGAGACGCGTTCGATGTTGAGTAGTAGCGCTGCTACGAAATCCGCGAAAAAGGGAAACCTATTGATGCTAGCACTACCACATCATGCCGAGGTGCTTCCAAAGTCAGATGTTCTGGATACTAAAAGATTCGATGTAAACTACGGGTGTATTAAAGGCAACATGACCGCGGTGATTGGATCCACTTGGAGTTTAGATGAGCCACTCTATGACATCGATTTCGATGGGCCGATACAAGCGGTTGATGACAATATAAAGGAATTAATATTGGAACAAGTTGAGGATGATATGAATCAAGTTTTGCCGGCTCCTGCAGAAAATGTGTATGGGTATGGTAAGCAAGTTGCCAGACTAGCCCAGCTTGCCCATATCGTTGTTAAATTGGAAGAGAAAGCTGTGAAAGGTAAAAGTACTACCAAAGATACACAACGGAGTGCTATCCTTGAAAAAGTGACATCTCAGTTGTCGACATACCTCGAAGCGTACTTATCTTCGAAAGTCAGCGATGAACTTCTCTTTGACAAGAACATGGGGGGTATTTGTTCAAAAAATGGCTTGCTTGACAAGGGGGAAGATTTTGGAAATGGAAGATACAATGGTAAGATTTCGGCAAACGAATGATGTTGGCATCATTCATTTCTCCGTGAGAGTTTCAATTGATTTCGATAAGAATTTTCACTCATCTGTTGCTTCTTGCAGACCACCATTTTCACTACGGGTACTTTTTGTATGCGTCCGCAATCATGGCAAAGCTTGACCCAACTTTCATCGATCGGTTTGGAGTATACGTGGATGCCATATTCCACGACGTTGCACATACCTCGAATGGAAATTCTCGAGAGGATGAGCATGATAGCATCTTTTTCCCCATGTCCAGACACAAGTCATGGTTCGATGGCCACTCATTCGCGACGGGATTATTCCAGTTCGGAAACGGCAAATCGCAAGAAAGCTCGAGCGAGTCCGTCAATTGCTATTTCGGAGCTTATCTGTGGTCCCAGGTTAGACACGAAGAAATCGCTTCAGATGTCACCGACTTTTCACACCTGCTGCTGTCCACCGAAATTCGAAGTACCAAGATGTATTGGCATATGTCACCTCGAAATACCACTTTGCATCCTCATGTATATCCTTCTGAATTCGAAGAGAATTATATGGTGGGAAATGTAGGCATGTTGGACATGACTGCGAATACATGGTTCGGCAACGACCCCCTGTATGTTCATATGATCAATGCCATTCCTATAACCTCGATTTCAAATGTGCTTTTTGATAAAGATTACGTCAAGTATGAGTATCCATTTTTAATGAAAGGTCGAGGAAATGTGGAGATGGCTTGGCGGGGATATACTGTGTCGATTCATTCCATGATCGACCCGAATAAGGCATGGGAAGATGCTTCTGCACTCGTGAGCAGTCAGTTAGATTCTGCCCTGAGCAAAAGTCAGGTTTTGTACTTTATTTCCCAACAGCCGGGATTCAATGTCACTTTGGATAGCGGCACTACAAAGCAAACGAGTAGCAGTATCAGTGAAAACGAAAGCACAACCGACTCGCAATCGGTGTCATCGTCTTCGTGCGAAAGTAACCCAAATTGCGCCGCCTTGGACCTCAAAGGCGAATGCTGTCCCGCCCGTGGCGGCGTTTTCTTGGGTTGTTGCGGCGACTAAATATTATTTCTGAACACAAATTATAAACTATTTTTGAAGACGGTTTTTGAACTTATTGTGATTTGATTTAGATTAGATTACTTTTCTTACAAGTTTTACATAAAAGATAACGGTACAATTTAGATCATTTCAGTCGCTGAAAATGATCTTTGTATGTTAGATTCCGCTCCTCGTCATTCCCTTACAACGAAGCTTTCCGAGGTGAAGCTAAAATTGATTCTTCCACGGTCAGGCGTATTGATAGTAAACATGACCCGACAAAGAAAGAGTGAGATGACTTACTTCCTTAAAGAGAAGCGTTCTGCGAGGAGGCAGCAAGGTTGATTCGTGCGCGTCCAAGCTTTGTTCGGAGGTAGTAAACGTATCCGGACAAAAGAAGGGCAGCAGTGAGGAAAAGTCCGGTGGTGACAGCGGCAGCGGTGGACTTTCGTGTGGCGGTGGTTCTGATGACACCATCGTCTCGGATGACCTTGATTCCTTCGATGTAAGTGCACGAAGATTCGTTAGGGTAGTAGACGTTCATCTTGGTTTCGCACTTTCCGGAGACTCCGTAAAGGGTGTCGCACAACTCGTTGACTTGGCCACCTCCTCCGCAGCTCTGGCAACCAATGTTGACAATGGAAGACTCGGAGTAAGGCAAGGCCATACCGTTGTGAAGCATCTTGAAGACTTCAGCACCATCTTCGGCAGCAACGGTACAGGTATCGTCGCTGAAAACACCAAGGCGGATTTCTCCTCCCTGTTCGGCGCAGTAAGGTCCAACGTAGTAGTTGACATCCTCGTTGTTGTAGTAGTAGTTGCCACCGTTGTTGTAGTAGTTGTTCAACTGTCTGAGTTCACGCGCACGCTTGCGTTCATCATCGTTCATCTGCAATTGAGAGCAGGTGACGTAATCACCGAAGTTGATGTTGTAACCGGAGAGGTCACGGCCACCGTTGTTCATGTACTGGTTTTGCATCTGGGTCATGTAGGCTCCGACGTAAGTTTCCATGTCAACAAGGTAGTCTCCGTAGTTGGAGTCGCATCCCTTGGTGGAGGCGGATGTGCAGGAGTCAGATGGGCACATGCGGTATCGGACAAGACGCTGGGTCAAGATCTTGATGTCATCCTCGTCTTGGACATTGTCGTTCCACTTCTGAACGTGGTGGCAACCCTGGAACTTGGCACTGTATCCAGCGATGAAGCTGATGTCAACATCTTGTTCTTCGTATTGACCGTTGTAGTAGTTTCCGTTTTGTTCAACCTGACGGGAGTTCTGAACCAAAGTGCGTCCGGCTTCGGAGTCAGCAGGGATGTCACCGGCGTTAGCCATGACCAAGGAGAGGGCGAGAACAGCAATGCGAGTGAACATGTTGTCTGATTTGAAAGTTGATTTGAGAAATGTAGACAGAACAAGTTTACAATTTATAAGTGTCGTGTTTGTGTTGTCGGCACAAGAAGTTCAGTCCAAAGGATGTGTCCAGTTGAAAAGATGATACTCATGCGGTTTGTCAAAGCGAGCGAATGGGAATTTAAAGTTGGCGATGGGAATTGGTCCAAAAAGTGAGACTCGATTTTAAATATTCTTGTGGGTTCGTGCTCGAAATGAATATAAAACATACAGAGTCGAATATTTATATACCGGCGTACTTACGACAACCTGCGATAAAGATTCATTGAGCAAGAGTGGAATTTCGCGCGAATGAGCCGTTCCGCTAATCGCGCGAGGTTCAGTGTTTAGTAATGATTCTTCACACCTAAATTGGAACGGACGACGTGATTGGTTCACGATTTTGGATGAATGAGGGATGAAATTAGATAATGAGATGTGATTGAATGATTGATTCGTTCGACTCCCCAATATCAATTTCGAATCAATCGATCAGATGATCGTTAAGGCAGCCCAAACATTATTTTGAACCTCCTGTTTTTCGATTCAGTGCTATCACACCAAACTTGCTTCACTCATGGCATAAAGTTTAGGACCAGCAATACGAGTCGCATTATATAGAAGAAGAACACGAAACATGCAATTTATTCCTCTTTTTTATGACGAACAAGAAAAAGTCCTTGCCGTCCTCCTCCTCTCTAGTTCGTTCGTCACCACCATCGTCGTCCTGAAAACAACGATTGCTAATATTATACTTCGTAGTTCATACTAGCTTTTACATTAGACTACTTCTATTAAGTACTATTACAAGCGTCAGGAAAATTTTGGTGCGCAACACGTCTCGCACTACACGACCGCATTATTAAAAGTAGTTATAGTTGTAGCATGGCGAAATGATTTCAATTGAAACTCAGAACCGACCTATTCTTGACGACGCTTTGCTTTTAAGCACTTTTTGCGTTCTCTCCAGTAAGCTCGCCCAATCACTAGCATCCTTTGGTGAAGGCAATCGTATTGTACACTTCGTTTGCTGCGACACTGACAATCTACTCTTCGTTTGCCTCACAGCTTTCATAAAGCGAGATCCAGCTACATCGTTGGTTTCTTCCGTTATCTCCAGTTGAGATTTACGGATTTGCGAAATCATTATGGTTGATTTCGATAGTCGTAGCGATACGATAGGAGTCAAACTCTTTGCAATGCCGGCCTTTCGCCCATTCACCCACGTATTTTGGTCATCAAAATTCATTTGCGGGTAAAGCGATTTGAATGCTTCAGGCGGAGTAGTTGCGTTCCCCGACGTTTCAAAAACAAGCAAGTTGCCTTCCGAAGTAACTACAGCGAGGGACGGTTTCCATGCCGTGTTCACCAAACTTGCCAAGCCAGTAGCTTTCAGTTCCACGATTTTCGAAAGCAAAATCATAGGACTGGCAAAAGGGCTGCCAAAACTTTTTTCCATATCCTCAACTATATTCTCAACAGTTTTTACAGGTGTATTGATTCTTGAACGATTCATGATCGAAGACTTGTGTGCTGTGGAGCCTTTCAAATGATCCCTGGATCGGTCCTTCACTGACTCGTCAAGGACTTTTTGCAAAGATTCTTCGTCAATTCGTAGCCCAACCATATTCTCCAGAACATTCTTCAACTGATCAGGTAGCTGATTGAACAACCTCCTCTGTCTAGGGGCAAATGCGAGCATGACTTGGTGCAATTTTCTAAAGCGTATCTCCTCCAGTGTCGATATCTCCTGGAATAGATTACGCAGTTCCATATCAGCGGCACCAAATACAGATCGTTGATACTCAACAGCTGATTTGTAGTACATTTCTATCAGCCAACCATCTTCAACTCGCCCGAGCTGGTTAAAAGAAGTCTTTACGAGAGGGGAGGCCGACGACGACACAATGGGGGCTTCGTTATCATCCCTAAGCGTAAGAAACCCATGAATACTGCCAGACCCACCCGTCATGGAAGTAGAATGAAGACTTCCGCCATGAGAGCTACCACCATGGGAACTACCGTGAACAGTGTATTCCATTAAATCCCCGGTTACCATTGCATCAAAGACGTCTGGAAGATTAAAGAGTGACATTCGTCAAGTGAGTTACAGCCTGACATAATGGGAAGCGCACAATGAATTACTTCCAAATGAAACTTACCCCAAATATTCTTCACTTCGACTTCTGATTGCTTCAACTCAGATATAACTGCATCCCCAATCATCTGAAGCCTCGTAGCATCTGCTAGTATGACTTCTTTGAACTCCGATATCTCTGGTATAATTTCTTGATCCAGATGCTCAGAGTTTCCGATGAATTTATTAGCAATTTCTAATTGTGCGCTGACGATAGAATCAAGCAGAACTGAACCAAGGCCTGATCCATCTTTCGAATCCTCCGAAGTATTTTCAATAGAGTATTCGACAGCATTTCGTTGTTTTGCAAGTCGATTACGAAGAAACGAATTCTTGACCGCATTTCCTTTATCGTCCAATAGTTTGTCGTCATACACAGCATTTAGAGAGTCAGCAAAAAGCCTTGATGCCTTCGATGTTCCCACAATGAGTCTTTCAGCATACTTTTGCCTCTGCAAGCCCTGACATCAAAATCTCACGAGCCGCCTTCCATCGCTCCTCATTGTATTCTAATTGCTTGAGCAAGATCTGATCGCCTTTTTGACTCCCATGCGATCAAATCGTTGTGAACTTGGATTCGTAACGTGGGATCTGCTCCTGGGAGTTGATGGTCGAGCTTTGTGAAATTTTGAATATCACTGTCTGCGCTACCGAGAGACACTTCGTCATCTCCAGTTGACCATCGGTTTTTCGGTGAATATGGAGCCTTCCTACCCGGAGATGCCTTAGTCGGAGATGACCATTCATATTTTTGTTTTCCTCTGTTCGGGGAGGTTGGAGTTAAGGGCGAAACTAACGGATTTCGTTGTTGTATATCGACGATTGTCATGTCTGCAGCGATTCTCGCGATATCTTCCCCATCATCAACGATTTCCGCTGCGGATGCCAGCTTGTTCGACAGGTCACCCGTAGCATTCGGGTCGATGTAATCGGCCGCTCCTGAAAGCAACATCGGAGACTTTTCTCGATTTCTCCTATATTTTGGAGTTGCCCAAGGACGATCAACGGAACGACGGGACGAAAGAGTGTCTCTCACGGGTCGTGGAGAACCTGAATCATTGGTTTCTGATGTATCTTCAACCTCGACTTCTTCCTTAGGAGAATATTCCTCAATAGGAGTATATTCCTCTTCTTCGATAACAGTCTCGGGAACCAAATTTGATTCGATTTCTCTACTGTACGCTGGTTTTTCCCAAAGCTTTTCGAATTCATCGGCATCATCATCGCCCAGAAGTCCGCTCGTGTCATCACTTTCGGTTCTTCCGAAGGAATCTTTCGGATACAAATCAATGTCCTTCCTTACCCCATTATCAACAATATCTTCCTTCTTTTTATCTTTCTCTTCACTGAAAAAACGAGAGGGTTTCGGCAGGCGCTTGTCACCATTTTCACTTGTGGGGGTGGATATTTGAATGTCGGTTGGAACATGTTCATCTTCAACTTTCTTTTTACTTTTCCCAGAGCTCGATCTTCTCGTTGTGTCCTTATTTCGTGCAGACCTCACAGCCTGAATCAAAACTTTCAGATCCTCGTGCGCTTTTTGGTGGGGGTAATTCGGTGTAAAATAGTAACCACCTGTGGGGATGCCACTGGCAGATAAGATTTTGTCTTCGTCGTAACATTCCATTCCGAGTTGCCCAAGTTCGTGTTCTGTTATACTAATTGGAACCTTTGTGCTTTTGCGCCGAGGTGAGTGGATTTTCGTAAAATGCTCGAACGACTTTTGGATGAAAATGATGAAGGGCAACATATCTGCGTTTTTTGGGAACGTCGGAATCTGCACTTTCCAATTCAGACCTCAACTTTTCGTTTGTGGGGTTTTGTCGGACCAACTGCCGTAGATACGCCTGTCGCAAATTGTTTCGAAAGACATATTTGAAGCCCGGTGGATCTTTTCGATATCGTGGCAATTCTACATGGTAGCATCTCGGGTCTCCCAGCAACCGAAAGGCCTGGGTCATACCCATACAGGCTATTACCGCGGCCACACACACATTCTTTGAACGGTTGTGCTGGCTTTGGCAGTGGCCTTGTATGTCGCCGTGACGAAGAATCGACTTTTGGATTGAGACGAGGCGCGTGGCTTCGACCGACTTCCGCTGGATCTCGCTGTCGATATTTGAGGTGAAGCCAATGAGGGAAGAGCAATATCGCCATGGACCTTTTTGGGGACTGATTCTTCAACACCCGACATTTTCAGCAGCCTCGTTTCAAATTGGTCGATTGCTTGCTCCTCAGATGATATAGCTGCGGAATCGGAAGCACTTTTGGCCGGTCAAGTCGTACAGCACGTCTCAAAAAAGTCGAACCAGGTGCGCCAAGTTGAACAAACTGTCACTTCGATTGCAATCGTCAATTGGAATCCAAACGAGGTTGCAAGTGGTCACGTCGACAAGGCTTCTGTTCTTTGTCCAATAGGAAGAGACAATAGAACTTAGGGAGATGCCTTTTTGTCGATTTGCGGCGCTGTGAAGGATCAATAGGACAGATTCATTACCATACCCGATTCATAATTTTGTCACATTCGTGACGGACCTCTTTTGCGTACTAGACCGAACGTTCGGCACGCGGATATATTTCTTTTGGATGCATTTTTCTCACACACAAATTTTTCATCCTTCGCGCAATATTGCGAGCGTTGGGACGCGTGTTGCGCGCCGGGAGGAAAATCCACCGCTTTTCGAAAAAAAAGGCTCTAAAATAATCGAGGACGCGTCAGCCGCACAATTTTCACCAAACCATTGATTCAACTCTAACCCTATTGTAATATATTTTTTGGTCAGGATTTTTGATCAGGGTTACACCATGATGCCGATGACTAATACCAACAAGAACCATATTATTATCATTATGAATGGTTACATCTCCTTTACCATACGCAAGCGATTTCAAACTTTTTTATTTCTATATTGTTTTTACTTTCGAAAGTGCTTGCAGCCTCAACAAATGAGGCATCTTGATCTCTGACAGGGGCGAAGACTACTGTGAAATTTTTCGACTAGATACTGTAGATATGCGCTTTGCTTGTTATAAGAGAGCTAGTTTTCGTGTTCTTATTTCTAAAAAATTGGGTCTAAATTTTTAGCTTCGAGCCATTCGAAGTTCCTGGCTTTCACATAGTGCATTCGCAGTTCCTGACTTTGTTTGACATCGTTTCCGTGTTTTCGAACGTCTTGTTTTGTGCCTATCGAAAGTTCAAATTGATAATGTTGCCGATTCATGAGGAGTCAAAAGCAGAGTATGATTTCGTAGATGCATTATCTCTGCCGTCGCGAAAAGATAGTTTCATAGAGTGTGCAATATTTTTCTCTGTGATTGGCACTGTGATCTGCTTTTTCTTGAAACATTCTTTCGGTAACCTGTTTCACCATCGTACTTTCTCTTGATTGCTCGCTTCTATTTCAGTCATCCTCACGATAATCGTCGTATTTGCGTGATCGTTTCTTTCGCCTCTTTTCTTCGTGCCTTTCTCTTTTTTCTTCTCTCTTTCGCCTTCGTTCTTCCTTCTCCAATCGCTTTCTTTGCCTTTCTTCTTTTCGCTTCATCTTTTCCAGTTTTTCAACGCTCCGACTTTTACTCTCGCTGTTTCCATCTGATTTCCCCCCTTGCTTTGGTGCTGCGAACAAATCCATTCCCTGATGAATATTGTAGTTGTTCTCAAACTCCATCCCCTCGTAGGCATGGCCGCTACCACCATTGTTTTCAACAGCAGCAGTTGGCTTTCCATCTTTGTCGTTTTCTTTATCTTGTAGTTTCTTTGGCAACCGATAATTTTCGACGTGATCCACTCTCATAGATCTTCCCAATATCGTCGCGCCGCAAAAGTTGTCGACGGCCAATACGCAGCTCCGGGCATCCTCGTATTTGATGAAACCAAAGCCCCTCGATTTCCCAGTGTCTTCTTCCCGGACCAAATGAATGTCTTCAACTTCTCCGTATTGGCTCATTATACAAATTACATCTCCTTCGGTAAGTGCATGATCGAGATTGCCAACGTAGCACCAAGCGGAATTCGCAAATTGTGCGTGCCATGAAGCGGAGGTCCCTGCTATCCCTCGGTCCAATTCTTGTTGGTTGATCTTTTCGATTTCACGAATTGTATTCATTATGCCTAAGCTTGATCTCGTACAGCTCTCAGACCTTTACTGGTGTATTCTGATTTCTAGACTCTGCAGAGAGTGAGACAGTCCTCTTGCTTTATGTTTTCAAAGTTGTTCTGATTGTCAATTGTTGTTGTTTCATCGCTTCTCACAACTCCATTCATTCTCAAAAAAACATCTCGATCAAATCGAGTCCAGTCACGAGTTTGACTTCGAACTTACATATCTCATTTTTTTGGAGAGAACGGGAATTCGAGGCTCTCTATCTAGCTAGAGGTGCAGGTATGCTATTGTTACAGCAATAATAAGAGTAGATAATCGTCAATTTTACTAGCTTTCTGTCAGCCATTTTAGAGTAGAATTGAAGCCTCTTTCTTGTATTTCGCGTGACAACAGAAATGGCTCATCCATCGAAACAACGTCGTCGTAAACCTTCGAAACATCCTCGATAAAGTAGGCAATACCTCCCTTTTGGATATAGCTCATACCATACGACGCAATGGAAGGTAGCAAACAAAACGTGCTTCTCACGCAGAAATTGTGCTTGGCCAGGATCAATCGTGACACAACCTCCGGGATGCTTTCGTTGGGGCTGTTGCGAACGCGAACCTCCGCTTTCGGAAAGTGTGATTCGAGATAGGCTACCAACTCGAAGACCAATGCCCGGCAAATCTCGCCAGACCCGAAATCTTGCTTGCGCCTGTTCTCATCCGAAAATGGTGCAGTTACGATTCCAATCGACTTGACAGACGGTGGAATATTCTTTCGATAGGCTTGAAACTGCACGAGACCGTAGTTCTTATCGTTGGAAGACATTTTCTTGCTGATAATATCTCCACAGCGCAGATGGATGGCAACTTCGTCTATTATCATTCCTTTGCTTTCCATCGAAGGCAATATTTCATTCGCCATGGCTCGCATTTCTTTTCGAACGTATTCGGAAGCATAGTGAAGAGCGACTTTCCCCATTCCCTTGCATGCAACTTCCGAAGTTGGCAAGGAAGGCGTGTACAGATTATTGTTCACCAGGTAATCAGAATCTTGGCTATTCGGTACCGCTGTCCACGTTACTCTTGGTGTTGATTCTGTGGCTGGAATAGCGTTTCGGGATTGCAACCACCATAGCACGTAATCTTTTCGTTCCTTTTCTATGCAATGAAAGGAAAAATCCGGCTTGATATGCCATTGCCGCAACTCTCATTCCATACAACCCAAGCATGAAATTTCCGTGTTGATTCAAATCATGGATCGTCTCGCAACTTGTGACTAGGCTCAAATGCATTTTCTTGTCTGCTTTGAGTTTTTTCAGCTTTTTCTGTTCTTTTTTGATGTGCGTGCACAGCCTCGATTGAGCACCTTGCCACAAGAAAGATTCGTTGCCCCTGATTTCCACTAAATATGGAGAATCGATAGGGTCGACCAAAGCAGTGTCATTCGTGGTAGTGTTAGAAAAAGATGACGGATTTTTCGACGATTTGTTCCGTGCATCTCCCTCAATCCTTTTTGTTGGACGTTCGTCATTCCGAACAATGCCGTCGGAATCGCCGAATGTCATGATTTTCAACTGCTCATCGAGATTTTTGGTGAATCCAATCAAAAATGCTGCGAGGAAAAACAGGATGACAATTCTGTGATCTGGAAGAAGCCTGCGTCTACGAGACTGCCTGAAGGGAGTCTCTTCGCGATTTTTCATGGCTCATATGCTTTCTTTCAATTCTCGACGTCTGTTGCTGTTCGCGTCACGTAATTGGTGTAGCTTTTGGCCAGGATTCCGAAACAGTTGGTTTCATAAAGAATTTAATGCAGCTGAGAATAAATCATTCGTTGTGTTTACTACTGATGGGAAGAACCAACATTATTGTAAGGAAATGCGAGAGTCTTTGACTTCGTCTCGTGAATTTTTTGATGAGATGATTTTTTCCTCGCTTCAAATTCAAAAAAGGAAGAATGAGCAATGATGCGCGACTGAATGTCCCACGACTGGCTATCGGAAGATGTACTAGGACCTACGAAAAATCCTACCATGAGAAATTTTTCTCTTGGTGGGAGACAGCGCTGCACATTTAATCGCTACCATGTCCAACGGACGTTGGTCCCATGGTCGGTTATCCTACGTATCTTACCATACATACCGTTTTGCTGCCACTATTCCTGGCCTCGACTTACGACAAATTGGACTTTTCGGGACACCCAACAAAGTATCACTGCGACAGACTTCGTTCCACATTCAGTATACTATCTGTCTCGCCTAATTCACGAGGCGAAGACCTGTTTACGTACTGAAGTTGGAGGCGTTTCAAGTTCTCGATTAACTCGGATGCAATGTCGTCATCACAAAGGTTCAGCCGAACCTGGTCGGGGGGAACTAGCAATGGGACAAGCAATGCTAGAAAGGGGGAGGAACTCTACGAAAAATTGAGGACATATGAGGCCCGAAGACGACTGGCATATTCCACCAAGCTCGATTCGATTTCGTTGTATTGGAAGTCCTATTGTGATTTGTTGTCGGCAAGTCTGAGTGAAACCGGTCGAGCCCAACGAATCGTTCTCGGGACCTCCCACGCATACGCAATGTACGCCGAAGCCATGCAAGGCATCTTTGATGACGTATTTTTGGACAATAAAGGAAACGTCGCAAAGGATAGACAAAAGAAGAAAGCTCTGGCGAACAAAAAAGTCTTTGGAGGAGATTCCGTAAAGGTATCGAAGGTTTCGGTTCTGAAAGAAGTGAGGGACGCACAGAAGGATTTGTCGTCAAGGTTTCAGGAAAGTGCCAAAAACATGGAAGAAGAAATTGCAGAGTTGATCGGATCTTTATTGGATACCACAAAAACATCATTTAATGCCATGGAGCGCTTGGGAAGCTCTATTATCGACGAGTTGGAAAAGACAGAAAAAGAGGTTACCACTGCATGGAGTGAGTAGAATATCTGCGAAGATTCGTGTGAGAGAAGCTTTCTCCGGTTTCCAAAGGTTTACTAACATGTTCGAAATTCTCTATTTAGATAACTACTTGAATTGCAAATCTGATGTTGTGGGGGAAACTAAGTCTGAGGAGACTCCCGTCGATCCATGGGTAAGTAACATCAAATTTCAAAATATGTGCCGACGAAACAAATCACAAATCGTTGACTTTCTAACGTGACAAAATCCAAATTGTGAACCGAACACTGAACCAATCTGCAGGTCTTAGAAATGCAATATCGAGTCGCCGTGACGTATCAAAATGTAGCATGGGAGAAAGGAAACGAGGAATTGAAAAAACTGTTTGTAAAAGTGAAAGAGGAAGAAATCAATCGACGAATGAATCTTCGAGAGTTTCTTGTCGCGTTTGCACAACGCCAACAGCGACTCTTTCTGAGTCTGCCGGACATTCAGACCAAGGTTCTGGAGGAGTTGGCAGGGAAGGAGACGAGCCGTGACGAAATGTATAAAATTGTCACCACAAGTGTCGAGGAGCGTGCCCTGAAATACAAAAAGGCTGCAGTAGGTTCGGATCTTGTGACCGATGTGGACGACATCGATTTCAATCTCGAGTCACCCCTGACTAGCGATTTGCTCACCAAGGCAAAGGTGGTTTTGCGCCAGGGACAAGGCGGTGATTGGACACTAAGTCTTGCTGTGATGAGTGCTGATTCGTTTTTGCATATGTTCGACATTGAGTCACCCAAGGTCAAATTAACGACAAGCCCAGAAGTCGCCTTTACCTTGCTCAAACCACCACTCATTTCACCCGACATCAACAACATAAAGGCGGGGGTATCAAATTTTGGAAGAAGCTGGAGCGAGTCTTTGACGCCGACTGTATCTATGATTCTAGCAAAATGCAGGGTGAAGCAGCTTGACGACAACTCGTTCGAAATATTGGAATCTATTTCCCCTGCCGGTGCATCGAAATTTGCTCTTAGTAAAAGAACAAGGCGGAGAATACAGATACAAACACCGACGAAGGAAGAGACGGATGACTGGATTCAAATTTTGACTGCATAACAAGTTCACGTAGCTACTAATTTGGAATTAACTACTAGAGGGATATTTTATGCTTTCTTGGGCAATCACATCATTAAAAGTCTATAACTAGTGCTGTGTAGCACATTGTGAAGAATGCAATCATATAATTATTTGTTTCAAGTCGTCGTCGTTTCATGGTCCTAGCTAGTTTTGATTCCCCCGATTTCAAAAGGTCATGTCCCACGTTTCACACCAAAAAATTTGAAAACGTCGGCACATTAACATCTTTCACCCCACGGGTTATAATAATATGTACGACTAAAAAAGTTCGTTTTACTCTTCGGTCTCGAGCACGACCATCCCTTTATTGTTTTGTGTGTGCACTGGTTCGCGGAAATCGAGGCTTTTTTTCATCGTTGATAGTCGTCACTCATCTCAATCAGTCACGCTCGATTCGTTTTTTTCGAGTTCACAAGCGAAAAGCGGCATCATATTCCGAGCATTACATCATCACTAATGTCTCTTTAAAGAACCAAAAGTATTTGGCGCCTGACATTGAGTATAGGCAGATAACTACCATAGACTTCGATTGACAACCATTTTTGATACGATTCAACGGGGATTAGAAGAAGAATAGGGCGATTGGCATAATTTGAGGAGAACGCACACAACACATTGAACACAGCCATGAGACGGAAAGGAAGTTCTGGTTCCAACGACGCCGATTATGCCGCTGGTGGTATAACTGTTCCTCTAATAGGAAGCGCCCCTCTTTCTAGAGGCACCGTTGTTTCCACTACATCCGATATCGAATTCTATGAAGATCTAATATCCGATCCGGTCTTGGTTTTGGGGGTGGACATAAGTCATCTGTCACGGAGCAGTCAATTTATCGTTTGTGCGTCGGGGGTATTCTTTTTCAGTCTATTATACGGGTATCTACAAGAACTCTTATCGGTGAAACTCTGCAGTCGGAAACTTGGTCTTTATCTGGCAATGGTTCAGTTCATAGGTTACACCTTCCTTGCCTATATATTACGAACCTTATGTATACCGAAAACAAAATCGCGGAAAAGAAAAAGCCGTGTCACCAGATGCATGCGCAAAGGCTCTTGGAAGCTTGTCTGTACCCTTCAAGCTCTATCTGGGATTGTCTTTGCTGCGTGCCGTTGACTTGGCCATGACGAATTTGGCAATGCAATATATCAATTATCCAGCCAAGACTCTGATGAAATCATCTCGGGTAGTTTTCACCATGATGTTCGGAGTCTGTATCACCCACAAACGCTACAGTTTAACAGATTACGCCATTGTCTTATGCATGGTATTCGGGCTGGCGATTTTTATGCATGCTGATGCTACTTCATCAGCTATCTTTCAACCTGCGGGTGTCATCATGTTGGTATGTTCGTTGTGCTGTTCAAATTATCTTTTTCCTTTTAACACTTCCGAAAGCTTACAGATTGTTTTTTGCTTCTTTTTACTTCATTGGTGTTAGACGGTCTCTTTAATGTGCGATGGCGCGATTACGAATATGTCAGAAAATATTATGACGAAATACAAAGTGGGACAAGATGAATTTATCTTTCGAATGTACAGCATTGCCCTGATTGCAATCGTCGCGGCTGCAGCCGCCAAAGGGGATTTGACGGAAGGCATGGTTTGGATATTGCAACCCGGAACATACGAAGAGCAACAAAACAATGTTCCGTTGGAAGAGCGATCGTGGTCATCGGGTGGAAAGATTACAGTCATGATTTTGTTTTCTAGCATGGGATTTTTCGGGAGTTCGTGTGCGGCAGCGATTACCAAGAATTTTGGTGCCCTGTCCATGTCTATCACATCGGTGTCACGAAAAGCCACCACGCTCTTTCTCTCGTTTTTGCTGTTCGACAACGAGTGTACGTATCAGCACATTATTGGGATAATAATTTTCATTTCCGCATTGACGACCAAGTCGATTCGAAGGAAAAACAAAAAGCGAAAGTCTTGTGCTTTGAGCGACGACCAAATTCGCAAACTTTCGGGTATGGACTTGGAACTCGGCGGCGGCGGTGTAAGATCAAGTAACGTATCACGAGCATCATCGATGGGATCATACGACGGGAATTCCGATACGAATACTGTTGAAACGGCTTCGACGGCTGGTAGTCGCAGTAGAAGAAGAAACAGTCCCAGGAAAAAGACTTCTGGGCATCGATCACGGTATCATGTTGTGTAAACCAAATTATAGCTGACTTCCAGCTCAAATCAAATGACCGAATGATGAAATGAATACAATATCGTCATGGACGAGTATTTTTGCTGCTATGATTCATCTACCGGTTGCAACTAAACATAAAAATAATAATAGCATCTAGAGTTCTATGATAATGTCAATCATTTTTCAAATCAGAGTCAATATTTTCTTAAAAATTCTAAATAAGGGTTTTTCATTAATATCGTTATTAATTAGGCTATCGATTGCATTTTGCAATATGGTTGTTGGATTAAAGGAAGATGGCTATTGCTGTTGATTTTGGAAATTGTATGTACACGCAATAGCCCGAAAAATTGACCGGGGTTTATCTCGATCCCTCTAGCATAGAATTGAACTCAATCTTTTTTTTTCTAATGTCCGTCAAGCGTTACAGCGAGTGGTAGCGTATTTGTCCCCATGTAACGAGATCTAATCGGAACCAGTAAAGAATCCTCTTCGGTGAGCGAAACCGAATCCCCGGCTTGATCGATAAGTAGCTTCATCATCGTACTCGTCAACGGGTTCTTCGGTCGTTACCGGGGCTGGTTGTTCGGCAACTGCTGTTGCTGGGTAGTAATCGTATGCTTGCTGTTGTGCTGCATCTTGTTGGTAATACTGTTCCGGAGCTGGTTCAGCTACAGCTGATGACCCTTGCATCGGTTGCTGGGAATATTGATAATGTTGATATTGCTGTTGCTGTTGTTGAACGGGATAGTTGTTTTCCGTCTCTGTTGGAATCGAATACGAGTTGAAGTTCTCAGCTGGATCAACGTCTTCTGAAGCATGCCATTGAACCGAAGGTTCGGGATAATCTAGGAGTTGCTGTGGATATTCGTAAGCTCCCTCCTCTGCTTGAGCATATGTAGCTGCGGGAGGATTGCTGTCACTGTTGAGGACCGTGAGCGGTTGACTGTCAGTGTCGATGATATCGGTTGGATCCAAGTCTTCTGGATCCAAGTGAATTGTTTCCCCAACCGCAACATCTTCTTCCCGTGTCTGCGACTTGAGTCTTTGCTCTGATGCAGTAATGCTATCAGCGGCGTCTCCCCCTTCTTCTTCAAACAACACGGCCTTCTTCAGCCGCTGGTATTCTTCAGGCGTCACAACGCCCTCCTCATCGAGAAGCGAGACTTCACCTGTTCTTCTGTTATATTTGATTTCCACCAGCGTTTGTTTGGGCACAAATGCAGGATTATTAACATCTACTTCCCCATTTCCCCCCACAAAAGCTGTGTAATGATGGCTCACAATATCATCTGCGTCGTAGTTGAATTGAACTTGAGCCGGAGGAGTGGGCTCGGGAGGAGCGTACGAATGAGATGATGAAGACGAGGAAGCTTGATGGCTCCTGTTACCACCTCTTCGTGAAGAAGGTTTCCAGCTATTGTTCAAGGGATCGAACGTATAGGAAACCACAGTTGTCGCGGCATCGGCCAGCAGAAAAAGCTTGAACCAAGTTGATAGGTTTAGCGACTTCATTCTCGTTGATGGCAGATAGCTTTCTCGTTTGTACCTACGTTACTGTATTCAACCGATAAAGCCTTCCTTACTCTTCAGATCTCAGAGTAGAAGGAGTATGGCTTCACGATTTACCCAACTGATGTCGCTGAAAAAATGGACAGTTGTGTGAGCCATCGAGAATCGTTTTGAAAGTTGACGCTAGTTGCAGTGATGGAGAGAAAAAAGAACGGCAACTCTTTTACAACTGCCATTTTTGTTGCGTGGACAGAATGCACGTAGTTTGCATCGAAGCCAATCACGTACGTTTCGATAGTAGCTATCACATTTATAGTTCAAGTGAAGTCTCGGACTACAAATGACGACATTCTGTACCTTCCGACGTGCGTGCGTGGTCTAACAACTGTTGGAAAAAACTTAATTAGGTCCTACTATTGGTGAAAATTTCGGCGGTAAGGAAACAACTGGTATGCCGGCGCGATTTGTGACGTTGCCAATCCGATTTGAAAATTTCGGGCATAAGTAAATGGCGAGTATACGTGTAAGAGTTTGTTTTTGACACATCATCATAGTGATTGTTGGTACCATCATATGAAGGGGAGCGGAAGTGATGATTTATCCATGACTGGAAAATCATTCTGAAATCGTTCTCATCAAAAGTTCGGAATCTAATACTACGTACGAATACTTTTTCTCAAAAATCCCTGCAACTCAACCTGTCACACGATGCTGGAGTAATAATATTATCTACTTTCAAATCCAGTCGCACAACTCTATGGAATGTTGTACTAGTATTGAAATTCGTTACTACACATAATGTACAATCTAATACTTCTTTTCGCTCTGACGTATAGTCTACGAGCGATAAATTATTTATTCTCAAGGTGTCTTACGACGTTTAAACAGAGCTCTCGTCTCCATTCCAACCTTCGCAAGGTCCACAATGGTGATTTTCGTTGAATCGTAACATATCTGAATCACTCTCAGGAACGCAAAATGTGTTGTAACCAGATTGGCTTGAGTAGTAGCAGACATGAACCATCGATTCTTCGTCTCCTTCGCAAGGGAAGTCTTTGTGGGCACAGTACGGGCCATCTTCTTCGAAAGCTGTTCCGTTTGGCTCATTTACCACAGACTTCATTTCAGCAGATACTAATCCCTGGACGATGCTAGCGTTGGCAGTTGTCTCCTGCGTATCCAATTTGCGGACAGCATCACACAAAACGCCTCTCAGCGTTCCGCCACGACAACCTGCTTCGTCGGTAATCCTTGAAGTCAAGGCTGAAGTTCGTTCTCTAGCAGAAGAGGACAGGGCTCTTGAAGACAATGTATCCCGCGATGGAGAGGAAGATGGAGCACTACTAGGCTCACACGTAATCGGAACGCAAGGAACCTCAAATGCTATGGCAACAAAATCTTCGGTATCGCCAGTTGGCAAGCCGCAAGCCTCGCACAAACTTGGGTGAAAGTTCTCTCCGACGTAGAAAATAACGGTCAGGGATGCAAAATTATCGTAACAAGCAGCGCTAATGGGGACCTTTTCTCCTCCGAGGACATTGAAGTCTTGATAGCAACTTCGCTGATGATTTAGGGGATCGTCATATCCAATAGAGATCATCTCATAGTCATCTCGAACAACTACCTCAACCTTAATTGAATCAGAGTTCAACTCGATAATGCTGATGATTTCAGTACCGACAGAACTTGTTTCTGGTTGCTTGTCACTCACGTGCACCTCGACCTGGTCGTAACAATCTGTTTGTGGTTCGTCTGTAGGTGGTGGTAAATCCGGCGATTCGGTCGGTGCCTTGCTCCCACAGATTGGTTCACAGGGAAGCTGTTCGAAAAATTAGTTCAAAACGAGAAGAAAAAAAAATGAATTAGCATATTTTTAATTTGCACAAGATCAACACCCATGGCCCAAGCTCACAGAACGCGACAGTTGAAAATGATTCTCTTACCTCGAAGTAATATGCGATGACATTTTCGTCGTCCGGATCCGGTGGGTTGCACTCTTGGCACTCATCAAGCGTATTTTCACTGTCAAAGTAAATGAAGATACCAATGTCTGTCCAGCCATTATAACATTCCAAATCTTTGGTCATAGTTTCCTGGTACGAGAAATCTGGGATAGGGTCACAAAGAGTTTCATGTGAAGTCGAGTGGTAGTTTATGAAGAAATTTATGTCGACGTCTTCGGACCAGAGTTGGGTGATTTCTGAGAGGCAAAAACAATGAATATTATGTTAGTGTTGAATGCAGTATCCGATTCGGGCCACAAAAAAATGTCAATGTTCGCCATACACCGCCAAGTTTCAAGCGCAACTTACCAAGTGTTAAAGATGTATTTTCTCCATTCAAAATCTTGACGGCATCTTCGGGAAAAGGTTCGTCAGTACCAGAACCAATTTGCTCAATGATATCTTGTTCCGTGACACCATATTTGTCATAGCAGTCGGTAGGTGACGTCGTTTCAAGTTGAATTGTCGGGGCGGCAGTAACTGGTGATCCTGTTTGTGGTTCGTCTGTAGGTGGTGCTACATACGGCGAATCGGTTGGCGCCTTGCTCTCACAGATTGGTTCGCAAGGAAGCTCAAAGTAGTAGGCAACGATATTTTCTTCATCAGGACTAGGGGGCTGGCACTCTTGACACTCATCAAGTATAAGCTCGGTATCAAAGTAGATGAAGATGCCCACATCTGTCCAGCCATTATAACATTCCAAATCTTTGGTCATAGTTTCTTGGTAGGAGAAGTCTGGAATAGACTCACAAACAGCTTCATGCGTATCTGAATGATAGTGAACGAAGAAATTAATGTCAAGATCTTCGGACCAGAGTTGGGTGATTTCTGCAGGGCGAAATGGTAAAAAAACAGCGTTAGTTTAGGACTTTGTGAGATCTCCAACACACAAGAGCTGGGCTGCTCGTTGTATGCGCAACAATCGAAACGCTTGTTCAAATCGAAACTTACCAATTGTTACAGTCTTGTCTTCTCCGCTGATTACCTTGATTGCATCTTCAGGAAAAATTTCATTAGAGCCTGTTTGCTCAATGATGTCTTCTTCCGTGATGCCATACTTATCGTAGCAGTCCGTGGGCTGATAGCTTAGACCAGTAGTTGGGCTGACGGTAGGTGACGATGAAGGTGATTCAGGTTGAGCACTTGGGGCGGCAGTAACTGGTGATCCTGTTTGTGGTTCGTCTGTAGGTGGTGCTACATACGGCGAATCGGTTGGCGCCTTGCTCTCACAAATTGGTTCGCACGGAAGCTCAAAGTAATATGCCAAAATATTTTCGTCCTCCACATCGGGGGGCTGGCACTCTTGACACTCATCAAGTATAAGCTCGTTATCAAAGTAGATGAAGATGCCCACATCTGTCCAGCCATTATAACATTCCAAATCTTTGGTCATAGTTTCTTGGTAGGAGAAGTCTGGAATAGACTCACAAACAGCTTCATGCGTATCTGAATGATAGTGAACGAAGAAATTAATGTCAAGATCTTCGGACCAGAGTTGGGTGATTTCTGAATGGCGAGGTAAAACAAATTAATGCGTACGATGTTAGATTTTGGACCGATGAAAAGCATTTTAGACACGATATCCAAGTTTTTCATTTGCAACTTACCAATCGTCACACTTGTGTCTTCGCCACTGATGACCTTGACTGCATCTTCAGGAAAAGGTTCATCGAAACCAGAACCAGTTTGCTCAATGATGTCTTCTTCCGTGATGCCATATCTGTCGTAGCAGTTTGTAGGTTGGTAGCTTTCAATGAGTGTTGGGCTGGCTGAAGGAACGAAAGCCTCCGAAGGCGGACCGGGATTACCATCTGTTGGTGCACGAGTTCCTTGACTGCAAGTTTTAATACCACAAACTGCACCTGGACCTTCGAAGTGAACAGTTACAATCTCAGTGTCGGGAATGTTCAGTACAATGTTCTGGACTTCATTCAGCGCAGGCTCGACTGGGAATTCAAAGGCTTCATCCTTCGTTCCAACATGAATAGTTGCTCCCACATGAATGTTGAACAGCTGGATCTCCAAGAACTCTTCTGCCACCCCATTAAAATTAAACATGATATCCCCTCCGGCGACGTTTGCCATTGGAGTCAAAGAATCAGTTTCTTGGATAATCAAACATGTATCGACTGCTTCATTCACAAAACTCGTGTCAAAGTCGACATATTGATCATACAATTGAGTATGCATGTATCGGGCAAGATTCATGTCTGTAGTGAAGCCACCGGAGTCAGAATTTGCATTTACAGTAAAGCCATACTCCAAAAACACGTCAACACCGACATATTCGGGCGCTCCTACCAGGTCAGTAGCAACCCCAGAACCATCTCTATCGAAGCTGATAAATTCGCCTTCACACACCAAGGTCGGAAGTTTCGAAGGTTGTGCGCTTTGACTTGGAGCATTACTAATGCTGGGAGGACTGGTTTCCTCAGTTGGTTCTTCAACTGGCTGCTCGACAGGTTGCTCTGCGGGTTCCTCAGCTGGTGGCTCTAATATGGTAGGTTGCGCACTTCGACTTGGAGCATTGCTAATGCTGGGAGGACTGGTTTCTTCAGTTGGTTCTTCAACTGGCTGTTCTGCAGGTTGCTCTGCGGGTTCCTCAGCTGGTGGCTCTAATATGGTAGGTTGCGCACTTCGACTTGGAGCATTGCTAATGCTGGGAGGACTGGTTTCTTCAGTTGGTTCTTCAACTGGCTGTTCTGCAGGTTGCTCTGCGGGTTCCTCAGCTGGTGGCTCTAATATGGTAGGTTGCGCACTTCGACTTGGAGCATTGCTAATGCTGGGAGGACTGGTTTCTTCAGTCGGTTCTTCAACTGGCTGCTCGGCAGGTTGCTCCGCAGGTTGTTCTGCAGGTTGATCGACTGGCTGTTCTGCAGGTTGCTCCGCAGGTTGATCGACTGGCTGTTCTGCAGGTTGTTCGGCAGGTTGCTCCGCAGGTTGTTCTGCAGGTTGATCGACTGGCTGTTCGGCAGGTTGCTCCGCAGGTTGCTCCGCAGGTTGATCGACTGGCTGTTCTGCAGGTTGTTCGGCAGGTTGCTCCGCAGGTTGCTCCGCAGGTTGATCGACTGGCTGTTCTGCAGGTTGTTCGGCAGGTTGCTCCGCAGGTTGATCGACTGGCTGTTCTGCAGGTTGTTCGGCAGGTTGCTCCGCAGGTTGCTCCGCAGGTTGATCGACTGGCTGTTCGGCAGGTTGCTCCGCAGGTTGTTCTGCAGGTTGATCGACTGGCTGTTCTGCAGGCTGTTCTGCAGGTTGTTCTGCAGGTTGTTCTGCAGGTTGATCGACTGGCTGTTCGGCAGGTTGCTCCGCAGGTTGATCGACTGGCTGTTCTGCAGGTTGCTCGGCAGGTTGCTCCGCAGGTTGTTCTGCAGGTTGATCGACTGGCTGTTCGGCAGGTTGCTCCGCAGGTTGTTCTGCAGGTTGATCGACTGGCTGTTCTGCAGGCTGTTCTGCAGGTTGTTCTGCAGGTTGTTCTGCAGGTTGATCGACTGGCTGTTCTGCAGGTTGCTCGGCAGGTTGCTCCGCAGGTTGTTCTGCAGGTTGATCGACTGGCTGTTCGGCAGGTTGCTCCGCAGGTTGCTCCGCAGGTTGATCGACTGGCTGTTCGGCAGGTTGCTCCGCAGGTTGATCGACTGGCTGTTCTGCAGGTTGTTCGGCAGGTTGCTCCGCAGGTTGTTCTGCAGGTTGATCGACTGGCTGTTCGGCAGGTTGCTCCGCAGGTTGCTCTGCAGGTTGATCGACTGGCTGTTCGGCAGGTTGCTCCGCAGGTTGCTCCGCAGGTTGATCGACTGGCTGTTCGGCAGGTTGCTCGGCAGGTTGATCGACTGGCTGTTCCGCAGGTTGATCAACTGGCTGTTCTGCAGGTTGCTCCGCAGGTTGCTCCGCAGGTTGATCGACTGGCTGTTCTGCAGGTTGCTCGGCAGGTTGATCGACTGGCTGTTCCGCAGGTTGATCAACTGGCTGTTCTGCAGGTTGTTCTGCAGGTTGCTCCGCAGGTTGATCGACTGGCTGTTCTGCAGGTTGCTCCGCAGGTTGATCAACTGGCTGTTCTGCAGGTTGCTCCGCAGGTTGATCGACTGGCTGTTCTGCAGGTTGCTCCGCAGGTTGATCAACTGGCTGTTCTGCAGGTTGCTCCGCAGGTTGCTCCGCAGGTTGTTCTGCAGGTTGCTCCGCAGGTTGATCGACTGGCTGTTCTGCAGGTTGTTCTGCAGGTTGCTCCGCAGGTTGCTCTGCAGGTTGATCGACTGGCTGTTCTGCAGGTTGCTCGGCAGGTTGATCGACTGGCTGTTCCGCAGGTTGATCAACTGGCTGTTCTGCAGGTTGCTCCGCAGGTTGATCGACTGGCTGTTCAGCGGGTTGTTTTGTAGGTTCTTGAGATGGCCTCTCACTTGGTTCGTCCGATGATTCTTCGATCGTGGGAGCAATACTGGACGTAGGAGCATTGAACTGCATTGCGGGAGCCCCCCAATCCATTGAGGGTTTGGAACTAGGTTGATCCGAGGGCTGTTCAGTGGGCTGAACAGATGGTTCCTCGGAAGGCTTTTCAGAAGGCTTCTGAGATGGTTTCTGAGATGGTTCCTCAGACAAATCTTCGGCTGTAGGAGCAGCACTCGACGTAGGCCATTTGAACTGTAGTGAGGGAGCTTTCCAATCCTGCGTTGAAGGCGAAGCAGAGGGTTTGGGAGTTCGGGACTCGTCTGTTATCAATACATCAAAATCTCCCTCTCTTGCCCCCTTTGGAAAAACGGCGGGAGCCCCCGATGGCTCTAAACTCCCAGTAGGCATTGTAGACTCACACCACTTTCCACGAACATTTGTCATTTCGTCGTCCCTAAAAGCAGATTGCTTGAAAGAGTCGTGATTACCGTAACACATCCATCTGGTTGGAGAGGATGAAACGATGGCACCCACCGGAGCAGAAGGCACTGGTGTCAGAAAGGAATGTTGTGTTACTTCAGAATTCGGGGCCATTGACGGAACTCCCCCAAAAATCGTTAACTCATTTTCATCGTCAGGCATGTTACCTATCCCTGGAAGTGTGGTGTCATTATCACCCAGGGTACGCAAACTTCGGCAATCTGGACCATCAGGATCTTCGAGACACCGTGATGGGATTGAGACGAACGAACGTCTGTTTTCCGACGAGAGTGCGTTGTCGCTACCCGCCTTCGTACCAGTAAAAAGATTGGGATTTTGCATTGGGATATTCTCATCAAAAGCTGGCGAGCAATCTTTGATATTCGTAGGATCGCTGTAGTTGCAACGACTGGCTCGATTGATCTTCGAAGGATCAATGTTTGAACCGAAATGGCGATAAAACCACATCGTTTTTCTTTCAACGGTGCTCTCGACCGAGCGCAAAAACCCCAGTGCTCCTTCATTGTGATCGACATCCAGAGCTTCAAAACAGTATACCGTTTCGGAATTTAGTGAGAGTAATACGAACACGTTGAAAAGTGCCACCGAGAGAAATGCACTTCCATTGTTGGTTGAAGTCGATCGAGTTCGAATTTTATTCATCTTTTGTCGTTCTTCAACTTTTAAATAAATTGTCGCTTTGGCACTCAAATATCGAAATTAGAATAGGCGGTGCGGTAGATTATCTTTGTTGCCTTCTAGAATCGCTTTTCTGTGGTTTTCAAGTCTTTAGGAATGGTAAGCTTGAGATTTTCGGGTTGCTCTTTTGATTATGCTTCCAATCGCTCCTTTCTCAATTTTTTTGTGATGGGCAGGCCGAGAGAGAGATTTGTGTGATCTTATATGTTTCGGCTTATCCGAGTCGTATTTGACACTCTCGCGAGGAAAAATTATGGTGAGTTTTCCTTAATTCTTAAAAATCGGAACCTTGACGCGTTAAAAATAAAATGACTCAATCGAACATTTATAGGGGCCATGACTTTTTCAGCGTAATTGAGATTTCGAACAATTATCGCAAAAACACCCAACACGAGTAAATTCAAGTCACAAAGAGAGACAAATTAGACGGGGAATCGATGTTTTTGTCAAACATATATTATTGTTGATCATCGATAAAGACATAGGTCAATAGGTCTTGGTCGGTCTTGGTCTGTCTTGGTCAAGACTCCTCGAATGACCAAGTCACCATAAGCTTTTCTGGGGGGCTGTGATTCTTGAAAAGGTGTTTCGTAGTTCTCCCCCAAGCAATCGGAAGTGTAGTTATGAATGTCGCTCCCGAGGTAGCGGTAGCAATTGTCTTTATCCGAGATCTAGTGGATCAATGGTACGGGTAGTTCGCCTCCAAACTTCATCTATGGAAGGAAAGGCAACTGGAAACGGAATTATGAATGTCGCTCCCGAGGTAGCGGTAGAAATTTTATATATGGAATGGATCAATGGTACGGGTAGTTCGCCTCCAAACTTCATCTATAGAAGGAAAGGCAATTGGAAACTTAATTAACAATGTCGCTCCCGAGGGAGCGGTAGCAATTGTATATATTATGGAGTGGATCAAGTGAACGTGTAGTTTTCCTCCAAACTTCATCTATAGAAGGAAAGGCAACTGGAAACGTAATTAACAATGTCGCTCCCGAGGTAGCGGTAGCAATCGTATTTATCGAGATCTAGTGGATCAATGGTAGTTTCGCCTCCAAACTTCATCTATAGAAGGAAAGGCAATTGGAAACTTAATTATGAATGTCGCTCCCGAGGTAGCGGTAGAAATTGTATATATGGAGCGGATCAGGGAACGCAAACTTCGGCAACTGGACACTTAATTAACAATGTCGCTCCCGAGGTAGCGGTAGCAACTGTATTTATGAGATTAGCGGATCAATGGTAGTTTTCCTCCAAACTTCATCCATAGAAGCTACTCAAATTGAACCTGAGTAAATCAAGAAATACCCTTGGGCCAACGAACCACTACTTTCTATGAACAAGAAGAAAGCAGGAGGAATTCTCATCGACTCTCACGACCATGGTTAGAATGAAAGGTTGGTCGCAGAATTTTAAATCTGTGTCAAAATAGCGCAGATTTTGGAAATGTCCCTGCGTGGCATAATTCATTTAATGGAATCTGGAATCCAAGGAGTAAGTTGAAGGAAAAAGATAAATCCAAAAAAATGCTGCTGGCTTCGAAACTTGCGTTAGAGCGTACTAACTTATGCATGTCATGAGATCTACGACGACAAGCCCGACCTATCGGACTGACGAGCGGAGGAGGCATTCGAAGCGCATTCCAAGGATGTCGCTGAGGAAATATTGCAGCTCCCATTTCGGTACCTGTACAAGAGTGGTGATGATCAATCCCTGCTCAACTGCTGTGCTGTCGACCACAAGGCTTTCAGAGACTTGCTTAGCATCTTCGAGCCGGTCGCTCCCGAGGTAGCGGTAGTAGTAGTAGTAGTAGTAGTAGTAGTTGTTGTTGTTGTTGTTGTTGTTGTTGTTGTTGTTGTTGTTGATGTTGATGTTGATGTTGTTGTTGATGATGATGATGATGATGATGATGATGATGATGATGATGATGATGATGATGGTTTGGCCATTATCATCGTCGTTATCGTCCAGCAACTCAATGACGTGATTGGAAGCTAGATGAGCAGTGTTCGACATTTGTGAACGATCTCGTTTTCTCCGTCGTCTTTCTTCGTTTTGCCCCACTGCATTTCTTTTTACGTCGATGAAATTTCCTTCTGATTTGCCGAGTGGAGTTCCTTTCCGATTTGCCTTGTGGAGTCCCTTTGAAGGGATGCCACTTGGCAAACCCGAAGGAACGACACTCGGAAAATTGGATGGAACTCCACTCGGCAAATCGGATGGAACTCCACTCGGCAAATCGTTGATGTTGATGATGATGATGATGATGGTTTGGCCATTATCATCGTCGTCATCGTCCAGCAACTCAATGACGTGATTGGAAGCTAGATGAGCAGTGTTCGACATTTGTGAACGATCTCGCTTTCTCCGTCGTCTTTCTTCGTTTTGCCCCACTGCATTTCTTTTTACGTCGATGAAATTTCCTTCTGATTTGCCGAGTGGAGTTCCTTTCCGATTTGCCTTGTGGAGTCCCTTTGAAGGGATGCCACTTGGCAAACCGGAAGGAACGTACACTCGGAAAATTGGATGGAACTCCACTCGGCAAATCGGATGGAACTCCACTCGGCAAATCGGAAGGAACTCCACTCGGCAAATCGGATGGGATGCCACTCGGCAAATCGTTGATGTTGATGATGATGATGATGATGGTTTGGCCATTATCATCGTCGTCATCGTCCAGCAACTCAATGACGTGATTGGAAGCTAGATGAGCAGTGTTCGACATTTGTGAACGATCTCGTTTTCTCCGTCGTCTTTCTTCGTTTTGCCCCACTGCATTTCTTTTTACGTCGATGAAATTTCCTTCTGATTTGCCGAGTGGAGTTCCTTTCCGATTTGCCTTGTGGAGTCCCTTTGAAGGGATGCCACTTGGCAAACCCGAAGGAACGACACTCGGAAAATTGGATGGAACTCCACTCGGCAAATCGGATGGAACTCCACTCGGCAAATCGGATGGAACTCCACTCGGCAAATCGGATGGGATGCCACTCGGCAAATCGTTGATGTTGATGATGATGATGATGATGGTTTGGCCATTATCATCGTCGTCATCGTCCAGCAACTCAATGACGTGATTGGAAGCTAGATGAGCAGTGTTCGACATTTGTGAACGATCTCGTTTTCTCCGTCGTCTTTCTTCGTTTTGCCCCACTGCATTTCTTTTTACGTCGATGAAATTTCCTTCTGATTTGCCGAGTGGAGTTCCTTTCCGATTGGCCTTGTGGAGTCCCTTTGAAGGGATGCCACTTGGCAAACCGGACGGAACGTACACTCGGAAAATTGGATGGAACTCCACTCGGCAAATCGGATGGAACTCCACTCGGCAAATCGGATGGAACTCCACTCGGCAAATCGGATGGAACTCCACTCGGCAAATCGGATGGGATGCCACTCGGCAAATCGGAAGGAACTCCACTCGGCAAATCGGAAGGAACTCCACTCGGCAAATAAACAACTAATAGTGGCGGTGCCTGCTCAGTAGAACGTCCTAGAGATTGAATGGAGTAGAAAAGCAGTGAACGAAAATACGAATATGTGTTTGTGTGTAGGGGGGTTTATAATATCGTTGTATTATTCGTAGTAGTATTCCTCGTTATCGTCGAAGCTGAATGCATATGCATATGTATCCCATCCCAAATCAGTGTTCTCCTCCTCTTCCTCCTCGATCAAATAAGGTTGTATTGTGTATGATGACGAAGTGATTGCAGCTGACACTAGCGTTGGAAGAAGAACAAAGTCATCTTGTTCTTGCATGGGAACGTTCACAAAATCGATGTACGATCCGGGGAAAGCTTTTGATTGAAATGTATTTTGGTGCAACTTTCGTGCTACTTTTTCTTTAGTCGCGTCCAATAAGTATGTGTAAACCATCGGTGACAACGATTTCTCTTGTTGAATCGTAATACCAGCAAGCATTTTGGAATACATGCTCTTTTTTGTCTTCATTACCTCTTGTTGTTCTTCGGCCACAGATTCTCGAGAAGCTTTCATTGCAGATTGTAGAACTTCTTGTGTCAAATCTTCGATGCTTTTGACCGGAGCAGCCGGAAGAGTCTCCCCTGAATTTTGCCAGACATGCGTGTCTTCCGATTCATCAATCTCGTCTTGCTTATTTTCTTTCGTTTGTAAGTGCTGTAGGTACTCCTTCTCCGTCAAGTCCCCGTACTCGTTTAGAAGAAAGAATTCCCCATTCTTTCGGTTCATTTCCATTTGCTTCACGAAGTTTCGTTTGAATATCTGAAATCTCTGATCAGTCCTTTCCTTACCGTATCGCTTTGTCCAGGCACCATATTCTCTTCTGATGATTCCATGTGCAGTCGCGTCAACGTTAATTTCATCGTCTCTCGCCGGTGGTGCAGGTTCACCCATAGGAACAATGCGGATTTTTGGTGCAAATGTTTTCGGTGACCAATCAGTCACTGAGAACGGCGACGATTGCCTTCCCATCGGGTTTTCATCGATGTAAGCATGAGCACATGGTGTAGACACCAAGATCACGGCGACTCCAAAAAGGGATTTCATGTTCATCTTGTATACTTCTTTCGGTGCGGTATGTATTGCCATGTCCTGTAGTGGTTTGAAAAAGAAAAAAATGATTGACACTGTAAGATACCGCGATTGTCCCGCAAAAACTACGACTGCTCATGAGTGATGTTGTGATCGGAATGTTTTTTGATGTCTCACTCTCTCAGAAAAAGATCTGATTGGCCCAATCGGCGTTTCGAGAAAAGCAACGGTTTTCTGTTCAAATATTGAAACGTCCGCCTGACACGCCTTTTCGCGCCATACGCACTGACGACGCGCGACAAAAAAGAACAGATGTAGTGTCGAATTCGATAGTCATTTTTCATTGCAAGAAAGGCATGAAATGACCAAGCCTCGTTGAATGGCAAATCATTTTTCTTGTTTGGGAACACGACAAACAATAATTCATGCTCAACAACATCTTCCGATAGAGTCAATCATAAGGACGTCTGGAAAAGAGACTGTGAATAACCAAACAACTTGAATCGAAAATTCACTTGTTCGACAATACAAACAACGACGAAAGAATTCAGGAGATATCCAGATACATACAAACTCAACAATGAAGAAACCTCTTTTCGTACCATCCTCCAATGAAAAACCTGAGCTATTGACAATATCTTTCGAAGATGACCCGCAAGGATCATTGGGAGCGCAATTGATCAACTGTGATAAGGTGAGAGATCGATTGCAATATTGCATCCGATGTCTACAAATTATACAAGACGAAAAATTTATTCCGAAGCAACCTCTCATTTTTTGTTTCACTTCATTCTGCTTGAACTCTGACTTGGACATGAAAGGGTGAACCGTTCGAAATGTTTTCTCCGGGATTTGCACAAATCGGGCGTCTTTTAGACGGTGAAACAGTTGCTAGAAAATCCGGAGTCAGAGTTGGGGATGTTATTGTCGCAGTCAATGGCGCTGGATTTCGTCGATTTGCGTCAGATTTCGACGATAGTGAGGTAACCAACCTCTCTAAGGATTCATACATTCCAAACGACAACAATGTTTTGCACCTTGGTAGAGGCGAGGCTTACGATGCGCTCTTGACAAAAATCAAAACCATCAAATCCGCTGGAAGTCCTCCACTAGTTTTGAGTTTGGAACGGTAGGTTCATCAAGTTTGGGAATGCTCTAGTTATCGTTGAAAAGTATTGGATACCAGGAAAGGCTGTAGTAGGTCAAGAATTTGCATCTCATCCTCTCACCCATACGTTCCTATTTGTTTAATTACGACCAGATACTCGTGGGATGCCAAAGTCAATTCTTGGCCTCGTTTTCTCAAAGCCCGCGACGGTGATGTTCCAGCAGCGATGAAAATGCTTCAAGATCACGAGAGTTGGAAGACCAAAAATTTACCAATGGATTTGACCAGAGATGGACTCCAAGAAGTCTTGAGGCTTAAAGCTGTGGCAGAGGTGGTTACCAGCGAAAGTAAGGGTTTGCCTCCAGCAGTATACGTCAATTTTGCGAAACTTCAGTCAATGGAATCGGTCAATTTTGATGATGTATCCAAGGCTTTTGTTATATTTACCGAGATGTTGCTGGCCCGTGCAAAGGATCCTCGAAACCCCCAGGTGAATCAGTTCATTGATACGACAGGTGTAGGCGTATCTAGTGGTCTTCGCACGGAGTTGATCCGAAAAATTTACGAGGTCTTTGAGGCGAACTACCCAGAATGCCTTGGAAAAATGGTCATGTATCCCGTTTCAAATCTTCTAGCAACGACAATTCGTCAAATGTTGAAATTCGTGAACGACACTACGCAAAACAAATTTGTGATTACAAATGATTTGAGCGAAGTATGCGCTGCGATGGGATGGGACCAAGAAGAAATCGAATCTTGCGGTGGAGTGAAGGAATATATGCACAAACACGAGGAAATCGGAGCCGATTTGATACTAGAGTAAACTCAAAAGATTTGAAAGCGATGCATTACTTTTTACATTGCGAACCTAGATTTCATCAAAGAGTTCCCTTAGATACAAGGACATGATGGCATGGCACTCCAGGATTCGACTTAACATATAGATTATTTTTTCTTTAGAGAACCGCGACTTTCGATATGATTTAGTCATTCATTCTTTTTTGCGTCTTCCTCTTTCTCATCGTCGTCCTCGTCATCCCCGTCGTTTTTCACCACGTGCTTATGTATCACTTTCCTCGTTTTTTTGACCTTTGGCCACTTCACTAATGGTTTCACCTCGCTCGTGGCATACCCATTCGTTTGGAATCCGATTACCACAACCAGCATGAGAGTTAGCATAAAAGGCAGACCAAAGTCGGCTTCGATGGCCAATTTCTTCTCGGGATCCTTATATTGACTCAGAAATGCCGCATACAAGCCAATAAATCCAGCAAGAGTGGGCAGGCCCAGGAAAATCATTAATTTTGCAGACGTCGAAGGCATGGTTTGATTCTTCTGTCTTTGCCGATGATGTGAGTGTTTCTGATTTCGATCGATAAAGATTTCGTTTGTCACAAATCTCCTAAAAAAAATGTTGTATGCTGTCGAGGCGATTCTGTTGAAAGTTGTTTTGAGAGCGACTTCTTGTCGTTTATAGGCAAAAGTGGGATCACGGGTTGGGAGCAATTCGATAGAGATGCTTTGAGTAGAGCTAAAATAACAAGGGTACGACTTGCTGTTTGTCGAGAACCTATTCGAAGTGAGGACTGAGGATAATATCTATTCCGAAAGCCCGACGATTGGTTCACAGTTTCATGGTTGCCTGCTGGGATCGACAGGAGAGTGAAGTGCCACAGAACATCAACACACAATTTCCGGTAACATCGCAAATTTAGTGAATCTCGAAGAATCTCGTGCCTCTATCCGACCCAACGTATCGGAAGGTGAGTAAAGAAAGGTCGGAGTGACGAGTTTTGTTGGAGCTGAAATAGTTCTTAATTTGTGGCGGGACGATAAAAAGAAAAAATTACGGTAGAAGTAGAGTGTTGATGTATTACGTTCATTATATTATTTATTCTTCTTTAATGCTTTAACTCTTCGACTTCATAGGCAAGCTGATAGACAATGCCCGCAAAGAGAGGGATCAATGCCAGAACAAGGAATCTCAGCAATGACAAACCACCCTTCTTCTTCATAGCGTCTTTGCTTCCGGGAAGACCAGCAAACGAGTCTGGATCTTCGCTTACAGGGAATACGCGCATGAGATATCCCATTGGGATGGAAATTGCTCCATATCCAATTGTTTTCATCCATTCATGATTTCGAGAGTGGAGTAGTCTGTGTAAAATCTCCACCGTATTCGACAATACTCCATTGGGCAATCACTGTGAAAAGAATCACGAGTGAGAACATTGGAGAATTTCCCAATGCACCGATAGGATTAAACACATCTCCGATTTCTCGCGCATTGAATTCGTTAAAGATTTGGCAGAATACAAAGGCGTTGAAAACAATGGTAAAATGATGCCTGGAACCGTCCTCGCAGTCGAAGAGGGCAGGCCCTTTGTTCAAAAGATACACAAGGAGGATGAGCTGATAGGTTGATTGGATCAAGATGTTACGCCACATAGGAAGACTGATCAAGCTCGAGTTTCTCTTGTACGGTGGCCTGTCGAGAAGTTCTTCCTTCGGAGGCTCAGTTCCAAGCGCGAGGGCACCCATGGTGTCCATGATAAGATTTACCCAAAGCATCATCACTGCATTCAATGGAGGATCGTATCCAACCAGGGCAGAAAGGAATGTAATGGTCAGTGCCACGACGTTGACCGTAAGTTGAAACTGCAAAAATTTGCGAATATTATCAAAGACAGATCGCCCCCAAAGAACAGCCTTTACAATAGAAGAGAATTTGTCATCCATAATAATAATATCAGATGCATTCTTTGCGACATCAGTGCCAGAAAGACCCATCGATAGACCAACATCAGCAGCTTTCAGGGCAGGACCATCGTTTGTTCCATCTCCTGTGACACCAACAACCTCTCCGACTCCATCTCGAGACAAGGACCATTCCGCCTTGTATCCAGGCAAGAGCAAATCCTTTTCGGTCGCCCAATCCCTTCCTGGATGCTGTTCGAGCCATTCTTCTTCGTTTTCGGGTAGAAGACCTCCATTGAGTCGTTGGACAAGAGTATGCTTGTCTTCTGGACTTGAACGAGCAAGGACTTGCAACTTGGGGAGTACGGCATCTAGTTGTGCCGGGGTCATCTTTCTGAATTCTTCCCCAGTCATCGCCATGCCCCCTGTAAAGACGAAACAGAAAATCGATAGCAAAGAAAGAATTAGAAACCAAGACGAATCAAATTAAAACAAACGCGATTCTCATGCCAATAAATCGTACCTTCTGTCAAAATTCCAGCCTGCTTGGCAATCGCCCTAGCCGTTTCAATGTTGTCACCAGTGACCATGCGCACGAAAATTCCTGCTCTTTGGCATACAGCAATGGCATCGACGACATCCTCACGTAGCGGATCAGCGATACCGACAAGTGCATCCAAGCACATGTCTTTTTCAAGTTTTCTCTTCGCATTCGTCGACGGAGATGGTCGAAATGTCCTTTGTGATCTTTTCGATCTTGCTTCGGTGTGTGATCGCAATGCATCGCAAGGCATCTTGAGCATAGTCCTGAATAATATGTTCGTATTCCTTTCGCTTTTCGGCTGTCATAGGTTTCTCTGATCCATCAATATCCAAATATTTGGTACAATTCTTTAGGATGATTTCCGCAGCTCCCTTATGATACATTGTCACACTGCGAGTACCCTTCTTCACCAACACAGTCATGCGTTTGCGACTGCTAGAAAATGGGAAAAGGCGACTGCCACCTTCTTTTCCAAAGTTGCAAGCGTCACGACGTTTGTCAGTGTCATCGTTGTATCCCCACGCGGATTGACTCAGCATGATAATTGCTCCCTCGGTCTTGCTACCAATAACTTGAGGTCGGCTATCAAAGATTTCGTCGTCGTCTTCCGCAGGCTCAGCAGCCATAATGCGGGCAGTAGAACAGCAAGAGAAGGCTTCCAAGATGGTGTTCAATGCCGAATCAGAAATTCCCAAGGGCTGCTTGCACTCGTTATCTTTTGCGTTCGCAAAAACACCACGTACAACAGTCATCCGATTCTCGGTCAGGGTTCCCGTTTTATCCGAGCAAATGTTCGTCGCGTTACCCATAGTTTCGCAAGCTGCCAAGTGACGAATAAGATTCTGATCGTTGAGCATTTGCTTGGTGGAGTAGGCGAGGGAAATGGTGACGGCGAGGGGAAGACCTTCTGGCACAGCCACAACAACAATGGTTACACCGATAATAAAAGCGTCCAAAGCGTGTTTGAAAACACTGACATCTCGCAGGTATTCTGGGTCGATGTAAATTTTGATCCACATCATGGCGATAAAGGTTGCAGCAGCGGCAGCAATACCGACGTTTCCGATTGCCATTGCCATGTCATCCAATTTTTCTTGAAGAGGAGTCTCTTCTTGTTCCTTTTCCAAATGACTCTTGATGATACCCCACTGAGAATTTGGTCCGACAGCAGTGGCAACAAAGCGGACAGATCCCGCAACGGTGGTGCAGCCCGACAAAAGAAATGGATCGTTCTCGAGATCTTTTTCAATGTCCTCGGGTTCACCGGTAAGCGCAGACTCGTCGACCGTCAGGCCATCATAGTTGACAATGACACCATCACAAGGAATGGCATCACCTGCCTCTAGCGAAATCAAGTCACCAACGACGATGTCTTCCACGGCAACCTTCTGGAATTTACCAGAGCGAATGACCAGAACAGTCAACGTCATCATTGGCGGCACTAAGTTCGCGGAATTGAGTTTCTTTCTGGTAGTCATTGACGGCTGTCACAATCGAAACCACCAAACAAGCTGCAAGAATTGCCATTCCTTCGACGTATCCGACTTCGGGATCATCGTAAATACCAATAACCAAGGAAATAATCGCGGCAACAAGCAAAATTTGCAACGTGGTATCGTCAAACGTGTCGACAAAGAGTTGCCAAAAAGTTTGTCGAGGGGAGGAAGGAAGCTTGTTGGATCCAAAGAGTTCACGTCTTGTTTCAATGGAATCTTCTGTGATTCCATGGTCCGCATGGGTTGCAACAAGTTTCAAAAGGGATTTCACACCGCCTGCATCGTTGAGGTGGTCAAGATTTGAAGACAAAGACTGTGGTTCATTGATGCGCTTGACCAAATCCTTGACGGAAGCTGAATTCTCTTCCAGACTGGCCATCTCTCAATACCTTGTGTTCAATACCTTTTCAACTTTTTTCAAAGAGCCTTCCGTTGAAGAAGTGTAATGTAAACAATAGGAGTTGTCCTGTTGAATTTCCGATAGTGAATAGATGATGATGATGATGATGATGATGATGAGAAGTGTAACTTCAAGGATGAAAATTGATCATCGAGTCCAAAAGAAAGTACGACAGAGGTTTTTGTGATGATCCATAGGTGGAGTTGCGCAAGGCCTCGTTAAAACACAAAACGGCATAATATGACACGAGCCCATGACCCCTAATTTTCGCGGTTCGTCTGGGTTCGCGCCGTTGATAGAATCAAGTCCCAAATTTGTGAGGATAGCCGTTAAAATAGCACGTGGAACTTGAAACACGACCAGACTGGGTTTCATTATTATTTCTTTACATACCTTTTTCATCTCTCTCTTCGTTCGATGGATTCCTATGTTCATACTTTCATTGACTTCGGCGAAACAGGAGGGAAAAATAATGATTTTTTCTTTACCTCAGTCGCCGGGAAAAATCATTGTTATCATTACTGCTTCTTTCAACTTTGGATCTGTCAACAGAAGCCTTTCTTTCACCAGCACAATCCAAAGAAATGCCCACTAGAATCACATTAAACGAAACAGTTGCTCCAAGGAACAAGACTCCGCGATTTCGATCGAAAACTAGTTCAGAGTCTGCTGGTACAACAACCGAGATTGGAATCGATGGAAGTGCACGCAACGCGTCGACAAGAACAGGCGACGTCGGCGTCTCAGAGACGCAAGAGCTCCAGAAAGGTTGTTCGGTTGAAATCATCCCTGATTCGAGATAAAAAGGGCAACCACAATTTTCGGGCACTGTCGAGCGAAGATATACGGGCTTCTCCTCGGTTGCTGGGATATTGCATACAATTCTTGGCCTCCATCGTAATGCTCATTAGTGTTTCGCAATTTCTCAGTGGAGAAGACCGAGAAAATTACGCCGAGATATGGAATGTTTTCAATCGAATGATAGGAGATAGCAAGGAGTTGTATTACAGCAATGAATCAAGAGCCGTGTTCGCGTGGAAACTTTTTGGCTGTTTCGCAGTGAGCGGTTTAGGGACGATTGTGACACTAGGCAATTATCCTTGTACATTTCGATACAGTTTGCTTTCCATCATTCTGGCTTCGATGCCTTTCGAGATGGAAGTAAGCATGAACATACATTGCTCATAATATTGGGGATCTTTTGGGCTTTTGGCCTTCACGTCAACACATCGTCTCTTTCGGTGGGACAATCTCAAGCAAACGTCTATTTTACGAGCTGGATTTTATTCTTTTCGGCAATTCAAAATTATGGAATATGGAGGATATCAGCTGGGCGCGAATCGATAGCGAACATGATCAACGAGCACCATCGTGAGACAACGTAAGTAAAAATCCCTGTCTTGTTTGACTTTTTGCAAATGGATTGGTATTCTAGACAAGGCATTAGTGTGTATTTTCATAGTTCGTTGTTCTCACGATCCTCTTGGTAGTTACAATTGGCTGTTGGTTCTATTCTGCTCCTTGGTTTTTGCGGGGGGCATAGTGGATACCTACCTCAATCGTGAGTATACAAAGTTGTACTTTCAGAGGCAAGAATTAAAGCTCCCGGCGGGGAAATGGATCTATGTATTGGTCATACCATGGTGTGCCGTACTTGTTTCGATGCTCTCCCTCCTTTTTCAACCATTTTCTACGAAAGTCGTGCGAACTCCGAGTGTGTAGAAGCAAATTTGTGCTGCTGGGTTGGCGGCAAGCTGAGGGTTTAGTGGCTTTCGCTATGACTGGTTTCTTGTTTTGGATTGTCTTCACGTACACTGGAGGAAATGGAGTTTTCAACGGTCTAAACAACGTTTATTTCGGGTAAGTGGTATGGCAGTGCCAATACTGTAACCGCGGAGATTATTCGAGTTTCAAGGAAACTAAAGCAATCAATGCTTGACGTACACTAATCAAATTTGCTTTTCTTCGTTGTTTCGTATCTTCGCTGGTGGCTGATTCAGGGTATGGGGCGCATTTATGAATTCAGTCATATTGTTAGCAACTTGGCTAAGAGAGAACAAGAACATCGAATCGATTCAGAAACGACTGAAAGGAATCTACAAATTCAGCCAGGCAATAGCACTCGATGACATGATGGTGGTGTTTAATCTAGGATTTATAAAAATTGATTCGGAATATTGTATATCATATAATAATTGCAGTAGTTTTCGTCGTTTCAGTGATATTCGTCATCATGAACGCTCAAATCTCGACGGTCAGTGAAAATTGTCGATAAGTTTTTCAAGCTATTTCGGGTTCTGGGATCTGTTCGAGGATTGGATCGAGTGCTTCCGTCATGGTATTGACAGTTCCGCTGATATCCCCAATTTTATCCAAACCAAAGAGTCCGAGACGGAAAGTTTTCATGCCTTCAGGCTCGTCCAATTTCCATGGGACGCCCATTGCAATCTGAACACTATTCTTCTTGAACTTTTGCATCATCACGGGATTGTCTGTTTCGGATGGCTGAATGATAGACCAAAACGCCTGGCGCTTGAAAACCAGGAGCAGCAACACTTGTCAAACCCCTTTCGTCCAAAGCTGCTCTAGCTTGTTTTCCAAGCTCGTATTGACCTTCCTTCAATTCAGGAAGCCCGACTTTCAATGTCTCCACGGAAATTTCATGAAAGTCTCGCAATGCATCAGTAGGCATTGTGGTGTGATATCCGAAACCTCCGGCCTCGTCTGAGAATAAACGATAACATAGGAATCAAAATGTGAGCTAAAGGAAACTTGCCAATTGATTTCGTACAACGCTGCACCCGTCGAAAGAACACTTACATGTATCCATGATGGCAGACCATCTCTTCAAACTAACCGCGAAGGAAGTTTCTTCGGTCGTCTCCATCTTCGCTTGCGCTCGTTCCGACATCATGACCAATGCGGCACAGCAAGGTCCCGTCCATCCCTTTTGGGGTGCAGAAATCACGACATCCACACCAAGATCTTTCATGTCGGCCCAAATCGTGCCACTTGCGATGCAATCCAAAACCAATAGACCACCAACCTCGTGCATTGCTGCAGAAATCTTGCGAATGTAATCGTCCGGCAAGATGATGCCCGTGCTCGTTTCCACGTGAGGACAAAAGAGAGTAGCCGGACGTTCTTCATAAATCTTTGCTACGACCTCATCCACGGGATAAGGTTCGTATTGGTACTGCGATTGGTGGACCGAGGAATCAATGGGCTTGGCTTTCAGCACGGTAGTCGACTTAGGGATACGGACCCATTTCGAAAAATCTCCGTCCAACGATACGAAAACCAGCCATTTCGAATCACCATGACGTTTTCATCCGTTCCAAACTGACGCGCAACGGCTTCCATGCCGAATGTACCAGATCCTGGGATGATCGCTACCTTATCGGCATTGTAGGTCACCTTCAAAAGATTGTTGAGATCACGCATGACCCTTTGAAAAGGATCAGACATTAAATTCAACGATCGATTGGTGTGGATAACGGAGTACTCTTTGAATTCTCCAAAGTCTTCCTTTGGAATGACGTCGTAAGAGAGCGCGCCATTTCCTTCAGCGGCTTTTGCCAGGTAAAGATTCGAAGAGAAACTCCTGACAGCTTGATTTTGAGCTGAAGATCTGAAGGAGACGCTCGCCGATCTACGACTCGCATTGGTGAGAAATCTTGTGAAAGGTTGCGACATGTTGTAATGCTTTTATTACAGAATTATGGTAACAGTTGGCATTCACTCCAGGAAAAGGAAGATGGAATCCTAGAGTTCTTGATATTGCTCTGATGTCAGAGAACAATGTAGTAAGCACAAGTTCTATTCTTTTGGCTTCTCAAATCTTGGAAGAGCATCGGCGATGTGGATGGGTGATCAATCGAAGACAAACGTGAGAGAAACGTGAAGAAAAAATAACGTTCCCTTGAAAACAAGGGAACTTTCGAACGTTTGATGTCTCACACGTCGAGTTTCAAACGTGAACAGATTGATGATGGCACGCATCACCGTGTCTTTGGAAAAAATTCCTTCGCTCTATTGCGAAACAGAAAGATGACGTCAACACGTCAGGACACTCTGTTTCCTCAATCACTATTGGTAGTCAATTCCTCGTTCGAATTCTACAGAACATGTCTGAGGATGAAACAGATTTTTCTAATCGCGCGCAGCGCCGGGTGGTAAGATAAGATGCATTGGAATTCCATTAGCATTCTAAGGTTAAGGTTTTCAAGTAGGGAACGTACAAAGAGCAGACTTTGGAGAGACCACAACAACTATGCTTTCGAAAGAAGGAACTCTTTCGAACCGCATACCGTAAATTCCAGATTATATAGTCTCCTAAATCGATGTTCTATAAGTAAAGTTTGTACCCGTCCGAATTATTCTTGAACGTAAAAGTGTGAAAATACTGTTTTTGAGATTGAATTAGCATAAAATGGTGACAAGTCGTCACAGCCTGATTTCATAAGTCCTCCTTTTGGATTTATTTTTGAATTCATCGAACCCCTGAAATTAGAACCAAATCCAAGATTAAATTTCAATATATATCGAATTCTGAAACTTTCTTCGCTCAAGGTGTCAAGAGTTTGTATATATAATGCGTGCTTCTCTCTCGATTTCGAGGCGACGGTATTGGATTAATACTAAATAGTGACATCCTAATTTTAGTTACTTATTTGTTCCTAAAGAACCGTTATTAACGTCCTCTCAAAATCTAAGATACGTACAAGAATGAATATCAATCACATTCGATAGGAGCAACAATTAATTCAATTGCCGTACTCGACGAGACTCTACTATCATCATCACTGACAGTTGCGGGACTGGGAAAACACCTCTTCTTCATGCTCCTACTTAGGAGAGATAACGTATACTACTCCGTGCCAGAATAATCTTGTCATTTTGGTTTTTCTGCTCGATTATCATCAAAAAATCGAATTTCTTCTTCGTTCTTTTTGAAACTTGTTCATTACTATTTAACGAATGTGCTTGTCTTATTTAAGTTATTTGAGTGTGATGAGATATATTTTAAAATGCCCTTTAAAGTCGCAGAAAATTCTCGAAAATTTTTAAAGTAAAAATTTATAGCCTTCCGGTGGTCCATTTGAAAAATTGAAAATAGCGATAAGAAGCCAAAATCAAGTCGATTCAAACCTTGTTTTCAGTTTGTTTGTAACATCGTTCTATGAGGTTCATTGAAGTTATGAAAGAGAAGGGTATTTTTCATCAGTTGACCGCATTAAATGGGAAAGTATGTGCAAAACCCTTGCGCGCACCTTTCGTTTGTGGTTTTACACGGAAAAAGCCACGCACGTCTTTCTGTTTAGCGCGTAAATTAAAGTGACAAGATTATTTTGGAATATCGAAAAGCTCAAATGACAAGATTATTCTGGCACGGAGTAGTACCAAAAGACGAACAATATTTGAGAATGGGGGGTTATGAACCGAATCACTCGTGCTTTCACCAATCAAAGCAAAAAATGTGAAGAACTTGAATCGAACAGAAGTCGGCAATCTTCTATTGGGGACGGGAAGAAGCGCACAACAAAACAGACTGAGCATTTGTTAGATCTAGTCATAAAACGAGAAACATTTTGATCTGTTGAGGGCTAGCAGCACAAGATGGTATCTCATACCGGTGAAATCATAAATTCTATTACCATGCCATCATTTCGAAGGAGAAAACAATCTATGGGCTCCACGTCTTCGAGAGACACCGAGACGCAGGCAAACTCGGAAACGGTGGCGTCCACAGCTGGTCGAATGTCTCTATCCACGACGAACCAAAAGATTTCCGAGCACGACCGGAAATCGGCGATTGCGGTTCAGAGACTGAAAATTGGCATCTTGACCTTTTTCTTCCTGACTGCTGCTGGTGTGACAGCTGCATTCTTTGTCTATCGGGCCCATAATAGGCAGACACAAGACAAGGAGTTCAAGTATCGATTCCAAGAAGATGCCAAAAACACACTTGCTAGTTTGGGCATGTCCATCGATTCTACCCTTGGCGCTACCGATGCCTTTGCGGTGTCAATGTTGGCCCACGCAAAAGCGACCAATCAAACCTATCCATTTGTGACAATCAATGATTTCGCTGTTCAGGCCGGAAAGCTTCTCAAGAATTCGAGGGCAAAATATCTCACCACCTATCAGGTTGTCGAAGAGGAACAACGCAAAGAGTGGGAGGAATATGCAGCCTCCCACAATGATTGGGTGAATGAATCCATTGCGATTCAATCTCGTGATAGAACCTACAAAGGCCCGGACATCACGGATGAATACTTGGCAGAAAATTACACTGGACACTACGATCTCATCCACGGATACGATGAACATGTGTTTGGATGGGAAAACAGCACGGATGGCGTGAACCACAAAGGACCATACCTGCCCATTTGGCAGTGCACCCCTGTTATTCCCGTCTATCCTATCTACAACTGGTGAGTTCAAAATATGACTATGAAGTTATTCTCGTCAGACGTCTTCACTTGTAGTTGCTAACTTACATTCTTCAATCATTTCGTTGTCATTTCGATATTCGAATAGGGATCTGTCGTCGGGAGTTTTTCGTGATCCGTGGTATGCAGTGATTGAAACCCACTTGGTCACCATCACAGAGCCATACATGATTGCATGGCCATGGGATACAGAGAAGCACGAGGAAAATGTGGCCGAAGCAGAATGGATTCGTGACTACCTGGAACCAGGAGAGGAACCTCTTGAACCAATATCGGATATCTATTACCCGATGGTCGTCGAGGCCCTCGACAATATCCACCTCCACGAAGAAGATCTCGAATCCGAAAACTACTCGACAGAATCCAACAAGATTGGAGCTGTCCTCGCATTATCGATTTATTGGCGTGATGCACTCCGCGATTTGTTGCCAACTGGATCTATGGGTGTCGTCATTGTCTTTGAAAATGCGTGCGATGTTCCCCCTTTTGCCTACGAAATCTCTGGACCTGTTCCTGTCTATCTTGGAGCTGGCATGTACAACTCGACGTTCGAGAACGATCCCGATCTTTCCGTCAAAACAAACCTGATGGATGTCTGGGAATTTGGCATCGCTGAGACATCCTACACGGGTATCCCGGTAAATCAAGATATCTGTCCCTTCACACTTCGTGTCTATCCTAGGGAATCAAGCCTCGAGGAATTCAGGAAAGGCAACGACCAGACGGTGTATATCGTTTTGGTTCTCGTGTTGTCTGTGGCAGTGCTCACTATAGCGTTCACGTTATTGTTCTTCTTCCTCTACGATCGGCTGGTAAGGAACGAAATTTCATCCAAGATAAGTCTCCTGGAAGCCAAGCGCAATTTTGTTAGATTTGTCAGCCACGAGGTTCGAACTCCCCTCAATACTGTCAGTATGGGCCTTACGTTGATCCACCAGGATCTCCAGAGCCGCGAGAGACAGATTAATCGTGAAGAAGAGGGAGAAGGAGATTCTACGAGCAACGATATCGTATCTGCGGGAGACCTTTCCCGGTGGACTTCTTTGACTCAAGAGGTACGCCACAATGCCGACGTTGCCGTGGGTGTTCTCAACGACCTTCTAAATATTGACAAGATCCAAATGGGAGCATTTAAATTGGAGATGGAGATCTTGCCCATTTGGGATCTCGTTGAACAGACTGCGATGGAGTTCAAAGTAATGGCTACCAAGCAAAAGACAGACCTGAAGCTTGACCTTACGGGCCTCGCCGAGTCGAAGGATGTCGAAACCGCAATCACAACTGTCTCGATGCTACCCGATTCGGTTCTGAATCAGAAACTCATTGGCGATCCGCAACGCATCCAGCAAGTTCTCCGAAATCTTCTCAGCAATGCCATTAAGTTCTCCAAGAATCGAAGCGTAACACTCAAACTCTCGACGAGAGTTCCAGTTTCAACATCGAAGGACAAGCAGGCACAAAAGGAATTCAAACTGACGGATGGGAGCAGTATTTCTCTTCCAACGAGTAGCCGAATCGTCATTGACGTGATCGATACTGGCGTTGGAATGACTCCAGTGCAGCTTGAAACAGTATTCGATGTAGGGACACAGTTCAACGCAAACAAGCTTCAATCTGGAGGAGGCAGCGGCCTGGGGTTGGCTTTTGCAAAAGCAATAGCTGAGCAACACGGTGGATCGTTGAGGGCTTACTCGGATGGCCGTGATCAGGGTACGACATTCCGTCTGGATCTTCCTCTTTGCGAATGTGACGAAACGAGTACATCACCGTCATTGGTACCTGAAGAGAACGTCACACAGGACAATCCTTTGTCGATTTCCGCGAGGAGCTACAGATCAGAGACTGCCACCATCAAGGAGGAAACTCTAGAACCCATGAGCATTCTGGTCGTCGATGACGCATTAATGAACCGCAAGCTACTGATTCGGCTGCTACAATCTAATGGACATTCCTGCGGCGAAGCCGAAAATGGACAGGCGCTCATCGACACTATACATTTTAGCCTTTTTGGCAGCTCCGCGGAGTTACAAGCAGCCCAATACGATTGCATCCTCGTGGATTACGAGATGCCAGTCATGAACGGGCCAGAAGCCTGCAAGGCCATCCGGGAGATGGGGTATACCGGTTTTGTAGTGGGTGTGACGGGAAATTTGCTCCCAGAAGACGTGGGTTATTTCATGGATTGCGGCGCGGATGCCGTTCTGCCAAAGCCATTCAATTACAATGACCTGGAGCAGCTGTTGGTAGAGCACGGCCTTTTTGCAGTGTCGTAACAATTTTTCATTCTTTTCAGTAAAATTTTAAATGGTATTTTGATTATTTATTGCAATTATTGTTCACGAATCTCATCTTCACGTTAGCATCAATTCATTTAATGCGTATTTGTGTGATATGGATGTATATAAGCTATAGTTATAATTACTGTAGTGTCAAACACATATCTTATTTTACAATGTTTTGGCAGTATTGTAACAGTTATAAGCATCGCGATCGTTACGTTCTACGCAACGATCATTGTGATTGTCGCAATGGAAGCTGATGGATGTAAGGAGAGCGTTTGGTATATGCATAATTCCTCTAGACAGCCAATCACAAAAGGACATGAATCCAATCATCGCTTGTAAGAACACCCATCCGCAATCTCATTCATCGTCAAAACACCCATCGACGATCTCATCCATTACGGTTGGATCCAATGCCCCAAATATAGAACTCTGTCTCCTCTTTGCTCCACCCGGGAAGGAAGCATTAAAGTTCGAATTGAAGGGGTTTTGTTGATTGTTCATCCTGTTGTTGTTGCTGTTGCTTGTTGCTTGTTGCTGTTGTTGCTGTTGCCAGTTCAACCCGCTCATCATGTTGTTCATGCTGCTGGGTTGTTGTAACTGTTGCATTTGCTGTTGCTGTTGGCTGTTCCGCATAGGAAACCTTCTCCAACCGATTCGCTACCTGCTGGCGGGCTTTTTGTTTTTGCAGACTCTTGATGGCCGCAGATCGCAAATCGTTGATTCCCGACAGGGCGATTGGTGGTTCTATTCTGGCCAGGGAAGAACTTGTCATTTGGTTGGGCATCAAGGGCGACGACATTTGTCTCGACAATATCTTTTTCGTGTCGTTGGATATCAAAGTATTGTTGCCAGACATGATTTGCGATGTCGAAGTCCCCCTCATCATGTTGAAAGGGTCATTTCTGTTTTGACTGCCATTATTTTTGTTGGCGTCGATGTTCATACCTCCCTGATTGCTTCCGCTGTTGCTGCCACTCATGTCCGAAGAATCAATGTGTTTGCGGGATGAAACTTCGGGCGTAATGTTGAGCGCCGGTTTGGCGGATTGCGAAAGAAAGCTCTGACCAGATCTCATGTCGAAAATGTGTCGAAGGGAACGCTTGGCGTCTCGCCTGTCGAGCTCTTCGTAGCAACCACTCATTGACTCGGTGAGAAATCGTCCCTTCCAAAAGGAGTTTACCGTTTGCATGACTTCCTCCAAGATTGCTTCTTTCTGACGATCGTTGGCGTTTTGGTATTTGCCAGATTGCATCGCTACAAGAATATGGAGGCGATTGTTTCCAATGCTTTGACAGTTTGGATCTAATGCATCCATGGTAGATGTCAAAATGACATCCATTCGATTCAACGACATGATCCTGTTGTTTGTCAATCGGCGAGAAGATGACCAGGTGGGCTCTTCTTTGCTCATTCTTCGGCTTTGCCTTCCAAATTCTTGATCGAATCGATAAACTTTTTTGGAATCGTCCAAAAGAGACTCGGATGCCGACCGTCGCAGGAGAGATGATCTGCGCCGTCGTTTGAGTTCATCCGATCCCGCATTGTTATCTATATTTGAAAACATGCCCCCTTGTTGCTGTTGTTGTTGTTGTTGTTGTTGTTGTTGTTGCTGCTGTTGCTGCTGTTGCATCTGTTGTTGCTGCCGATATCGATACGAATCAGGAGGTTTGACTCCCTTCAAAATGCCATGAATGAGCTGCTTTGCTTCGTATTCTCCCATTAGTTGCCATTGAGGTGACTGTGATGTCTGGTTGTTGAAGCCGTTGTTTTGTACGGCATTGATCAGAAACCGACCCGTTGGTACACACTTTTTGTTTAGAGTGTCGAGTATGTTTGAGACAATCGAATCGGCGGCCATGACATTGTCCTGTCGACACGCTCTGTCGTAATCATGCTGGTGCAATCCAAGAAAGACCTTCAATCGGTTGTTTCCGACATTCTTGGTGTAATTATCGAGCTGATACTCTCCGATTACACCATCGATCGATGGATCTGCCAACACATCATAACTCGTAATGTTGGTGATGTTGTTGTCCATCGACATGGTAAGGACGGGATCCATTGCCTGCATGATGTCTTTTGTCATTTATTTTGATGACTTGTCCACGATCCCTATTCGACCTGTCAATGGTACACTCGTAGACCCAAACGTCTTCCTCTTGTTCGACACTACTCTCGGTCACAAAAAGAGGCGCCAAGGATCCTTGCTGATGAAAGAGTTGCCAAATCTATCTTTGCTGGAACAGTATTTGGCTTGGACTGGCTGTTATGTGGACAGATGTGTTTTGATGGTGCTGACATCAAAATTGAAAATATTGCATGCAGTTCTTGATTGATTCATTTTTGTTCTACAACGACCAACGAGAACTGCAGAATCACATCCTTTACAGTGCACATTAAACGTCGCGTATAGTGTTACGGCGTACCAGGAAATGCTGGAATACTTGCAAAAAAAAAGAAGCCTATTTTTGAGATTGTTAAAGGCCGAAAATAATTATATGTAGATCGAATCAAATCACGTGTGCTGCGTGTCATCCGATCCACTTGGTCGATTTGAAAGGACTTGATTCAATAAACATCTGGTTCCATTATTCTGTTTCTGAAAACATTATTTAATATGATTGTTTCATTTGATAAGCCCCTCCGGCACTAACATCTAACACGTCGAATCAATAGATTAAGCACTCGCTCAAAAACTGATTAGGTTCGGGAAGAAACTGAGTACGTACGAATGACAGACCGAATAACAGACCTTTCATGTGAGAGATCCGGAAAAGGAAAAAGGGCATTGCAAAGATCAAGTATGTATTCGGGTTGCCGTAGAATTCGTGATCGGGTGGTACTTGTATTGCTGAAAATGTCGTGCATATCCCCAAAAAGGGCCTCTAAAACCTCAGCAAAGCTATCAACAGGTGGCACTTTTCTGTCAACAACCCAAAAAGGTTTAAGATGACCTTGACGGGGCTCGAACCCGCAACCTTCAGTTTCGAAGACTGAAGCTCTACCATTGAGCCACAAGGCCTAAATCAACTTGTTTCTGACGCGTCAGGAATGGATACACAAACGCTACTTTTGAAAGTCTTACAAGTCGTCGAGATAACGAGAACACGTTTGGGATCTAACTTTCGTTGTCCACCAAGGAAACTCCAAGAAATCCATACATCCGAATCGTTTTCAATCAGATTCACATTCTTTTGCAGACCGGTGTTCTCATATTTGTGTCAACAGTCTGCTCAACCCCTCCATACTATTACAACCATGCCGTACACTGCGAGAATCAACACACCAATCAACAATGTTCAGTTGACGAACGTTGCCGTTGTTCGAATGAACAAGGGTGGAAAACGTTTCGAGATCGCCTGCTATCGAAACAAGGTCGTGGATTACCGACAAGGCCTCGAACAGGATCTCTCGGAAGTCTTGCAGACAGATCGTGTCTTTGCAAATGTCAGCAAGGGGGAATTCGCCAAAGCAAAGGACATGCAAAAGGTGTTCGGAACAAAGGACGAAGACGAAATCTCAAAATTGATTCTGGCCAAGGGGCAGTTGCAAGTTTCGGACAAGGAGCGAACCCAGCAACTCGAAAAGACGTCCGCTCAGATTGCCGAATGGATCTCTAAGAACTGCGTCCAACCAGACTCGGACCGTCCCTACACTATTTCGCAAATTCGGCACGCAATGCAACAATCCAACGTATCCATACATCCGACAAAACCTCTGAAACGACAATATTTGGATTGTGTGAAATTGCTACAAAAGGTCATGCCCATTCAGCGAGCCAAAATGGAACTCCTGTTGCTGGTACAGCCCGAATTCAAGGAGGACATGGAAGCTGCCTTGGATATAAACAATGTCGACTTTTCTGAACCACAAGAAAAAGCTCAGTTCCTAAACTACCAGATTTTGGTCGATCCGAGTTTGTACAGAATCCTCAACGACGCGATGCAAGAAATGCCCGGGGCACGAATCGAAATTGTGAATCAAGTCGTGACAAAAGCAAGGCTGACGTGGATTTGGAAGTAGAAGTAGGCCAAAAGAGCAACACGATGGCAACCACAAGCGAGGAAATCCGCAGGCTTTTCAGCAAGCCAAACGATGCCTTCTCAAACCAATACGTTTGTGTCGCACGACGACGACGATGACGAAGACAATGATGCATTCGGAGACTCGGGCGCAAGCCGAAGAAAGGCTCAAAAGAAAAACAAAGAAGAAAACCGAAAGCAGCAACGAAGAGCTGCCGAATCGAATGATGACCAAGTGGAAAGCTTGGGGCAATCACTCGCTTCGCAACTCAAGGTCGACGCAACAAATACTGCTCCTGCTGCTGCTTCTGCAAATAGCAACAACACATCTGCCGATGGGAGAAAGAGTTGCAACACTTGCGGAGGTTTTTTCGATTCTCCTGCCGAATTCCGAGCGCACTTCAAGAGTGACTGGCATCGTTTCAACCAAAAGCTGAAAATGAAGGGTTGTACACCCGTCAGCGAGAAAGAATTCTTAATGTGTGACTCGGATACATTCTTCACCGGCGATAGCATACTGTAGTAATTAGGAATATGGCTAGAATGAAACTGTACTATTTCCAGTTACCTGGACGAAATAGCTCTCCTATTTGTTGCAATTTAATCGATAGTTATCATAGTCTCTAGAGAGTTGTCGTCTCTGAAAAAGGTCGATCCTTCAGAACTAAAAGAGCCAAGAATAATTTTTTTGTGCACGACGCGAAAACCGCGCGGCGTTTGGGGTATTTTTGGGCACTTTCCCTAACATACCTCCTACCTCGCGCGCAAACATACCCCATGAACATATAAAACTAGTTTAGTACTATCTGAGCGATCATTTTTCGTACCCGTGATCGCTGTGACCTCCGATTTGGCGATAAGTTAGAACAAGAAAATAGTGTCACACAATCGCTTCCTCGTCAAAATCTGTAAAACCCGAAAAAGCTCGACAAATCATACCAGTGAACTCAATAACTACTGAAAACATCACTTGGTCGTGTTCTCAAAAGTCCTTGAATGATTGACGAAGTACATGCACCGTCCTCTCGGTCGTAATCGTAGAACAAACAATACAGGGCAACACCTTCTTATATACTGCAAGTCGTAACATGATGAGACTTACAGCACTTCTTCTTTTGCTTTTCGGCTGCTTCGATCAAGTGGGAGCTTCTGGTGGCGACGATGGCTTGAGAGGGTCGACACAACAACAAACTAGGGAAATTAGTGACGAACAGATGGATCGCAAACTATATAACATGATGATGCCTGGGGCTCGAGTATCAGCAATGGATAGAGATGGTGCCATTTGTTCAGCAGAACAAATTTCCGATCAAAATGCAGCGATCAATGCAACGGTGATAAAATATTATTACGCCATTGAGAGCTCCACAAACGTTACCACAGATAACGCAGAGGGACGTTCGATCATTCGCATGCTGGAAGACAAGCTTTTCCGCGCCATTCGGCCAGCGATTCTTTGGTGTTATTTCGATGAATCACCCTCGCAACGCAATTTACTAGATATTGGGCGATTGTCTTCGTCGCAAGATGTGCTTGACGTTAGTGGTCCCGAAAAAAGAGATACGTTGCGAAAACTAACTCTCGAGCAAGCCAGACGTCTGAGCATCGTAAGTCTCTCCAGCAGTCCCGAAGACGAAGAAATAACCTCATGTAAGTGAAAATGAAAAGAAACGAAAGAGTGATATCTGTTCCTGTGTGAATGACGAAGTAATGACGGCCCAAACATATTCTCACCATGCTTGTACTCCTCGATATACTGTAGTCGGTTGCAATTTTGAAACTAGCGATGAGTTTTGTATTGTAATGGAAGGAAGGGTTACAAGTAAGTCACTTGAATGATTAATTTCTGTCTTGATGCTCTGTATTTTTGTTCATTGTTTCTAACTATTATTGTGAAATCCGTCAATCTCCAAAGTTATGCACCACGAAACAAGCAACGTAAGCCTAGCGGTTGCTTCTCTATACGATTCTACGCAAAAAGCCATGGATTACAGTGATGATTTCTTCGATCTTGAGGATGACCAAAATCTAGCCAACATTACAAATATAACATGGCTCGGAGAGACAGAGCAGGAGGCGATTGATGGTGGTCCCAATGGTTATGGCGTCATTGTAGCTGCTCCCCCGAATGAAGTCATTGTCGCGGTGAATGAGCCCCAGCAAGAAGAGGATAAAAGATCGCTTCTTGCCTACGCCTTAACAGTGCCTTTGTTGTTACTGCTTGCAGGGCTCCTACTCATGAAGAGGAGACAGGTCAAGAGGAAATTGCAAACGAAGGACCAATTTTTCTGGGGAATGTTCGATGATGTTCTCATTGGTACGGGCGATCACCCAGATGCCTTTCACGAGGGAATGTACCATTATTCTCAGTACGGAGTGCGATACCTCTCAACAAATTGTAAGGCCTGTATTGAAACAAAAAAGAATGGCTTCTTTACAGCGGATAATCTTGACACTATCTCTGAGAATTCCGTTGAAACGGATGGTGATTTTTCGGCTCATCGAAAGAAATTTTTGGTGCACCCGAATACACTGTCGCTTGGTGCGAAGCATTCATTGATCGATGTTCACAATTGCAACAGTGCACGATGCCATATTTGCAAATACAAACCCCGCAACGTTGAATTCATCTCCAGAATAGACGAGAACTTTGAAGTCGAAGACTTTGAAATCGAAGTACCTCGTTGCTATGAAGTACCTCTTCGCTCCGCGGGGACCGAGGTGTCAGATGAAGTACCTCTTAGCCCCGGGGAGTCGGAGGTATAGATTTGATGAAGCAAATCACAACTAAATGGGCAAGGAAGCAATTCTGTTTTTCAGAAGTTTCAGGAGAAGAATACTAACCAACGTGCTCTCCATTGCTTTTTAAGCTTGGGTATGACGATACACATACTAGCTAAAGCACTAAATCTGTAATTTATAAATATGGCACATATTAAGAATATTGAGCTTCGTGGCGAGATTCGGTTGTGTAATGAACACTCTAGCAAGCCGGGGGAAGGAGTTGACGGACGAATCCACCGTATTATCAAAGGCAGACTTGATCGATTCGATGTCACCGGTGATGTAAGTGTCGTATTTTATGCAAACATGAAAAGGAATCTTTGGTAGCGGCAAGAAGTGAAAGAATGAGGAGAACGAATGTAGAAAGAACGACTTAACAATAATAGTTTATTCGTGTTTTGTTCAGAAGCTCTCCTGAGACGTTTTTGTTTTGCACTCTTTCTGCGCGCAGATGATGCACGCATAAAAGAATTAATCGTGATGTTGCACGTTGCGGAACGTAGTTTTGCGTTCAGTTTTCACCCAAGCATCCTTTGCTGTTGATTCGTTGAAAAATGCATGCATGTTCCACAGTTCTCCAAAAAAAATCTGTTGCGCGGAGGAGCCGTAACTCCACCGCTCTGTCGACGCGATTTTCTTCCCTGACACCAAAAATCGCGCCTCGAAAAATTGTTTCACCTCTGCCAGCACCATTCAACTACCTACTCGATTTTATTCCAAGCGAACCCGTTTGCGAGTTTTTGAGAAGCACAATTTTGGGCCTCTTCTGCAACCACCACCGCGCCACGGTGTCATGCGCCGGTTTTTTTCACCCTTCTCTTTGAGCGAACGCGCCGGCACTTCGTCGTTGTAAGACTGTTACGTTTCAAACACTGCACAACGCACGGGTATGTATGCGCTACTTACAGCAACCGCCTTTTAAACCTGCATGAAAAAGAGGGAACAGCGGCAGCAAAACCCCTACGAAGTGTTCCAACAACAACAGACACGACACAAGTAAAAATAACGTTATTTTACAACGATAAACACAAGTCTTTACAAGTACACACTTTAAGACTTCTCACACCAACTCAATTAAAACATATTCTTTTACAAAGTAATCGATTAAACACCTTCATTCAAGATGGCCCGAACCAAGCAAGTAAGTACCCATTAAGAAGAATTAAAAGTGTTGTGCATATCCGATTCTTCGAACTCCCATAGACTATGCAGTATTCGCAGCGAATGTCTTTCCATCGCTTGATCACATGTGAACAAAGCATCACATATTATCTCGACCCCTCTCATCGTTTTCCATTCACTCGTTGTGCTATCTTCTTAGACCGCCCGCAAGTCCACCGGAGGAAAGGCTCCTCGCAAGCAGCTCGCCACCAAGGCTGCCCGTAAGTCTGCCCCCACTGCCGGAGGAGTCAAGAAGCCCCACAGATACAGACCCGGAACCGTCGCTCTTCGTGAGATCCGCAAGTACCAAAAGTCTACCGATCTCTTGATCCGTAAGGCTCCCTTCCAGCGTCTCGTTCGCGAAGTCGCCCAGGATTTCAAGTCCGATCTTCGTTTCCAATCCACCGCTGTCTTGGCTTTGCAAGAAGCTGCTGAGGCCTACTTGGTTGGACTCTTCGAGGACACCAACTTGTGTGCCATTCACGCCAAGCGTGTCACTATCATGCCTAAGGATATCCAATTGGCCCGCCGTATCCGTGGCGAACGCGCTTAAGAAGCAGCTGGAAGTCTCTAAAGGAAGGGACAATCATCGTTTTGGGGATTGAAATGAAATGAATTTCAAAATCAAATTAAAACCTTGTATAGTGTGGTAGTCCTTGTACGGGGAAGTCGTAGTTATGATGGAAGAAGAGTTTCTCAAAGGATGTTCTTATTATGAAACTGAAGAAGCATCTATTGCGGTATTTCCTTGCCAGGAACGATCATTAATATACTGTAATGTAATGGAAACATAGTCATCAAAAAATATTTCAACTGTGCCTTTTTATGAAGTTTAGCGATTAGAATTGTATGTAATAATTGAACATAGTGAGAACTTGTGCCATAGCTACGATTGAATTTCAACATTCAGTTCATCTTCATCTTCCCAATCGTCTGAGGCACAAGGAACCGCATCCGATAACTCTATCATCCCTTCATCGTCGTCGTCATTTACAGCTGCAGCCATAGATGGCAACTCCATGACGTATGCGTAATCCTTTGCATTCTCTTGAGGGCGCCACATGTACGCCACAGCAACCAAAATGAAGAGATAATTTATTTCGATGGAAGCATCGATAACCCACTTCGCTTCCTCGGTCACGATCCCCTGGTCGTAGGTATCGACGATTCCGAAAACAGCCCACATCACACCGAAAAGAATCGAAAACATGAGAATCATCCTCAAGCGAAGGTATCGTAACAGCTTGCGTGTCTGTTTCATGTTTTCCAGATATTCCATAGTACCGCTCAATGAATCAATAATCCAAAAGTAGAATATCAGGTTGATCAAAACGATGACAAAAGTCAAAATGGACACGACATCGAAGAGCTCCTCTTCCTCGTTCTTTGTCAAATGTTTCATTCCAGTGAACATAATCTCGTCCAAGATCTCAGCCACCAATGATATTACAATATAAAGAACACCCAATATATGGATTTTCTTTGTCATCGGACCAAGCTCGTCACGGGTGACCCCCCATCCCAGTGATACCATCACCATCAAACATCTCGAAATCCCCCTTTTCAGAACACCAACAATGATGCCTTGTACACCGACAGAAAAAAGAACATGTCAGAGATTCGAAACGACAAACTCTCATGGATCGAATGCTGTTTATCTCCTGACGAGCTGAATCTCGTTTCATCTACTCACCGATATAATATGCAATCAAAAACCGACTTCCATCTTCGTTCCATACAAAGAGATCCCCGGCACGAAAGAAGATTTCTAGAGTACCCATACACATAGTGGCGAAGATCCAAGTCTGAATTGGAATATTCGCGTCCTCGAACATTTTCATCCTCACCCCATACCAGAGCAAAAGCGCAAAGTAAAACAAGAACACGCCGGCGTAAAAGTGCATCAGTCCGAATAGGTCACCGGGCAAGTATCCGTGCCGACTCTTCCAGATTGTGCGACCTTCCACGATAATGTTTCTACCATCGTCATTGCAGTTGGCGAAGATAACGGCATAATGTCCGTTTTCGGTCTCCTCAAAGGTTCCGTATTTTGTCAATTGATGACTCCACTCTCCGTGGTCGGGGACATTGATCAATCTGTGACTCCCAGCAAAAACTTCGGTATTCATGATAAGCCTGCCGTATTGAGTGGCTGTGCAAACTCCCTCTTCTATCGAATAATCATTGCAGCAATAGAGCAGAGTATCCTCCGTGTCTCGAGCACCAATGCCGAGCTCCCCCAAATCGCATCCCGTTCGGGTTGATTCACAATCCTCAGGCTATTTTACGACATAGAAGTTTCCGATTTCGGGCGATCAACCGCGTTGCGAAGGATTTTTGTTAGAATGGGTTAAAACGATAAAAGCTGTCTCTTCAATTGCACATTGATGGATAATCAGTGAGAACCTAAAACGAAACTTACCAAAAGAAAAACAGCAAGGTCCAAAGACGATCCTTCTATACCGAAATCACCGTTTGCCGAAACACGGCGGACGATTCCCGCCATCTCCTGTTCCTCCTGGGGATTGTCCAGAGGAGAATGTATCGACCGCCAAAAAGTTCAACTCGGACAAGTCGATCGTGCCCGGAGCAAGAAGAAAACCCTCCAACATGTGTATAGATTCGGACTGCAATTTTCAATAGAGATTGTACAATAGATGATAGTGAGGGTAGTACATTCATATGAAAGCATAATGTGTTTCCTTCCAACCGAAAGTCGAACGTACGTCTGGTCTTAAGAGTAGATTGAAAGCCTGGATCTCACATGTTGCCATTTGGCACAGCGAAAACAGGGATGAAAGAAAGAGGAGAACTTGGCCGCATGATAACCTCGAAATTGACTTCATCGTGCCACAAACTTTTCCCTCGATTCCTCCACGAACGTTATGATAAAGTAGCAAGTGAAACACAGTTCCTTGAGAAACATGTATTGACGACTAGTAGTAGACCGAATCGATTTGAGAGACTTGCGGTATTTTTTCACGTCCTCTCTCGGAGGGCATTGTTGTTGGGGGTTCCGCATTTTTTTAAATTGAAAATGAATAATCCGACTACATGGACCCAAATGACCATTCGCCGCATTCGGAGAAAGAAAGAACGACTGAGGCAGTCGTGTTTCAGGAAAGTTATCACCCTCCGACGTCTTGGCACATGGTTAAATGCGCCGAATGAAGGGTCATTCAAAAAACTCGATTAGCTCCCCATCTCGGCGCATTCAAAAATGCATCCAACGCATGGATCGTCAATCAAAAAGGGTTCAAAAATCCCTATGCACAAACTATTGGATTTGTTGCAGGAAACCGCTTCTATCCTTTGTTGATTGCTCATTTCCGAGACTTCGACACCGTCCAATTCCCAATCTCGTATTGACAAATTGAACTCGAATACACAACAATGATGCACAGAATAATATCTCTTGTCTTGCTAGGCCAGCAGTAGGCATAGGTCGTAGGTGAGTTTTCCTGATCATGGACAAAAGTATGACATCACCACAGGCTTGCCATGTACTTTCAATGAAAAAGGTGCTCCAGCTTATTATGTAAACCTCCGAATTCTCGACCCTTTTCTTTTTACGACATTGTTGCACTCTTCTCTCTACTAGCTGTTCCGCCAAACGACCGATGCATCGATTCTATTACTTTGGAACCTTTTGTAAAGGTGGACGGAGATAACTCGGAGGCTAACTTTGACTACAATAACCAAGGGGTTTGCGGTTCTCGAAGTGACCGCCGAGCGGTTTGGTACGAAATCAATGGAGCTGGGAAGGAAGTGACTGTCAACGTGTGCACGAACAACGAGCAAATCACTGATTTCGGTGTCTTTAGAGCCTGCAACACCCAGAATTGTCTTGGAGGACCTCCACAACAATTTGTCGTCACCAACTGCGATGACGAGGTTAGCAACGAATACGTGTTTTTTGGAAACTGAGGGAGAGAGCTTATTACGTTCACGTCCGTTCCGATGTTGTGTTTGAGGGCTGTAGGAACCAAGGTAAGCTTTTAGGATTGGTGTAGCATTCAGTTTAGTGACATGCATCTGGTAAATCTTGTCTCTGGGCGAATGATCGTTATCTCACGTTGTTCTTATTTCTTGATGTTAGCATACAATATGGTACACGGAACCTACCGATGCACCGACGGTGGCACCCGAAGAAACCGAACCTACTGAATCTGGGGAAGCTGCTGCTGAAAGTGCCTCTCCTCGAATGTACGGTGGTGTTGCAGTGATCTCGAGTCTAGTTTCCGCACTTGCTTTTGGCTTTTCTCTGTAGAAAAAAGGGAAGCACCCAAAGTATTTTTCAATGTTGTCCAATCAACGATACTATGTTGTAAGTCACATGCTCGTGTCGTCGTCTGATGGATTTGGATGTCTAGTTTATCGTGCAACTACAAACGTTGCACAACCTTTAAATTAATCGAACAAGTAACAATCTTATCATTTACGTATTACGTATCATATTTACGATAACGGCGCTGTCCATCGAAATTATTTTGTTTACGCTTGAGAATGAAAATTTATTTTGATCCCAAAAAATCTGTTCGAGTGAAACTTAATGACTACCCAGTTATTACGAACATCGACTTTTTGTTCCTTCAAACTTATACATATGTAGCTGTTTGAGCTGCTGGTGCAGAGCTCGTGCCAGTTAACCATCCCAACATGTTGCCACGCATGACCGACATGGCTCCAGCCGTAGCTCCTTGTTGAACCATTTGTTGGAACTTTGCCTTTTGATCCGAACTACACTTGTAGTACCCATATACATTCGCCGCAGAAAGCGACAGAGCCGTAAAGACAACGATCAACCACCCGAGATTGAACTTGAGGATCCCAATAATCATCAGACCAAACCAAATAGCGGGAGTGACATACAATACCGTCCAAAAGACGGAGCTATCAAACTTGTTCACCTGCCGATCTGGTGCGCTTTCAAAAATCCAACTTGTCTTGTCACCCTCAACTTTGTTCCACCAGCGAAGTCCGACCAAGAGACGGCCCGTAATGTTCTTGACGACCCAAAAGTCCGCCGCCAGGAGCAGAATGCAAATCACCGTAACCGTAATGAAATTTGCGCCGCTACTCCCTCCTTTCCCGTCACCGGAGAACCACCCGCCAAAAATGTAAAAGAAGAGGGCCAGACCCTTGAAAAGTACATGAATATAGGCGACTGTGGGATGTGCAGATTGCTTGAGAGTTTCGCCCAAAAAATTGCTTCCACCTTGTTCGCCGGGAGTAACTGGCATGGTGGGAGGGTCATGAAGGGCCGATGGGTCGTTCACGCCATTTTGTGACACCGCAAAATGCAAATCGTGCGACGCCATGCTTTCGGATGAGTTTTGACTGTAGATTCTGGATCTACAATAGCAATAGAATCCAGGAGTCCGTCAATGGAGGATAGTCTTGAGGTTGCCGGAAGCCTCTGGCATTAATATCAATGAGAACTTGCGCGGCATTTTGGCGTAAAAATTCATTCGGAGAAAAGCACGAACGAACGGAAAAGAGACGTTGATTCATCATTTTTCTCCCACGTACAGAATTAGTTCTTATCTATCTACGTTCCGGATTCAATGACCAAAAAAATCAGAACTCAAGTCGTTCGTAATTGTATTGTTTTGCAAAAGGAATTCTATTATTATATCATTTAGTAATACATGTGTGTATAGACGAATCAAACCAATTCATCCGAGAAAAATCCAAGGTCATCGGATTCATCATCCGACGACCAAGCAGTCTCCTGAGGACGGACAGGTTTGTACTCTTGTTCGTTTCGTGCTCTTCCCAATCGCAGTATTTTTGGAATCTTGTACTTTTGATGAGCAGTTGGTGCTGTTCCTGCAATATCTGGTGGCTTGTACAGTCGGAGCGCCAGGCTGCTAAAGACGACGCTGACGGAACTGAGGGCCATGGCGATAGCCGCCTACCGTAGGAGGAAGACGCAACTGGAGAAATGGGAACAAGACACCTGCAGCAATGGGAATGCAAAATATGTTGTATCCCATGGAAAAGGCGAAGTTCAACTGAATGCGCCTGAAAATTGCTCTGCTCAGATGCAATGCGGTGCATGTGCCGGCGACATTGCCACCGACGATTACCATGTCGGAAGCTTCGGCTGCAATATCCGAACCAGGTTCCCATGCTGATTCCGACATCGGCTTCTGCAAGGGCTGGTGCATCATTGACACCATCCCCTACCATGCAAACGATTTTTCCCTCTTGTTGAAGCTTTCGCACTTGATCAATCTTTGAGGTAGGTAATGCCTCGGCGATGACGCGATCTTCTGGGAGGTCGAGCTGGCGAGCGATTGCACGGGCTGTCCGTTTGCTATCTCCCGTGACCATCCAAACGTCCATTCCTAGTTTTCTGAGATATCGAACGGTATCGGGAGCTTCTGTCTTGATTTCATCGGCAATTCCAAGAACGGCACACGCGGTACCATTGATTCCAGCAATGATGGCCGTTTTGCCCTCCGATTCAAGTCTCTGCAGGCATTCTTCGACTTCTTGGGATAAAGTCATGTTCTCTCGTTCGGCAAAAGATCTGTTACCGAATGGAGACTTTGATGTTACCGTTGATGACTCCTGAAGGCTCCACGCCCAGTCATGGCCACAAAGTCAGTTGGTTGTGCCAACGGGTTTCGAACGCAACAAGTTTTCAATCTTCCTGTTCTGTGAATTTCACGATTGCTGTAGCCAAAATGTGTTCCGAATTTCGTTCTAATGACCCCAACAACCAAACAAGATAGTTCGTCCGGTGACGTACTTGAAGTCGTTCATGAGGCTGCGCAAGAATTCATCCGAGGCCACCCGAGTGAAAGTCGGTCACAGCTGGTTTGCCTCTTGTGAGGGTTCCCGTCTTATCAAAGAGCACGACGTTTGCTTTCGAGGCGACTTCCAATGTTTCGCCACCCTTCATGAGGATCCCGTGACTTGCTCCGACACCAGTGCCAACCATGACAGCAGTTGGTGTTGCCAAACCAAGGGCGCACGGGCAACTGATGACAAGAGCTGCAATTCCAAACATCAGCGAAAATGCAATAGGATTCTCGTCTCCCTAACCATCCGGTTGGCACAAGTCCCGTCTTGCAGCATAACAACCACAACAAGAACGTCAAAAAGGAAAAGATAACCACAACTGGAACGAAAACAGAAGCAATGGAATCAGCCAACTTCTGAATGGGAACCTGTTTCGATTGAGCTTCCTGAACCATTTGAACGATCTGTGACAATGCAGAATCCGCACCAACACCGGTGACTCGCACAAACGCAGCTGCTGTCAGAGCGTGATCTTTTTCCTTGCTGTCGGACGAAATTCCTGTTTCGGCACATATCGTTCCGCCTAGAACAGTCGTCCCCTGGCGATTTGAGTACCGGAATCGATTCTCCCGTAATCATGCTCTGGTCGACTGTCAATTCGCCATGAAGGACAACACCATCTGCAGGAATGTTGGCACCTCTTCAGAATTTTCACAATATCGCCGGGATTCACAGTTTTGAATGGGCACCGTTTCTTCCGAATAAGGAATCTCGAAGTGGATTCCAGCGTTCCAAGCTGGTCGAAGTAGTAGTGATCTTGATAGCAGTCTTCGCTTGCAATTTCATCAGTTGCGTTAATGCTTGGCTAGGTTTTTCGAACGGCGAGGGCATTCATCCATTTTCCAAGTAGTACAAAGGTAATCAATACAGCCGAAGTCTCAAAAAATCTGTATCCTTGATCGTTTTTCATCATCGATAAGAATGCGTAAATGTAGCTGGAAGTTCGTACCTATTGACACGAGAACATCCATTCCCTAAGACGCCTCTCCGAATACCGTGAAATGAAGTTTTGTAGAAGGAATAGCCACACAAAAACTGAACGGGTGTGGTCAATAGCCATACCACGATGGCTTCCACCAGCAACGTACAACCGAAAACCTCCACGTGCTTCTGGAAAAAATGACAGATGACATTGTCTTTGTGCAAAACCCGGGGCATGATCATTGTTATTGTCATAATGGGCACGGTTCCAGCGAACGCCCATAAAAATGCATTCCTTCTGGCCTTGAGTTGCGAATCTTGTTGTCGTAGGAATTCGTTGCAGTCGATCTTCCGACTCAGTCGAACGTAAATTCGTTGCCGCCTGTGCCGCTGTTGTTGTTGTCATCGGTATAGGCTTGTTCCACAACATCGGTGACATCGTAACCGATATCTTCAATCATTTCTCTAAAGTCATCGGGGTAATCCAAGACCTCAGTCGCCTCTCAACTTGATCGTCGTCGTAATATTTAATCCTTGCAATATTCGTTGACAGAGAGACATCAACCTCTTCGACTCCTGCCATGCTCGTCAAGGCTCTGGCTTACAGGCACTCGAACACATGGAGCACGTCATTCCGCCTACGGCGTATTCCACTGTTTTCAGAGTTCTCGTCGACGACATTACTTTTTCGATAACATCGGATAACGTCAGTAGCCGATATCTTCGATTTCCTCGGCAATCACTTGTGCTGTCAAGCTCTCACTTGCAATGTACTCAACGTGAGCAACAGTTGGTAGCAAGAGAAACCGTCACGTCGGTGACTCCCTCCATTCCGGAAAGAGCCTTGTGGATCGCGCTGGAGCACATGGAACATGTCATGCCACCAACTCCGATATCGACAACACTGACGACGCTCTTGCCTTGGCCGCTTTCGATATCCGATCCGAGGCGAGTGTTAATCGTCGACAGTTCGAGGGTAGAAGAAGCTTCCATCATTTTCTCTGTTTGTTGTTTGTCTCGCTTCTTCTTGACTTTGTGATACGCAGTATCTTTAATGCGTTTACTCTGGTTTTTGTGGTTATATTGTTATTTGTGTTGAGCTGTGTTGAGTGTCAACAAGCAGCGGCGAAGAGTAATGAGACCCGTAGTCGTGCTTCAATGTGATTCAGTGAAAGACCGATTCGAAAGTGCTGCGTGAAGGTTCAGAACCGCTCGGAAACAGGACCCAGCTCCAAAATCTTTGTGACGAATGCACGAGTGAAAAACCCTGCTCGGGATGGACAATTTTGTTTCACGTGTGCAAGAGAACATCTGATAGCTCATAGGGCGTTATTGCAGTCTTTTCATGATCACATTCATCTTCGCCGAGATTGCGAACAATAACCTCAACCTTACAGGTCCAATCAAAAATATCGAAGATCGGAAACAAAAAAGAACTATTTTAGTTCCGTTCGGGATTGTTTGACTGACTTCCGCGACTGCGTACGTTCACGCGACAAGGCAATATTTTTTACGACCGTTCGACTATGGGTTTGATAGGCCTGCGGCAAAATCGCGCCTCATTTTTCTCTATGTGAATTTGACATCCTCATCGCTGAAGACGGTTGAATCCATCTGGGAACGGTTGGATCATCCAACATACGCATAATTCAAAAGAAAAAACTTGAAGGAGTATGCTCTTTTCCAATCTTCGGGAACGTGCCAACACCAACAAGATAGTTCCTATTGATAAAAGTGTTATCAGACAAAGATTTTGTGTGTGTTACACTCAACATAGGACAAATTGAGATATACTTCTCGATCGACAAAAGACCAAACGAACACAGTATCGGCCGCCATTCTATCTGCGGTGCTATCATTTTGAGAACAAAGTAACTGCGAAGCGATATCACTCGCCGCAATAACTATAACCATGACCTTCATACTCGATAGATTGAACAGCCACAGCGAAGATGGCTCGGGACGCATCGAACAATTGGAGACCGAGTTGGAACGTGTCGGAAAGGCCTTCGAAGACTACATTGCCACAACCGAAGGACTCGAAATCGACGTGAAGAAAGAACTCGATGAAATGCGTAAGTCCACGCTGTATCCAGGAACGAATAGGACTATTCATATTCGAATATCTCTCACCATACTTTTGTTCCTGAATTTTTTTACTTTAGAGGCGAAACTGCAACACTCTACCGACGCAAACGAGCAATTGGTCGAAAAGTTGCATACCATGGAAGGGTCTCTTCCGGAATTTAGAGATGTCTTCGGAAGGAGTCCGAAACAAACTCAAAATGGAGTCGAAGCGGAGACGAGAAGTCGAACAAGCTTTGACCGAAAAGGAATTGGAATTGAGAAGCAAAAATGTCTTGATTCGAAAACTCGAACGCAACGACCTTTCGGCATTGAAACACGCGGACAGTGGAATCCTCACCGAAACGGTCAACAACACGTCCAAAGCCTTTCACAGGACCGAGACTTGGAAGCAGTCACCGATGAGTTGATTCAGCACTCAGGAAAAGCTCGCCAAGGCGGAAGAGCAGTTGATGCGATCGCAGACACTTGTTCAAGACTTGGAGAGAAACATCCAAAACATCGATAACGATGTTGCAAGCTTGTCCGGAGACGACAAAGAACTCTTGCGAGAACTCGACGAAATCAGAGCAGAAATCGATGCTACAAGAGCTGACGATTCCAAATCAAAGTCAATTGAAACCGGAAAAACCAAAGATACGAAGATGAAACTCAAAACTCAATTGGAGGAAAGCCGAGAAGAGAATACCCACCTAAGGGAAGAGATCGCGTGTCTTCGCAATATTCTTTACGACCAAGGCAGCTCGAAAACGGTTGTTGACGAAAAGGTGCAAAAATCAGCAGGAATTGAGATGCTCTCTGTTCGCAAACAGATGGAAGAAACTATGAACGAGAACATGGCTCTTCAAGAAAAGATTCGAAAGCTTGAAATGCTTGGTGCCTCGCAGGGTGAAGGCGATATGGACATGGTTGAAAAGTTGAGACAGACTGAAATCATGCTCGAGAAAGCGCAAGAAGAATGTTCTGAAATGAGAAGTGAAGTTTTGGCTCTCTCGGAAGATCTGTACGAAGCTCATAAGAGTCGTGGAAAACCTATATTCGATCTCGATGGGCTACAAAGACAAGACAAGGAACTTCTCATGGCGCGAAACGAACTTGTCGACAAAAACAGAGAGATCTCTACTTTGGAGACTAGTTTGAAGTCCACTCAAGAAGAAGTTAGCATGCTGTCGAAAGAGATTTCAATTATGAATATTGCATTCGACAAAGTTCAAAAGGAGTACAATTCTGTTGTCGTGGAATTGCAACAAACCGAGAGTGCTTTGGCTACTGCTAAGTTTTCAAAGGAAAACCAGGACACAAAATTGAGGCGACTGGAATTGGCCGCTGAGAAAGCACCGCAAAAGGCTGTTGAGCTCAAGGTGCTTCGAAGTCAATTTAAGAAACTTGCTGAGAAGAACGAAAAGCTTACCCAGCAAGTGAAAGACGTAATGGGTGAGGTCGCGTCGATGAGCGGCAAGCACGAAAGGAACTGCGCTGAAAGCGATGCAAGATTGGCAACTGCTAAAGAATTGCAAAGTGATATTGTCAAGGTAGTAAGTGAAACTCGTCAACGAAATAGTGAGGTTGAAGATCTTACGGTCAGGATGGAAAATCGCATGGGAATGACTGAAAAAACTATTGAAGCACTGGATAGCGAGATCGCTGTCGCTATGAGAAACCTTGACAGTGCTCAGGCATCATTGTCGGAAAGGAAGGAAGATCCACCTATGGTAGTGATGCCAGTGCAAAGTGAATCTGAAACTATTCTAACGGAAGAGAAATCGGAAGAAGGTGTATACGTAGGAGACGTAGTTGAAGAAGAAGCAGAAGAAGAATCGAAACCAAACCCCGAAGAAGAACAAGAAAAGGAGGAGGAAGAAGAAAAGGAAGCACTTGAATCGAGGGAATCGGTTCTTGAACGGACGCGACGCCTACTTGAGTCTGCTGGCTCAGTTCAGAAGTTGGCACTCAAATCGAAATCGTTGCGAGAGGGAAGATTGAACAAGGACGATGAACTTAAAATGTCTAACATATCACTCCACGACAGAAAACACACCAAGTACGAGGAGTTGATGAAGAAGGTTGCTGACTCTGAAACGAAAGCATCAAACGAAATTAGAGAGGTTGAAGCTCGTGCTGATGATATCGTTGATATCCGCGAATAATTTAGTGCTATGACGATGCGTTTTGGTATCGTCAAAACAAAGTAAAAATAAGTATATATTAAATCATGGTTGCATAGGACGTGAAAGTTTTAAATCATAGCGATTTTTTATGTTGTTTTCCTGGGTATTCTTTTGTGGATTTCTTTGTGTAACTATGATGTGTTTCCCAACTTATCAAGAGTTCCAAACGTTTGTACTATTCGTCAAACAAAAACTATGTTGTAGGGCTGGCGAAAGTGCACAATTCAGCGGAGACATCGATTGCGTCATTAACTTTTTGAGTTCAGTAGGATTATAACATTATGTCTTACAACTACTTCATTCGAAAACATTTCGATTGTGAAACGTCTTTTTCAACTGGTTGACTTGGTGACATCACGAATAGAAAAATCTATTCAGAACTACATTGCGTTTCTCCGCCTCGCGATCGAAATCCAAATAATGATTGGAGATTTTTGTTCTTGGCACTTGGAACATAATTCAGAAAATGAGGGGCAGGGAAGGGTGTCCCTGGGCTGGCTGCTGTCTCCATGGCTGCTTCTTCTATCACTCCCTCTTCTTCGTAAACGGGTTGAGCTATTTTGATTTTGGAACGTTTCGTTTGAGCTGCTGACGCGTCTATGCTTCGTTGCAACATGACTTTTTTCATAGCTTCGTACACGCCAAATTGAATACCAATCATTGGAACAACACTCATTAGCCTTGGAGCAAGCCCCCGATAAAACGTTTTGATCCCCTCTTCTCTCGCAATGCGAACTCCACAATCTATAATTCCCTTGTACGGTACCCCCTGCAGTACCTTTGCACTAGACTGAGTGACCAATCGAGTCTTGATTGTATCCATTGGGATCATAATGCAAACCGTTGTAGTACTTGCCATGCAACCCATGATAGTGTTTTCGTAATTCTTTGCGGGTCGGTCGGAAATTTTGTTTCGAACTCGCTTGATTTGTTGAAAGAATGTCCACGTCAACGCATAGGATGGGATCTTTCCAACCAAGCCTGGCCACCATCCAGAATAGAATCCCAAAACACCTCGATTCTCGTAGAGACCACTGGTTGCCGCAATCAGATTTGGGTAATTGCCAGCCATGATATTCTGAAAATCAACAAAAAAGACGATGGAATTAGTTTCAATGACGCCAAGGGAAATGGAATATCGAAAGCTACTAATAAAGAGCGAAAAATCAGTCACACGAATTTGTCACGCCACTATACTCACATCGGTAATCATCATTTGTGGTGTCGAAACCTACCGAGCAGCAAATCGTCGCAATGGAACTCGAAATAAAGTCCAAACCCGGGTCCCATTCGCTCCTTGTTTCGTTCCAGCGCGGGATACGAGTCCACCACCTTGGTCATTTTCGCCCGAATCGCCTCCAATACGGCAAAGTTAAAGGCACCGTGTGGAAGCGACAAGACAAAGTTGGCTCCTGCTCCGCACGTCAGCCGACGAAACATGGAGGGTTTCATCAAATCCAGCAACTTTCGGTTTGCTGGGCCCCAGAGAACTCTGCATGATGGTTTTCATGGTGTTTGCCGGGTGCATCACCGTTTGGGCGATGCTTCTCGAGACGGCTCCGCTGACCATGTTTTCCCAAAAGACAAGTGGCCGGGTTGCCGCGGCAACGGAAGACGCAGTCGCTATCACCGTGTTGGCTTCGGCATCGGTGGACCTGCGTTTCAGGTGTGGCTTCATGGTGTGTTTGATCTCCGTTGCCTCGTCCTCGTGATCTATAAAGGCGGTTCTGATTTTGCGCGATTCGTCGTCGACGCCATGATTATTGGCAGCAACAAGGCGAGACCTTCGTTCTGTCGTCCGCGATATGGCTCGTTGGATTCCGGCAGCAAATGGGTTTGTCTTGCCGACTGATTCTGTGGTCGACAAGTCCGTGACAGCGGTGATTTCGACCATCCTCCAACACTGGCAAAGCATGTTCCGATGATGGCCGACAGTACGATCAGAAGCAGAGACCATAATGATATAGAACAACGTCTTGACCTTCGATAATTCATCGTCATTTTTGTTGTATCGGTTTTCTTTTCTCAAAGCAGACAGATCTATGGAAATTCGAATGTGATACGAGGGAAGTGACTGACAGATGTTGTTCTTTCACCTGTGTCTTCTGGATTTTGATTTGATCGTAATGGAAACGATGGTCGTGTTGAAAGTGCAAGTAACGTACTCGTAGTTGTTGATCCAACAACACTTACTCACCCATTGAGAGAACCTGATATGGGAATGTACGGTAGTCACGTATTCCAAACATCACGAATCAAAAATCCGACCTCATTTTACCTGCCGTTGGACCGTAGTGGGAGAAGCAATCCAATCAACCGAACGCGTCACAGGAATGTTCAGTCAGACACATTCGACGAACACATACATCATTTTTTGCTACGGTGAAGGGAGAGAAAAAAAATGCCACTCGTAATTTGAATGGTGCAGAGTTTGTAGGATTCCCAAAAATGCGTTAGTCGATGGAGTCCGATGCGCGTCCGACTTTCATTTCTTGTGTGCGCGGTTTTGGATTCCCATCCGAATCCAAACTAATCAAAAACCCATCGCAACACTTTTAGTTTGGCTTCGAAGTGAGTGAGAAGGAGGTCTCTCAACACTAGAGACAATTTTCTATTTGGGGTTTGGATAGCTAGCAGATAGTAGCATTGGCGCTTGGGATTGGGGAAATACAACAAACGCTACGATGGCCCTTCTTTTGGAAACGACGCTAGGAGATCTGGTCATCGATTTGGACCTGGACGGTTCTCCGGAACTCTGCAAGAACGTCCTCAAACTGGCCAAAGCTCGTTACTACACCGGAAATCTTGTGTACAACGTTCAACCAAATCGATTCTGTCAGATGGGGGATCCGTGTGGAGATGGATCGGGTGGTGCTTGTATCTATGGTGTCCTGGATGCCTATGAACAATTTCGGAAACAAACCGAAACGAAGCATCCCAATGTCATCAAGAGCCAGCGTCGATTCCTCAAGAGTGACAAGGGAAGAGCACTCACCGAGGACGAATGCCGACAAAAAGGCATTGTGATTTGCACAGAAATGAACGGAATTGCCGACACGATTGGTTCCCAGCTGCTCATCACCATTGACGAGGGCCAAGATCGTGCCCTGGATGGTTTTTCGAACATTCAAAGCGCAAACAACAACGACGAAGCGGCCGACGCTTTGGCCAAGCAGAAATTTCGTTCGGTCGGAAGAGTCGTCGAGGACGACAATAACGTACTAGATGCCCTCAATAAGGCGTACTGTGACTCCAATGGGAGGCCCTACGCAGACGTGAGGGTAGTCCGGGCCCTGGTAATCGAAGATCCCTTTGATGATCCCGAGGGAATGGATCAGTTGCTTCAGGATCGCGGTGTCGTCCTTGCTCCCAGTGAAAACCGCTGCAGGTGATGACGATATTCCAAACCGCAGAGTTTCAGACTCTCCGGAGTACGAACGACCTCCCGAAGAAGCGGTAGGAAATCCGGAATTTCCGCGGCCGATATCGATGAAGAAAATGCCGAAGATGCCCAGAAGATGCGCCTGCTGGAGGAGGAAGCGCCTGAAACGAGAAGACAAATCGAGAGCCGTGGTGCTCGAAATGCTTGGAGACTTACCCTCGGCGGACATTACAGGCACCCGAGAAACGTCCTCTTTGTTTGCAAGCTCAACCCGGTCACCGAAGACGAAGACCTGGAACTTATCTTTTCGCGCTTTGACGAAAAGGTTTCGGTGGACATTGTACGGGATCACAAGACGGGAGCCTCCCTGCAGTATGCCTTTGTGGAGTTTACGACCAAGAAACAGGCCACGGAGGCGTACTTCAAAATGAACAATGCCCTGGTAGACGATAGAAGAATCAAAGTCGATTTCAGCCAGAGTGTCTCAAAGGTCTGGGATCGATTCAACCAGAGGGATAGGAAACAATCCAACCATGCAATGCCCAAAGATCCTTTTCGTGAACAAGCAAGCAGCAGCAGCCATCACACAAACAACAAAATCAAAATCGTCATGGAAGAAATAAAGACACCGATAGAAGGCGGAATGATGCTAGGGAATTCGCATCATTCGCATCACCACCACGATGATCACCGAAAGAACCGACATTTGGATTCCTCCGGAAGAGATCACGGCCGATACCGTAACGACAACAACAGAGATAGATATCACGATGATCATCGCCATTCCCATAATCGTGACCGTCATCCTCGTGATCGCCGCGATTATGATTCTCATCACGAACGAAGGCACCATGAAGGAAGAGATCGTGATGGTTATCGACGCAGAAACGACGGAGACTGATGGCTATAGCCATTCGCGATCGAGAGACGATTCCCGTCATCGACATGAGAGGAGGCGAGACGAAGCATCGAGTCGTAGAAGCGATGATTCACTCGATGAGCGATAGGAGCGAAACAAGTCATGGCAAAAGAAGCAGAAGAAGAAGTGATGATCGACGGCGTCGCAGTCGCAGTCGTAGTAATAGTCGAAGCGGGAGTGAAAGTTACAGTGAACGAAGGGAACGACACCGCAGTGAGCGCAAAAAAGACAAAAAGAAGCGCGACAGGAAAAGAGACGACGACAAAAGGCATCACAAACGGATCCAAACGTGATAGCAAGCATCATCACCGACGGAAGGATCGCCACGAGGGAAGGGACAGGGAACGACACAGCTAGATGCTATCCTTACACAAAGGGTAAAATATATAATGTAAACTTTATAATTTAAGCAGAGGATATATTTCCTGTTTCTATATTCTAATCCTGCAACACGGCTAGCAGGTGATAAAAACGCTATCCCCAAGATACTACTTCTTGTGTCACAATAGCTCATTTTTTAGATTCACGCAATTTGCGCATACGATCGGCGTGACGCTTCGCGGCGAGTTCACTACGGCTCATTCCGCTTGTGTCTTCAGCTCCTCCGGCAGCGGCAGATTCGTACCGTTGGGTCATCTTCTCCAATAGAAGGTGCTCCTTGCCCTTGAACTTCTCCATAATGATATCGATGCGGTTCACCTTGCTCTTATCATATTTTTCGAGAAGTTTCAAGACCTCGGATCGGATCTTTCCGACCTCTGCCGACGCTACTGTCGAAGCAGCGCTCGTTGCGGTTGAATTCGTTGACACAGATGCCGACGATGTTGCAGGCTTCGACGGCGTGCGTTTGTTTGCTGCACCATTTGTGGTTGGGCGGGCACGAGAGCCCAACACTTGAGCTTTGCGGGCACGAATATTGGCCGCGGAAGCAGCCTCCTTCGCGGTTCGGAGTTCGGTCGACCTCTTCTCGAGCAATCGTTCTTTATCCTCCAACTTAGTTTTCAACGATTCTTGCTCCCTGGTGAGCGACGTTACGCTCTTTTGCAACTTCTTCAACTCCTTACTTGTCTTTTCGAGCTCATCAGAAACATCTTCTCGAGCCTTCTTCTCCTTCTCCCAACGTTTCGCCATCTCGTTGTTGTTCTTTCGGAGAACATCGAGAGTTTTGCTATCGCTGGATTGTTGCTTTCGAGCTTGATTGAGATTCGACAATTTGTCTTGGATACGAGTGTTGTCCTTCTTCAAATTGTTCAATTGGCTTTCCGTCTTGGCCTTTTGTCTCGTGAGTGTCTTCATCTCATCAGTCAATGCCTTGACAGTTTCTTCAAGATTCTTCGATGTGACGTTTCTCTGTGCGGCTCCGATGTTGATGCGTCGGACGCGGGTGGCAAACTGCAGCGCATGGATGGATTCATCGTAAGCAGCGTCGATCGGTGTCACGGCCACAATCATCATGGTTCTCGAGTTTCCTCCCAAGGAATCCTGGAGCAAGTACGTCAGTTTACTGTCACGGTAAGGAATGTGAGAAGCCTTGCGATCAAGTGCCTCCATGACATTACCAAGAGCAGGAAAGACTCTTGTTAATGTGTCCAGCCTCCTTCATGTGGTCTCCTTCGACCTCACTCTTCTTCACACGTTCTGATCCGGCAAGATCAACCAAGAACAAAGTACCCTTGTTACCATCTTGTCCCTCGAATCCAGATGTGACATCAACCCAAAGAACCATGTGCGAACGACTACTAGTTTGGTTAAGACTTGTGGAAGCTACAGCACGATTCTTGTTACCCTTTGCAAGCAATTCGAATACATCCTCGATATTGTTGACCTTCTCCTTGGTAAGATTTGGTACCTCAATGCGACCTTCCTTGTTTCTTCGGAATTTCCAATGATGCCTTTCCACCAGCTTTCTGTGCTTCCTTCTTCTTCTCCGCGAGCGAGGCACCGCTTGCTCCGAGCAAATCAGTAGCACTCGTCATTGTAGATTTCAAGCATACCGATTTCAACACCGAAGACGAAATTGGCAGGGGCTTCGTCTCGCTCTTCTTGAGACTTGAAAAGAATAGAATTGGTCTTCTCCTGTTGTTGCTTGAGCTTGAGCAAGTGGAAAACCTTTTGGATAGTACGGAAACTAAATACCACGTTGGTTATTCTCCGCAACACCCTCCATGGTGTATGTTTTACCACTTCCGGTCTGACCGTAAGCGAAAATACAAGCATTGAAACCATCAACCACAGACAGAGCAATTGGCTCAACATCCTGGAAAATACTTTGTTGTCCCTGGTCAGGTCCCCATACACGATCGAAACCAAAGCTCTTCCATTTGTTGGTTCGGCCATCGAAGCAACCAAGTTCAGTCTCGCTGAGTGATTCAACAACGTTCTTCGAGTTGTTCTGAATCTCCTTGATGCTCGTAGGTCTGATACGGCAGAATACTTGGATATTACCCTGCAGACTGAGCATCTTCGATAGCAACTCGTTGTTGTAAGTCACGTTGCGCGTTGCATCGTTTTTGAAGAGTTCGAAGTTCCTCACCCATAGCCGTAGGGTCTCCCGAGGAAATAATTTCAGTCGATCTTCTGGGCCGATTCGTCGGCCAAGAGATCTGTGCCACCCGACGAGCCTCCAATTGCGGTGATTCGGGACATGTTGGTAGATACACCAGGTTTCACCCTTGGCATAGAGTTGTCTTTGGAGAACCTTGATATCTTCTTCCAATCTTTTAACATGAGCCTTCACCCATTCTTTGTTGTTCCTTGAGTTTACCGTGTGTAACCTCAAGTTCTTTGTATTTCTTTCCTTCTTCGGAAAGCTTCAATTCCAATCGCTTGAACGAGTTCGGAGAGTTTGATCGAGTTCTGCGTGATCTAGTTACCTTCTTCTTCTCTTCCATGTTCATAATATCCGGATGATACATAGACGTAGAAGTGCTCCTAATCGAGGAATCCTCGAGCTTTCTTCGGGAGGGTTGACGTGAAATATCGTGAGATTGTGCGACTTCGGCCTCTCGCTTGGAAACGATAAGGTGAGCTTCTGCCTCCGCAAGCTTTTCCTTTGGTGGCGGAAAGTTCCTTTTCGAGTTTTGTCACGTTCTCCTCAGCCTTGTCGACGCGTGCTTCCATACTCGAAACTAGGGTTTCCATTTCCTTCTCCTTCTTGGCCACTTCCTCCTTGGAACGACCGAGTTGCAACTGCAATTGTTTGACCAATTCACTCTCGACTTCGACTCCCACAATAGTCCTCAGGATTGCGAATCCTTTGTGGCTGCCAAAGACATTTCTGCAGCGTCAACCTTTTGTTGAAGACTGGCGTTTTCGTTGGTCAACGCCGTAAGCTGTTCCTTCAGACCCTTAACCTCGGCTTCACGTTCCTTGGCAATTTCTGCGCGAACTTCCGATCCATGCAAGATCTCTTCCTCTCTTTTCTGCCTCTTCACGAGCCTCGTCGAATCTTTCGTTGACGGCCTCCAATTCTTCCACGACAGCGTCGCGATCCTTTTTGGCATTTTTCAGGGCTGTGTTCAATCTCGAAATCTCATCCTTCAATTCATCAGTCTCCTCGCTAGCTGCGACAATCTGTCCGACAACCATGCGTGTGCTGGCGTTACCTTCACTGAGTACCCTTGAGGTTGTTAACCTCACGTCGATGTTGTGCGCGCATGTCATCGAGTTTGCTGTGAACCTCTTGGGCATCGTATTCGACCGCCTTGAGCTCTTCCTGTGTCAACAAGAGTTCTTCCTTTGTCAGTTCAAGTTCCTCACGAAGTTTATGTTCTTCTTCCAGTCTGGTAGCATTTTCTTCCTGCAAGACTTGGATGAGCTTCTTGTCCTTTTTCGGACGCTTTCACACCCTCGGCCAAAAGCTTTTCGACCTGGGCCGACTGTCGCCTTTCCAGCCTCGGAACTGCTGAGTTTCTCCTCCGTCTGCGACAAGAGTGCCTCGGTTTCGATGAGCTGTTCGGTAACCAATTCGAGTTCATCTTCGAGCTTCTTAACGTAGGCTTCATCGACATCACTGGCTGAAGGAGCCGGAGCGGCCTTCGCTCCGCCATCCTCGTCACCGGTATTGGAGATTGCAGCCTCGGCTCTGGCATCCTCCAATTCGACAGGCGTGACGTTCTCTCTCAATCTCCAATTCCAATCGAGTTTCTTCGAGTTCACTTTCTTTGAAAGCCAACTCTTCGTGAACGGCGTCGCATTCGTCTCGGATCGACAAGGAGATTTCCCTCGACCTCACGATATTTTGCTTCGAGCTCGTCCTGGTCTTGCTCCGCCGTACGACGGAGTTTTTGTTCGACCTTCAGTTTGGCCCGACTGTCACTGAGTGCCTTTTCGAAGACTGGCCAACTGGGGAGCAATATTTTCGAGTTGACCCGACAAGGCAGCATTAGCCGCGGATGAATCGGCGAGCTTTTCCTCTGCAGTAAAATAGTAGTATCGTTTCGGTCAATCAAAAATGTTAGGCGCTTTGACTTCGTAAGACAACCAGTCTCGCTTCACAATCACGTCAACAAACTTACGCATTTTAGCCAACTCGGCATCCAATTCTTCTTCGAGCTCTCGAGAGCTAGCAATATACTCGTCAAAAGCGGATTGCAAGGCAGCAAGCTCTGCCTCGCGCTCCTCCATCGTCGGAGGCATGTTCATAGGCATGGCTCAACTGTTATTCGTCGGTGTCACAACCGTGAAATAAAAAAGTATGACTATGCTGGAGGTCGGCCTTGCCTAATTCGAAAGTAATGTAGTTCAACAACTTGTCTACCCCAACAAGCGGAAGGACTTCTTCTTCTTTTTCAACAATGGCGGTTTGGTTTGTTGTATTAGTCTTGTAACAATACAACACGTCGTAAACCCCCAATGAAATTTGTGACCTGAATGAGGTGTGGTCATCACCAACGCTTGCGACTCCAGTAATATTTCCTTTGTTTTCCAAAGTTTTCCGATCTCTACTAGTGAGCGTCATTCATTCACCATGTTGAGTGACAGATGACCCCGCGCTCTTAAAAAGTAAGCAAAGCGTATGTGCGCATGTGCGCGAAGCACTATCCGTTGAGAAAATAGGAAAATTATTTTGAATAATGCCACCACACAATATCTTTGATTCATTCGACTAAAAATACATGGTTTCGTTTTTGCTCTCCGTTGGATTCATTCGACTAAAATGCAAGAAATCAGAAAGGTGATCGATGATCGACGACGAAGATCACGATGATCTCTGCCACAATACGACGATGATCCTGATGGATTGATGTTGGTATTCATTTTCACCATTCACGATAAAAGCCAAGCTATATACTGACCAAATAGATTGGAAGCAATCCATAGAAACTTCCAGAGAAAAAGCGCCATCGATGGAGAATCAGACAGAAGCAACGAAGGAGGAGACGGGACTCGTCCGTGGAATTGCCGGAGAATCGGTTTGCCCTCGAGCTCGAATTCGTCCAATCTCTGGCCTCTCCCGCCTATCTACATTATCTCGCGAGCATGTCCAACGATGAAGGACAGTCTCTCCTGCTGGACCCTCGATTCAAGGAATTCCTGTCGTACCTTCAAAGGACATGGAGCAATCCCGAATACAGCCGGTTTATTACGTACCCCCACTCTCTCTATTTCCTGGACTTGCTGATAAACAACGATGCGGTATGCCGAGAACTGGCGCAGGTTTCCTTTCGAAATTTCTGCCATCAACAGCAGTATTTTGCTTGGCAAAATCGATTCCTAACCTTGTATGGCGGGGGTGAGAAAACAATCAACGACAAAGATGCGGACACAAACAACAATACAACTAATCCATCCGAAGCCACTGCGGGTCAATCGGATGTCGCAATGACACCGGTGACGTGATAAGAAGACATAAATCGAGATTCTAAACCTTCTTAAAATACAGAATATTTCGAAAGATACAAAAAAGGAGCTACATCATATTCTGATCGTTTTCAGATTTTTAGTTATAGTAGTTTAGCTAGTTTCGATAACAAGGTTCAATCAATTCTTCCAATCATTCCTCTCCAAGACATACATCGCATCCTCTGTGACAATCTGTAGCCTTGCGGAGATCCAGGCGCGGATTTCCTTTCTGGGTGTGAATCACTGTAAATTGCGATGCCGGAACAATGTTTGGATCTTCCGAGAGCAAGTGTGTAAATTCTTCGTATCCACTGGCTTGTTTGCCTTCTTCGTAACCAGTCCTTGCTGAACGTCCATTCGATACCTGGTGTCGCTGCATTGGGCTGCCCGTTGGCCAAAGAGGGAAACGCCCGACATGGCCGCAGCAACATCAATGTGCACATGGGGCGATGGGGTGTTTTCCGACGTTGAAACAACATTCCTGGACGTGCACAGACAGTTCCCTGAGCGCATCACCGCCGCTGTAGTTTTCTTTGCTGGTCATCACAAATAGTAAGCTCGCGACGAGTGTGATTCCCATCGACAGCAGTCCGCACACGAAACCAATTCTCCCGATATACGAGACAAAACATTCCTTGTCTTTGCTTGTCAGCGAAACTGGGAATGCGATCTGCGTCAGCTTGGACATACCAACGGCAGCGCCCAAATTCAACTATGGGTATAGGCGGGGAAAATGAATCGCATTTCCTTGTGACCCAAGAACGAATACATCACGACAAATCCCAAGAATTGGCACAATGTATTGCAACCACTGCTTGTCTACCAAGATGACCTTCCCCTCGTTCTTCTTCGTTGGTTGCCTCCACTTTCGTTCTATAGGCGACGACGTTTTCCACTACCCGAAATACAGACAGAAGGTAACCAAGAAAATTGTCAACAGCATCGACTTTGGCAGAGCACTCGTAAAGTACCAATGCCACGGGAGAGAGACCCCACTCCGACGATTTCCCCAGAATTGTATTGAAGTAAAAGACCTCTCCTTCTGGCCATATTGGCCTTTGCCACAAGATACTATCCAGAGGAGTTGTCAGGACCAGCGATACGATCCCCGTCAGAATTCCAATTTTGAGTGCCGTAGGTATGGACAATTCTCGTCGTAATAGCCAAGACAATCCAATGGATCCCAAGAGCAGCAACAAGTCGCACCGGAAAATGGCAGTCCCGAACACAATCAGGGCAGCCGCGATTTGAATCTTTTTCTCCAACCAAAAGGAATATGCCTGCAAAACAATTGCCAGTGCGAAGGTGTTTGGAAGCATTCGGCTCGAGTAAAAGGGTATGTGAAATTGGCAGGCGGTTATGAGTAACAGCCACGAACCTTCCGTCGGCATGTTGTTGTTTTTCCGCAGCACGGATGACAGTGATAGCAATGGCATTTTGTCAACAGCCAATGCAAGCCGAAGCCATCCCAAAAGGTTTAGCGACATTAGACAAAATCGAGCCAAGAACTGAACCGTGCTGGGGTTGACGTCAATGCTCAATATGGTACACGGCAACAACATAATTTTGCATAGAGTTGTGAGAACCAATGGCCCCGTAAACGTTCGTGGAACAACTCCTGGATACTGCAAATGGTCGTATGGTAGGGTTGCGGTGGTCGACAGACCAAATTGTTCTCGAATGGCATCCCAGATTCCGTAGTAATATAAATCATGTGTCGCTTGAAGTTGAAACGATTCCTCAACTTTGCTATGAGGACACATGATCAAGTCGAATAGACTCGAGGCAAGCAAGAATGCCGCCGAAACCCAGAATCCTGTCCCCACCCGTCGCATCGTCGTATGTTGTTGATGGCTCTTGGTATTGGCTGTTCTTACGACGAACGGTCTTTTTCCAGTTTTCGGAAGTTGAATTGGAGCTGTCGGAATGGTTGTGACCGACCGAGATGGGATGCTGTCGTTACAGATTTTGTGTTTGAAAAATCGGCATGTCTTTGATTTCAGATTTCATAACGTAGAGGTAGTTTTAGATTCACCGTATGTTTCAAGACGTAGTTTCGGCTACTTAAGGATACTTCGAGATTGATTTAGTTTTTTGGGCCGTTTTCCACAAAAACTCTTTTTCCAATTTCACCGAAAGCTGAAATAAAGTCACCAAGTTACCCTTCGCTTTGTTTTGTCAAACGAAATGTTATTGAAAACAACACAAACACAAACTACTGACGAAAACGCAAACATTCCTACGAGATAACTAGGAGCCTCCTTGGATATAAATCCATGCTTGAAAAAATCTGTGTTGGGTTTTGACATATCATTGATTGACATCGAAATGCAATCGTGCAACTTTGTGGGCAGGATAATTTTATGAGGCTTTCAAAAATTTTGTTCATTCATTATTCTATGCTTTATATTTATTTTCCACTTCATATATGACTGGTGTTTTGCCTAGAATGTATTCGAGGATCCTCCGAACGTTGTGTTTTTCTTCAGGCGCGAATATTTGTTTCCCACCTTGGTCTTGCGTTTCGATTTGGGAGCAGCCGCAGCCGAGGCCCGTTGGACCGCTGCGGCATCGGGAGCTATTTCTTCTCCCAAAAGATTCTTTCCGGCCGACGCAGTCATCTTTTGGGCTTCCGCAGACATGCGTGCGGCCGCTGCTTCGGCACGTCTCGCGGCTGCCTCGGCGCGAAGTTTGCGAATGTCAACCTCGTTCCCGTCCTTGTCTTTCAAGCTGGAAGGTGACTTTCCGTCCAATCGAGCTCCATCTCCGGCATTAACGGCCCAGTAATCCACTTTCGGCGCGGCTTGTGGAATGGCAGAGTTTTTCTGCACACCCGTGCGTCCCGTTCGTTCCGCGAGCATCTCCGTCGACGGTCCTTCTTCTTCGCCATCTTCTGGTCGTACGATTTCTCCATTAACAATTCTGGGTCCTTTTGGTTTTTCATCCTCGTCCGCGTTGGCTCCTGTCGCATCCATATTTGTTGCAGAGGAAGCTGTCGACATTGTTGTCGGACTCGACGATCGGTCGTTGGAAGCAGAAGCAGAATTGCCGTAATCCGGTTCTTTATATCCAACGGGGGCGTCAAAGTCGACATTACAATCGGTTTCAATGATACAAGCAGCATCTTGAGGTTCTACCTCTTTGAGCTCGAAATGGTAATTTTTGTTGTTGTATGGGAGTTGAATGATATCTCCTTTTGTGACGCAACTGAAATTTCTGAGCGCGTGTTCGAGTACCGCCCGAGGGTTGGAAATTTCTAAAAAGTCGACCGATTGCGGCTGCAGTTTCACAAAGGATGCCTTCGGCAAACTCACGTTGGCGACAGTTATAACAGCACCCTCTTCAATCAGCAAGTTTTGCATCATCCAGAATGGAATGTAACAGGTTCCCTCTTCGGCAGTAAATTCCAAGACACCACTGTGAGTGGTTTTGTTGTCGACGCTCGAGGACAATTTAAAGAGCATGGGATAATCGACTTGTAATCGAGCCAATGTATCAAACGCCGATGGTGGTAACAAGATTTTGTCTCCTTTCTTTAATTTCCATCGATTGTAAGTTTTGAAATATTGTCATCATTTGTTTCGTCGTCGTTCCAAAAGTGTATGAAGTCACGGTATGTTAGAAGGCCGTCACGACTGACATTATGCACAAACGGGATCTCCCTCATCCGGATTGTTGGACAATTAATGAACGAGGCAAAATCCCTCAATAGCAACAGATGATGCAATAGAACGTACCTCCAAGTGCGGCTTGTCCGCGTATGCCACGCTATAACAGTGATATTGTTCTTCGAAACGACGATTGCCGCCAAAACCTCCGCCGTAACCGCCGTAGCTACCGTAGCCCCCGCCAAAGAAACTCATGATATTGTCGACTCTTTATATCTTTAAATTCTCAATTGGTTCAAAAGTGGAGCTTCTCCTTTGTGCATTTGTTATCTTCTTATTGTCAATGTCAAATCAACCTGTCATGTGTGATGTCAACAACACGCTCACACGATGAAAGAAAAGGAAATTATGGAGAGGAAAAACTCGATTCATTTCGAAGCCGATAGATGGGGAGTATTTTCGTTCGTACGTTTCCACGTAAAGCCAGCCTGCTCGTTGAATTCGAAAGAATACGAATTTTTCATATGCAAAATTGATTCCTTCGACTCAAAAATCTAATCGATCTAATCAAATGATTGATTCACTCGACTAAAACACGTACTTCCCCCTTCATTCTTCCAAATATCCGCGCCGATCTGTAATGAAACTCAAGGTTCCTCGTCGTCTTTCGTTGATCTTTTTCTTTTGGAGATCATCATTGATCTTTGATGAAAACAACCCACCTCGAGCTTGACACATCATATTGCACACAATGTATCCTATGATTCGAAAAGCGTTTGTTTTGTTTGCAATATTGGTGTCGGCAAATTCCTTCCAAAACGGCCCCCACTTGACAAGAAGGAACAACGCAGCGTCCCCATGTTTTACGGATTCGATTCGAATAAGATCCGAGGGTATTGACGATCTTGGAAGAAAGGCTGCTACTACTATATTACTTTCCAACAACGATTCTAACGCAGAGAACACAGAGAACAACTACAACGACGATGCTTTCGGGTTTGTTCTATTGATTGGCTACGCTACGACGCACGATGTTATCTTTGCCGGGACGTTCGTTCTCCTGTCGGCGATTGCTGCGATTGCAACTCGCAGCGGCAAGCTACCAGCTACAAACTCGGTACCAGCAGCAGTAGCTGGGTTGACGTATATTGTCAATTTCATCATTCCAAGTGAGACAATTTACGGGCTCTTGCCCTTTATCGAACGTCCCGAGGCAGCTCTGCCTCTAGATGTACCCTTGATCGAACTAGGAATTTGTTCTTTGTCCATACTATATGGGTTAGTTACGTCATTTTCGGATAGAGAATAAAACCCTTCGCTATAATCAATCATATTTATTACATTCGAGGTCTAGATCTAACTGAAAAATTGTTTCGAACGTTTGGGGAAATCCTTGTGATACGAAGTTATCCTCCGCCAACCCAACCTTTGGAAGTGAGTTCGGAGTAGAAATCATTGTCTGAATCCTCCTTGTAAGCATTGATCACATCAAAAACGGCCTCTTCGTATAATGATTCTTTCTTGGCCCTTGCATTTTGGTTTTTGCTTTCTTCCAAATTATCCAAAAATTGTGTGATCATAACTTCGGCAAGTGCCTTTCCTTTCTCATCATTTCTCCGCAGCCAAGCCTCGATCACAGGACTATACGTTCGTCCATCTGGTTTGATTCCGACTGCTTCCATTTGATCCAGTAGAGCTTGTGCCCTATCTGCTGTATTTTCGCTCTCACTGTCTTCGACGATAGCTGCGATGACATTATTATAGGACACAACGTCGGGGCGTAACTCGTCTCTTCCCGAATAGGCAGCCATTTCTTCCATCCTGTGCAGTAATTCCTCGGCTCTCAGGCTTGCGTTGCCCTGATTCCGATATGCGAGCATGACCGCATTGACACTTCTTTTGCTTGGCCGCATGTCCTCGTCACCCGATTGATACATGGATTCCATTTCGTCCAAAAGTTCCTCGGCGCGAGGACCGGCTTCCTCCATGTTGCTTCGAGCTATTGCATCCATTACAGCATTGAACACAATGGTGTGTGGCTTTGCGAAATCGTTCCCCTGTGCATACAAAGCGATGTTGCGCTGCAGCAGGTTTTCGGCCTTTTCTGCACCCTCTACGGTACCCGTCTTGGCCCAAGCTTGCAAGATTGCAGAATAGAAAACAGCATTTGGTTTCAGCGTCTCGTCACCACCACGGAATGTCCCCTCAACAAATCGCAATAATTCATCCGCTCGCTGTAGACTTAATTCACCGCACTTTGTATAACAGTCCATCACCGTCGCATATGTAACAATATCTGGTCGTAAGTTCTCGTTGGGAGAGCTTTGCATCATTGCAAGTATGTCTTCCACAGTTTCCACAACGTGTGGTTGCTGGCTTTTAGCAAGAGCATTAATAAGGGCGTTGTAAACGACCCGATCTGGCTCCAAGTCTTCCAAATCAAGAGTGTCTCTATAGAAGCTCATACGATCGAGAAGTGCATCGCAGCGCTCGTCGGCATTCGAAACTTCGGACTTTGCGTAGGTATCAAATATTCCTAGAAAAGTGATTTTGTCGGGTCGTGCTGTCTTGTCGCCGCTGAGAAATCGTCCTTCCAGTTGAGCTAAGAGAGAATCAACTCGTGTGGGGGCATCATCGTGGCCTGATTTTGCGTATGCCGAAATAACAGAGTTGCACAGTATTGATGTACTGTAACCCTTGCGTATGCGATTAGCAGGTAGCTTCAACACCTCCTTGAATAGATTTTCCGCTCTGGGTCCCGCTTCTGGAAACCTCGTCCTCGACCAGCCGTGGATCAGAGTAGAGAAACTCACCGAATTAGGGTATCGAATTTGTCTCAATACATCTTCTGCTCTTTTCATTGCATCGCGTGTTCCGACGTTACCCAAATACTCATAAGAGTGTTGTCTATATGAATGACGCGGACGAAATACCGAGTGAGAAATGGGTTAATAAGGTTGAAAAAAGTGTGACGGGTAGGAATGATACACTTACATGTTACGATTGTTGGAACAATCGACTTTTCCCGCATCCTTTCAAAAATTTCTGTTGCCTTTTCAGCAATTTCGAGAGACATCTGAGTTTCTCCCGTTGCTAACTTCTTTTGAGCCGTAGCAAATGCCTTGATCACTGTCGTATATGATATTTTATCAAGTGCATCCGATTCATTCGAAGATTCTTCCCTTTTTTTCATGAGACTTACTGCCAGCTCTGGATTGCCATGCTTCGCATAGACATTCAAAATATGGTTGTAGGTGAAAGTGTCAGATCGAAGATCTGAGTATCCAGATTTTTCTAGATGTTTCATCTCTTCAAGCAACTGACCGATTAGTTCGTCGGCCTCATCACATTCTAAATCCGAGAGAACCAGTGCTTTCAAGACACAATCAAACCAATATTTGGTTGGTCTGAGACTGGTTTGGTTATTCTCTGAGCCCTTCTGTTCTTCTTTGTCCTGTGACGTGTTCCATTTCAATAGCTTCCGTAGCATCTTCTCGGCTTTTCTTGCGTCCCCGGCAAGAATGTAAATCTTGAAAAGTGTACTGTACGTTTTTCTGTCTGGAATGATGCCATCGCCACTCCCATCCAAATGGTCGTGAGCCCAATTTTCTAATCGACTCCATTCATCTGACTCTTTTGAAATCGATGCCAAGACAATGTTCCTAGTGTACGTATTGGGGGAAAGACCTGCGTCCTGAAGTTCCTCATATAGTTTCAATATTGTTTCCCTATCCTCAAATAATCGTTTCTGATGACCCCCTTTGTTCTCGTTGTTCTCGATTTGATTAGAATATGCTTCGAGGACTGTATTATACGAATACGTGGTTGGTGATAGGTGCGGGAAAACGTCTGATAGTTCTTTCATCCTCTCAAGCAGATCAGCGGCCCGCTTTGTAGCCAAGCGATCGTGACGAGCATCCTTTGCATGTGAACTTAAAATTGCATGGAAACTAACAAGACCTGGCAACTGGTCCAATCTTTCGTCCGATATTTCAGCGTCTTTATTTTCTTCTTTTTCCTGTTGGTAATTTTGTAGCAGAGATGGAATGTTGGCTCCCTCGTCTTGATTGTTTTGTTCCGTCATCTCTGCGATGGCTTTCTCTAGTCGTTTCTCGGCGCGATATATTCCATTTTCTTGCTTTCGAAGCCAAAATATGTCGGTATTTAACTTTCTCTTTTTGTAGTTTTTTGGGCCCTGATTTCTTTTCGAGTATCTTGGCCGTGACGTCGATGATTCATCCGACGGTTTTCTTGATGCGGGCATCTTCGATGAATAAGCGCAAAACCCAGCGGTCCTCGATGTCCTATCAAAATTATCTCTCTTCCCGATGTAATTGGGCGGTTGCTGAAAAGCCACCGCAACACCATCCTGTTTTTCATTTCTTGCGACGAATGAAAGCAACCAGGCGATGGGTATGTACCTTTTTCGAACCATCGTCACTGTCTGAATTATGGAAACTCAAGGTTCAATCTGTCTCGCATGCAAACAGGGCGAAATGAAGTCAGTTTCGAAGATCAAAGCACAATCAACTTGGTTGGCAGATTGATTGGTTGATTCAACGATTCAACGCTGTCGTGTATTCCGATGCTGAAAAACATCACAGAACGTTCCAGATGATGCAATCATCATCTGTCAAACAAAAAGGCGCGCAAAATTCTTTGGCAGAGAGGTATGTGTTTTTTGGGGGAGGGGAAAGACTGTTGTAGTCCTTTTTAATTAATGGCTACTCTTATTTCTGAGTCGTACATGATACATTTGTTTTCACCTTTTTTTCCTCTTTGAGCATGTGTGAAACGGAGAATGCCGAAGAAAGTGCAAACTGCTGAACTTTCATACCTTTTTCTTTGTTTTCAGAATTTTTGGGCCTACTTTGCATACGCCGAATGCAATTACAACTCGTTTTTTCACGATTTGCTTCCAGATTTTCGTCACTTATGTCAGAAAAGACGTTACTGCCATCTTGCATGCTCTTTTGGACGTTTGAGTTCTCGATAGTTCACGGTATTTTAGTGACTCCTCGACATAAATATCAAAATTGAACTTTCAAAGACAAGAAACAAAAGAAAAGACTTGACAACGATGACCATGATGAAAACCTGGATTCTAACAGCTGCTGTATTATCAAACGCGGGGTCTTCTTCTTCCTTCGCCCCAGCTCACCAAGCTCTAAGCGACGGGGTATCGACGAGGAGAGGACGACAACTGTTCCAGAGCTCGATTGCTGTACAAGAAGATTTCCTTCGTCGAAGTGATTCTTCCAGCCGAAAACAACGCGAATCAAACCGATACGCGACAAATAGACGTTCGCAATAACGTATACACTCCTCCGAGCAATTGTGCTGCAGCGACTGCTGAAGTTGAAACTAATACAAGCGATGAGGCTCAAGAACGGCTGGCTGATCTTCAGGCAATGAGCTTGAAGGAGCTCAAACTTGCATGTTCCCGGCGGAACATTCAATATGGAAAATTCGTAAACAGGTCGGAGAAGGAGGAATATGTTGATGCACTATGGCAAGACATGGAAAAGGCATTTGCTTTTTCGGTGACCGGTTTGGTTCAACCTGGTGCCATGTCGGAAGTGACGGAAGACCAATTGGAACAAGAATTATCCGGCAAGGATACGTTGGTCCTAGTGGATGTATTTGCCACATGGTGTGGCCCCTGCCGCGTTATGGTTCCAGCGCTAGAAGTGGCTGCGAAGAAACTGGTAGACGATGAAGTCCGAGTTGTGAAAATCAACGCTGACAATCATCCGTCGTGGGCAGCAAAGCACGAGGTAGAAGGTCTGCCAGCAATTCTACTAATGCAAGGGGATACCATTCTGGATCGATTAGAAGGGACTCATACGACAAATGAGATTTTTGATTTTGTAAAGCAACATTTGCCATAAAAGTAAATAGAATACATTTTTTAGAATTCCGTCTTGTACCATATTGTATTTATTTGGGTATATCCATACGTCTGAGTAGTCATGTTGTTTTTAAATTGTACAAGTAGTCCAAAGCTCTCGGCATACACTCATTTGACGTTATTTATTCGATGGTGTCATCGCCGTATGATCCTGCCGCAAAATACTCTTCTGGATCCAAAATCGTCGCACCTCCAAAGAAAGTCGATCAGCCAGACGTCTTGAATCACGATCTTCGCAATAAGCCATGCATGCCCTTTGGGCCAGTATGCCATGGAAGGATGGCGTTCGAAAAATGCATTCTTGGCAAACTCGTATTCGTCCGAATCGTCATCTAACGCAACAAACTTTCCCGTGAGAGTCAAACGAGCGCACATGGGATTTTCCGGATCACCAGACGGTCCGAGAGCACATGAATCGAGCGCTTCGTTCGGACATACAGAAGCTAGGGCTGTTGCCGAATCAAAAGCGGGAAAAAGAAAACAATTTTGTGAGACAGAGTCGCAGCACAGAATTCGGAAAAAAATCCTTCCGAACTTCTTATAATTCAAATGCCGCATGTTCAAATGTCCTCTCCATCAGAAATGGAAAAAATCCGCATCACTCACTTGCTTCCGACAGCGTTAGTGATATCATGTCATTACTCTCGGTATCAGAAAAAGATTGGATCCATGTAAGTTCCGTATAGATATGGCACTCCTGTTGACTTGTCGCAAGGACCAGTCCACAAAGGAATATACATTGCCGAATGGAATAGCCGGAGATCCCTCACCACCCAGTCTAGAATGATATAGTAGAAACGACTCCCCAGTTTAGTGAATGCACCATCCAACGAGCTGTCTCGGCCTTGGCAGTAAGATCTGGGCGTTCCTCCAGCTCGCACGCACATTCTGCTCTCGAGAGAACGATGGATTGGAGACAAAGTAATAGCAAAAGAACGAGCATTTCACGCCAACGGTTATGGTGAGGTTTCTCAAGTAACTTATTCGGATGAGATTCAATAGTCAATGCTGCTTTCAATGTGGTTGCTACGATAGAAAACCAACTACAATGAAGCTCTCCTTTTCATCTTTCTTCGTTGGTGATGGGTATTTTCGTCTTCAATTTAAGAGGAAACAGGCCTTTCCGCGTTTGACACCTGAATCCGAATTCAGAATGTTCAGAAAAGGTCTGAGATAGTCTTTTTTCAAAGTGTCTCTGATTCAGTCCCGATCATGAATGATTTTCTTCAAACGCGTACGTGTCGTCAGGTTCCAGATTGAATGTCGCTGGCTCTGACTTAAGACTGAATCATCTTTCTCACGACATGTTTCGATCTCTGTTGAGAAGCAAGTATCTCGAGTAAGACACCGCTTGATGCACTTGACACAAAACGACAAGTTCACATTTTGTATTGCTATCGTCTCCTTAATACTCTTTAAAAGAAACATGAAGCTTTTGCGTTCCTCCTGCACTTTGACCATGTTGGTCAGCTCGGCTGTTGCCTTTGGGCCAACCGCATCCAGTCGATTTCGGCGCATCGGCGTCTGCCAACGCCACCCAAAGAAATCTTTTCAATCGTCTTTTCGGCTTCTGCCCCTAGTTCAGGAGTTACCCCATCATGATTGGAGAAGAAGCAATGAGCCAAAAGGGTCACGGAACTAGCGAGAAGCCTGTACAGAAGAACTTGCGATGGAATTGTGATTACGAAGTGGCCGACCGTATTTGCAACTTCAACCGTCACTACGCCGAATACGCCGGATATTGGGAAACTACTGCCTTTTTGGATTCTATCAAGGATGAGGAAGGCCCAATCAAATTTTACGACTCCGTAACCGGTTCTCTTTTGTTCCAGGCACCTATCGGACGAAGCATGGAAGAATTTATCAAAGAATCTAAATCGCACGGATGGCCTAGTTTCCGTGACCAAGAAGTCGTTTGGGAGGGTGGAGTTCGCTGCCTTACTAACGGAGAATGCATCTCTGATACGGGAACACACTTGGGACACAACCTCCCTGATGGATCCGGAAACCGCTATTGCATCAATCTAGTTAGTGTTGCAGGAAGACCGGAGGGAGAAAACTAAGATTCCGATTTCATTAAATTTTAGATCTATATATTCAAAATTTGATTCGTTTCGATTCATTAGAAATAGGAGATATCTTGTCGCGAGTAGAATCAGTTTATGGACTCATCATTGCCCGATGGTTTCTGAAAACGACCTTGTACCCATATTCGCCTGCGGACTTGGGTAGTCGCTTTATTACCGTATATTCGACGAAGATATTTCAACTCCAATACTTTCATATTCAAATTATCGCAAAATAGTCGTTCGAGATCTTCCAATGAGAAGTAGTAGCATTTGGTTCCATCGTGTTTCCGATAAAAATTGTCCTTTATTCGTTTCGACCTTGAAGTTCCAAGCTTCATCTGGGCCTCGTCGTATCGTCCATAGTCACGAAAGACGAGAACTCCTCCAGGGTTTCAAAGTATCTACCACATGCTTTGCAGCTTCCATGTGCCTTGCGGGGTCGATTGCAGAAATACAAAAGATGAGTGTGGTGACGTTCGATATTCCCGAGCACAGAGGCGGTAATTCCCTCGATATGTCACAAACATGACCAGTAGGCTTTTCGCTTCTGTGGCCCGGTTTCATTAAAGGCAATGAAACGGGGATCCTTTCGTAGGATTTGTATCGCTTCACTCGAAATATCGAGGCCGTGAATAACATCCCAGTTCCCCTCAGATTCTCCAACCTCTAGCATCGGTAAAATAGCATTTCCAACACCGCATCCAATTTCGACCAATGTTCTTTGTGAATCGTCGCAATCGTTGCTCGTACCGATTTGTGAATTTATTGTGGTAGACTGAGGCTGGTTTGCGGGCGAAGAAGGGAATTCCTCGGGAAATGCTTTTTCGAAGTAATGTCGGTCTTTGAAGAAACGATTTCCAGTGATTGGAATAAAACTGATCCCAAGCATTGGCATCCTCCATCTCTGCCTGAGTGCTCTTCTCGTCCGATTTCAACATGGTAGATATAGTACATTTTTCAATGTTGTTTTTTAGGATCTGTTCTGCATTCTCTTCGTCGACTGAAGTCCAAGTATCCTCCTTCCATGGCTGCGACAGCAATTTGGACTCCGCTTGCTCCAGGGTCTGATTGTGGCGCCGACGAAAGCGCCCATAGTAGGACACAACAGTGCTATATTCGTTGACAGGTTTCATAGCTCAACGAACAGAGATATATGAAACGCCGATGATACGTTCTGTTGCTTCCATCGCTCCATCGCAGAAAAATTGATGGCAACTGTGAAGTCTTTTCGAGTTACGAACCCGTTTTCTGGGTTCATACGAAGCCGTTTCGAGTTCATACGAAGTCGTTTCGGGTTCATACGAAGCGGTTTTTCAATTGAATCGAACTAATCCTATAGCACATACAATTTAACGGCTGTTTGATTAGCTCGACTAACAATTTAACGGCTTTTTGATTAGATCGACTAACTCGTTCTGGGTTCATACGAAGCAGTTTTTCAATTGAAGTCGAACTAATCCTGTAGCACATACAATTTAACGGCTGTTTGATTAGCTCGACTAACAATTTAACGGCTGTTTGATTAGCTCGACTAACTCGTTCTGGGTTCATACGAAGTCCTTTTTCAATTTTTTGTTATGCTGTAATATGTTGTCTACAAGTACTATCATCTTCTTCTATTAGTCAAAAAAACAACGGACGATTGATATACTCAATCACCTAAAGTTGCCTAGAATTGCTACAATGATTGAAGCAATCGCAAGCACAAGGACGACCCTGATGGCTAGCATTTGTGCCTTCTCGGAGGTCAGGTGGAATGGCTTGTACACGTTGACACTGCCTTCTGCCTTTCCTGTCTCAATGGAACGCAACGACAAAAGCAGCGGCAGAATGAAAGCAATCAAACTCGTAAAAATGATCCCTCCCCAAGATAATAGCTGCGTAATGGCGTCCCCTTGATAGAAGATCCAAGAAAAAATGAACGGAATATAAACTGCAAGCCAATTGGCGGTATTTCTTGACAAACCTCTGTTCCCATCCGTAAGATTCATCCGAGCCAGAATGCTGAACAATGGAATTCCTAGCCCAATTATAAAGAAGGCGAATATTGAAGAGCATAGTTGAATAGATGTGCCAAACGCTCCAGACATTAGAGATTCAAGCATATTCTGTGATGCATGCGGCATTGTAATAGCTCCGAGGATGCCGATGGACATGTAGAGAATGGTCGTCAAAAGAGACGATGAATGAACGACTGCTGCCACATCTACATGCGCTTCTTTTTCGTATAGCCTATTTGTGACATGGTGAATGAGGCAAGAATCGACAGATGGCATTAGATTTGAGTACAGTACATTTCCCGACTGAAAAGACAAGATAACAACATTGAGTACTCACCAAGCTGGAACCGCAATTACTAGTGCAAAGTTGAAGAGTATCACGCCAAAGAGAGATCCCCATTCCGTGCCCCACAGAGAAAGATTGCTCATATCAATCCCTTGAGATAAAAACAGTACCACGAAACCCACGGATGTCGTTAAGAGGACAATGAATCCAATCACTTGCATGAAGGCGTTTTCTTTCAAGTCCATTACTGCCATGGGAAGAAAAACCTACCACAATGATTGCGTACCCAACCGTGAATAGAATACCATCTTCGTCAAAGAATGGAACACATTCCCCGGATGACAACATGCTCTCGTCGCAACCGCTGTAATCCCAATTTATCCACCGAACCTGCACATGATTGTCAATATATTGAAAATTCAGAGCCACCGATCCCGTCGAGACCCAATGAGCGAAAAATGTGTCGACAACTTGAGCCGTATCGACGATGGAGGATACATTTAGACACGTAACACAGCAAAAGAAAAGAACCTGTGTAAAATTGTAACTCTTCGGTCCCCAGAAATAGCGAAAGCACTCGCTATATGAAATCTTTTGAAAGGTGGTAGGTTTCCAAGTCGGTTAGATTGAGTCTGCAAAAATCAAAATTTTCTCCACTGTCCGATAATTGTGAACAACTTACATCTGAAGTAAAATTCTGATTGCTAGGGCACCTTGGAAATTGTATTCGATGTGTGTAAGCAGCAAAGGCGCTGATAGAATACAGACAAAAATGATGACGACTTTGGTTTTCGACGAGTCAAAAGGTGCAAATGAGTGAGAGAGTGATGAAAATGCCGATCAACACGAAATTCATGACAAAGGACTTTTTCTTATCGTACCTGTTGTTGGAATGAGACCAGACCGCTGGTACGTCGCGGGAAGACATAGCATGGCGGGTCCCGTCAATGAATTGGCAGCAATAGCGACGGACCCTAGGATGCCGATGCGTTTCATGCTTTGTGACACGGAGTTTGTAACGCTTCGAGCCGAAGCTCGAAACGATTCAAACCGAGAAAGCGACGGCGAGTTGACGCTGCCGTAGCTTTCACCATCAAAGTTGTCCTTGGACGATCAGTTGGGCCGTTTCGTTTGTCATTGTGCTTGGTTTCGTTTGTTGATTAGTATTCAATGATCTATCTGCCTCCGACCCGAGCCATTCGTTGTAGTGCTCCGAGTATTTGAAAGAATCTCTTCAGGAATGTTTTGATTAGCAACGGTCTTAAATGCCGATGTTGAGTCCTGATAGGGATGAGGTTGCTACAATGATGGTAGCCTTTGTGAACAATGTTGATCGTGAGGTGAGCAAACCCAGATCGTAGTGAGTCGTTGGCGACTCTTTTCGCGGAAGCATCTTGTGTCACTTATCAAAACGTAAGAGTTACGAGCGTTTTGTACCGCATCAAATTTCGAAATCATTTGAAAGAATTTATTGGTGGATTTTTTTCTCTCCAAATTGAAAAAGCCGCATCATTGTGAGTTCCTAATTCCAAATTCAGTCCCGCGCGATACAGGGGGCAAAAGAAAGGAAGGTTTGTCTTCCGAGTTCACTTTTTACTTTCACATCGAGTACAATTCGGTTCTTTCGAACGGCAGAAGTAGTGAGAATGTAGTCTCCAGCATTCTCCTTCGACAGAAAACTACCAGAAGTTAAGCTCTTTAGATTTTCCTTTTCTATATTAGAAGTTGCTACATACTAGAAGGGGATGCTGGGTTTCCTCCCGTCAACTCACCAGACTAGTAGTAATCTGGTGCAAAGCCATTGCAACCTGGGCATTCAACTTCGGAATTTTCGCTATTGCGATTATAATGTTGCAAATCGGTGACAGGGCAAACAATTTACAATCCGTACGAAGCAAGTCGTGAATGGGATATTCCTGTGATTGATGATTTCTTGTCTTTCTTGTTCTTCTTTTTCTTCTTTCCTTTGTCGTCACTGTGTTTGCTGGATTTTGATTTCTTGGTTTCGACTGATTTCTCGCTTTCCACAAGTTTCGAGTCCGCATTTGTAGATTCACCCTTTTTCCCGCTTTTCTTTCTTCTGCGTTTCTTCGACTCGTTCGGTTTTCCATCTTCCTCGGTCGGATTTTCTTTCTCTTGCACAGATTTTGACTCCGTCTTGGTCGGATTCCGCACCAGTAGAAGTTGGTTCGTCCTTGGACTTCTTCTTTCCTTTCTTGAGTCGTCTTCGCTTCTTCTTGGGCTCGGAGGAATCTGCGGGTTGTTCGGCAGAGTCTTCGGCAGGAGTTTCTTCGTCTTCTGGCAGGGCATCCTCCAAGTCTTTCTTGAGCATTTCTCGGAACTTTCGGCGCTTCTTGCTTCCAACGTGGTGTTCACCATCCTCGTTATACGGAGCCATCTTTTTCAGCGAGACGAATTGTTTCAGCGTTGTGTCCCGGGCAAACAGAATTTCTTGGGTTGTTAGACCATAATCGTTGGATTCCACTTCACGGTACTTGAAGCGTGTCGACATCCCTGCCACAATATCTTCGTAGTCAAGTTTGTAAAGTTCCTCTTGCATTTTGGTCTTGAGTTTCTTCTCCAGTTGTGACTCCTCATTAGATTCGTCGTATTCATCGTCGTTCCATTCTTCCGTCTCGTCGTATTCTCCGTCGTTTCCTTCTTCGTTGGCTTCCCCTTCTTGGACATTGTCGTACATGCCCCCGTTCACATCGTCCTGTCCAACCACTCCATCGCCTTCCTCATCGTCTTTCAGAGACTCTCGGACATCGAGATCGGTCTTCCATTCACTGTCCTCCTGTTCGTAAAACTCTTCACCGTAAGCTTGTTCCATTGCCTTTTCGAACTTTTCCGGGTCGTAGTCGCCTTCCAACATTTTCATGATGGCAGCCTCGTCCACCGCAGACTCCTCCAATCCACCAATAACCGCCTTGACCTGAGAAAGCTTGCTGTTCATTTCCTTTTTCTTGGCATTTTTCAGGCGTCTGAGTTGCTCCTCCTTGGCCTTTTCGCTCGGCGGCTTTTCGTTCCTTTCGCGCTTGTCGCTTGTCCTTACGCGTAGTGTCCTCGCGTCTGAACCGTGTTCATGGTCTGGCTACGAGCGTAGGTTTTAACGGAAAGAGCTGCTCCCGAAGTGGCCGTCTCCTGAGCCGCCTGTTCGAAACGAAAGTTGTAGTTGGACTCGAATTCATCGGCACGATCGACATCGTCCAGCGAATTTTCGTCATCGCTGTCGTCATCGTCGGCATCCAAATCATTCTTGTCAATCCATTTCTTGTTGGTGATGAAATCGAGAAGGAATTTTTCTCCGTCACCAACTTCACCTCGGGGATCTTTGAAAGTATCGTCCTTTGTCTTTTTCGAAAGGCTTTTGATCTCCTTCAATTCTTCGCTGGCCTCTTTTGCGAGTTCGTCCTGATCCGCGGATGTGACCTTTTTTCTTCACAACCATCCAGTCGTCCTCGTCGCCGTCGGCGTTGGAGGATTCCGTCAAGAATGCCTTTCGCAACTCATCCTGTTCTGCATCGTATCCCAGCTTAGAGCGAGGTCCCTGATCTTCGTCCATGCTTGGTTTCTTTCCATTTTCGTCGTCTTCCATTTGTTCCAGAATTTGTTCACGAAGAACATCCTTGTAACGCTTTGGCTTTCTGAGCCTTTGCTTCGTTATTGTCGTCATTGTTTGCAACCTGTTCGTCAAAAAATTGTGCCTTTGGGTCGTAGATGGAATCGTCCTTTTTTCGCAGGGCTTTGATCGTCTTTAGAAACTGGACATTGACGGACGGAGTAAAGAGGGCACCGGTTTCGTCTTCCTCCTCGTCGGAAGAATCCGATTCGGAGTCACTATCAGCGCCTTCTCTTTGCTTTCGCTGGCGTATTTGTTGTAATTCTTCCGCTTCCTTTTTGTTCTGATATTTGGTGGCAAACTTTTTGTTCACGGTGAGGCGAAGCTCATCGTCGCCGTTTCGTTTTTCCTCTCTGGACTTTATCGGAGATGCCGACGAGGTCGAACTATCGTCACTCGATGAGGACGACGACGACGATGATGAGTCGTCATCATCAAAAAGTTCCTTCTTTTTTCCTGCCATGGTTATAACTTCAAACTCAGGGGAATAAAAAGTATTGTAACAAGGTGTTTGTCTTTGGCCAACCGTGTGGTGTGTGAAGACTCGTTGGGCTAACAAGAAAGTTGGATTTTCATTTTCACATCGAATTTCAAAACCGTTCCGCGATCGATGAACGATCTCGACTTTTTGCGGGATCGTTCGATCTGATGGTTACAGGTTCTGAACGTCCGTCCGTTATGCGTAGTACAGTACGGGAGCAAAACCTTAACCCTCTAGCTTTTCTTCTCGGAGAAGAAAAGAGAGCTCTTTTAGTACTTCTACGTACGAAAACAAACCCGACTGAAAATAATCCGCGATGAAACAAGAAGACCTCTCGCCACGTAAGTCACATTTACACAATGCCTTGATGGGATTGGGCCACGCAAGGAAAAGAAGCGATCAAGCTGCTAGTTCTTAAGGGAAGAAAACAAAGGAAGGTATGGATTTCAGAACCGTTGAGTGATCGAAGAATACCTCCTTGGTCGATGTCAGCTGGATAGTGCCGGTAGAGAAATGATGGTCAGATGACACCTTTTCGCGTTGTGTGCACTACGTTCTTGATTCCACCACGCCTTCACAGTTAAAATTCGAGTGTAATCGTAGTAAGGCAGTATCTAAGATAGAGGTTTGCTCGACACCTTCCATTCAAAACTTTTTTGACAACTTTTTCGGAAGCAGACATAACGCGAAACTTCGTATCAAAAGCACGAAGACCGTTCAACATCCATTGCGTGAAAACGATCTTTGAACAAGAGCATCAAAATGAGAACGACAGCTGCCATCCGTTTGACAGAGGTGGTAATTGGAAATTCAAGCCATGGAATAGTGACAAGGAATTTTTCGTCCAGACTGTCGCCCTCGGTGTTAGCGGCAGGAAGAACTCCGACGATGAATCACAACGAATCTCGACGACAACAAGATCCGAACAGCCTCTTTCGGTATTCGCGGCAAACGCGTTCGTTTACCAGTCTCAACGAACAAACAAGCTACAATCTTTGCTTTTTGCGCCACGGCCAGAGCACCTGGAATCGCGACAATCGTTTCATTGGATGGACCGACACACCGCTGACCGACGACGGGGTCCTCGAGGCTCGAGTGGCCGGTAAGATGCTCAAGAACAGCGGGATTCTCTTTGACTGAGGTACACACCTCTCTGCTTCGGCGATGCATCCGTACAACCAACCTGGTGTTGATGGAAGGTCGAACAGGAATATATTCCCGTACACAAGGTGAGTGAATCCGATGCATGTCGTATCATGACATTTAACAGCTTCGGCTGTCATTCTGCAGACGTTCTTGTCTGCCTTTTGATCTTTTGAGATTCGTTCTAATTCGATCTGTCTTTCTTTCTCTTTTTACAGCACTGGCGATTGAACGAGCGCAATTACGGTGAACTTAGTCGGCAAAAACAAAAAGGAAACCTGTCAAAAAGTTTGGAAAGGAACAGGTAAAGCGATGGAGGAGATCGTATGACGAGCCCCCTCCACCAATGTGCGATCAACACAAATATCATCCAAGGAGAGACCCTCGGTATCGCGACATGAAAGATCTCATCCCCAAGTCGGAATCGCTGCAAGACACAAAGGCCCGGTCGAGTGTCTACTGGGACGAAGTCATTGCGCCAGAACTAAAGTCCGGGAAAACCCTTCTGATTGTGGGTCACGAAAACAATCTCCGCTCGCTGATTATGAGGCTAGAGGATATTCCAAGAGACGAAATTATCAATCTCTGTCTCCCCCGAGCTGTTCCGTTGGCCTACCGTCTCGACGAAAATCTCAAGCCACTCGATCGTCCCGGACGGAAAACTGGACGAAGCGACTGGATACCTGAGAGGAGAATGGCTGGGCGGAGATCAGGCGGTCCTTGACATCTTGGAGCGAGACCGCAAACAAGTCTACGATACCAGCATTGAAAAGAATCTCGAAACCTGCGATGCCGACCGAAACAAATGGAAGGATTGGATGAATCTCGTCGTCGGAGAAGCCGGACCGGAAGCTAGAGCCAAGGGAACTGCGAGGAGAGGCAGCAAAAAAGTCGCGTAACGCAACTGGAATGCCAGAACTATATTATGACACGGAACAGCGTGCGCAAGCTACAATACGAATAGAATACTCGAAACACCCTCCTCGTCGAAAGAATTAGAACTGGTTGGGAACGAAAAAGAAATGAAAGAAATTTAAACGGTCTAATTTACCAACAGCTACCAGTTGGACACACACTACAATCGTCGCTTGCATCGATGGCACTACATTGTTTAAATAATGATAGACACCTTTAATTTAATGAAAATTCATGAAAGTAAATGCTCTATTTCCGAGTTGTTACGATATCGTAAGTATGGCTCTTCAAAGCTCAGCCTTTATTCGCTTGTATGCTCTATAAGTTTTCAAAGGGCGGAATCTCTGTTGACCATTCTGGTTTGGCAGGCAATGCTTTGTACGCATCTTGCAAACGCTTGGTAATCTCGCCTCGAAGTCCCGTGCCAATCACCCGACCATCAATGTTTGTCACAGGGGTAAGTTCGCCCATGGTGCCCGTCGTGAAAACTTCTTCTGCGGCATGGAATTCGGCAAGGCTCACGCGTCGCACTTCGTGTGGTATTCCCAATTCTTTGGCAAGCACGAGCACGGTGCCTCGAGTAACTCCCGGCAAGCAATGGTCACCGTGTGGGGTCAACAATACCCCTTCGTCGTCCACCATGAAAATATTGGTAGCATTCGTCTCGCTCACGTATCCATCCATATCAAGCATGATCGCGTCCGCGCAACCCGCAAGATTGGCCTGAATTTTTGGCAAAATGTTGTTGATCATGTTGTTGTGGTGAATTTTGGAGTCACAGGTAGAGGGGGAATTCCGTCGCTGCGATGCCGATATCAAAGAGATGCCCTTCGTGTTGTCATAGGTAGTCGCACCCTGTACAGTGAAAGAGATCAAAACGGTGTTGAGCGTCACAAAAATTCGTATCGTAACATGGAACGAATCTATTCATGAAAATATCTTACCTCTGTCGGCTTCCATTCGGGTAAAATTATCAATGTGGTGCCATAGACATTGAAGGCTGGATTCATGCTAGAAGTACACTTCTCACCGCGAGAGAGAGTCAACCGCATGTGAGCATCATTTCTCATTCCGTTGGCCGCCAAGGTTTGAAAGATTGCTTCGGTTATTTCTTCTTTCGTGTGGACATTTTCAAAACCCAAAGCCTTCGCAGATCGCATTAGCCGTCGTAAATGTTTATCCAGGGACATGATTCTTCCGTTGTATACTGAAACGATTGAAAGACGGGATGGAATTGGATAAATTGGCATAAAAAATTTAACGAACACGACTTTCGACGCCCTCATAATCAATCTAAAACGTACCTCTGATTCCCTCCCATGCACCGTCGCCTCCTTGCACAGACGAATCCCAAGGGCTCACACCGGCCATCGAGCGTGGTAGCAACCGACCACGACCGGGAGCTCCAATCCATACAAGTAAATGCTCGTTCCGAGGATCCTCATAAATTTCACTGGGCGGAGGACCGCGATTCTTGTAGGAAAGAGTAAGCTGCGACAAAAAGAGGTACGCCTGCATAGAAATTTTCAATGCCGGCATCAATTTCGGATTCAGCACACGATATTTCTTCGTCGCTGTAGAAGATGTATCCCAGCCGTTCGACTTGTGAACGCTGTGGTACCACCACTGATTTGTAGAATTGCATGGATGAACGAAAACATAAGAAATCCGATCCAATACTGATCGTGCAAAGTGGATGGCGATTCCAACATGGACAAACTCACCTTTGCCCAAGGACCATCACATTTGTGTTCTCCCTCCTTCCAAGACAGCATAGTGTCACTATACTCAATAGATAAGCACTCAGCACAAGTCAGAAAGCGATTGCTTTGGATTCTTTGCAAGTTCGTCCGAATCCAAAACCAAAATCTGAGATTCGGCATCACCACTCATAGTATTGCTCTCCAGTTTGCTGTAAATAGTCATCAGCGAGATAAATCCTAGCTCTTCGGGGGTTGGATCGTTACCATGCACGTCGCCCACCGCACCCCAGGCAGACAGAACAGCAACAGGGTCTCTGATCAAGAGAACATGTCGATGAATTAATTGGATGCTAGTGCCATCATCGCTTTCCACGACCTGGCATTCGTTGTCGAAATCGTAAAGCAATGAATGCTTCGACATGTGTTTGCAGAATATAACGCCTTTTCCTGCTGTTGCCTTTAACTTTGCAGCTCCCACCGCAAACCTTTCCTGAAGGGACAAAAGCTCTCGTTTCCATATTTCGGGGTCACTGTCATCACCCTCCGGCGGAACTCCTGCAATCAATTCTTTGAGGTAAGGACGAGTGACCGTACCTTCTTTCTCTTTCAGGAATTCTCTGTACAATCTGTTCAAAAGAAAATAAAAATATCAGATGACGATCGAATCAAATGTTTGTTTGAAAAAAACAAAGCAAGAACCCGAGCTTCCTTACGGTTCATCGTATGCCACGCAGTTGTCCTCTCCGAGCGCCTCGAAGGAATAAAGCAAAGCAGTCGAACGACTTCTTGGAGCCGACCAGCAATGGACTACAGTAATTGTCGTCGCCATTCTGTAGGGATTGAAGTGAAGAGGGTGAGTCTGGCCAATTTTAATTTGCAACAGAAAAGATGGATTATCTCTTCGGTGATGTCGTCGATCGATATGGATTGGGAGATGCTGGTTTCGATTTGAATTTTTGATTGAGGATTCGATTCGATTGTGTCGACGATTGATTCATCAGAAAAGATTTTGATAGAAAGATCGATAGCTTCAGCTTTTGGGATGGCTGGCCGATTAAAAAGAGTCATCGGACCGATGGCAGCGCTAGTGTTACATGCCGTTTTTGGAGAAGATGAGATTAGTTTCTGAACAAGACTTAAATAAATTGGACCTCTAAGAAATAAAAGGGTAATGGAAAGACCCAATGACGCAGTCCACATCATACTTGTCCAACGCTGAGACAATTGTATACGAAGGTAGGTTATGGTACTAATTCTCGATATACCCCTGAGCCTCAGATGAAAACATTTTCAAATCAGTAATTGAAATAATACGAAATTTGTACATTGTGACACTGTTACAGGGTTCTTACTTGCATTGTAAAGGATTCTCACTCCGCTCAGCACTTTGTTCAAAACGAACCCACAGTGCGTGGAGAAATGCACTTCGAAGAAATTCTGTGTTCCGATTTTGGTTCTTTTGTCTCGTGGCTTCAAAGGCCTCACAAACGAGCAGAACGGACTAAGGACAACAGAAATCAAAACATATCGATCATCGGATAGCAAAAGACTTCCCCAAGGTATGTCGGAAACCAACGTGAATGTATTTGTACCGTTTCGGGGATGTTTGTGTCGGCTGCAATCGGTTTGAAACAATACCATTCTTCCATCTACATTCAGAGTATGTAATCTACGACGAGATCCAACGGCTATAACTCCAAGCGCAAGTGGCGGCAACAAAAGAACAATTGGCCTGTCAACCAAGACTATGGGGAGAAGATCAAGGCATGCATCCGTCATCAACAGGCACGAAGAGTTCTTAAACTGAAGAGGCGAATTCTGGCTAGGAGTCTATCGTTCGACGATAAAAGTCAGGCCTTTTCGACGGGATTGATATTCTCTTCCAAGAAACTGCGACGATTCTAAGTGTTCTTGCAAAGCATGGAGTTTAGAATCAATCGTGTGAAATGCACGTTCATATTGACGTTGATGGTGCCATTAACGAGGCATAGTCAGTGGTACATTTCATTATGATTCCAAGCAACGCAAGCAAAGACTTCGCAGGCCGTCTAATTTATCTCCAAACACAGAACATCTGGTCGACATCAATCAGTTAAGTGTCATGGTGATTAAAAGAATAATTAAATTCTAAGGATAATATTGGGATATTCCATGATGGGATATTCCGAATTCCATCACTCAACTCACCTGGACATTGATGAGGTTCTCATCGTCATGGGCAGGCGCTTGCGTTTTAATTACGTTGCTACGTACAATTGAAAAAGCGTTCGAGGCGTCTTTGTTCCCATTGGTGCAAAACTCCCCATGCTACTTCGGAATCATTCGGTGCGAAGAACGTACGCGACTATGCGCGTTACGACGAGGGTGCTGAGACAAGAAAAACAATGCCTGCGATCTTCTTAACAAGACCCTTTTCTACGCGCCGGGGATAAATTTTCGTACTTCAAGGATTATCGTACATGCCGGTCCGTACATTTTAGTCGTAGACCTTACGCGCAGTCACACAGCGAATCGTGAATGGAAATGGTGCCGACACGAATCAAATTCAAACGGGCTACCGCCGGAGAGAAGACAAAAAAATATGGACACAATTCTTTTCTCGAAGTTCTTTTTCAGATTTTCTCACAACATCATAATTATTTCTTTTTGCTCACCTCGTCAATCTTATTACCGCAGAATGAAATTTGGAAAGACCCTCGCTGAAAGAACTTTGAAAGAATGGCGTTTTTATTATGTGGATTACAAGGAGTTGAAGAAGAGCCTCAACAAGTCCAAAGATGAGACTATTTCTGACGAGGAAGCGAAAATCGCTTTCGATGAGATTTTGGCAACTTCCGAAGAAAAGTTGAGCAAATTCTATCACGACAAGCTAGGATGGGCAACCAACTACATTACCACGTTGGAGGAGCGTGTGGATGCTCTGCGAGAGTCGGCATCTGAACCCGGATCGCCTGCATCTCCTTCTAGCATGAGTTCCAGTGGATCGTTTTCCGACAACACAGCTTCTAGCCCGACTGGAATCGCTGATAATCTTACTCTTCGCTTGGACAAGTTGTCCTTGGAACAGAAGGTAGATTACGATGGCGCTTATTTGAAGGAAGCATACCGCAAAATGGGAGCATCGAAAGCATTTCCAAAGCTTTATCTACGCAAAGAAGTCGTTGGTCACGTTCCAACGTGAAATTGGTGAGTTTCCTGTTGTTGTTCATTGGTGTTTGGAATTAAATTCAAGTAATAGAATGGGCCGATTTTACTAACCTTTCGTTCAATTTCCTTACGGCAAAACAGATCTTCTCATTGAGTTCTTGGAAATCAATACCACTGCATTTTCCAAGATTCTGAAGAAGTTTGACAAACAGAGAGGAACATCTCTTCGAGAAGAGCGTCTCGGAAAGATTCTGCAGAGGAACGAGTTCCTTAAGGGAGAAGATCTTCGAAACATGAAGACAATGGTTGAGAGCTTGATCGACGAAGTTACTACGCTCAAACCACGCCTCCCGAATGGATGGGAAAATCGTAAAGTATACACTATCGGATGCTTCGATTTGTTCCATCGAGGACATCAAAATGTATTGATGTCGCTCCGAGAATTCGGGGCCTATCTCATCGTCGGAATCCACGATGATGAAAGCTACTTCAAGCTCAAGGCCAAATACACTATCGACAACCTCGAGACTCGCATTGCCAATGTCAAGCCGTTCGCCGACCAGATTTACGTCATTCCTTCGACTGACCCCTTGATTTACATCAAGAATATGGTGTCTGACCAGGATGTAGCAAATGGATCATGCTGCTATGCCAGAGGAGACGACATGCTCAACTTCCCATCTCGAGAATGGGTCGAATCTGTGATGCCTGTACACTTCGTTCCAAGAACCGAAGGTTGCAGCTCTACCCTCATTAGAACTATCTACCATTCGGAGAATCAAGAGCTCCGAAAGAAAGCAGCGTTTGCCAAGACCCGCTACGATGGCAAACCAATCGATGAGAATGGAAATGTTTTGAAACTTAAAGCATGAACAAAAACATCCTGGAAGCATTGCGTTGTATATGATGTATGAATATATTTAATTTTAATGTTTATAAATAATGCATTTTAGTTTCGATTTAATTGCTACTGTATTATTCTATTATGAGTTGTTTCAGAGGAATAGCATATTTTCATTCATCGGAAATCTTAGAGAAGTCGATTTTGTGCTTGCTGGACATTTCGACGTCCTTTCTTTGTTGATTCTCGTTTCAAATTCTTCTGTCCGTGCCTCAACCATTCGTTTGGATCTTTGCCTACCAATCCAACCAGGTCAACTATATCCTCGACTTCTTTTTGTCTGCAGAGAGATCTAAGATCAGATATGTATGCTTCACTGGGTGTCGCCCCGTGGATTGCCATGCACTCCTTTAAAATCAGAAGAGCGGATCCTAGCTGCTTATGTCTGCTGTAATATTGAACCAAAGACCCGTAGCTTGCAATGTCCAAATGTCGCCCATCCTCTTCAATTTTTTCCTTGAATTCTAAAGCCCTGGTAAGCCGTTTATTTGCAACAAGCATTTGAAGAATCAATCGATCACTGTACGGGGAAGGCGCCAGCTGATGCTTTCTGTATTGCTCTTCGTGATATTGAATTGCTTCGTTAATAGATCCGGCATTCGCTTTCACTTCCAACATCGAATTGAGTAGAGGTGGATCCACTATGCCGTCCTCTGACGCTTTTTGCAACGCAAAGTCTGCATTATTCTTGTTGCTCCTCTTTAGCCACCCTGATGTTAAATAATCCGGCATGGTTTCCCGAAGAATAGGAACAAGTGTCAGCATCGATGGATGACCTAGAGTTTCATCGTATGCATTCAAGATTTTCATCACTCGCTGGAGAGGCATCCCGGGAAGCACGTTTTGTAGGTCTTCTACTTTCGCAATTTGAATGGCATCTAGACCAGCAAGAGCGCCATTCAATATACTATTAGGATCGTCACTCAAGATCGTATTTTCTTCTTCAGTGCTTAAGATTTCAGTCAGTTTGGTGAATCAAGTCTTTAGCTGCAGTTAATCCAAGATTCTGCTCGTTCAAGTCAACATCCGAAGAAGTTTTGGTTTTTGAATCGTCTTCAAGATCAGTTTGCATTGTAGCGAGTAATTCTTGAATCTCATCGTCCGAAATAATCTCGTCGCCATTGGAATTACCATTCTCAAACTCCGAAAATTCTTCTTGTAACTTAGCAAGCTGCTTCGTGGACTTCATCCTCGTTGATGACGAGGTCTTCGCTTTTGCTTCGTGCCTCGTTTTCGAACTCTGACATAAATTCTTCGAAATCTTCTGACTCGATGTAATCCTCGTCATCAAAGAGATCATCATCGCTATCGTCATCAAAGAGAGAATCATCACTTTCTTCATCATTCGAGTAATTCTCAATATCGTCGATGGTTGCCAAGTCTTCTTCGTCGACGAAAAGGCCGCGGAATTTTTTCCTTTTTCCGGGAGTGTATTCGTAGTCCTGTTCTCGTTCGTCCATGTGGCGAAGAGCTCCAATACCAACTTTGGTGCTATCTACTCCGGGCACACTAGTATCTCGATAGCTGGGCTCCCATCGGGTAGTGATGAGGCGCAACGAATTGTCGCAAAGATATCCCAAATTTTCTCTCCCTGCCCACATGGTGCCCAATCCGTTTTTGTTCAAGGCTTGCGCACAAGAATGAACGAATGCAGATATCACCCTTGTGTCTTTACCATATTCCCTTTCACCGAACGGTATTGTTTGAGGCTTCTTGTCCGATGCGCCTTCTGTATTGACCAGACTTCCTCCTTCTGTGTTGCTGTCGCTTTTTCCAGTGTTGGATGTCGAGCTAGCTTCCAACCGTAAATCATTGCGTCCGTCCTCCAAGACATCCGGCCTCGATCCCCCAATACTCCTAAGATGATCCAGTTTTCGGACTTCCGAAGCCAAAAGTATCGCCTTGGACGTTGCCGAGTCTCCGGCAGCCGCCGCACAAAGCATCAGAGCCGAAGTAAACCCGTCGTCCTGTTGAACTTCGGCAACTTCGGCCAAAATAACAATTTGGCGTGCCATTTTCCCGTGGTGAGCCGTGATTGTTTCTCGTTTCATGTCTCTTCGCGATGTCCCACGTTGATACCGATTCGCAATCTCGTGGCTCCTTGCCACAGATTTGAGAGCTGCTGTGAAACACAGAGTCGTCGGCTTTACCCCAAAGCGCTCCATGTCTTCCAATAATCCAATGGCCCGTTCGGGATGACCTCTTGCCGCGCATAGTCGGAGGATCGCTCCGTATGCCATGACTGGAAGAAGGCAAATGAAAATCGATGAGGTTTTGAAAAAACACTTGATAAAACACAGAACAAATAAATGTATAAAGTAACGATCACTCACCATCCGGTTCGATTCCAACAATTCGCATCTCTTGCCAATACTTCCATCCAAATGTTCCGGCCTTGGACCTGACCGCAAGGGAATTCCTTCCGGAATCGTTGCAGATTTTATAACACGCCGCCAGCAGCGAGGTATACGCTGCCTGTGTTGGTGCGTGTCCACCGCTCGATGCCATCTCCTTTAGGACGTGACCACAACCCTCAAAATCTCCCAACTTTGCATGAATCTGAAAGAACGATTGACATTGCAGTATCCAAATGGTCACGTCAGCTGCGTGATATTTTCATACATACATATCGAAAACAAAATAATGTGCGATATAATAAATCCGCACTTGTGACAAAAGGTGTACTTACATCGACCAGAATCGACCAGCTGTAGGATGATATTTCATGGTTCTGATCCCGCATCAGTTTGAAGATGCGTCGGCCTTCCTGGGGAGTCCGGCAGCAGGTCATCAATGACGTATAGGTATATTCTCCAAACGCCGAAACGGGAACGCCTAGATCCTGTAGCAAATACTGGAGTGCTGCGACGATGCCAATGGGCTTTTGTCGTGTCCCGTGACGATCTCGATGGGCTCGCAGGGTTTTCGAAATGTCGTCGTCCGAAGGTAAATGCGCGCTCGGCTCGGAAACCGGCAAGTTGTCCTTATTGTCGCTCTGATTGTTTTGGGCGTCGATAGCCTCTCGGTACGCATCCATTTGATCGGCGACTTTGTTGTAGAACTCTCTGTGTCGGTTTCCCAGGTACACCGGTTCGGGTGTCGGCTGACTGGTCAAATACGATGTGTTGGACATCAAGTCTTCCAAAATCGCATCCTCGTAGGTATATTCTTCGGCGGTGGCCGGGAGAAACTCGTCGTTTTTTCCGTGACCCAAGAGCTGCTGCCATCGGTTTTCCGCCCACTCCCGCCTCGGTCCCGCCTTGCTGCCCGGAGCACTGTGCCGGGCTTTTTCGTCTTCCTTTTTCTTCATTCTTCGATTGTACTCCCGTCGTTTCTTTTTGGTGGGCGGACGGGGTTTGGAAAAGGCCGACGAGCGATCATGGCGTCGAAATCGAAGCTGTTGGCGGTGTATGCCATTTAAGCTCTCAAACTCCTGGTGGGCGGTGTTGCCAGAAGAAGAAGCCAGGTAGGAAAATCCCCTCGATGCCAACGGCGCTAGTGATTTCGTTGCCGTGCTTCGGCCAGTCCGAAGGGATTGCTGTCTCGCGAGCTGCTTGGCGGCGTTGACAAGACACTTTTCTCTCATTTTTCGTCAATCTTTAGTAGATGATATCGTAGCGATTGCCGTCTTGACAAGCAAGGTGTTGTTTATTGACAGAGCATCAATCAACAACTTTTTCGATTGTTCAGGATTTTCGGATCAGGTTTTGAGATGAGGTGATGAATTATTGAGAATGATTGGTAGTGTAGAACACGCGCTTTTACGCGCTGCAAGTATTCGTTTCAGGTTTTAATCGAACTAATCCTGTAGCACATACAATTTAACGGCTTTTTGATTAGCTCGACTAACTCATTTTGGGTTCATTCGAAGCCGTTTTCGAATTGAATCGAGCTAATCAAAAAGACGTTAAATTTAACGTCTGTTTGATTAGCTCGACTAACTCAGTTTTGGGTTCATACGAAGCCGTTTTTCAATTGAATCGAGCTAATCAAACAGCCGTTAAATTTAACGTCTATTTGATTAGCTCGACTAAATCGTTTTGGGTTCATACTCAGCCGTTTTTCAATTGAGTCGAGCTAATCAAATAGACGTTAAATTTAACGTCTTTTTGATTAGCTCGACTAAATCGTTTCGGGTTCATACGAAGCCGTATTTCAATTGAGTCGAGCTAATCAAACTAGCCGTTAAATTATTAGTCGAGCTAATCAAACAGCCGTTAAATTGTATGTGCTACAGGATTAGTTCGATTCAATTGAAAAACGGCTTCGTATGAACGCAAGACGAGTTCGTATGAACGTGAAACGGCTTCGTATGAACCCTAAAACGGGGTCAGTATGAACTCGAGAAAGGCTTCACAGTTCCATTGCATTTCCGAGACGTGATGAGTCGATTTTGGTGTTCTGCGATTCCTAAGATGAAACAATGAACAGTGGGAACAGAGCTCTAAGCTTATAAAAGGATTCTTGTGTCCATTGAATAAAGATATTGTACACTTGTGCAGTCACAATGGCCGAAATCGAAGCGGAAGTCCTCCCTCCTCATCCAGCCATAGGCGCTGCGAACGTCGACCGACAAAATGTGGTTTCGCACGGAGAGACCTCCGAGTCGGACAACGAGGACATGTTTTCCGCGAGCGACGACGAAGTCGAAGACACGAGCCACCGACAAAGGCTGCCTCGGAATTCGAACTACAATGATACAGACGGGGAGTCAAACGCGGAGCGAAAGAGCAACGACGGAGGTCTGTTGTTCTACGACTCGAATCTCGACGAAGAAGACGAAGCCTACGTGTACAAACACATGCGGGGCGGAATCAGCGAGAACGTGACAGTTGCCACCAAACCGAACGGGAATTCTGCCGAAATAAACCAAGACGGACTTACTTCGGATAGCGCAAACGAAACGAACGATGAACATCGAAGAAAACAAGTGGTTCAGATGCTCAAGCCCCGGCATAGCGATGCCGTATTGAGCTGCCCGTGCTGTTTCAACATTGTTTGCATGGATTGCCAAAAGCACAAGAGATACGCCAATCAGTACAGAGCCATGTTTGTGATGGGTGTGGTCGTGGATTGGAAGCACATTTTGGTCTATGACGAGTTAAACAGGGGGTTGGTGACCAAGGAAACCACAATACTAGAAGAAGAATTAGAAAACGAATCTCGGGAATGGGACTCGGAAGCATACGGGGAACCATACTACGGAATGTTGAAAGGCAAAAGGATGGGGAATACTATGCCGTCGAGTGCGCCTCGTGCCGAACACAGGTTGCTGCCTTGGACATGAAAGACGAAGTCTATCACTTTCACGGATGTCTCGAATCGTCCTCGGCGTTTTGATTTTGACGGACCTCGTTAAATGTTAACACCACTACAATACTTGACTGGGCGATTCATATGCCATCCTTTGCTGTTCGTCCTCGATAATATCTTGAAGAAGAAGAAAATGTTTGATATTGGATTCTCCATCGAATGGCAATAAGTGATCCCAATTCCTTTGGATTATTTCAGGAATGGATTCACACATCAGGTACTATACAAAATCGAACGAAAACGGGTATCCCAATCACCGGAAAAGCTATTATGTTCCAACGCTGTTAGACGCTCCTACATTTCTTCGGTTGAGCTTTGGAAGACACAGTTCTGCTGTATTGCAGTTACGCATTTGCGCATTGTTGAAATCAATAACTTCTATAACGAATCAACAATTCTGAAAACGACGACATCTCTTTAAACACAAAAATAGATCCAGATAAAAAAGATGGATCAACTCTAAATTTAATTTTCCTTCTATTCCGACGTTGCTAGCGTAGACATCATGTTGGCAATCGCTCCGTAGCTGACCCCCTCTTGGAAGACGCGACTGCGCTTGGTGTTGTCGGCACCGGCCACAAAGGCGACGGTGTTGCCACTCACTGATTCGACGCACGATATATCGCTCAGTGTAGCCGACGAGGAGGCTTCCATGTTCAAATTCGCCAAAACCTTGTCCAAACTCGCGCTTCGGTAGGTCAGTGCCATGGCCTCGAGAATGCCCTTTTGAAGGACCGGTGTTGCCCGGTCGACCAATGCCTTGATGTATTTGTCGCCGTTATCGCTAAGGCTTGCAAACTTTTTCCAGAAGCCGACAAAGTCGCACGCATCGAGTAGGTTGTTACATCGCAATACAGTGGAAATGGGCTCTTGCTTTTGGAGGCGTTCGGGAATCAAATACGACAGAGCCAACCAGTCGGTGCCGGCGGAAGGGAACTCGAGCATGGCGAGGAGCAAAACCAGAGCAACTTTATTGGCATCGACTTGTTTTGGAAGAAACTGATATATTTTCAACAGAGCCTTGTTGGCTTCAAAGTAATATTCACCCTCTCCCGTTGCTTGAGCGTCGATATAGGCCTCGAATGTGGATTGGTTGGAAGTTTTGTAGGAACCCTTGGCCATTAGGGATTCGACGTATTCTCTTGGTGGTTTCTCTTCGTCACTCATGATTATAGATTATTATTTTGATATCGATCTTTCGAGTTGTGGTCTGTTTATCCTCTATCGATCTCTTGTGCAGATGATACAAAGGGTTTCGTCGCAAGGTTATCCTGTTCACATCGAGAGGGCGCCATTCGCTCGGCGTGTTTGGTACAAGACTCGTGCGAGAAAAGCGTGGAATGCAAAAAATTCGTCTTGTCTTTGGGTCCCGACCCAAAGTTTTTCCTCCCGCCATGCAGTAACGTGGCTATCAAGAGGTCAGGAATTGAAGGGTCTTTCCTTCGTACGTTTGGAGTTTTTGCAACTGAGGAAAACCTTATCCCTAAGTTTTTGACACATACTTTTTTCACTTCCCAAACGTAATAACACTAAAATACATTACAATTACAAAGATAATTTAACAGTATTGTTTTAGATACGACTTTCAAATAGTTCCATCTTTTTCAGCACTTGCTCTCCAGTGAGACAAGGCACAAAAATGGATTTGCTATGCAAGACATCGATTCCTAATGCAAGATTCTTGAGGCTTTGGTTTCCCTTTTCAACCCTGTTTCCTTCAGAAAATTCGGGGTCCAACAAATGCCATACAATGACTTCGTCGTAGGGGGAATCCGAGTTTTCGTCGCCGGGTAAAAGATCAATGTGAATAATGTTTGTAAAGTATGCCTCCCATTCGACAGAGCAAAAATTCTCGTCCAGCTTTCCCGTGAGTAGAAGGATTCTTTCTACCGTGATCATCAGGATCAGGGGTGCTGGATCAATATCGCCCTTGAAATACGACTTGCGTTGGCGTGCTCCTTCTGCGTGGTAAAAGTATCCCTCGCCCAGATGAAGACCTGCGCGCACTCGGGACAAGAGAGCCTTTCCTGCGTTCTCACCTTCGACGTATTCGACAAGAAGGTCCTTTCCGTCGAGGTGGGCAAAGAGTCGAGGATTACGTGACCGCACCAAACCGCGCGTGTGACGAACACTGCTACTCTTTGCACTATATTTGAATTGCATCGAGAAGAGGGTAACTACAAGAGATGTGTTGTTCAAGGCAAAGGCCAGGCCATTGACAAGCGGTGAAGAAAACCTGTTCAAAAAGGTTGTCCGATGTTCAATGTCTTGAACAAGGTTTCCATCGTCGTAGATTGGTTTCACCTTGGAGTCCTGTGGTGACAGCTTGGTGAGTTCTCTAGAGTAGTGCTTCAGACTATATGCCACAGAATCGAGCATGGATGAGGAGCCTTCTCGGAAGGTGTGAAGAGCACCGCGTATTAGAAACGTTGGGTTCGATGAGAGTCCCATCAACAGATCCGCAACCCTCCAGATGCTCATGTAGTGAGATCGGAAGGTTTGAAGGTGGTCCTCGAGATTCCCATACGCATGAGTATTTGAAAATTGGCGAAGTCTGATGGGAAGTCTTTCAAACGTCAACGCCTTGAAAAGAGGTGCAGAGAGAAGTCCTGGAAGAACACCGGACCAACTCAAGTCAGCCTTTGTCGTCGAGATCTTGAGGCGTTCGATGTAGAATTTGTGTTGAACTTTCGAGAGAGGTTGCTTCTTCCTCTTCCTTGCGGCATTCTGTATCAAGTAGTGGCCACTGCGAGGAGTTTTTTGCTGGTTGTAATCTGGGCTATCTCTTAATTTGGCAGCTATTGCTGCTGTCGTCAAAGACTCTCCAGCTGCCTCATTCTGAAGCGCATTGTGTGACCTGAGTGCAGAAGTGCCATCGTCACCATATTCACCTGCTCCGCTAATGGTGAGAAGCGATTTTAGTTCCTCGTCACGAGATTGAAGTGTCGACGAGCTTTGGTCAGATGATCTAATGTAAGCAACCTGACGAGCCATGCGAAAGAGAAGTCCTACAAGCTCGCCGTCCACATTAGCGAAAATCGGTTCAGATGATATCTCAATCCAATCCAGGAGTGTTAGGTTCCCATAACCACCGTGTGTGTTGAGTGAGCTACGCCATGATATTGAGATTGCATCGTGCCTTCGATTTCTTTTGCGGAAGTTGTTCTTGGCGTTGTTTCGTCGCCCCATTTTTAGGAAGACTGGATACGGCGTTACCCACAGTTGATTGTTCAACTTTATGTTTCCGATTGAAAAATGTACGTCGTCTTTATTGTTGTCTGTTTTCTTTGAAATATCGACGTCTTCGAGGTAGATATAGAGTAATTCCTTGGGAGAAAAATCAACAACACTGATACCAATTCCGTACGATAGTTTGATAGAAAGTGCAGTCGTCAAGGGCTTCGATACCTCTGGTGCATTTCGGAAATATTCAAAGTCACCTTGGCGTACGCTAGATATTCGCGGCATTGAAGCGTCTGAGATGCGGAGCACTCGTGTCGGCCCGTCAGCTACCACTTCAGCCGTAAACACTTCGCTCTCAAGTTGCAGTACCGTGCCAGGGGCAATCTTGTCGAGTGGAAACCTTCCAAATACTACATCTCTTAGGTTATACGTAGAGACGGAAGCCTTGAGAAGCAGTGCTCGACGAGTCAACTCTGGCTCGTCCCAAGCGAAGTTTTCGTTTTGGTATTGGAGCAAAAGAGAGTCACAATCATTATCTTCAGATCCCAATCCCGATAAGGCCTGACCGAAACTGAGGGGATACATAGTGTGGTTTTCTAGACGGAACGGCGGGTGGCTTGATTCGTGAAAGACAACGAGATAAGTCGAAGATTTTTTGGAAGCTCGTACCTCAACCGTCACGATGATAGTTTGTCCTTTCATCTTGTGGCGGAGGCGCATTGTTACTTCCCTTCGATTTAAACGGATCTTGAATGAGCCTGACCATGCCCATCCAAATTCTTTGAATCGAAACCGAATTTCACGAGAATCATCAAAGTGAAAGGGTTGTGGTTGCGTCGTGGCACTGACGATCAGGGTCGAACCTGATCCGACATTGGAAGCGATTTCGATATCACGGCCAGTTTCGTTCGATATGGAATACCGATTAACTATGTGAATTAATCTTGTCCCGAATTTCCCACCGAATCTATCGTTCGCACTCATAATATTAGACCGTAACACGAGACGGGCAAAACTTTGGCCATCGTCAGTGTTCGTGGTGTTAGACTCTGAATTGTCATCAGGTGTAAGAACAGTGAGGTCGTGCCTTGCTTTCCGATCGCTCTGCAAGGGAATTGAGTCAGACCAAGGTGAAGCGTTTGCTTGTACCGCACGCCTTTCATTCCGGGCCAGTCGTTTCCGTACTGTTAACCGAGGGGCATTTTCGTCTCCGATCATGAGTACATCAAATCCCGAACCCGAAGAAGCACTCAGAAAGTTCTGATTGTCCATAAGTTCAGCAAGTCCCAAAGTACTCCCATACTTCAAGCCGCTGTCTTCGTCGCGATCTTTTCTAAGACTCTTATCTAGTTGACCTGCAACGGGAGATCCTGCGAAGAATTCTAAATCCTCATGCGTCCCGTCGATGATCCAGTAAGGGACAAAAATACAAGCAGCCCTAGTAGCAGAAGAAAATTGTTGGCAGAAATTCCGGATATTTTCGTCTCCGGTGTGATCCATCCCACCAGAACCATTGCAAAAATCGAATGCAACCGAAAGGTTCAAGGTAACATTGTCAGCGTCGGAAACCTTCATTTTTGAAACAGTTCTTGTCGTCGTAGATCTTTTGACTCTGGCACCAACGTCACGTGCTGGAATGTCCACAGGAGAGCTCCACCCAGGATATCGACGAGAATTGTCGCCATCCGTACCTACAAACTTCACTCGAAGTTGAACTTCATCTGACGATCTTGATCCAGTCCAAGGGACGGATTCCCCGCAATCTAAAACACCGAGGTCTTCCCAACCAAGTAGCTCGATTGAACCATCGCCACGATAACCGTTCGCGTTACCATTGAGTATTCCATTTGAAAAACGTTTCACTCTGACTTGTACTGCAATGGGTAATGCGAGAAAGTTTCGAATCACCAATGGGGATCTAAAGAAGATCATGCGTTGCTCTGGGACTTCGATCGCCGAGTCAACACGTGAAAAACTAGCATTTCCAATTCTGACTGCACATGCAGTTAAGAAGACACTCTCGGTGCTTATTTCGCCGAGCATTTCATCCGGTTGGATTAAGGTCGGCAAAAAAATTTCTTCTTCTCCAATTAATCCCCTGCTAAACGATTTAGGAGAAAATGGAGGAGGAGGAGATATTTCGACGGCTTTGTCTTTGGTCGAAATAATCTCTGCGTCGTGGGTAGATGACGTTGCACGGGAGAGTGCAGCAACTGAGAAACGGTATGATCCATCATGGATCAAAGGAACGATATCTGCTGGTACTGATACGATCCCATCCTTCTTCCCACCACTATCGCTACCATCAGCCTTCGGAACCAAACAACGCCACAAGAGAGAGAGCCCGCTCTCATCTCGAAATTCGCACAGAAGGTCTGCATCTGCAGCATTCTTCAGAACAAATGGGGATTCTATGGATACAACCTTGACACTGCCTCTCAAAGCCACGCGAACAATGATCCATCCCAAGGCTCTTGAGTTCGAGCCGTTTTCTTTAACGTCTGCTCTGAGCTTGACATTTCGATCGAGCGGGTATCGGTGGACGCCAACGGCGTCTACAGGTATTTTGGCTGTAGCTTTAAATAAGAAATTGGTAGCCATTCTACCTTTTGGGATATCAAAGTCATCGTGATTAACTCTGCCAACTGTGTCCTCAAAACCACCAAGTTCGAGATAAATATAAGCTCGATGGGGGTCACAAGTCTGGGAAAGCGATCTTTTCAGTTTAAGGGGTGCCTCTGCTCCGTTGGCGACAACAGTTGTAGACGCTTTTTCACCACGTTTTTTCCTATCAGTATCGAGGACCTCCCTAAATCGTAACAACTATAGTTCGGAATTAGTTGCGGACATTCATGCACGCAATAGAAACGTAAATAAGTGCCGACAGAAGGAGAGGGTGAGAGCTCGGGAGAAAGAATCCGATAAAGTTGTAAATGATGCAGATTTGTTCACTTACCATGCCAGAGGAATTTCGGATCAAATGTGGAACAATAGCATTCAAATTGGGCCGTTTAACATTGGTAAGATAACCCATAACATTTTCGATGAGAGCACCAGTCAGATTAATATTGAGAGGCATCGTATCTGCTAGAACAACGGAAACTGAAAATGGATTGTAGCTATCACCCGAACCGGGCGACTTTCTGGGTTTTCCAAATCTATGAAGCCATTCTAAAGGGACCTTGCAAGGCACAGTGTTGAAAAGTTTCGATTCGATTTCAGAACGAGACCCCGAACGTTCGTAAAGCGCGGATAGTATTGTACTTCGAGCTGCACTTGAGAGCATTAAGTAGCACAAATCAGAGTAGGAAATGCATGGAGCTCCTTTCTTTGTCGATGTGGAAGATTGGAGACTCTGGAATGGAGATCGAATCAGGCGTCCTATTTCACGCAACCGATCTTTCCCTTTCTCGGGAGGTTCACTTTCGGATATCGATACCAAAGATGAAGCTGTCGATGCTCTTGATATGTTTGCATGCTTTGTAATTTGTTTCCAGCGGCAGGCTTCGACTAAGTCAATACCGAATGAGACACTTGCTGTCCAAGGCTCAATAAACGGTTCCCAAGCAACCAACCGGCGATTATGATAGTGCCCCGTGACTTTGCAAGCGACCCAGCCTCCAACGTTGACGTTCATTACCTCGGGACCTGTGATATATTGCCTGGAAGAATTATCATCTTGATTTCCTCCTCTTCCTGCGAGCATACTCAAACTCTGGTCTACCGGAACAGCTGCAACTCCTGACGAGATATTGGACAACTCAAACTTTATGATAGGCGATTCGTTTAGGCGCGTTGCACCTCCTGGAACACACGTCACAAGAAATCCTTCTATGTGGACACGGCAAATCGACGGCGAACTTTTCATCAGGTCGATTAACGACGGCATTTGGCGGCTTCTGTAATCGTTTGAAGTAACCGTGTTTGAATCTGCATCCTTTGGGGCTCTTTTGGAATCTTTCTGCTTGAGCATATCCAAAATCGGCTTGACTGAGACCCGAAATGAGTCACTAAACCCTCCGGTCCTCTTTGACGACACATAGAGTAAAACATCAACAAAATTTGCTCGCAAGTTCAAAAGTTGGGCCAATTTCACCTCATAGTCTGAGCGCTGGTTCAACGCACCATTCGTCATCGATGCACCAGTTGCCCTGTATAAAAGCATGAGATCAATTGGATTCGTAATCCGCTGTTCGCCAGCAACCGGTTGGCTAATCTTGAAACAAATCCTCGGCATCATCGTAAAACTATTTTGCGATGAATTCTTGAGCTCCATCAACACTATATTTGTACGAAGTGCCTGAAATGAGGAGAGCTTGTAGTTCACTTTTGTGGTGAATGTATTTGTTAACTCGTAGCCAGTCGAGTCGCTGTCGACAAGCAATTCGGAGTTTCTCCCCAAATAATTGTTCGAGAATTCCTTGAAGAGGTTAACATCATCTTCGTCCGTGAAGTTTCCATCCAGATTTAGCGTTAGCCATGGCATCGATGATTCTTGTAAGCAATCGAGAGCTACTGCTAAGCTGAGCGATGCTTTCCACCTAAATGTTACCACACCGAATGGGTCTCGGTCGCCGCTCTTGACGTACTCGATGATATCTTTTGACGCTAAAATGCATTCAAATGTCTCAGCGTCAGCGGATAAGTTCAGGTTCACATCGTTCGGGTGGCGAAGAAAACGATGAAGAAAATTAGCTTTCTTCTTCTCGTTGGCGCTTGATATTTTGCTTCCTCCATTTGAGTTCTTGAATGCCTTTTTCAAGTCGAGTATTGACCGGAAGAACGACGGTAAAATTAGGCACTGTATTCGTCCCCAGTTTACGTGCAGTCTTATCGTCTGGATACTCTCCAAATTCATCAAAAATTCTATACGGACGAAGTACGGAAAATCGAGGCGGGCTTCAGGATCTTCACCGATAACTCGGATGCCTTTTCCGGATGACAAATCAAAAAGAGCTGAATCTCGGATCAAAATGGATGCTGTCACTTGTTCACCCTGGCTGTAGTCTATCGTGACATCAGTCATTGTGAATGAGATAAGACGCGATGCATATGCAATAGGTTTTGAGTCATTTTCTCGAAGCAATCGAATCTCCGCGTCTTCGATTGATATTTGAATGCCAAATTGAGGTTTTCCCACCATGCTTTGTGCTGAAGGTAGGAGGCTGGAGGTCGGATTTGATTCAAAGTTCGGTTTCTCCTCTTTGGGAGATTTGAACGACTGCACAATGCCACTCAGTAGACCTACAATAGAAACCGATGTGTTGACCCTAAGCGGAGAAAGCTTCAAAATTAGGGTCGAGGCTTCCTTGTTGTTTTTTCGGGACGGTATTGAATTCCATCCATGTCTTGCCATTACCACGTCGATCTCGTTCAGAGGAGATTCGGTCTTGACAATCAAAGGTAGGATTTCGTCTACTCGTCTGCCACGAAGACCAGAAACAAATCTGCTTGCCAACATAAATTCAAATAGAATCGAGAATGGTTCCAAAATCGGCCAGTCATCATAGGATCTGATAAGAGATACATCAGTTATTCCCATTCTGATCGACAAACTGTCCTTCACTGATGTTGATTCTTGAACACTTAGAACAGAAGTAAATGCCGTCACCATTTTGTTCCCGATGTCGTCTGAAATATTCCAGTCTTTCGTGCTTTCTTCCGGGAATCTGATGATAACTCTCCTCAAGACTAAATCGAAACGCCATCTCAGCGGTACGCCCCTGCCTATTCTTTCTATTGATGATTCTTTTGTCTGACGTTCGGATTTCTGACTCGGATTCTTAAAAACTTGAAGAAGCTCGCGTCCACCCTGGCGTAGCTTAGATACAGCTTCTGGAGAGGCCAGCAAAGACAGTGGACTAATTTTGATCCCAAGATGAATGTTTCGGACGTCGCAAACAACGTTTTTGTTCTCCAATTCAGGCTTGTCGACCCCGGTAACCCAACCACCTCTTTCGTCAGAAGGAACCAGTTGGCTCCTCAGCCTTAACTGACAAAGAGAGCTATACGGATCTCGCCTTCCCAACAATTCTGAGCCTCGCCCTGTTTCAATGTTTGTGATGTCTAATATCTGCGCATTTGAACAACGAAAATCGGCCTGAATCCTATCCCGAGCCTCTGAAACCAAACGAAGAACTCGAAATGATGACTCTGATACAACCGAAGCACCGATGATACGGTCTTCACGAATGAGAGCGATCCGCATCGAGGTCAAACGAATCGCGAGATCAAAGTATTGTTGAATCTTCTTCGATTTTTCCTCCGTCTTTTTGGCATGTGTAAATGGCTCCTGTAATTCGGACTCAGCTGACGACCCAGTCTTCACAGAGCGAAGGCATTGTAGAATTGGAGTGATGGCTTTCGGGGACGGTAATACCTCAACATCTCCAACTACTAATCGAACTTTGAATAGCTTTCTGGCTTGCTTCGAAGATTCAACAGATCGGTGCTTGCGTATACCGATCACGGCGCGAATGAATCTATCTTCCATCGAGTGGGCAACGAGATGAGGCAAATGGGCTGGTAATGGCGTGTCGCTGCTTCCACCAGAAAATAACAAGGCTGACGATGCAGCGTCTTTGTCAAAGTTCTCAATGACGCTTGCTGTCGCCTGATCCAGGGAAAAATAAAGTCTTCTATCATTCGCGAAATCATAGAACACCATAGCCATCTGATTCAAAGTGAACTCGAACTCTGACAGCCTAGCATCGTCAGAATATTCGCTCGTCCGGTCACCTGTTCGCAGCTTCAGTTGTATTTCGTTTATTATAACAGAACCTTTGAACAGCTCACGGTTCAAATGTTGGACAAGCTTATGACCAGAATGATTGTTTTCGTTTGATTCACGACGTTGTGTCGCAAGCATAAGAGCTTTAGCTGTTCTTGCGTGTTGTATCGTTGTTGCATTAATCATCTCCTTGTTTAAACCCGGCGACCGACTATTTTGGTCATCCGATAAAAGAATGTCCAGATCGAAGCAAACCGCCTGAAGAGCTTTCAGCTCGATCTTTGATCGATGGAGCTCCTGTTCAGTCTTCTTTCGGGTTTTCCTGCGCTCTTGAAGTGCTGTATCATCGATCTGTGAAACGTAAAGGGCATTTTCTGCTAGTATGGCAGAAAGTTTCTCAATCTTTGCTTGTAACCCTTTAATATTATCCTGCAAATCTCGCAAGAGCTGCGCCTGACCACTGGAAGTCATAACGGAATGGAAAGAATCATCATCTATTTCTTGACCACTTTCTGCGACTGAATCGTCTTCTCCAACGCCTTCCTCCAACCGTGCCAAGTTCTCTGCGTTCAGGTAAAGGTTGTCGAATCCCCTGCGATGCTTTGAGTGGTCTGACATTGACGATACATCAGAAACAGATCGTGCCCTTCGATGGGATCGACGTTCATTTGACGATGCTCTGCTTCCTCCATCAATTACACTTTCAGCATCTGTTATCCAATTGTCTTCGAACCAAATACCAGAACCGTTTTCACCAACGGAATCAGTTGCTTGGTGTGCATCGAAAAATTCTCCTTCGTCGATTTCGCTTACTGATTCAGAACTGTCGCTTTCATCACTGTATGCAGAATCTGTTCGATCTATATCGAATCGACCGACTGCCACACTTGGAATATATGGTTCCGTTCCCATATTGTTGTATGATTGCGAGCCTCCATCGGTTTGCATGAGCGATTTCCATATCCTGAACGCTATTCCGAAGCGCGAAAGTAAGTCTTCGTTGATGACCAGTTGGATTTTATCAATGACTGTATGTGCCTTGAGTTTACAAAGTGTGTGATCTGTTGGAATGATAGATTTTTGAATTGTTGTTCGCAATTCAAATCCCATTGAAATATCAAATATTTCTGATTCTCCACTGAACGTAATCTTGCCAGTTTGGAGGCTCAAAAGGTATTTGTCGTAGAAGAGCTCTTCCACAGCTGACTCTCGCCGACTCTTCTTTTCTGTCAGAGCCTAGATCTGCAGATGCAAATGCATCGTCAAGATTGAAGCTGCCAGCAAACGATCGACTTCCTCTTTCGCTTCCTTGCAGACTATCATCTATTGACATAGCCGTCGAAAGGTATCCTCTAAATTGCTTCCGCCTAGGAGTCATTGGCCCATTTCGAAATATTGACGATGGTATCCTCCCTGAATTCGAACCGCTTAATGAACTTTCATCAGTGGTGCTATGCTTTATTTCTGCTGGTGAAGGATAACTCTCACCTGAACCATTTCGTATTAAAGGAAAGGTGATTGGCGTGTTGCGAGATATCCCCGCTAGCCGATCAGTCTTCAAAGACAAAAAGCCTAGGTCAACCACCAGGTCGCCATCATTCCCCATACCGATTCGAAAGACGGGGCAGTGCACAGCAATATCAACATCTAAGTTTTCATGATCCAAAGCAGCAGACTCAGCTTTAGCCATGAGCCCAAGTTGACCGAGCGCCAGTGAATTCAGATAAGCAAACGAGAGTTCTCCCCAGAAATTCCCCCAGAACTTTGCTACATTTGGGGCCGACGAAATCTCTTTCATGAAGCCCTTCAAGTGACCAATCCACTGGCAATCTATATTCAGATTGAGCTCAAGAGGATTCAGTAGCAAACGAAGTTCCTTGTTCACCCCAGGATTCGTTGTCGGGTTTTTTGTGAAGTTCAAGTAAAGCAATGGTTTACTTTCTCCGTTAAGCACACGATCTCCGTTTTCATTGAGAGAGACTATGTCCCTCTTGAGCTGGCTGGCAACAATGTGCTGCGTCTTGTCTCTTCTAATCTCACATATCGTAACGTTCATGATAGAAAATTCCAAACCGTAATCTTTGTAGTCCCCAGTCAATGTCCCACCAATTTTCGTTCCATGACTATTGAACTCAAGGAATTTTTCGTGAAGTCGCTTCAATTGTGTTGCTTCGGAAGTAATAGAAAGCGGTGCAAACAGTGCAAAACGCACTGCTTCGACTTGGATTGTTAGCCTTATTGCTACAAGCGAGTCATTTCGGATCTCCGGTCTAGACGTATCGTTGTCATTCGGGACTCTATCTAGGTATTTCAAAAGACGATCAAATTCTTCTCTCGCCTCAACATCATCAACCGTTGCGTCCTGAATCTTCTCTCTCCACCAAGGAAGTATAGATGACCTCATTTCGCCGTTGCTTCCGTCATTTGTTGATGTGTTTGAAACGCCACCGACTCGTATGTTCACCAATGCACGATATAGAATTATATCGGTAACGGACAAATCACCATGGATGCCATCTTCTAGTTCTTGTAATTCGTTGCTTTCTGTTTCAGTCAAAGGCCCCGCAGTTTCATATTCCACGTTGTCCGATGAAGGAAGAGCAGCGACCCCAGAGGCATTCCGTATCCTTCTTTCATAAAGTTTCATGTATCGTGCTCTGATGGCATACTTAGTTTGGAACCTGCTCCATGACCACCTCAAGAAATTATCTCTCAGTTCAAGCCTGATAACTCGAGCGGCATAAGACCACCATGCCTTCGGATCATCCATGACAGATGATGTTGGCCGGAACTTTCGATACTTCTTGATGAATTGATAATTCTTTCGCTCTTTATACAGCTTTAGCATCTGTATACACTGGAAGTCTCTTAGGTTCGTATGTATAGCATCAAGCTCGATGTCAATTTCGACAGCAGGCCGTAACAGGAGTTCTTTTGGTTTTCTGGAAAGTCGGATTTGAAGCTCACCACCAGTCGGCAGAAGCAAGAATGTGTGCGTTGGAATATAGGCTGTTCTGGAAGAAGGAGCTATTATACTATCCCTCCTCATAATGCAAGAATCAAGGGCAATGGAAACTTTCTCTAGATTGTCGGCGCAAGTTTCATGAAGAATCGAATTTTCGATAGGTATATCATCTCCATAATCCAGTGCATTCCAATACGCCGCAAAATGATTGATTTGTGCCACTTTTTCCACAATTTCGTTGTCGATGACGTCTTTTCCTTCCTCCTTGGCATCTTGTACATGCATGCTTTCCATTGTCATACCGAAGGCACACGGATGTTCGGAATCTGAAACATCTTCGATCCGTATATGTAAATCCCGAATATGAAGATGGAGCTTGTCCAGAACCTCCTGCACCAGCCCACTAGTTATGCGTTGCTTCAGCATTTCGGTGTATGACTTTGTCCCCTCGAACGAAAAATCCATGTCGTCTCCGAGCGTCGATTTCGCGATAGTTTCGGATCGAGACAAGGCCTGCCGCCGCTTTCTGATTTCTTCTGTCCTCAACTCGTCATCGTGAAGTGAGAAATGGGTTCGAAAAAGAACGTGAACACCATCCACTACCAAAACTGCTACCGCATCTTGGCTCGAACTCGAAAGAGAATATCCATTGGAGCCGTTGCCTGCGCCGATTGGATTGGACAATTTTGCCCATGGGATGGTAATCTCGACCTGACGGAGTGAGCAGCGAACAAGCTCGAGTGGTTGGCCCTTTTGGCGTAGCTTTGCATTTATTATGTCGGCTTTGACTTCCAAATTTTGTAACGTAATGTATCCACTCCAAATTCCCCAATGCGCCGACTTTGTCGCTTTGTTCTTGGCCAAAGATTCCTCCGTGAAATATTTCGAGAGAACCTTGGAGAGGACGTTTCCCGCAAGTTTCTCAAACATTTTTGAAAATCACGGAGATTCTAGAGAAGCATTTGAATCGAAGGCATTGTGTACGCCACTGCAATGTTCTTGGCGAAGTCTTGTGTAATTGTTATGATTCCAAACGGGTTGATCCAATATGAAGACAAACCTCATATGTCAAAAAATACCGGTTTCGTTGACACTCTCACGTATTTTTCAACTTCAAATTGTTCATCGTGCATTGTTTTCATACGTTGATTCGCCGTGGATACGATCGATTCAAGTCGCTAATGGAATGCGGTACTTAAAAGGAAGCCGATTATTTGTTTTTATCATTTTCCGAATTTATTTTTAGTGGCGTATGCCCTGTGAACACCACGAGAAAATGAAACTGCGTAGATTACTGTATGTACTTGTTGTTGAGGGAAACCATTACGCAAGTCATTGTAGTTTAGTATATTTGAATCGCTATAGTATACTTGTTATTATTTCTTTATTTGATCCCTTTCTTTCAGATATTTCATTGTATTGAATAGTGTTCGTCTATTTATTCGTCGTCATCGTCCAAAACCGCTGTACTCTTCTTTTTCTTGTGTACATTGACAACCTCGTCTTCGTCATCGTCATCAAAGACCATTTCTCCTTCGTCGTCACTGTCGTCATCGGCCTCCTTTCGTGATCTCTTTTTGTTTCGGTTCACGTAAGATTGGCCATAGTCGTCATCGTCGGACTCATCACCGTAATCGTCCATCTCGTCGTCGTAGTCTCTGGCAGAACCCTTCTTGAGGTCACGAATATTGACAGTATCGTAGCCCTCATCGTCCTCGGCCTCGAGGTAGCTGCGGCTCATGCCACGGCGGCCGCCTCCACCGCCACCCCGATAACCGCCACCGGCAGCTCGTTTGCGTTGTCGGAGTTTGTCGGCGTCTTCGTTGTATTTGATTCGTTCCGCCTTGAGTTTTTCGGGATCCTCTTCCGTCATGTATTGGGCAATCTTTGCTCGTTTCACGGTCCTCTGACGAACCGCGACGGTAAGGCTCTTGTGAGACTCGGATTGCAGCGAGGAAGGCTTTGCTACCAACCGACTGGCCACGGGGCCGATGCACTCCAGGACGGTGCCGCCGTTCTGCCCTTCTTCGTCGTCCTCGTCTCCTTCGTTTTGAAAGGTAGCCTTTTGTGACAAGTAGACGTATCCATTCAAGCCAGGAAATCCGTTGCTGTTGGATGAATCTACGTTTTGAATGTCAAAGGCCTCATTGCCAATGTGGAGCGTAAATGACCCGTCGCTCCATTTGACCAGTTTGGTATTGCTCTCTCGAACCAACTCTTTGTCTTCCCCCTCGCGCACCAAAGCACCATTTTCGTCCTTCTTGTACCTCCAACGAATCATGTTGTGCATGTAGCCCTTGTATTGTTCTTCTTCCTCCTTTTCGTCGTAGTCGGCCTCGTCAAAGGCGTTCGGTTGTATCGCCACAACGTTGGGAAGCTTTGTCATGTGCAGGGAGGTTCCGTCTTCCGGGCGTTCCGCTTCCAAGACACTAGCATTTTGTGTCCTGTTTATTCTCTCCTTCTTTGGAGTATCGCTAGCACCGCCCACCGCTTCCTCGCTTTCGGTTGTCTTCTTGGCCGAGGCAGGGGCCGATGATCCAACCACAGCACCCGCATCATCGAATTCTTCGTCATCATCGGAATCATCAAACAGGCCAGCCATGGTTGGCTTTTTCTTTTCTTCTTTCTTGTCATCCTCATCATCATCGCCGTCATCATCGTCATCTAAGGATGGCTTCTTCTTGTCCTCATCGGCCTTGGCATCATCATTGGGGGTGGTCTTGGAGACATTAACTTCGTCCTCGTCGGAGGATGAGTCCTCAAACATGGCAGATTATTTATTCGACGTGCTTAGAATTGAGACTAAAGTTGATACAATGTTATCGTTGTGGGATTGCTTTCTATCGGATGGCTTTTGATACAACTCGTTCCCTTTATCGTCAGATGAAAGACTTATCGGATTGTTGTTGGGAGAGTTGTCGCGATGAACCTCATTTCGAGGATCGTTGCGTGAAGACCGTACGGAATCGATACGCGCAAAACACGCACAGTGTCCACAGATTCTATCCCTCTTTTTCAAAACAAATATCCCTAACCTTAAATTGATATATTGAAATATCCCCTAATATTTACCCCTGTAAATATTTCCCCTTTACCTGAACTCCCTTTTTCTTCCGTTGCACCTTCGCCTTTTTCACAAGCTGGTGTTCCTTCGCCGTGTCACGAAAAAACGTCTGTCGTTGTTCTGCGGAAGTGTGATGATGTCACGATGATGATTCCATCATCAATCAGTCCCATCAATCAATCACTCGTGTTCGACTTTCCAAACGACGAAAATCAAAAAATTGCTTGTTGACCATGGCCGACCTCTAATTGCTTGTGCTACAAAGTACATCATATCTTAAAGCAATGCAATCTAAATAATGCTCTTTCCCATTGCAAAAGAACGAATAAAAACCAACGATTGCCAAACAAATCGGCGGCGTTCGCGATCTCAGACAACAGTGTCAGCGTACGAGGACAACGTGACGAACCATGGGAAACCAGCAAAGATGATTACAAGACCATCCACCCTTGGCTTCTACGGAAGTCTTCTGGCATTGGCTCTGGTGTTTGAGAACTTGCAGAGATCGACATGCCTAGTTACGAAACGTGACTTGCCTTTTGGGTCGCATTTCTACCACACCACTCAGCAATGTCGGCGGCAAGAACAGTTTCACCCGTCGAGCGAAAGCAGAAATCGACCCCGTTTCGAAATTGCCAAAACGCGTTCAAGGAGAAGAGATTTATGTTGGTCGACACCCGCGTCGGTTAGGGATCTCTTTGAGGTCCTAGATGAAGAGAGCGATGGTGATGAATATATTGATGACGACGAATATGATATCGAAGAAGAGGACGAAAACGAAGAAATGATGGTTTCGGATGCGGAGGCACTTCTTGCCTGTTGGTCCTTTTTGAAGCGTCGGAAACGCCTCGGAGACTGGACCGAACACGAAGAACGAAAGTCGCAGAAAGTTCTGTCGCGCAACTACTTTCTCACCGACGATGAATTTGGTGACAGTTTTCTCGATGACGAAGATGATGACGAAGACGACGATCGTGAAACCCTCAATAAGATGCTAGACGAAAACGACATCGACTTTAATCTCAATGATGATGATACTGCTGAATCAATGACTACGGTCGAAGATATACTTTGGGACAACGACAAACTTGGATTGGGGGGTGATGACGATGAAGAAGATGTTGTCACTCAAGATCTCAAAACGATATCTAGCTTTGTTTCGAATACCGGTGGCAATGTCACCACCGAAGGGGTGAAAAGAAGTGACGAAAAAGAGGACATTGACCTGTGGCATACAGAGTTCACTTCCTTTCCAACAGAGTCCAACCCGAGTCGAAGACGGAGAGTCGATGCTATGAAACGCCGATGGGAAGATCCCGACTACAGAAAACGATGGTACGAGAAACGATGGGGAAGCAAATCATCGAACCACCAGAAAGACACGCCACTAACCGACCGAGAGCGCCAGGCCGTACAACGAGCGAGAGCTCTCCCGTCTGGGTTTTTGGGGTCGGACGAACTGGCATCCATGACGGAAGAAGAAATTGCCGAGGCAATTCGAACACGAATGCGAGCTACACGGAAACGGGTAGCAAGCAGGAAGGAAACCTTGCAGAGACGCAGAGATATTTTGGCACAGCAAATCGAGTCTCTGGAGATGTTATCGGAAGTGGACGGTGATATTGATTTGATGGAGGACGATGAGCCACGTGAAATTCTTTTTTCTCCCACCGAAGAAGCTTTGAAAGCGGCACAACGGAAACGATCCGAACGGGCAAAGAAATTGTATGCAACTCGGTTAGAGAACCAAAAACGCGAGGAAGAAGATCAAGAATTCATCCTCGTTGTCCTCTGCGGAAACGAAACCTCCTCCACGAGAAAAGGGCCCCTATTTCCCACCAAAGCAACCGACTCCGCAGGACGCGTTTCTGAGAATCGAAAACGACCTGGATCATGGCTTAAAACCTGCCATAGACGACGTTCGTCTAGTTTTGAAACCGGGGAAAATGAAAAATCGAAAATTGCTCTTGTCACGAATTTTGAAAGACGAATTCGGTTTGACGGGCAAATGCGTTCCGCTAATTTCGACCGAAGGAAACGGGACAGAGAACGACGGTTACGACGAACAGGAACTTGCCTTTGTCAAGCGCTGTACCATTGAGCGGCTCGGGAATTTTGTTATTCATTTGCTGAAAACGGCTGAAACGTCAGAGTCTGCGTGGTTGGGTAGATATCCTTAGCTTATCTAGAAACCTTTCCTATCATTCGGAAGCTTAACCTTATAATATTGTGTCAACTTTGAGTGACGTTTCTCCAATCCCAAACATCACCATACAGTATTTTGAGAAAAACTACTATTGATTGAATCGTAGTAAGTGATTGTAATTATATTGTAATTGTGAGGAGTGCTCTATGTATTTTTATATCTATGATGTTTTTTTGTGTGACAAAAGATTGAGTTGTTTATGCTCTTGTTTGTTCAATCTCGTTTGTCTTTTTGATTTTGTAATCCATCACTTTTTCCCATTTCCTTCGCACCAATCGGTACAAGTCCATGGCGGCTGCGGCATCTTCGTATGCGCTGTGTGGTTCCCCTTCCCGTTGAATTTCGCGTCCGAGCTTTTCCGAGGCCAACTCCTTGAGTTTGCGTGGCCACAAGATGTTGTCGTCGAATCGGGTTTGCATGAATGGCTCGTACTTGGCAGTATCGCGAGTGGCCATCCATGGATGATTCAAGCCGAGTGCTCGAAGATCGTTCTTGAGCGCATGGCCGACCAAGATCTTGTCGGTGATCATCTCTTGGACTTGTTGTCTGCATTCGTCCTTTGTGAGGGTGGCGTCTTCGAGGTCGAGCTCTGTAATGCCCGAGACGAAGGTTCGGTAGTCGGTGACCTCCTGTTGTTGTTGGAACGAATTCGTCGTAGACAATGCGTCCGTCCCAGTCGACAAGTGTGACGCGAGCGACGGATGATCCTCTTCCCTTGAAGCCGACGCCGACCATTTCGCAATCCAGCGCAATGTATCGTGATCGCTCTTCTTGCGAGAGAGGTGGTTCGGCTTTCTTATTGTTTTGTTTCGGTTGAGACTTTTTCGATTTCTTTTGGTTGTTGTTTTTTCTTTGCTTTTGGTTGCTGTTGGTGTTGAGGTGGAGTAGCAGTGGAGGAATCGTCCGACGAAAGCGAGACAGTGGCACAAGTCGAGTCATCGCATTTCTCGGTATCGTTTTCGGGCAAGGAAGTAATCTTGCTTCGGTTTCGTCGTCTGCGGCGACGTCTTCGTCGCTTTTGTTCGGGTTCTATTTGAGGCACTCCAATTTCAATGATCTAAAGGTAAAAGTGAAGAAGTGGAGATGTGATGTGAGAACAATGCGAATCAATCAAAAGTGTTCGGAATGGGCATCGAATGACATCAGCCGATGGAAATCGAATTTCTGCTACATACCTGAATTTGGAGAGGCGCTTTCGACATCGAACGAGTCGTTGGTGGAAATATCACTAGTAAGCATCATTGTAAAGTATGTTATTGTGTGTTGGTGGTAGTCTTTGGCTGGTAATCGATTGTGTTGATTGAGATGTTCTGATTGATTCTGAAATTATGTGCTTCTCATATGGGTGATTGGATGGCCCGTTTTTAAAACGAGAAGAAAATTTGGTGTGAACGATTGGCGTGTTCTGACTGGTTTTGTTACATTCAGGGAACACCGCATTCAGGCAATGCGCGTCGGCAGCCCGTTTAAAACAGATGACTTGGTATCTTTTGATGTCAGAATGGTTCTCATACTAATTATTCCCGTGTGTTCGGTGGATGTCATATGTTCTTTCCGGTGACTCAAAAATGCCTACCTGCATTGTCATACAGCATTTTTCCCGACTCAATTGATGAGTCACATTTAGCGCGCATATCGCACGAAGTACAAACAAAGAAAATCGCAAACGGCGACCACCTCATTCTTTTTTTTGAATCTCGACCATGCGAAACAGAACGTAGAAATCCCTGTAGATGTAGTACATAAAAAACTCGAAAATACAAAAATGAGTAAGCATTCGACCAACCCACGCAACGACTTTGCCAACGCATCTTACGTTTTAAATTCTTCTTCATCGTCACGGAACTCTTTCTATTAGAAATAAATACCACGACCGGTCCTTGTGCTCTTCGTTCTTCCAAAGCACAGCACTCATTGCAACACGTATTCTCTGATGCGACCATCACTTATGAAAGCAGGGAAAGAATCAGCCGACTGGAACAATTTTGAATACAACAACATCGCATAACCTCGTCATCCTGATTTGGCCGGGTTTGAGTTCCCTCCAAAGTAGCAACCGTGATTCGACAAGAATGTGTTGGCATCCTTCAACTTGACAACACACACAGATACTCCCCAGCACATTGGTACAGCGTTATCGACAGCCATCACATCAATTTGAATAACACTTGGAATTATTGAGACGGCGATTCTCGTTAGGTGTCACTTCACTCGAAAACCGCAATCATGAAATCGACGACAATCTACAACAGCATTCACGCCGTCTGGGTGTGTGCGATCTTGGCCGACTACAATCCCACATCGGCCTTCGTAGTCACCCCTACAGAGTGCCGTGAAAAGCACAAGTGTGAACCATGCTAATTCCAACACGACGGGGCAGATGGGACATCGTCACAACTATTAGCTCTTGCAGGGAGTTTGGAAAACCTTTGAAAAGTTTACACAACAAGATAGCACAAGCATCAACGGGAATCAAATGACGTCTCCCGGTGCCAGGTTTTTGACTGCCATTAACGACAAGAACATTGACGGCGCCCTGGCACTCGTCGCCGACTGTCGACGACTAGCCTCGAGGAAGATGCGACGGAATTTGAATACGAGGACACATCATTCCCCAATGCATGGACGTCCAAACTAAGAATTGGAACGAGAGTTGCGTCTCCGATCAGAAGTGAGCGGCAACCCCAATCTTCGTAATCGACGAGGAAATCTACGACCCTGTGGCACGAAAATCGGGTGTCGTTTTTCATTACGAAGGAACCGAATCCAATCCTACAGAACAAAAGGGAGCAGTCTTTTTTGAATTGAACGACGACGAAAAGATTGCAAAAAGCATTTTTCGTGACGGAAAACGACAAGTCGGGAGAGAAGGCCTTGAAAATTCTCAAACTTGCTTCCGAGATTATCGAGTCTACCAAAAAGGATTCAGCCGAGAGCTCCAAAACGACATCCGCAGAATCTTCAGTTCGCGCCATTGTCCTCGTCGGCATCTCTGCCAGAGATATATTTCGACGCATGGAACAAACGTGATATGAAGCAAGCTGTTTCGGTTTTTGGCCAAGACGTTGAGTACGATGATACCGCAGTTCCCCAAAACCAATTGTTGGCAAAGACAACTTGGAAAAACACTTGAATATTTGTGCAGATGTTTTTCCTCCCTCCTTTACGTTCGTCGTCGACGACAAGATTGATGCTGGCAACAAAGTAATGGTTCGATGGCATGTCGAAAACGATTCGGAAGAACTCCCCTTTACGAGAGGTTGTTCATATTACAAAATCGAGGGCGGAAAAATTGTGCAAGGAACGGATTTGAAGGAGCCAGCGGTTTTCAAAACGGGTGGCGCATCACTTTTTGCGGAGTCGTTCTTGGAAAAATTAAAGGACGAACCCATTCGGCTAGTTCCGGTGGCTGTCTGGGCAACGTACATGTACGTCGTCTTCTTTTCCGACTGGTTCTATGGATTGCCAGCCACGTCGCTCGAAGTGCGAACCTGGGAAGAAGTAAGGGATCTTTCCCTCAACTTTTTCCTGGTCAGCCCCATTCTTGATTTGCCCTTTGCACCCGTTGTCCATCCGGGGCTGGAGGGCATTTTCAACCTACTGCTTTCATGGGCCGCCATGTTTGCTGGATTCTTGAGTGACGAACGAAAGAGAAAGCCCAATCTGTTGCCCATGCTGCCGACAGTCGCAGGAATGCAATTTTTGACGTCGGCATTTCTGCTGCCATATCTTGCCACGAGATCCACAGAGGGTGATTTGACGGAAAAAATCCCTCGCGACGAACTAACGACAACAATCAAAGTAGCCGAAAACAAAGCTCTGCCGTTGGCAATGGGTTTTGTTGGCACCGGATCAATATTCTGGGGCCTGTTTGCGCGGGCTGAGTTTGGGGATTTTTCTACACGATATGCCAGCCTATTGGATCTGCTGAGCATTGATCGAGTAGGATCAAGCTTTTTGGTCGATCTGGCAATCTTTGGCCTTTTCCAAGGTTGGCTAGTCGACGATGACGTGAAACGACGAGGCATGGATCCGAGCTCAATATCAGTGAAGCTGGCGAAATACGTTCCTTTCTTTGGCCTAGCTGCGTATCTGGTATCTCGTCCAGAACTTCTTGTAGCTGATGAAGAAATATAGATAACAATAAATCTGTTTATTATTGATCGCAATACGTACAACATCACGTATACTTTAACGAGTCAAGTTGCATGTACATAGCTTTAACGAGTTTATTGAGCGTGTAGTATAGATACACCCATTCATTTTTCATATTTGCCAATCAGGCCTTTCGTCGCCGACAGGAGTATCACTATATTGTCCCGACGGCGATTCAATCACGACATCGGAAAGTGGTTGGATCCAAGGGTGTCCCCAATCGTTGCCATTTTCGTCTTCGTCCGAGTCTAGTGGTACGTGAGCACCAACCGTTCCACCTGGCGTAATCGAGGATAAGTGCATCCCGTAAGGCCATAATATGAGTCTTTGCGTTCGTACGACTCATCAAAAATCAGAGGTTCGTCCTCGAAATAAAACTGAGTCACCCAGGTGTGCTTGTCGGTGAAGCCCCACAGCCACACCCCATCAAATGCGGGTTCTGTCAAGGCAGCCGCAATGATATCATGGTATATCTGTCGTTGGGCGATCTGACGCAGAATCGGGTGCCAATTGGCTGACTCGAACGTCCATTTCGGAAATATTGACCTTTTAGCCCGAGTTTCCCTAGGCGATGGAATTTGGTTCTTGACCATGCGCGGGTGTCGGGCAACGATTGCGTCCCTGTACCCGCAGCATTGAAATGCGCCTGAATGCCACATCCAGTGAATTGGAACGTTGTTTTTCACTAGCCCGGCCAAAAGGCGATAGAACCCGTCGGCTTTGGATTTGTTTGGTCCGTTCATTCCCTCTACTTTGTTGTCATTGTATAGCAAGATGGCACTGGGATCCGCTTGGTGGGCCCATCGAAAGCATTCTTCGATGTAACCAGGTCCAAGCTTTCGAAAGAAAACATTTTCCGCCAAAGTACCTGAATTACACAAGGTATACCAATGAGATAAGACAATATGCCAGAGCATCAAAAACGAATTCCCAATCGATGCCAAACTATTGACTTACCGTCTGGTGCCAATGCCTCGTTCACCACGTCCCATACTTTGATGCGATCTCGAAAGTGACCCATGGTTGTGAAAATGTGCCTTTTCAATTGTTCTCGGACGTCTTCTGGAGATAGGTCTTCCAACAATTTTGGCCTGGTCGATGCATTGATTACAAGAAGGAAACATAGAAGTGAGTCAATACCATCACATTCTAACGATGAGACACATCTATCGTACATACACGGCACACAGAAGCGAGTTTTATGGAACTTACGAGGTGACATGCCAAACTAGGACGTGTCCTTTAACCTTCATGTTGTGTTTGACTGCCCAATCCACAATTGCATCGGCGTGATGAAAGTCGTACCGACCAAGACGCAGGGAGGGTGATCCGTCGTCAAAGGGCCCTGGTTCACTCACACACATTGGAGCCCATTTGAGGTGGTGTTCCACAACAATGGCATTGAATTCGTTGCGGAGCGTCCGTGCATACGTGGAGGGAAGTGCCTGGACAACGGAATAGTGGTCGGGTGCTCTTCCTTCTCGATCCTCTCTAGTGTTGTGTGCTTGGCTCTTGTACGTATTGTAGTTTGTAGAGTTGCCAGAAAGGATACTATTCGACGTGCTCCTTTCATCAGAGCTGATGTTCACCATCTCTTGCTCATCGCTCTCGTCCACATCTGACTTGAATAGGGGTTCGGGTAGAACTGCCGTTCCTATATCAATTCGTTTGATGGCACAATCGATCACTTCTTTGAGGGAATCTCCATCGATCCCGTCTTCGTACATCCTGTGCCCGATTTTTCTTCTTTATGGTGGTGTCTGTAACTCAAGGTCAAGTTGGAAGAGATGTTCAATACGAGATGGTTGTTTAGGATTGTTTCATTCTTGCAAAGACGACTTCGATTTTGAAAACACGAACGAAGGAATTGAAATCAATCATCTTCGAAACAACCAAAAGATTTGCGGTGATTCTCACCTTGGTATGACGCCAGATGTAGGAGGCCTACAAGCATATGAATCCAAAGCAAGTTTCATAGGAAACCGAAAACTACTACTCGAACGTACAGTGTGAAAAAGGAGTCACGTCCGATTCAATGTTGGAAAAGGGCGCGAAATTTTGTGCCTTTTTCTTGGCGGGACAAAAAATCTTTGTTGATACTCATCTTGAGAAAGCTACTCCTCTTCACAACAACATATTAGCTCGTTGACACCTCCTTGGAAGCAAGTCTCTCGACGAAAGCTAACGCATTGTCTCTTTCGTCATATATAATACAATTGTTTCGCAATTGCAAAAGGTCGTTGTAGCCGTATGAAAGAACGACGACGATGAACGGAACTGGTGCTGAAGAGATTGCGAATGCCAAGTTCCCTCAGGATATTCCGTCCGACTTGGAAGAAAACTTCATCACCATTGTATGTGAACACGATTTGATAAGGTGGTGTTTCCATCATGGAGCAAAACACAAGTTTGCCGCCAGCGTACTTTGGACGTAAGTTTCCTGGTTCTTTTGTCACCTCACATTAACACGTTGCGTCGACATTCGACTCAAAAGTCTGCTGACAACGATCATCTCTCACAATTTGGAACTCGTTTTTGCGACAGAACACCTCACGTCGACAGGGAGAATATTTCCCTTTTGCCCTGTTCGACCTTGCATCGCTTTTTGTGCAAACATGCCTTGACTTATGTTTTCGACGGGATCGAAGTGAAAGATGCCACGAAACAAAGCGCCAGTCGAGCTGCGGCAAAACGGAAAGTTCCTTACGTGACGATCTATGTTCTATCCAACAGTCCAGACCACGAAGAAGATATTCTTCGAATCTTTCAGGATGTTCCTACCCGAATCTTCCGATTGCGCAACACTGACTTTTTTACTTCCAAACAGTTAGAGGGGTTGTCGGAGTCCATGGTGACGGTGGGGCAGTGTGCTGCAATGTATGCGGCAAAGATGGACCACGGATCGCCCATTCTTTTACTGAATGCTGCGAGTGCCATTATGTACACGGCCATCGACAAGGACTCTAAATTCTTGGGCGGAGGTGCCTGTCCCGGCATGTCAATTCGCTGTCGAACCCTCTTTGACTACTGCAGCAAAGAATTTCCAAACGTTGGTTTCCCAGAATACAAACAAATAACAGACAAGGCGAAACTCGACCAAAAACCAATATCACTATTCGCGTCGGACATGCAAGTTGGTATTGCCGCAAATGCGACGGCAGAATTGGCTGGGCAACTGAGAAATATCGTAAAGCAATTTTTGAAATTGGTCGGTCCATCCGAGAAACCTCCCACCGTGGTCGTCAGCGGAGACGATATGGAAATTCTCAATCAACTCCTCAAGGAAAACTGCTCGGGATTGATAGAGACCGAACCAGACGTTGAATTTCCTTCGTCGGACAAGTTGACACTTTCTTCCAGAAAGAACCAGGCACCCTACGGGGTCGAGCATTTGTTGGCTGCCAATTTGGAAAAACGAACCACTCCCCATCCCGACGAGGAGCACCGAGAGCAGTTCATTGGACTCCGCGTTGGTACTTTTAAGAAACCAAGCAAGACTGTTTTTCGAGGGTCGATATCAAGAATTGTTCCTGGGAAAAAACTAGAAGAGGATACATTTGTTGTTTTGTTAGACGACGGTGAAACTGTTTGTTTGGATTTTGTACAGATATATGGTACGTTCCATCAACCTTGTGGTATTATGCACTGACTGTTTTGGTTAAAGCTTGGTCATTTTGCTCCGTCTCTATCTCACCAAAATAACCATTTCTTATTTCCGCGAAGATGCTATGGCTTTGTATATTGAAGTCGGCGAAGCGGACAAAAAAGAAAACATGGAAGATTGGGTGGAGGAAAAGCTAGAGGCTTCCACAAAAGTGCAAACCAATTTAGAGGAAAAGAATGACCAAATAAAGAAACGAAAAATCGAATTGGACGCTGAGAAGGAGAAGGAAGGATCAATAATAAATGTTTTGTGCCCCGAAGAGGAGAGCAGGGCAAAGAAACGTCCAAAACCAACTCCAAAGAAGAAGAAAGAGACTGGACCGAAAAAATTCATTGGACAACGAGTAGCAAAATACTTCTATGATCCAGATGAAGTACTATTTTTCGGAACCATCGACAACTATAAAGCAAACACCAAGTTGTGGCACGTAAAGTACGACGACAGCGACGAAGAGGAGTATGACAGAAATGATATCCGAGCAGCAATTCTTCTTTACGGGAAAAACAAAGACGACGACGAAAAACCAGCTCGTGCTAAATGAGGAAGTCGCGAATTAATCTACCTTAAGACTCGCCTTGTGATTACCGAGAGGGATATCGAATACTTTTTTCAAAAGATCAAGGTGACAGGACGTCGGGAAAGGTCCTCTACTATTCATCGATATGCTACTCGTACGAGGTTTTGTGGAGTATGCTCTCTGTCTCTAGAGTAGGACCTAGTAGAGTTAAAGTGTATACATAGACAGAGTGCTGTTAGGTACTTCTTAGACGATATTGGGTTGCAGCAGTAATCGCGAAAGTAGATGATTTTTCGTTAGAAAAAGACTTGATTAGTACCTTGGGGTATGACTAATTCGAATCAGTCTCGATGTGATTTCGATGACGATTATCTTCGAGAGTGATTCTTCAATCAAGAGCTGTTGCCTTTTTTCATTTACATTCCTCTGTTGTCAACACCAAAGAAACGAGCATTATGCTTCAACAATGACGATGCAGAAACTAGCTTGTAGTATTGCCTTTGTTGTAGGATTATTCCTAGTGAGAGAAAACAATGGATTTGTTCTCTCTCCTTTGAATTCCTGCCAAAATCAACGGGGTTTCGACACTCCCCGTCATGGTCGTAGAATCTCGTATTTTTCGACCGCTCTCCGAAACGACAAATTCAATCGAGACATTAACGATAAGAGTCGACAGCGAGCCGCTGGTGAAGGTGGTGGAGAAATGGCTGCGGGAGCGGTTTTGGGAGGCCTTCTCGGTGGTCCGTTCGGGGCGATGTTTGGAGCCGCTGTTGGCGGCAACCTCGGGGCCAACAAGGCCTTTGATCGCGCGAGGAAAGACGAAATGTCAAGAAAAGGTATCACACAGGAGATGCTAGATGCGGCAGAGGAGGTTGGATATGCTCTCGAACAGTCCTTTGAAGGAATTGAGGCTACCAAGGAAAGTCTTCGATCGCAGCAAAAGTTAGCTCGACAAATAGACAGCGATGCGAATGATTGGTACGATAAGGCCCAGAAGGCATTGGTTGACGGGCGAGAAGAAGACGCTCGAACCTTCTTACTGCAACGAAACAAAAGCCAAGATAGCTTGAAGGAAGCTTTGGTGCGATGCGCTGAAGAAAAGAAACGAATTGAAGTTATGGAAGGTAACGTGAGCGCACTTCAAAAGCGCGCCTTGGAAGTTGAGGCGATACTTCAAAGAGCTATTGGTGCGAAGGCTCGTCAAGATTCTTCCGATCTTGTCGCCCGTCAAACCGATCTGGCCGATACTTCCTTTTCGTTGTCTCGAGAAGATCCTCTTTTGAAGAAATTTAAGGATCTTGGAATTGATTAAACTTCAAACAATCAAACACCACGAACCGGATTCTTTGCTATTGAAGTTATCGTGTACAAATTCCTCAGATCTACCAATCTGCAACGCTGAATGCAACCAGCTCCCATTCTTCACGAAGATCGGTCAAAAGAGGAACATATTGCAGCATATGCAACGACGTCGATTAAATTTAAAAACTACTGCTATTTGACGTCATTACAACACCAGCTATTTTGTAGTAGCGAGTAGAGTGCATGTAGAAGCTCACACTATCTGATTCTCTACCCTTTGTTGTCGGCCAATCTAATTTGCCTTGTGAGAAATTTCACTCTTCTTGGAAACGATTTTCGATTTGTTTTGGTGAGCACGGACCATCGTGGTCCACACTTTGCCGGGCAGGGCAGCGCACATTTTCCGGATAGTGTGCAGTGGTATGCTGTCCTGCCCGGCAAAAGTCAGTCACGAAAATATTAAAAGACCAAAGTGGTCTACGGTTTGCCGGGCAGGGCAGCGCAGAATTTTCCGGATAGTGTACAATGGCATGCTGTCCTGCCCTTCAAAAGATGCCGTACGTAAGATAACCTTTGCAAGTAACACGTGAAGGTAGGGTGACAAAACTCTGACCAAAATAAAAGAGTTCGAAATCGCTTCCGTATGGTACACTAGAGGAGATGTAAACATTCATAATTAAAATATGGTCCTTGTTGGTATTGGCTATCGTCGTCATGGTGTCGTAGGCCTCCTGATTCTGACCAAAAACATGATACAATACAATCCTAACTTCAGCCCTCCTACAAGTAGTAGAGACAACAGGACTCACTCGACTGCGGAAATGTTATCGCCTGACGGGCGGCGGACAGAAAGAGCTACCATCGCCACTGCACCCATCCAGAAACCAAAAATACCGACCGAGGAATCAAAAGTAAAATCTCAAAATCACAGAATTGTAAAACAATCACGAACTCGCCGATCATGAACCAAGATCGACGACCATTATTTCATCTACGAATTACATCACAAACACCGATCATTGCCCGCTGTGGTCAATTATTTTTTGCACACTATCGCGATTACATAATACGAAGAAGTATCATCGTACAACCAGAGGGTTTCGAGCATGTCATCCGGCAATGAGACTCTTCGTGCAGCAGAATTCGTTGTCACGCTAAATGGCGACAATCATGAAGCAATTTTGAAGGTTCTCAAGCAGTTCCGCAGCACCGTGAGGAAAGAGCGCCGATTCGCACTAGCTCTGGATGATGATGACTACGAGGATGGCGATTCATCGGATGATGAAATGGATACACTAGAGTCTCCTACGGATGCAGACACAAGTGGACCTCCTACAAAAAAGTATAAGAAATCAGAAGAATGGAAGGCCGATACAGGTTCCTACCATGTTCCTTTCGTGGGCACCGCTGTCGCTAGAGGCGAGCAAGCAGAGTGCGTGAAAGGAGAGTGGCCTACGGGGCTGGTGAAGGCATATCTAGAGAGCAGTCCTCTAGCGCTTGAATTACTAAATGATGACTTGGCACCCGATGGACAAATTCATCGAGCGCTGTTGAAGAAGAAAAAGACAAAACTCTCTCGCGCCATTTGCAAAGCTCATTCTCTGGCCATAGCAGAACTTCTGACTGTTGCGATTCCAAAGCACAAGCTACAAGAAATTCCTCCTACTGAAACTGAAGACGAGGCCGTCGGGAGTGACACGAAAGTCAGTTTCCTCAAAGGCTTCATAAAAGCTCATCTACAACGATTTTTCACTGTTCTGAACGAAGAAACAGATAGGGGACGTGGCAAGGCTGGTGCGGTCGGAGGATGTGATTTGCTTGTCGCTCCGGCTCTCAGAGTTTTGAAGCATTTTGCTATGATTTCAACCTCCAATGCGCGATTGGTCGCCAGATATCTCGATGAGAATCTTCTGGACGGAGTTCTTCGCGTTTGTTTACGGCCATCCACAATGTCGAAGCCACCTCGGACCGAAGCTATTCTCCTTGCAACCCACCTTTTAGATGCTAACGATGCCGCAGTGAATACTTACATTTGCACCGGAGGCAGTAAGGAGCGAAAGGTGAAGCCGGGAATCTTATTCATTGCGCTTAGGGAAGGGCTTGCTTCTCAGTCCAATAAGGAAAGCGCCGATGATGACTATAACGACGCTGCTGCAGATATGCTTGAACACTTGCGGATGTCCATGTTCACTGGATCAAAACTTACAAATCCAAGACTTCTCTTCAACTTGATGGCACGCGATCCTCTGCAGCATTTATGTCGACTATCGTCTCATGCTCCACAACTGACGGAGACTCGAAATTTTAAGACAGTGCTAGATGGCAAAGATGATGACGAAACGGAGGATGACACACTGGTGGATCTTGGAGTTGAGGCGCGACGATTGCTTTTCCCGCTCCTTTCTGATCAAGCAATTTCCCCTTTTCTCCCCAACTTCGGTAGCGAACAGGTCGCTCGGTCGATGGTACGACTACTTGAGTCACCAAACGCGACAATTGAACTACGTCGTTTCCTTGTGTATTGTACAAAGGAAAACCCTTGTCTTACCGAGGATTTGTTGAAGCTATTGACGATACCAGACCCGAAGAATAGTTTTGATTATGTTTCTCGGGCGAGTTTTATTGCAGATCTTCTTAGCGAAGGACCTTCACCACTTACATGTGTTTCTTCTATGTTGGGAAGAGAAAATATGTGCATTCGAGACATTTTATCGATTTTACTTCCGGTCAAACTGAAAGGGCAGTTTCTTGCAAAAGCATTGCAGAATGGAAACAACCTTGTGCGAATCGAATCTTTCAAGCTGATAATGATTATATTGAAACGCTTTAAGTCTCTGAAATCGGAGGCTAAAAATCGATACAACTGGGACGAAGGAATCATCAAAATGTTGACACTAGCAACATTTCAATGCCTTCCTGACTTGAAGGTTCTCCTTTCTTTGAGAAGCCGTTTCGAAGCCAAGTCAGGCAGCAGAGTGTGGAGCAGTTTTGTCTGGCTACTTGTTTCAGGTGATAGAAGCCTACATTACTACCTTACCATCTCTGACCGACAGAGTGAGTTTCGATTGGATGAAACTTCTTCCGTCCAAAGCCTCTGAATTCAACCAAGCTTTCCCATTCCTGCAGGTTCGCATTTTGAAGTGCCTGCAGATATTCATCAAGTCTTGCCAGAAGGACTTGGATCACCAATTACTTTCCTCGAAAATAATTTTTGAAATCATGCTATCCACAAAGAGCAAAAACATACACAGCATGTGTCGGAATGATTCTCGTGAGATTAATGAGAGCTGCATTGTTATCTCGGGTTACGAACACGTATGCAGCAGGATTGTATTGACGAAGAAGTCTCTTTTTGGACAGATGGTATTACAAGTTCGGCTCTTCCTACCATCTTGAAACTCTTCCGTGAAATTCTAAACAACACCTCAACGCAACTGGCATTTCTCGGCCAAGCATTGAAAGTTTACCATTTGCCGAACAATGTGAATTTTTCCAATTTGCTTGTTGCAGCTTTTTCAATGGTTGATGATTGTGCGCCAGCTTTTACAATTTTGGCCGGCCAAGTGGCAGCAAGGTGCTTAGCGGGCTCACGGGATCCGCTTCCATTGGCCGCCGTAATAATGCATGCAGACAAGGTAAATTCATCCGTTGCTCAAAGTCAACACTTGGCACCTCTGATTACCTATGCTCGGGCATTATTTGGTTTTGAGGAAGAAGACACCGAGACATTTTTAGCTTCATTTTTCAACGAGGATTCGCCCTACTCTACTCTATCGAGCTTTATCGTTGGGATTAAGTCTTTCGAGACGACGAAGACTCTGGACGGGAAGAGCCTGCTATGCTTGTCTCCGATGCAACTCATGCTATTCACTAAGATCCTGAACCACACTTTCATATTTTCAAGTGACAACGCTGACAGGAAAGAACGATACTGGCAAATTATTCGGTTAATCGTGCCTAGTCTTCTTTTGAAATATCCCTTGCCAACAGCGTTGAACAGAAAGTTCTCTTCCCTTCTTGCTGATATATATGCCATTGCAGATCAATTTCCCTGCCCCGACTTCGATGAACTTGATACGATGATTTCCTCTTGTCCTTTTTCTGCATCGAACCATTTCACGAAATTAAGGATATCAGCATATATCGATGAGATCTACAAGACAAGAAGTACCCTCTTCGTGAACAGCAAGAACCGATCGAAACTATTGCGGACCAGTCTCCTGAAGAACAATCTCAGCCTGAAAAGCATTGAAAAGATTCAACTGAGCTTGATCTCAGATGCGAGGCGCAGTTTCTCAAACGTTAGCCTCGGCTTTTTGAATTGTTGTTTCACGATAGAAGCTGAACATCTTGGTGAACAATTTGCACTAGAAAATGAACTTCTTGAAACAGCGGTCAATGCATGGATCTGGCTTGGCAGAGAATCGCTCAATCATGGAAAGCTACTCCATCGGAAAATTAAGAGTATCATGTCCTCGATGCTTGCGTGCTCCTTGAAAAATGGAACTGTCAAAGCTGCTTGCCTCTTGTCACTGATTGAAAAATACCCCGATATCATTGTAATGGATTTCTGCCTCGATTTTTCAACTGAAGAAAAGCATCTTGCCTTGGCAGAAAACGATTTTCTGATGACCATGTTGAAAACTGATTCTTATCGCTTTATGGGTCCTTTTTTGTCGTGTCTACAAGATATGGGACCCCGATTGCTGAATGCCTGGGAGATGGGTTATTTAGATGCTTCGTTAAACGCATTCCTGCGACAAGTCAACTCCTCATCCGACACCTCGGAAGCTCTTTCTCTGGTGGTCGGCTCGAAAGCATCGGAGAGATTTATCGGTTCTATAGCATCGACGGAAAATCTGGATCTAGATAGTATATCGCCTTTGTTGGAATTGTTGTGCACTGTCTTCGATACATGGAGTACGAGTACCGCCGACACTGATTTGATTGCAAGAGAACTGATCGGTTACTTCTCGTTTTCTTGTGAAGCGCAGAATATCAAGATCTACGGCGACGGAGTAAAGAGTGTATGCTCCTTGGGCATCAGCATTCTTGATTATCTACAGGCCAGTGGCAAGCAACACGACGAACTAACGAAACAACTGGCATCAGAACTGTTTTATTTCCTCTTTGCTGCATTGCCTACAATCATGAAGAAAAACTCATCTCTTCGACCAACAAGGCTGAAATCTGACCTGGTGCTTACTTGGTTGATACGCCTTATCGAAGAAAATGCCGACCATCTACTTTCAAGAAAAAGTCGAAACATCAACATGTCATAAAGTGTGCCGAGTCTGTTTAAAGCACGGGGTAACGGCTGGAACTGGAACTGACGACGAAAAACTTTCAATGTTATCGCTCAAGTTCATGGGCTTACTAATGAAACTGCTGCAAAATGATCGTTCCGTGTGTCCTGGCAGCCCAACGGCAAAAGACGTATTTGACATGGTTGTTTCTCACTCTAAATTTGAACAATTATTTGTGGATATAGAAATCGAAGGAGATAACGCAATCATGGTGAGGTCAGAGGTCAGAAAGTATGTCTTGAAATTGATGATCAGCTGCATGCTGATATCGAACGAAGATATTGAGATCGAATCTATCGTGTGGAAAACGATTTTTTCATCATTCAATGCTGGAATAAGTGACACAGATATTTTGATTCGTCATATGGTCACTATCAGCTGTGAAGATTCGAAACCATTCATGGATGAGTTTCATTGGAAGGGTTGTGATTTGGATAACCGAGAACAACTTTCTACATGGAAACTTGATTGGTTGATAAGCGATCTTGATGCAACTAGGATCAGGGCTAGTTTATCCAGATTCCCAATATTCGATAGAGTGAACCTTGATATTTCCTTGGACGATATTTGGACGGCACAGTTTTTCGATAAGAGACTTGGGCAGACTAAAGAATCAAGCCATCCAATGGATATTTCCAACAAAGCTCAACAGTACAGCCCGGCATTTTTGCTTCCCCTTTTATTGAAAAATATTGAGTTGGGGCTGAGCCGAAACGAAAAACTTGCGTCAAACGAATCACACACTAGTGGAACAGGAGATGATGAAGCTAATCAAGAACCGAAGTCGCCGTGGAATTTCTCAAAATCATCAGTCGAATCAATACATCAGCTTTGTGAAAAAGGAATTGTGAGCCTTTGTCTCGTATCCCTATCCAGTTTCTGCGAGAAAGTTCGCTGCTACGCAGTTGCCATCTTGGGCCTGATTTTACAAGCATCTCTATCAAATTACGCTCTGGAAACATCGTCGTGGCGAGATCGGCCACAACTCGCGATGATTTTGAATTCGGTACAAAGATCGATTTTATTGCAGAAGGCACTTGACGAAGGTGACTCCAATGTAAACTCCATTGTTCCAAGAGTAGCACCAGTTGTTGCAACGTTTTTAGCTCGTGCCGCAATAGTGCTTCCAAAGCCCGATGACGCTCTTTATGTGTCAATGAATCGATATTTTCTCAAGAACGAATCCAATCATGGCGCATTCCAAGACATGAAGCGTCTTCCTGCATTCATGTCTCTGTTCTGCTCATCTTCCGAAGATCCTGATCAATCACGTGCAGAGCGAATGTGGGGTCCTTCAAGTGCTACGTGACTGGCCTCGCTGATGCGTCGTGCTACAAGCTGGTAACTTCTTGTCATGCACCAGAGTTGATACTTTCTTCCTTTGAAAATGTCAGGCTCTCCAAAGCGTCCGACGAAGCCAAAGGGGCCGAGATTTGCTTGTTGCTTGGTGCCCTCGGATCAATGATTGAATACGGTGAATACGGAGCCCACGTACACCTCATTCGGGCATGTGGCATCCTGTCCGTGGATGAGCTCTGTGTGCTCCACCAGGTCGTTGGCTACAGCCTTTCCTACGGAACGATCTAGAATTCTTTTTTGCCAACTGGCGAACTCTGTCGTCGAAAGAGTGTTTTGGACTCCTCAACTTAGATCGTTCGAGGCTATTGACGAAGTTTGTTCTCTAATTCAACCAGTTGTATCTTTGTGTTTGATCAAAGGACAAACAAGAGAACCCAGTCGAGCCATTTATGAAGCTTCTTTGACGACGCTTTCGCACAATAGCTACTGGTCTACGAAATATGCGAGAAGAAAATATTGCTATGCCCGGATGTACTGCCGCTGGGAGTTTCACTCGAATCAAGCCTTCGCCTACTGACACTCGCCGATGATTCTCTGAAAGCGCAATCATTGCATACTCTCTGTTGCCTACCAGTTTCTTTTTCAAGAGAGCTTCAAACCGAGATGGCACAAAATCTTGTCATCTTGATGCTTGACTACTTCAGCAACATTTCGAATGGTGACGGATCTTCATCTACAACGGGCGTAGATCCAGATGAACTGATTGTGCTTCTTCTACAACGCATTTTGCTTTTGATTGAGAAATGCGAGATTATTTTGCCATCGAAACAATCGATGTGCAGCGACATCGTTACAAAGATTTTCGCTTTGAGATGTCATCAGAGATTCTGTGAAGTGAGTGTCCGAAGAATGTGGTTACAGTGCCTAAAGCTACTTACTCGAAACGTATATAGTGGTGGCCTTAAAATCGAGTCGCTCGATGACACAATCCGCAAGGGGATTTCAAAAAGAGAATGATACTGAAGTGTAGTTTGTCAATTACTAAGTTCTCTAACAAAATAGATTTTGGAAAATAAGATGCAAGACTGATGAAAAATAGTGTTGAGATTGGGAAGACATCATCATTTCCTGACACTTGCCACCGCGTTTCTTCCTTGGATCTTCGAGGAGAATGTTCTTTTTCCAGAAGTTTTGGAAAAAGTTCTGAAATAGTCCTCGGACTATTGGATGCGCTGTCACGGTTGATTTTCGTTATAATAGCCCCAAACGTAAGTAAGTAGTCTTTAGTACAAAACTTACGTATCTAATCCGTTTTTCAGTTACGATTCACAAAAAATTTGGCTTCCGATAACCAGAAAGAGCCTGACAGCCGCAAAATTTTCGCAAATAACTGTAAATAACGATTCTATCTTCTCTGAGCGCGGAAGTAGCTCATCTCAAACGCCATTAGCTCACTTTCACAAACAAAAAGTCACAAGGCAACCATGAGCGAAGTACAAGTAAATTCCGTGCTTTCGACGCAAAGTACGGACTCTACCGACAGCATTAAAAATGTCAACGGAGAGACAGTAATGTCGAAAAGCAAAGCTCGATCTCTGCGGAGAAAGCGTGCGAAGCAACGGAAGAAGGCGCTGGAAAGCCAAAAGGTGGAAGGTGAACAGGTGGAAGCTCAAGGTGGAAAAGGCAGAATCAAACGATAAAGAGAACCAAGCTGCTCCTTTGCCTCAAGAAAGTACGGCTGAACAAAAGAAAAAGAAACCCAGAAGGAGAAAAAAGAAGACGAACGCAGCCGCACAACCAGCGGAAGACGTTACGAAAAATATCTCGAATGGGGCCAGCAGCAAACCTCCAACTGTTGCTCCAACTGTTGCTCCAACGCCAAAGCCAGAAACCACTGAAAAAGTAGCAGAAGAACCCGTGAAGGTTGTAAAATCCGTGAAGGTAGAAGAACCCGTAAAGGTTGAAGAGCCAGTGAAGACAGAAGTAGCTGTTGCGACACCAGTTGAGACGAAAGAAGTGGAAGTGAGCAAAACGCTTGAAGTACCGGCGTCTGTTTATGAAGATGACAATGAAGGCATTGGGAGCTCAAATGAGAACTGCGACGATTGCGCATGTGTCATTTCATGAAAAGTTTTGTTTTCGTGATGTTGACAAGTATCTCTATGGAATTTATTCAGATTGTATGATAATATATTACCTCGACGTACTAATAATAACTGTATACGTTACTGTATTCACCGAGTGATGAAAGTCTTATGTTTGATGATCGTTTTGTAGACTGCTGTAGTATGCAATTTTCGTCCATCGAACTGCTACTGTATTGAAGATTTTGGATTATGGCTTCACAAGATCTTTAGCTCACACGTGATACATATTCAGTGTTTCTCACTTCATTCAAAAAATAATCCAACCACTTATTGAATTCAACATGTGTAAAAATTACTTGACAATCTATTAAAAAATTATATGATTTACTCGTCGTCCTTCGCACTGAATCCCTTCTTGAGTTCTTCCTCGATATTAGGAGGGACGAAATCGTAGTTAGCAAGCTTCATGGAGTAGTTGGCACGTCCCTTACTCATCGATCGAAGAGTGGAAACATATTGGAACATGTTGGCAAGAGGAACTTGGGCACTGACGGTCTTGACATTACCACGTTCACCAAGGTCTCCAACCATACCACGACGAGAGTTGATATCTCCAAGAATATCTCCCATGTATTCTTCAGGAGTGGAGACATCGACTTGCATGAGCGGTTCCATAAGACGGGCCTTGGCCTTTCGGAGTCCCTCACGTGTAGCGGCACGTCCGGCAATTTCGAACGCCATAACGGAAGAATCGACGTCGTGGTAGGCTCCATCAATAAGAGTGGCCTTCATTCCGAGGACAGGGAAACCGGCAACGACACCAGTTCCGAGGACGGATTCAATACCCTTCTGGACACCAGGAATGTATTCCTTAGGAACGGATCCTCCCTTAATGTCAGCGGCGAATTCGAAGTCCATGGCTCCTTCTTCTTCACTGAATTCCTTAGGTTCGAAGACAAGCTTGATGCGGGCATATTGTCCGGAACCTCCAGATTGCTTCTTGTGGGTGTAGTCAATCTCAGCCTTTTGGGTGATGGCCTCACGGTAGGAAACCTGGGGAGCACCGACATTGCATTCAACGCTGAATTCACGCTTCATACGGTCGACAATAATCTCAAGGTGGAGTTCTCCCATACCTTCGATGATGGTCTGTCCGGTTTCTTCGTCACGGGAGAATCGGAAGGATGGATCCTCGGCAGCAAGACGGATGAGGGCATCAGACATCTTCTGTTGATCTCCCTTGGTCTTAGGTTCGACAGCGACCTTAATAACAGGCTCAGGGAATTCCATCTTCTCAAGAATGACAGCGTTGTTCTTGTCACAAAGAGTTTCTCCGGTGGTGGTATCCTTAAGTCCAACCAAAGCGATGATATCTCCGGCGACAGCAGACTTAATTTCGGTACGGTCGTTGGCGTGCATCTGCAACATACGTCCGATTCTCTCGTTCTTTTGCTTGACAGAGTTGTAAACGCTAGTTCCGGCTTCCATGACACCAGAGTAGACACGGGTGAAAGTCAAAGTACCGACGAAAGGATCGTTGGCAATCTTGAAGGCAAGGGCGGACATAGGTTCGGCATCAGAAGATTTACGTTCGGTTTCTTCACCATCCTCAGTGATACCGGCAATGGCAAGCACCTCAAGAGGGGAAGGCATGTAATCGATGACGGCATCCAACAAAGGCTGGACTCCCTTGTTCTTGAAGGCAGTTCCGGTCAAGACAGGGACAAGATCCAAGTTCAAAGTTCCCTTACGGATAAGACGCTTGAGGGTTTCAGGGCTGGGCATTTCTCCCTCGAGGTATTCCATGAGGACATCTTCGTCTTGCTCGACGGCAAGCTCGACAAGCTTCTCGTGCCATTCTTCGGCCTTGGCCTTGAGGGCATCGTCGACCAAAGGAACGTCGTTGCACTCAGCAAGAGGGATGACATCGAAACTGGCTCCAAGATCCTCTCCTCTCCAGACAATGGCTTCCATGGTGACGAGGTCGATAACACCCAAGAAATCACCCTCGGAACCGATAGGAAGTTGGAGAACAGCAGGGGTGGCTCCGAGCAACTCAACAATGGTGTCGACACAGAAGTAAAAGTTGGCTCCGGTTCGGTCCATTTTGTTCAAGAAGCACATACGAGGGACCTTGTACTTATCAGCTTGACGCCAGACGGTTTCGGTCTGGGGTTCGACTCCGGCAACACCGTCGAAAACGGCGACGGCTCCATCCAAAACTCGAAGGGAACGTTCGACTTCCAAGGTGAAATCGACGTGACCAGGGGCTGAAATAGGCAAGAGTTAATTCGACAAAAAGTTCGATTGTCCGTTAGCACCCCAACTCATCTTCGAGAACTATTCTTCGTCATCACATATTTTTACTTACTATCAATGATGTTGATACGGTGGTCCTTCCAGGCGCAAGTCGTGGCGGCGGAAGTAATGGTAATTCCACGCTCTTGTTCTTGTTCCATCCAATCCATAGTGGCTCCACCCTCGTGGACCTCACCAATCTTGTACGATTTTCCAGTGTAGTAAAGAATTCGCTCAGTGGTAGTGGTCTTTCCGGCGTCAATGTGGGCCATGATACCGATGTTACGGTAGAATTCAAGATCAACTTCTCGCTGAGGAGCGGAAGATGCGGCCTTCTTGTCGACATCCTGTGCTTGCGTCGACATGGACAATCCAGACTACAGAATTTCATCACATTCAGACACAATCAAACACGAGAAAAGGTAAGCATACGACTGATCACATCGGACAAATTGAAATGGATCTTTCACCTCAAGATTGAAATCGAACCCTTTCCAGTCGACAGAATTTCGACAAATTGAATCTCGCAACGACAAGCTTTCAAAAACGTACAGTCTTGGCATTAAGAGAGGCAGGAGCAAAGGCCTGGGCAGGGATGACTACCGCCAAGAAGGCGGCAGCCTTGAACATAGTCGAAAACGCCATCTTGAAACTTGCTTCGCTTTACAAAAGAAGTTTACTGGAATATGAGAACTGCAAATCTAAGTGCTGTGATTGCTACAGAACAGCAGGATACGATTTGTTGCTGATGTGTGCGTTGCTGAGCGATATGTGACGGGCGTGGCGGTTCTCAGAGGGTCGAAAAAACTTCATTAGTGCAGCATTAGGTGCGCGCGGCTCCATTCATTCTTTTCTGACTTGCCAATACATCAAAAAATCTGTCGTCCTGACTTACAGACACTGACGTCTGCGATAAAATTTCTATCATGTGCAGTATGCATCCAGGTGGAGAATTTTGCAATCACTCGGAAAGAATCCTTATATTCATACGTCATGTATCTACTATTAAGAAATATGGAACATATGATAAATATGCGTGTCAATTTTATGGCCTCACGATTATTTTCTTGAAACTACAACACCGAAAACGCGAATACAACGAAGTCGAATAAAATGCATTTGAAGAGAATTCAATTTCTAGAAAAGAGTTGCATGGAGAGGATTCCAAATTCTTGAAGAGCAACAGATCCGGCATTCGCTGTTGTCGATTGGCGAGGATCTCCTTTCCACAATACGACAATCCGTTCAGGCAATTCACCACCAATAGTATTCACTTCGCAGTAATGCTGCTGCCTTGTTATGTTATATGAGATCTCCACTCCTTTTTCTCGCTTCTCCTCTTCGTTTGATTCAGAAAACTCTTTGAGTCGCTGCAACACAATGTGTTGGATATATGTCTGTAGTTTATATTAGTTATTATCATCACCGAGTACCGAGTGCTCATCATAGTTGTTTGAGAACCAAAAAATTATTCAGGCATGTCCGAGGAAATATATTAACAATACCTCAGCAGTGCCCCTTCCACCCTGTAAATCTGCGTGTTACTTTCGCCGGCTCCTGCTTCCGTGGCGGCTATTACGCGAAGAGCTATCTATTGATTTTTTCGGAGGCCCTTCCTCGTGATTTTTGTAAAACAAGCTAGAAGAGTTCACCTTGAAGCCGTACACTCGAGGAACGTAAGTTTGCGAAGGTTTTTGTGGTATCATATCCTGAAACAAAAATAGAGATAAAAGAACAAATTAGATCGCTTGTCAAGAATGAAAAATACCGCACCCCAAAAATCCATGTCATCAAATAATCTGCACTACTTACCGGATGCGTCATTAGGTATAAATGTGGAAAGGTAGTCCCGAAATAGGCGCCATCGATATTAGCTTGGCGTGTGCTTTTGGGGAAGAAGAGTCCGTGGCATCTTGGACAAAACACGTTGACAGTGTAGTTTCTAGGGAGATCTGAAAGTCCAACCGGAAGGACGGGCTGTCCCTGACAAAACACACGCGGACATCTTCCAAAGGCTGCCGTTCTGTATTTCTCGTACATTGCATGCATACCTCGGTTGGTAACGATATATCTTGCATGAATGAGCCCGTACAACATTTCAGCTGCCGATTCTACGATTTCTTGTTGTTCTTCCGTCAACGAATCTTCCATTGGCATCTCCACATCCAAGACCATGTCAAGCGCATACTCGTAATATGGGACTAAACTTCTCAAACCCGTCAGGTTGAAATCATCCTGAAAAAACATTTCGGAAAAAGATCAATAAATTGAGCAAAACATAGGAAAAGAAAAGATGATGCCTCCTTCCTGGCATACACATGTTCTCATTGCTCATTGCACATTGCACGTTCGTAAACGAGAGTATCATGCAACCAATCCAAAACCATTACCCACCTGAATATAATCTTCATCGACTTCGCAAAAGAATTCATTTCCTCTCAAGCTACAGAACCATGTAATCCACGATCCGTCTTCGTCGGATGCCGACATTTCGGAGCTATCCTCGTCATCTTCTTCGACGTATTCTTCTTCTTCGGGGACCCGCGCCGAGGGCGATTTGGGATTTGCACGGATAATTCGGTCATTGCTTGCACCAGCCGATGCTTGTAAAGAATGCAGTGCCTTGCTAGCTTCTGATGCCTTGCTGCTCTTTGCGTGGTGATATCGGGCTCCCTTTTTCGAGGACGCCGAGGCCGGTCCACGCATGGAGGAGGAAGCGTCCTCTCGTGGTGGAGGCAATTGAACTTCCAACGAATCGGAAGGCCCTATCTCTTCGTTGATGTTGTTGCCGCTATTCTTGCCGCTTGTGGAAACAGTCACGCCTCCTTCGTTACCCTCCGAAATGGACAATCGTGCCAGCATCTCCCCAGCGTCGCCACTCTTTTTCGAATTGGCATTACCGTATTGTCGGGAGCCATTGGCGGGGGATCCAAGCCTTTCGCCACCAACGATGTCGTCCTGCCCCATACCTGCCATGGTTTAAATAAATAGTCTACCCTTCGAGATTATTTGGTGTGTTGTTGTTGTTGTTGCTGTGTCGTCAATGTTCGAAAATGCTAACACAGCGATTATATGCAGTTGTCAACAGCCTTTGGCACGAGAAACACGCAGTGAAAACGGTGAGCAGCAATACGGAAGCGCAGAGTGGAGGGACCCCAAATAATTTTAGAATGTCTTGAGACATAGAACCAATCGTTAATGGTGCTGCCCGTTCACGCAGCAAATGTTGGTTGGTATCGTACTTTTAGCTCTGTGAAACTTATTTAGTAGGAGAGGCGAATAAGTACCAATTTTTTTCGTGATCTCGGTTATGCAGGTGCACACCTCCGGGGTATTTTTCCGCGCGATCCGGCCCACGGTGATTGCCCTTAATTAGGCCAATGTTCATTCTTTGGTGCCGACACGTGATTATGCGTACAAAAGGGTTCGGGTTAAAAGTTGATCTCAAAACACAAAAAATCTCCGAATGAATTCCCAATAATTCTCACGCGCAAAAAAATGTGTCGTCGGCCGGCCCGACAGCAATCGGAGCCTTTTTTAAACACGTCTCGAAATTTCGAATGGCGAGTCAATTTTTTGTACATGTATCTGTCAGGGTAGTTTTTGATATTTACCAGTTCCTGCTCCTGCCATGTTCTTTTCCGATCTGGCGTTATAATGAGATGAGAAAAAATTCAACAGACGAAACTCCAACTGCAGCGTTGTCCTTTTTTGCGAACAACAAACTACAACTTTGTTCAATTTGCATTGTGAAAATTTCAATCCCAACCAATTCTCACTGTGTTACATCAATAAAACAACTCAAAACAGACGACTATAATGGCAATATCTCTTCGGCGTTCGCGCCGTGCGACTAAGAAAGGCGTTTCAGAATATAATGTTGGCGATATCGTAGAGGTGAGTGATTTGGGTTCGGATCGATTGACATCGATCTTGATTTGATGCTTTTCCGTTGCGCCGTCGAAATCAATTTGGATGCCATCACGCTGGCGATAAGCTGCGATTTTCTGCTCGAATGCAAACCTCCGAACTACGTTTTTGCATACGAATTGTTGCGGAACTGCAAGGCAGTATGTTGTGTCATCGATTCAACGACGCCTGACACCACCGACATGGACAATCTCTCACGTTTCTGTTTCCTATTTGTCGTCGAACAGATTGATCGCCAACACGGTGTCATCGCAAGAGGTCGTTTGGCTCAGTTACTGACGGAGGGACCGTCACCGAATCCACGATGGCTCGTCAAGTTTGACAGCCAACCCTATAAAGACGAAGAGATGTACGAACGGGCGTTTGGAAAGCTTCTCCACTCGGTCGAAGAAACCGAGGAACAACCGGCTGCCCCGGCGGAGCCCGAGGCAACCAGCAGTGGGACTTCCCGCAAGACATCTATATCTTCGACAAACTCTGCGGCAGAAACGGCGATCGAGAGCAAGGGATCGGGGGCTTCCGGCGAAGGGGATAAGAGCGACGATAACAAAAAGAGCGAAGAAGATGCAAAGGCCGTTCAATTTCAAAAAAGCGGGACGCTTTCGAACGACAGTGCGGACGATTCGGGATCTCCCGAAGAAATGTCGAGATCGGCCCGTTCCAGGGCTTCGGCACGAGAAGCACGTTCCCGTCGTCGACAAGCAATGATTGACGATGCATCGGTTCCTCCGGGGACCGAGATTCTGGCGGGGAAACGAAAGATGCCTCCGCCGCCGGGACATCGCTCGAAACAGTTCAAAACAGAGGCGTACGCAGAAGACGGGGAGGTAGTCAAGGTCAAGCTTTTGACGGGCACGCTTTATCTGTACCGAGGAGCTCAGCGTCGTGTCGAATTTGTACGACGAGTGTAGGAGAATTCATGATTCCATCCAACGGAATCGAATCGAATACAATACAATTCAATCACCATGTATATATATTTCCTAAAGGCTTGCATACAAACACTGCAACTCTTGGAAACGAAAGGTTTGAAAAATTTGCACTCGATGACTTTCTTGTCGGTGTTGCGCGGGAAATGGATGACCAAATGATATATTTTGGGTATGCTTCATTGAACGATAATAATAAAATGACGCCGAACACGAAACAGAGTGGCTCTACGCTACGACGAAGACGATGGGTTATAACATCTAGTTTTGATTAACCTTTTTCACAAAATTAAAGCTAAATTGATTGGGCTTCCTAACACAACATCTCTATTTTCATCAAACGAGGATACAGGTTGTCATGCTGGGATTAGAGTATTTGTATTAGTTGCCAGCTTCTGCCGCACGGTGTCTTTGTCCCTCTTGTCTGGCTCGGATTTCAAGCATCTTCCCCTGCATCGACATGGCAATACTCTCAAGATTTTGCCTATAGAATTATCCAAGAAAAAAATGTCGTGAGATAGTTGGTTGAGAGGATTAATTGCCATCGATATTGCGAAGAGGGATGCGCTCCGAACTCCTCTCATCAACAGTATATTTCCGACATAGTGTACGTACCTAGTCGCCGCGACAGCCTTGGTAATGTTTTCGGAATTTGCGTCGACGATTTTCAATTTTCGATCCAAAAAGTCGTTCGTTTCGCTTGGCTTCTTCTCCACGTAAAAACCGGTCCCGATTTCTCTGTTATTGTTTCACATAAATGACAGCGAGAGAAAGAATTGTTCGTTCCAAGTTAGACGGAAAAGAAAAAGGAAATTCAGAAAATAGTCAGTAATCCGAAGCGTGCTTGCGAAACAGGTGGGCGATGAATGAATGAATCGAAATGCCACCATGACCAAAACCAAAATCAAAACTCACACTAGCAACTTGTTTGGCTCTCTCAGTTTTCCTGGCGCATACACACTCTCCGTCAATGGAATCATAACTTCCTTTCCTTCCGAAGAAGGCGATATTTCCGCAATCGCATTCGACGATGCCGTAAGACGGGCGGCTGCGGCACGAAGCTGAGCGTAACGACTCGTCAGAGCTTGAAGGCGTCCTTCTTCTTGCTGCTTGGCCTGGTTCAGTTCCTCCAGGCTCAGCTTGTCGAGGTCGACGGCTCCGGTTACTTGTTCTTGACTCGCCATGTTGGTTCGGTTTCTATTGTCCTTAGTCTTGTCGCGGGAACAATGAAAGGCCTTGGAGCTTTCTTGCTCAAGCGGGATTTATGTCGCGCAAACTTTTTTACGGGGTTTCTGGCACAACTAATTTTGGCACCACCAGTCAATTCAGCCAAGCAAGACGAAAACCCAGTCACATCAAAACCGTGACTGATGGAAGAAATTGTTGCTTCATGAGATGATGATACAATGATGTATTGTTTCCTATTCCTAGCTAGAGGGATATAAAAAGAGAGATATTGTTTTTCAATGGATTATTAATTTTAAATAAGTTTTGTGTCGGCTCCATGATTCGTTGAAGATCACAACTTCATACTTTATAGCGCTGTGGTGATTCTCATGTCGTCGAGGCCACAAAACAGTGTCGTCACAAATATTTTTTGTCGTTTTTATAGATAAAGGCTTTGAAATAATTCTCGAGAAGGAGAGAAAGCCACACTCTCGTCTCTATGGTCTGTATACCTTGATGAATTCGCCACGGTTGTTGCAAACGGGGCATGTCTTTAGGTTTTTACTGCAGGATAGGCAGTTGACTTGATGGCCGCAAGGAGTAATCACGCAGTCAATCTTATTTTCACAACAAATAATGCACTGCAATCAAAACAAAAGGAAACGAATATGTTAGTGACATCCCGGTAATGAAGCTGATTTCAAATCAAATCTTTTTCATCAAACTTACGGCGTCTGCATCGTTGTGATTTACGGAAGACCTGAATGATAGTCTGCTGATTGATGATTCGTCGTATTCACTTCCTGGAAACGTTCCATCGGCACCTAGTGAACTTGCAATGGAAAGTCCCTCATCGTAGACCGCATCATCCCATCGATGAGAGAAACCGTCACTTCGGTATTCTCCCATACCACTAGGAAGCGCAGCTAGAACTGCTTCCAGAGCTCGCAATGAACCTTTCAGATCCTTCGACTCGTAAATGGAGAAACCATTGTCAACTACCAAGTATCGAAGCACATGTACATGGACGTTGTCCATCGCAATCGTGAGAACAGAACGACTCTTCGAAGTAAGAATTGGATAATCTTGATCGCCTCCTTTCTTTGACTTTTTCGATCCGCCTCCCGTACGAATAACTTTGACAGGGCAGAAGTGATCTTCCATTAACCACCGAACAATGCTTAGATTTCCCCCTTCTACAGCACAATGGATAGGATACATCACTTCTTCTTTTTTGTTCGAAAACTGAGGAAAAGGTGTCCTGAGGTTGATGTTGCCACTTCCATACACCGCAATGGCCTCTTCGTAGTCCCCTTCGAGCAACGCCTTTTTGAAAGAACTACTCAAAATGTTGCAGCTTTTGCAAACTTTGACCTGCGATTCCTTTTTAAGGTTATAGGTCTCAGGAATAGCCTTTGCTGGCCACGATGTCGAACAGGCACTGCAGATGCAAACTCCGCAGTTTCTACAATGGCAAGCCCGACGGAAAACAGCAAACTTGCCTTTGCAGACATGGCAAGTCGAGTGGATCGTCGAATCTCAACATCTTCGGAGGTGCATTTGCAATAGCAGATTCCCTTGCTTCCTTCTCAGTAGAGAATGAAAATGCCTTGAGATATCTTGAAGCCTTTGTTGGATTTTTCGCCACACCCTTTTGATTTGTGTTGATAGTGGCAATCCACAAGTTTGTCGCAGTGTTGTGGTAAACCGTGGCGGTAAGCAAGATTCTCGAGTGAATCAACTCTGATTTTTGCTTCGAAACACCTGCTAATCCAGTTGCATCATTCGATACTTGATCGCCGAAGAATTTTTCCATGATCTGTGATCTCTTCTTCGGAGATTCCAACGAAGATTTGTTCGCTGTAGCAGACTGAGTTCTACCGAAACTGATGTCTCTTCCAATATTAGGATCAGATGATCCGAGCAGAACGATCGTCTGCATTGCTGTATGAACTAGAAACGGGGAGCGCCTACACTGCTATATCCGTTGGCAGGGTTACGCATTTCGCGCCTGGTTCGGAGCGTGTTTGGAGGTACAGCTGCCTGTCTAGTTCGGCTTGTCGATCTAGCTCTCGGAATTCGCGCCCTACTGGTGGAACGCGACCGGCCAGAACCTGCCACCATTCTTGGGGAGGTCACTGGCGGACGATCCCTAGATCTCATTTTCGTCTCTACTCGCGTTGTAGTTTGAACACTTCGGCGACTTGCGCTCGAAGATCGTTCCCGTCTAGATTGTCGAGTTTGGCTCACTGACCGACCCCTCTGAACAGTGACTATGGGTTGCTGTCTAGCATGACCAACAGATGCTGAATCTGTCACCCGCGATCGACCCCTTCCTCTAGGAGACAATGGTATCTTATGAGGAGGCGCCTTAAGCACAGGTACGGCCACTGCAATTGGCGTTGGTTTCGATTCCGATCTTTTGGAAGACCTAGGCCGTGATGAGCTACGTGGTTGTCGCTCCGAAGCTGAAGATTCAGATGAAGACGACACAGGGTTGGACTCATCACTTGACGAGGGTTTCGATACCTTTGGTGGACGTCTCTTTTGGGCACGGACAGGATGTTCTTCATTTTTGTCCATGTGAGGTTTTGGAGGAGCCATAGGTGCCCATGAGGCGTCGGAATTGATAGGTTTCTGCATCCATGTCGCAACACTATTGGTGTCATCTTTATTGCTTTTCTTCCTTACACTTTTACCAAATCCTCGGTCGTTTTGGTGAAAAGAAACTGGCGAAGGAGGAAACTCCACTTCAAATCCACTTGTACAAGTGTTTTCTTCGTCGAATGCAACCCATTCTTCGATCTTACTGTTCAAGACCATGTTGTCTTCAAATGGAATCGACAATTTAGCCTGTCTTCCACAATGTATTCGATTGAGTTATGTACCCTGAGTGAGCACCTTACAATCCTTTCGTAGATAGTGCTGTAAGATAACGATACCTCTAAAGAAGCAGTTCGGTGTCAACTGGTATGTTTTACCGGTGTCGTTCAATAGTTAGGAGACGGAAGCAACGTCAAACATACACAACGGTCAACTTGCAGTTATTTGATTGCGTTCGGAATAAAATTTCACGATCAATTTGAAAGTCACACATACGGCTTCGAAAATTGTGATTTTAGCGATGGCGCGATTTCGAAAAATTGTCGCCAATAAAACAACGGTCGCGGATTTAGTCTTGAGAAACTAAGTCACGAGTATATTTGTCTTTTGGGGGTTCCCCAAACTCAGGGGAGAAGAAAGTATCAGATTTCGCGCCAAAACTTGTCATTTTTCGGTTCGTGAAGAAGCAATTTTTCTCTACAGTACGAATTGCACGCAACTTGTACGTTTTCTCGCATACCAAACTTTCATGTGATGAACAACATCATTGATAGGAAGTCGTTCAAGCCCATGACATCACAAACAACACTTTCTGAAACTACCGAATCTGCCCTTCTCTACTACCATTTTGGAAAAGGCCATTGGATCTACTGAAATGTCATCCGGAGAACTCCCCCTTGAAATCTACCACCGGACCAATGCCATTGGATCTGGAAGTTATGGATCGGTTGTAGTCGTCTACGATGACGAGGGCGAAGAGTATGCTATGAAACTATTCGATGACGACGAGGAGGATGAAGATGATGAAGATAGTTCTGACTATGGAATCAATTTAGGTGCCCTACGCGAGATATCTATTCTGCGCCTGCTGAAAGAGGAAAATGCGCATTCCAACATTATTGAAATCCACGATGTCCAGACTTCCTTTGGAGAGGAGGATGACGAAGAGGTCGGCATCTATGCAATGGCAATGCCACTCTATCCCGACGGAAGTTTGGCCGACGCATTTTCCAAAATCACAACCAAAAAGCAAAAAGCTGTGGTTGCACACGGAATTCTCAAAGCCATTGCATACTTGCACGAAAATAAGATCATACATCGTGACATCAAGTCTGATAATGTTCTGCTCAAGTTCGATGCCAATCGTGGAATTTTTGAGCCCGTCGTAATCGATTTCAGCTTGGCAAAATTCGTTTCTTCGGACGACTTTCCGGAGTTCGAACCCACTCACACGGCATCGGTGGGGACACCAACCTATCGGGCACCCGAAGTTGTAGACGAACAGCCCTACGGACTACCTTCTGACCTATGGAGTGTTGGCGTTGTGCTTCTTGAGATGTTGCAAGGGAAATGCTTCGAATCGTTCAAGGACAAGGGAGCCATCAAAGAGATTTCACAGTGTCTCGATAGCTTGCCTGAGGGACAACCTTTCCCTACTCTGCTTCGTGGCTTGTTGGAGCCCGATCCTGCGAAGCGTTGGACTGCCCGCCAAGCTCTGAATTGTGACTTGTTTGCCAAATTCAATTTATCAGAAGATTCCGATTCAAAAACATTTCACATGATATCTTTGTCGGATGCTTTGCCCATCGAGGGAGACGAGAGTGATGACGATGAAAGCATCGGAAAAGAAAACCAAAGAAATCAACGCGAAAAAGACTCGTCGCAAAAGAAAAAGAAGGCCAACCCGGTCGTAACCAAACGTTCAAAGTTTATTAAAAAAGTTTGCGATTGGATGGAATGGGACAACCCTTTGACAGCAAAAGCAGCTATGGTCTATGCTACGCAAATGAATGAAATTACTGGCAATGTGGACGATATGGATGCGTCCAATACCATGTTGGACTGCCTCGTTTTGGCCCACAAGTTTTTTGAGTGTAACTTGAGTGGAACAAGCGACCTAGACGATTTATACGAAAAGTTTGGGCAGAGTTGCTTCGACGCCGACGAATATCTAGGCAATGAAAATACAATCTTCTCAATGATGGACTTTTGCTTATATCCCAGGTGACCAAGTCCTATATCACAGAGGCTCGAAGATGAACTGCAGTAGCTTGCTTTCCACTTCTATATCTTATTATTTCTATTGTAACATCGCGTTGATAACTCTGCTTTGATTGCATGTACGTACGTGTTTGATCATAATGATCGGTTTGATTTCGAGCCTCTTGGTTCGAAATCGTACAAACCCCGAAAGAAATCGTCGCGAATCGAACAAAGTTCGCGACTTCTTTTGGGGGGTTGTTTTCCCGGTTGTTGGGAGTTGTTGATCTGCTAATTTCTATCGAAATATCACGGCAGATCCGAAGACAAGTGTATCGATGGACAGTCAATGAAGCTTCGTGGCTTCATCCCTACATTTTCAGGCACACAGTCCAAATTGCGATTCGCGAAAGAATAATGTCCTTTCTACTTACCTTGCCTCCACCGCCGGTTGATTGTTATGTATGTTTTTTTGTTTAACATAACAAGGATCTAACAAAGATCCGAAGACAAGTGTATCGATGGATAGATCAATGAAGCTTCGTGGCTTCATCCCTCATTTCAAGCACACAGTGGCCAATTATCGTTTGGTTCAGTGCTCCCAGTTCCTAGCTCTGGGTCCCGAAGGACCCTCGGCATCGGCTAACCGGGCTTACACTGCCTTATCCCCGTGGGGACCACTGTGTGTGATCTATCACTTATACCTGTTCTCATCCACATAGCCCGGATTAGCGTCCTTTGGACGATCCAGTCGGCAGAGATCATTGCAGGCTCGTCAGGGATTTGTCCGGGGTCCATTGCATTCTCACAACAACTTTCCCGTAGCGCTCCATTGAGTACTTCCCTCCTGTCAGCCATCCTGCTCCCTCCTTTGTGGTTTATGAGTTACACTTGTCTCCTCATCTTCGAAGTGCGTAAAAAGAATACCATCGTGGTGTCTTGTCGTTCAGCGTAACAGTTTGTTCGTTTACCCCCCTCTTTCTGGCACCATGCCGCCGTAGCGTGAGCTCAGTCGAGATCTTCCGCGCATGCAAAGCATGCTTCAACGGTCTCGAGTTCCTGGCCTTTTACACGGAGGAACAGTGACTGTGGCTTACTTCGACTCACCTTTTCCCCTTTGAGATCATAGCAGATGTAGGATTATTTCGGGGATCAAACCATGGGCGCCCCCCATGGTGATCCCTATAGCGTCTCTCCCTTGGGCTGCTACCTCCACTCTTACCATCTGCTACTCGCTGGGTACTCAAGCTTTTACACTAGGTTATTCTAACCTTCGAATGCGAATTATGAGAGGAGGAAAGTGATTTCTGAAGGAGCAAAAGAGGGATAGTGGATGCATTTTTACTGCATCCGACGTGTTTGCTCTGTAGAAGTCAGTAGAGATTGTACAGAGAGCAGCTTTCGACGGCTTGGTTTCAGCTTGTAACGAGGTTTTACCGTAGTTTGTAAATGTGGTTTTCCGTTTCCATTCGGAAACGTTCGTAGAAACGTACGAGGAAACGTACGGTATCTGGTTTGAAACAGACTGAATCTGGTTTGAAACAGACGACGAAACTGAATTCTGCAGGTTGGAGGCAGCCATTGTGAATTGCTTATCGTCGTACTCGTGTCGATCGACTGAGAAGCAAAGCCGTGAAGCGATTTTAGGTGTCAACGAAGATCTAACGGTTTTAGATTGTTTTCTGGCCTCGTATGTTTAATATGTACGTACGTATCATCTTTCTTGAAAAGAAATTTTAGACGCACATTGAATTAATGCATCGTACATTGAAATTTCGAGAAATAATTTCCCAAATCCTCCATTTAAGTCGCGATTCAAAACTCTTATGACTTCCGAATGATTTAAAATCGTTCTCCCACCGACAACATCGTGAACAGTGTTTCGGTTCTTCGACTTGTGGTATTTTTAAGTTGTCATATGAAGTAGTTATGGTTGAGAGAACGATGACCTGAGCAACACTTATATCTACCCGCCGCTTATTCTCAAACACAACATTAAACTTCTTCTCGGCAATAGAAAGAGATGTCCCACCCATTCGATGAAATCCCTCAAACCAAAAAAATAAAGCATGGGGAAGTACGTTCAAACGAGTTGACTTCGGAAATGGCAGCTGCTACGACGACGACGAAGCCGAAATCAATGCGGGACCCCCATGAAATTCTTCGAGCAGCCATAGAATTTAAGAGTAGCAACGGTTCTTCGTCGATGCGGTCTACCTCTTCGTCTTCTTTATACCCCCCTGTGGAAAGTGTGAAACGAGCCGCTTGTGATTTTGATTCCGAAACAGAATGGTTCAGTGCCAACGGATCGGACAAAAAACATTCTGCATCCACAATCAGCAATGGATACCGCCAAGTAACACATAGTTCGGAAGTCAGTACATCTACGGTGGAACAATCACCGGGTCTCACCGAAGCTGAGGCCTCCGTTACGATCGTTGATGATGGAATCATTCATCCACTCGAAGCGGAATCTGTGGTTCAAGCAGAACTGGTGAATCAAGTCGAGAATGGGAATGGACGCAACCAAAAACCACATATGAATGGCGAACATCACCACGAACCTCTCAACAATACGGATAATGTTGTCTCTGATATTGCTCCTAGTAACAACACCGAAATTGCAACAGAGGCAACTGTCATTGCAAGTGGACCTGAAGAGAAAGCAACGAGAGCTGCTTGGGCAGGAGACTCTACCGAGGCAGTGGTTCTTCCGTCAGAAAGTCATTCAGGTCTCATTCGAGGATAAGAAATCTTCCTCGTTGCAAAATGAAGATGTAGTGATGGTCGAAACGATATCAGAGGAATTGTCTGCACAAAATTTTGCGAATGAAAGTGGCGATGCTGACATGAATATGGTAGCCGATGCCTATGCAGAATCAATCAATCATTCTGCACAAGCCGAACTTGTAAGAAATGCGTCTGCAAACAACCTCGCTTCGAACGGTGTTGGCGATCAATGTTTTGACACTGTAGCCGTGGTCAATGAGGGTGAAACACCTTGCGAAGCGACAGTCTTGGATTGTGGTCCTCTTGACAAAGCCACCTATACCCGCCTGGAGCACTCCAGAGGTAGCGCAGGTACTTACCAACCCGAAGCGTTTCCTGTTTCTATAGAAGAGGAGGATCAAAAAGTGATACCATGCACAGATAACCTGGAAGAAATACAAGGCACTGTTACGAGTATTGGCAATCGGGCAGAAATCCTCAAAATCAGCGAAGAATTTCACCCTGCAGAATTAGAGACTGAACGCGCTACAACAGCAGAGTTAATTGGGAATCCTGGTCGTGTAATCTCTGATTCTGGTCGTATTTACGATAAGGATGCAACGGGAGACAATATTTTGAAAGAAGAGACGAACCAAACTCCCTTGATTCCTGCAATACCGGAACCGCAACCATTCGCATGTTTCACAGCACCCTCAAGTACGAATGATACAGATAGTATCCGTTCTGAATTTACGCTTCAAAGTGTCAAGATTCCGTTCTCTGAGCTGGAAGTTTGCGTTTCACCCAGAACCCTGCTTCCTTCGTCTGTGTATTTCGCTGAAGAGACGCAGTCCTGGAGGGCAACGCTTAGTACAGTTCAAAAGGCAACCGGTTTCGAAAACTCAAGGCAGATTTCGCAAGGTATCAGAGCGTTTGACGTGCGGACACAGAAACAGGCAATCTGTCTGGCAAAGGCTTGGACACCACCAACAATGAAACCTTTTTCTGAAAATCCAGAATGCCACATTTGTAAATTGCCATTTAATTATCTCCGAAGAGCTTGTCACTGCAGAAACTGTGGAGTATGCATATGCTTCTGCTGCGTTGCGCAATGGCCATCAAAGATGATTCCGCAAACGTACAATATCAAGGACGAGAGTACAGTCAACATTTGCAAGGCATGCGATTGGCTATGTTCCGAGTTTAGGTTGGCGCTTCTGAATGGCGACCGCGACAAAGCGGTCACCTTATACAACAAAGGGAATATCAATCTGGTTACGCCATTTGCGAATATAAAGGGAGAAGTTTTGTAAGTGTTTGATGTTATTCGTTTTGTTCGCACTTCCGATTCGTTGCCATTCTTTTCTCAATTCTTCATTCTATCCGACATTGCAATTCAACGACAGCTACCCCGTTCACGTAAGTTCAATCGAAGAAGCTGCGATCCTGTAAGTTTCTTTCTCGTTTTCGATACTCATCCACTTTCTGTTTTAGTGCGCTGTTCTAGGGAAGAGTTTATGGCTCTTGAAATGGTTGATCGAAGACAATTGTTGCCAAATGAAGTCGACAAGTATTGGTAGCGGGGAAAGAGCATACAGAAAGAATGGTTATACGCCCATCCTTACCTCTAAATCACGGAGCTTGTTAAATATTGCGTTGTCGAACAACAGTGTTGACATCATAAGATATCTCGTCCTAGAGAAGGACATGGTACTGCAAGAAGAGAAGAATCTTCCAGTGGAAACGTTGCTCAAGGCCATCGATTCGATACTTCGAGCAACTTAGGATTCTAATGCGTTATCTGATAACGATGCAAACAACTAGGAAATTGATTTACCTACACCTCGCTCTAAGTCTGTAAACAATCAAAATTACTAAATTACTAAATTTATATGCAGGTAAATGAAATTATTGAGTTCAAAATTCAAAATCTTCTTCAAAATTCATTCAAAAAGAGAGAGGCGAGTGATCGATTCCCTCGAATCGTATCGTAGGCCGAATATGTACTGTAAATGCAAAAAAATCCTAAAACAAATATCAACTTTTGAAGATCCTCATGGCGGTGCAACTCTGCTTGCAAAGCGGACATTCCGATAGACGGTTGCCACAATCCGAGCAACAAACCTGGTGGCCGCATGGGGACATTACACAATTCATCGACTTTTCGTAGCAAATGATGCACTACGTAGGATAAAATGAAGAACGAAAGAAAAAGTTGAGCCAAGAAATGTTCGTAAACAGCTGAACAACAAACCAGTCACAATGCTCAATTTAACGTACAGCATCATCCACAGTGGTCACAGAATAGATCACAACCACTACCACAGGTAGTCAAAGCTCCGAACGATTGATTTCCTGGACGCATGAGAGCTTCCAATGTCTTCGCGGCTAGGGCGGGGTCATTAGTGTCAGAGACGCTTAGATTCTTGCCCACCAAGTACTGGAGAATGTCGACCTTTGGACGTCCAGTCATGGCAAGGTCCATCAAAGTTCTCTTCTCGGAAGTCTGAATGGATTGGAGTGTTCCTGACACAGGGCTGCGTCTCACAGAGAGTGGGCAACCATGGGCGTCAACGAGCCATTTCACGAGATCCAGATTCCCACCCATCACAGCACAGTGAATTGGGAACCTTCGAATAATTGAGAAGCAGAAAACGAAATGTTTTGTGAGAGAATGAAAAACAAACACATTTGCAATCTCAACTTTTCTACTTCGAGTCCTAAACTTACATTGCTTCCTTTTGGATATCCGCGAAGGTGCAGCGCAAGTTGATGTTGCCCTTCGCATGAATGAGAACCGCATTGTTGTGTTGCCCTTGCAACAAAGCCATACAAAATGCGTTGCTGAGCCAATCGCAAGATTTGCAGACTCGAACCGTGTTCGAAGGAGCGTACTTTTTGCCATAGAGGTACGTCTTTGGTACCATTCCCACACCCCAACGGCGAGAGCAATTGACACACATTTGCACACCACAATTCACGCAGTTGGACAAAGGCGAACCATACTTGATCGTGCAACACGAACATCTTGGTTCGCCAGTTACCTTCTTTGGAGGACTGTAGGCTTTCCCAAACTTTCTTGCATCTGTCTCTGTCGCAAAAGAAAAGCTCAAACACTTGCGTTTGTTCTCATCGACAGAAAACGAAATGCGAGTGACCCAGCTCGAGGTGGGCACGCTGTAGTGAACAGAGAATTCGTGAAGTTCGCGTTTGCGAATTGTCTTATCAGAAAGGTGACTGATATCAAACGACGAAACACGAGGACGACAAGCCACCTCTCTAGACTCTACAAGAGAGGTGCCCGAAGACACAGAAATGTCTGAGGCGGAATCGATACTCGTCATCTTTTTGATATGATATCAATTGAATGAGATGACGAGATGCAATCACAACCGAAACCTAGGAAAGGTTTCAGGAATGGCAAGCGAGATTCGTGTTGTGCTGCTGATGTTAGTGTGTGATGACCAGGCCTTTGATTCCGATGTTGGTGTCTATTCCTCAGCCGCGATTCATATATATTCTCAATTTGAACTTTCTCATGTCCACAGATGTGCTACCGGAGGCACTAGCTTGTTCCGTGAGTCATGCTTTTTCCATCAATAGAATCAATAGAATTCGCTTATGCCAGAAGTCGTAGACGTAAGAATTCTACGATACTGTACCCGTTGAAGCGAACCCGTTTCCACGGGTATCGTTTGAAGGAATTCGGTGATATACATAAGGAATTGCTGATGGATTCGCTGTTCTCTTCGTAGCACAATTACTGCAACCAAATAATAATTCTATCCGTTTGAAAATCAGACGTGGATAACAATGCGCGCCCAATGACGTACCTCCTAAGTGCGATACTTGTAGTGTCAAAGAACTCGGACGTGTATCTTTCCTTCGTTCTTGAAAGCGCGAATTTAGCCATCTGCTTGAAACACCTACTACAAGAACGATAATTGTAACGTTTACCGTTAATTTGTTACAGAAGGCACGGTCACACATTCAATTGTGTTACAGGGAAAATGATTGGCACGTTTGTAGCACAACTTCTAGTAGAAGTTTGCAAATGATTACTTAAAGAATCAAATTAATTACGATTAACGCACTACACCCTCGGGCATCTTGTTCTCTTTCTGGAGAACCTTAATGTGTTACGGTAGGTCCTACAAGTTCAAGTACATCACCTAAGCTGCTTCCTCCTGTTCCTTTTCTTCTCTGTACTTCTTCATCAATTCGTCCTGCGTATTTCGAGCCACCTGACTATGCTTGAAGTATTCCATCGTGAATTCTCCCTTACCTTGAGTTAGAGACCGAAGTTCTGTAGAGTAACCAAACATGTTTGATAGCGGGACTTCGGCTAAAATAGTGGTACCGCTTCCGTCGTCATTGACATCACTGCTTTGAATCATTCCCATGCGACGATTGAGCGCAGCGACAACTGTTCCTTGAAACTCGGAAGGAATTTCTACCTCCACTCTCATGACGGGTTCCAAAATAGAAGGGTTGGCCTTTTTCATCGTAGTCACGGACGGCATTGGCCATACACGTGCGAAATGCCATATCAGACGAATCGACAGCATGGGCTGCATCAAACAAAAAACACAATTTGGTGAGAATGGCGATGTATTTAGCACTATTGTTTTGTCATGATGAAAGGAGTAGACATTTGTTTAAGAGACGTACCTGCTCCGTCTTGCAAGACGACACGCATTCCTTCAACTTCACTACCAACTAGGGCTCCCTCCACAGTGGCATCTTGCATTCCCTTTTCGCAACTGCTGTAAAATTCTGGCGGAATGTTTGTTCCGATACATTGATTGTCGAAATGAGTAGTTTGTCCAAGCTCTTTCTGTTCTTCCTCGGACAACGGTTCAATATATCCCATCACTCGTGCATATTGACCAGATCCACCGGTTTGCTTCTTGTGAATCCAATCGAACTTTTGCTTTTTGTTGATTGTCTCTTTGTAGTTCACGTTTGGTGCACCGGTTATGCACTCGACTTCGTATTCTCTACTCAATCGCTCGATGTAAACTTCGAGATGGAGCTCACCCATACCACTGATGATTGTTTCCTGGGTGTTTTCGTCGACTTTGACACGAAGGGTTGGATCCTCCTTTGTGAACTTATTGAGTGCCTTTCCGAGCTGGTTTTGCATCGTCGTTTTCTTGGGTTTGAGAGAAAGACTCATCACGGGTTCGGGAACGAACATACTTGCCATTACGAGGTCGGTGCTTACCGCAAGAAAATGTGTCCATACTCTTGCAATCAACTCCAAACATTGCGACGACTTCTCCAGCACCTGCCTCATCGATTTCCTCCATATCATCGGAATGCATTCTCACGATGCGTGCAAGCTTGATTTTCTTTCCGTTGTTGACGTTCGTAATGTAGTTTCCTTTCTTGAGCATACCCTGATAAATTCGCATGTATGTGAGTTGGCCGAATCTAGTTTCGTCAAGCTTGAACGCAAGAGCCAACAGAGATTCATTGCTGTCACAAACAATTGCAACGGGTTCCTCGTCTTTTGTCGTGTCGAGAGCAAAGTTTTTCTTTTCGCTGGGCTCGGGCAAATAGTCGATGACTCCGTCCAACAAGGGTTGTACACCCTTGTTCTTGAAAGCAGATCCCATAAACACCGGCACAAAGGCACACGCAATAGTCTGACGACGAATGGCCTCCTTCAATGTTTCAACGTCGGGGAATTCTTCCATCAAAAACAGTTCCGCAATATCGTCATCCACATCTGCCAATCGCTCCAACAGCTCCATTCGCTTTTCTTCTACAAGATCTTTCATATCATCTGGTACGTCTCCATAGACGATTGTTTCACCTTTTTCTCCATCGAACGTGATGGATCTTTCTTCGATTAAATCCACAACACCCTCGTGGGCTCCCTCGAGACCAATAGGAATTTGCACGGCCGCGGCATTCAGTTTCAATTGATCCCGGAGTTGTTCGATAACGTTGTCGGGTGATGCACCCTGTCGATCCAATTTGTTGACAAAGGCCAAACGAGGGACATCGTACCGTTTCATTTGACGATCCACTGTAAGCGACTGCGATTGAACTCCCGAAACTCCACAAAGAACCAAAACACCTCCATCCAAAACACGGAGAGCTCTTTCCACCTCGACGGTAAAATCAACGTGACCCGGTGCTATAAAACAATTACGATACACAAACAACAGAAGAAAATTGGAAGAAGTATCCGTTAGTTTTCGTCAAATCAATGAAAATACAACTCGCATTTTGTCGCCACAGAACGTACTGTCGATAATGTTGATGTGCGAGTCGTTCCACTGGCAAAAGGTTGCCGCCGACTGAATGGTAATTCCCTTTTCTCGTTCCAGTTCCATGCTGTCCATTTTTGCCCCGACGCCGTCCTTTCCGCGAACATCGTGAATCGAATTGATTTTTCCAGTGTAAAAGAGGATTCGCTCGGTCAGTGTGGTCTTTCCACTATCAATGTGGGCACTGATTCCAATGTTTCGAAGGGCCGCCTTTTGGTCGGTGCTCATCCATCGATTCGCCACGAGGGAGGACAGATTCAAGGGAACCGCGTTTCGGTTCACCCTCGAAGCAATGGATGCGAATCGAAGCAAGCCTGTCATTTTTAAATGTCGACGATGACAAGGAAATCGGATTCTTCGTTTGCCTTGGAATGTCTGTTACACTCGACTGAAGATACTTGGTACTAAAGCAAGAACAATACCGTATTCCAACTACCGAGAATGAATTTTCAATTTTTGAGAATGAATCATTGTTTCCGCGTTCAATCGGAGAAAAAAGTGCGGGTCCACATAAATACCCAACGCCTGGCGGCCAGACTCTCAAAAGGCGACGATACGAACCCGTTTTTGAGTTTAATCGAACTAATCAATTAGCACATACAATTTAACGGCTTTTTGATTAGCTCGATTCAATGTTTAACGGCTGTTTGTTTAGTTCGATTAAAAAATTTCAGTTTAATCGAATTAATCAGTTGGCACATACAATTTAACGGCTTTTTGATTAGCTCGACTCAAAATTTAACGGCTGTTTGTTTAGTTCGATTAAAAAATTTCAGTTTAATCGAATTAATCAGTTGGCACATACAATTTAACGGCTTTTTGATTAGCTCGACTCAAAATTTAACGGCTGTTTGTTTAGTTCGATTAAAATAATTTCAGTTTAATCGAACTAATCAGTTGGCACATACAATTGAAAAACGGGTTCGTATGAACTCAAAACAGGTTCGTATGAACCCGAAATGGATTCCTGATTTTTTGACTTTTCTTCAATTTTCGGATGTTTCATCAAAAGAAAAGAACGAAAACGAATTCATCCCACAAAGTGATCATGGTTGCGGGATCACCGCATCAATAGTAAATCTCTTGAGCGTCAAGAACAACGACGATACGTCGATCACTTGAATCACCTGGTGCCTTAAAAGAAGCCGGTTTCTCTCGAGAGGTTTTCTACCAGCGTCGAATTGTGACAAATTTTTTAAAATAAATTACAAGAAGGTTTCTTTTATTTGATGATTATGTTTCTATTTATTTCATTTGCCTAAGGAATCGATAACGATTCCACTGGCTGCTCGAGTGAGTCGGTCTTTCAAAGCCAGAGTCAACGCATCTGGCGAAGAGGTTTCGTTCGTCGGAAGTTCGATCGTGTCGGCGATTTCGGGGAACAAAATGTGCTCGGCTTGTTGGATTTTTTCTGCCCATCGGAGGGTTTCAAAGACTTGCTTGGTAGCCTCGGCCGAGTTCCCGGTCTCGCTCAGGTCTCGATAGGCTAGCGCCAGATCTTTCCATTCCTTGATCTTGCCCCCGAAATCGATCAAAACAGACTTGCTTAGATACTCCTTATCGCTGTCGCTAACTGGTGACGATGTTGCGGTGCTGCAGAGTGAAGTGGATAGAATGAAACTTGGTACGTCTGGTGAATAGTGACGAATGGTTTGCCCGGGTGCGACGTTTGCCACTGTCTCGTCGGTTGCCTTTTTGGTCAGCGCCAGTACTTCAAAGTTGTCAGCCAATCCGGCCTTTTCCAAACACTCTTCGATATCCCGCAACGAGACGGCTCCCTGTCGAAGCAGGGTTATTTTCCCCTTTTTGTCGTCCATCATTTCAATCTTGGCGACGGACGATTCTACCCCCACTTGGCAGACGGAAGTCTTGAGATTTTCTTCCTCCTGTTCTTCTTCGACAATCCAAACATCCTCGTGCTGCAGGTCATGCCAAACATGACTCGATCGAGTTGGTGAGACGTGGCCAAACTTGTTGGCGCTTGGGGCTGCGATCGGAACCTGTGCTGCATTGATGAGCGCAATGGAAATAGGGTGTTGCGGAGACCGACAAGCACAGAATCCCGTGTTTGCCATCAGAATCGAAGGGACGTCGGGTGCGGCTTTTGCAACCATTGTGAGGGGGCCGGGCCAAAACTGATCCGTGAGCGATCGCAACGCCTTGTCTTCTAGGGAATCCGTTTCGGCAGCCCAGAGGTCGAATGCCACTTGGCTGTCCGTGACATGGGAAATGAGAGGGTCGGTCAGAGGTCGTTCTTTGGCTTCAAAGACTTTGATGATTGCCGACTCATCCAATGCATTACAGCCGAGGCCATAGACAGTTTCTGTCGGAAAGGCAACCAGCCCGCCCTGTCGGAGACGTTCGCCGCATGCTTTCAATTCGGTGCAAGGGACAAGTTTGGCAGACACCTTCGACACACCAATTGTTTCTCCGTTTCCCATTGTTTTGTTTTCGTCTTGAAGGACAACTCCTGTCATGCTTGTCACTGTTCGATACCGACGATGCTTTTGAAGCGAAGATCCGAAATTGTTCTTTTGAAAGAGGGTTGAATGCGTCCGAGTTCCGACAGACCCGGAACGAAGATTATTGAAAGATTGCGACAACAGCGAAAAGGAGGAAGAGAATCTGAGATGCCGTACAGCTATTGTCATCGACACCCAAAAAAGTAGTGTGCGCATTGATTATGTAGCCTTGTGAACATCAAAATATAATCTTCTTGTGTTGGCACAATGCAAAAAGTGCATTCGGATATCTCGATGTTAGTGAGACCCACAGTGCAAAAGGTTTGGCGTTCACAACCTGACAGGTTTGGAAACAGCTCGTAAAAGAAGAAAAGTGATTGATCGAAGACGAGGGTTTGATGGACGAACGATTTTTTTTGCTTGGATGTGATTTGGAGAAATCTCGTACGGCGACCAGACTGGAGCGGAAAATTTTCAGTCACGCACTTCAGTCGTAAAAGAATGATTGGAGGGAGATCTTCACATCATCATCATCAAGACCGATATATTATAATCGTCGATGATTATTGTCTATCTGTTTCATAACAACCACTCTGAAAGTTGGCGACTGTGATAAGATTGACAACGAAACAATCATTCAAGATGGAAGACGTTCAGACCAAGCAGAGTCTATCAGACGCGGAAGCCACTGTATCAAACAAAAACACAGACAACAACAAGTCTCGAAAGAGAAAACGACCATTTGATGATGCTCTGACAACGGCCTACTCTTCGGTATCATTTGCTCCCCGAAAGTTGACTGGTGAATGCCCTCCCGACAGCCCTCATTTCTTCTTCTCTTCATCCTATACTGTCATACCATCCGATGTGGAGTCGGAGAGTAAAGAAGAAACTGTTGCCCATTCCAACGACGACACGGGTATTCAAATTCAGCAAGTTGTTCATCAACACGTCAACGGCCTTTGCATGGTTACTGCAGGCGAACTGTCCATCCCGGAATCGATGATATTAAAGTCGATTCGATTTCTCGCCAAAGAAGCACCATCGTGTAGCAATGCCGCGAAGCGAAAACGCCAAGCAAAGATGTTGAGGGGAAAGGGCAAAGTGGATCACGTCGTCACTCCATCTACCTGTGATTGCCGAACTTGTCTTGGAGGAGCGATCCGACGGAGAAGAAGGAAAGGAAGATAGCGAAAATCCCAAAACGACGATCATTCCACTCTATGCCTGTGTCTGGGGTACAATTCTGGAGGTGAACAGCACAGCTCTCACACCGGATGTCCTTTTGAGCGACCCGTTACTGGATGGATTGTAAGTCTGTTTCAAGATAGAATGGACGGGCAAAGTGTTAGTGCCTATCAGATCATCTCACACTTTTACATGTTCTTATCGATTTTTACAGTATTGCGATCATTCTACCTACAGGAAAATTCCCTCCGACTCAGTCAATATCCGAAGCGATCGATTCAAACCCTCCAGTAGATCCTGATCGAAAGGATTCATAATTGAGACGATAGTGTGTCCAATCGATTCGATAAAGTAGGGGATTCCTATTTTCAGTGCAAATAGAACAAATTTTACCTTATGTCTATTTCAATCTATTGTTTACTTTTAAAGGTAGAAAGTTTTGATTGCCACCATGACGGAAGCGGAGCTTCTACATCAATGCCGAGTTGCGGTATTGTCAGATGGCAGGCATGTAGAAAAATGCGTTTCGAATCATCGCTGCCAGAATTTTCCTTGTCGCTTTTGTTGCCGTAAAGTGGATCCCCCCATACAGGGCTTTTCAAAACTTCTGATGCATGGACGCGAATTTGATGCTTTCGACCGGTAAAGATTTCAAACTCTATCATCATAGCGTTGTCGTCACCATCGTCGTCCGATGAGGACTGGTAGCGTTCCAGCACGTTGTATTTAGATCGAGCGGGCCGCCGATTCACAGGATTGTCGATCAAACCGCATCCTTCCTCGGGGATAGACGAGTCTGACGATTCTCGAAGCAGAGCGACGTACTTTTTGGTAGTTCGTCGCAGAAAGAATTCGGAAATTAGTGTCGCGTGCATTTCATTGGTCTTCGCCAGGACTATACATCCAGATGAGCCTCGATCGAGTCGATGAACCAACCCCAATGCGTCGGGGTTCAGTGTCGAAAGGTTCACATTGCAGTTGATTAAAGCATCTTCCAAACTGAAATCGGATGATTCCGACGAATTTCCGCTCTTTGATTTCTTTTTGTTCTTCCCTTTTCCTTTTTTGATTTTTCCCGCCGTTGTCTTTTTGACATGAAAGCACGGGGCGCCACTTGGTTTGTTTACAACAGCAAAGTCATCTGTTTCCATGAGAACTTTGAAATCATCACCGAGAATTTCTTTCAGATTGTCCTCGGCCTCGACAAATGTTGAGGATTGTTGGCGACGTGCGGAGGCAAGCAACTTTCTGCGTTTGCTTCCTGCAGCCTTTTTGCTTATTCGTTCGGCTTCTTCTAAAAGTGAATCTGCCAAACTGCCACAATCGGGATCATCACATAATGCTCGATATGCCAATGAGTATGTTACGACGTCGGGTGTGATATCACCAGTGTCTTCGAGAGCTTCCATGAGCGCGAGAATTCGGCTTGACACAATGCTTCCGTTTGACGATATTTCCCCGGATGGTGGAAGACAGGTGGATCCAATCAAGGCATTCATTATACTAGCAGAGACTCCCTTCCTACCTCCACTAGCTTGAAGAATTGCCGGAACCAAAGTTTCTTCGATATCCAACTTTGAGTCCACCATCATGGATGACGATATTGCTAGCTCTAGAATCCCATCTGTCTCCTTTTCCTTGTAACTTTCATCGATGTGCTGGGCCAAGTCAGAATACAATGCGGCATCTGTTGCGGAAAGACTCGTCGAATGGCATCGTACAGGACGGAATTGGTAATCGTTGTTGTGTTGAAGCCATAAGTTTCTTCCCGAGTGAGCGAAACGGTTGCGAGAGCGCTGGGCAGAAAGAAGCAAGGCTTCCGACGATGGCAAATTGCTGCGTAAATGCAACGGAACCAACGTGAACAACAATGAAGTGAACTTATTGCGCCATCTCACTGAATGAAACATTGGATATCGTTCCTACAAGAAAGATTCCTCGTCCGGCACCCTCCGATTCGGAAAGAGAAGGAGATAGCAAGTTCTTATCCAAGAATCCAAAGAAGAGTCGTTGAACGAATCCCCTAATCTCTCTCTCTGCTCGGCTACTCTGTCGACAGAAGCAGAATTCAATTTTTGTGTTGGAATTGCCATCAACATGAATGATGAAGAATCACATCAAACATCAAACATCAAACCATCACAGAAAACTTGTGGACGTCGAACAGACTGTTCGACTTTGTCAATATATCTTAGAGTTAGGGGTACGTGTAGGACTATGAAGTCACAAAGACACAATAGCAAAAATGTACGTACATGCGCTTCGTGTTTCTTTGTTGGTCTATAAATTTTGGAATCATGTTCTAGAAACGACATATTTTAAAAGAATTATTCTGAAAATCTACGTGTAGCTGTTGACGCCAATTCGAACAATTTAATCATCTTGAGGACTTGGATTGATGAGGCGATTTCGGAAACTTCCTTGGAGCAAGAATGAATACGGTAGCTGATAACGCTTGAACATAGCAATCAAATTCCACCAAATGGTAGCCCTGACATCTCTTCCACTTCGCCACGAAGGATCTAGAATCTGGGTAATGCTCTTATTTTCCCCGATAATGTGACCAAGTTCCTTTCTCAACACCCATGGAGAAAGAAATTCGCAATAAAGAGGTGTCCCTGGACCCTGCGAACCCTCGAATGTATTGGAAGAGCAAGACACCTTAAATCGTGGAACAAATCGGTGGCTGCACTGCGGGCAGGCTGTTGTGAAGTCTTGGAAATCGCACTGTTTCCAGCCACTAACTATATCGTCTTCCTTCATTACACATGAACAACTTGGACAAGCGTCGCCAAATGTATCGATGTAAATATCAGGGTAAAGAAAATCAAGAAGACTCTCTCCCAGAACTAGTTGCTTCTTCATTCGATCAGACAAATCATCTTTGAGATTTTTCGCTGCATTCTTCTTTCGTTTCCTTTTTTTCTTCTTCTTCTTTGGTTGCGTCGTAGTGAGATGCGAAAAGTTGGAGAATAGAAGATGAAGAAACATCAGTTGAGTGTTCCGAGCCGCTGTCTGATAAGCCATCACTGAAGTAACTGTCGTCATCCGTAGCTATAGGCAAGTTGTAGAAATTTCCTTGAGAGTCTCTCGAATTCAGAAGTTTCTTTTTCAAAAACTGTGAATACGCGTCGGAGCTTCCGTCTTGTGTTTTCAGATTTCCGCCCGATGGAAACTCTTCGTCGTGTGTTGAATTTTGAGCGAACGAAGCCATGAAATACAAAAGCACGTCATGATCTGCGACGAGACCCTCGTTTTTCATGAGTTCAATCAATTCGAGAGCCCTTTTCGTATCCCCACATCTTCCGCAAGATTCCATCAACGATTTGAACACATCGGGATCCGTCGTCAGACCTCGCGACTCCATCAGACGAAGCGCAGTCAAACGCCAGATCAAGCTGTGCAATTGCAACCTCCCTTGCTTCTTCGTATTCTGCAAACCCTTCGTCATCGTCAAGAAGACTGCTGGTGTTTCTGCAACCATTTGCTGGGTCGAGTGATAAAGCGAAATTCGACAATGTATCGTACGCTACCTGAGCACTTGAGCTCATGTCTGGACAGGGGTTATTGCTTGAAACGTAATTTACAGCATCGTCAACTGTCTTTCTTCCGTATGGACAGACGATATCAACGCCATCACAAACATCCAACACAAGATTTTCTTGTGAGAGATCGGCACGTTCCTCATCGAAAGGTGAAGTTTCGACCGCTTGATCGCGACCTTCTTCACCCTTTCCGTCAAGTTGCTGAGCGATGTTTTCCAGCTCTCGTCTCTTCGATTGGTATTCTTGCCATTCTCGTCCAATCACCGCAGAGTAGGCAAAGAAGAATACGGTAAACGACATGCCTTCCGGTGAATAATCGTAGTCACTCCCGTACAAATTCGCGAGTTCGGCACTTTTGTTCACAGATGGAGCGTAATTCATTTGCAGCCGTTTCATCAACGAGGTTTGACGGTCAAATTCTGCAGTAATCATGCTCGGAATTGGACGCGGGCTGCAAAACAAAGAGTTGTCGAATTTCTCTGGCCACGTGTCGTATATAAATGGGGCTTCGTTGGGGAGATCGGAGGTGTTTGGCTTCCACGGCAACAAACGTTTGCAGTTGCTTGTGTGCTTGGGCACTTTGGAGAAATGGAGTATGCACTTTGTTGAGTTTCAATCGGTAGCGGATTCAGTTTCGCAGTCAATGCTTTGGTCAAAGAAGATGACGTCGGGTAGTTCAGGGCTGTACAATCGTTTGGTAATAAAGTCATCAAACTGTTGCGTCATACAGAGTTCCGAAAGATACGAATAGTATTCCGGCTTTTGTGAGGCGATAAACTTGTCCGCCTCAAACTTGTGATTCTTCCCCAATGCAACCAATCGGCCGAGGATGGGGACGGTGATCCTAGCTTCGATGTATCCGGAACATGAAGGAACTTTCGGTAATCCTTCAACAGGGCCACGAAAAATCGCAAGAAGGCCTCCTGCAATCGATCCCATTGGTTTTGTTTCTTAGTCGTCAATGCCTTCGTAATTCAACAAATTCTCAGAATCCGGTGTGTACTGCAAATTGAATGCTTGGTCGAGCGTTGAAAGTTTTTCCTTCCAAACTTGCTCTCCCTTTTGTTTTGCGATTTCTTCAAACTTTTTGTGACTTATTTTGTTTTCCACAAACTCGTTGTATTCGGTTTCCAGGCCTCGTCCTCTCCAAAAGAGGTGCCCCGCAATGTCCTTGAAGGACTATGGTACTAGTTTATGCCATTTTTTCCCGGCACGGGTGGCAATTCCATAGTGTTTTGTCCAAACATGACGCTATTGCGATCGAGATCGACAACGATGGTTTCGTCCGATACGAATTTTTGGACCGAGATCCAATTGTCGCGTGACACTCCGCAGAGATACGGAACTGGTGCATCCAAAATAGGGCACAGGAACTTTCGGGAGCAATGGAACGTAGAGATGGCTCCATTTCATGGGGTACAAAAGAGAGCAAAGGATTTCGGAACACTACCGTCAATATCGAATTTTGGCTCGATACCAAGAGTACCTTTCGTTCCATCGTCAAGCAATACCAGAGATGAATAATGTTTTCAATGTCCAGACAATCAAATAACGTCTGGTATGGCAGATGCCACGTACGCAATCGGCAGTTTGGCAGGGGGGCGACCAGAAACCGAATCACGGAATCCAGAATGCTGATTTTGACTTCAAAGGATCCCGGAGGAGGTGCCGGGATTTCCATGCAAAGATTCGTCACGTATCTCTCAATGGGAGCCTTCATGCAATCCGTGCTCGTGGCAAGACGATAGAGCTGCGCGAGGTACTCTCGGAATGCGGTAACATAGGGCCAAATCGATAAAATACACAGGCATCGTGGAATGTACAATTGGTTCTCTTGCGTATTCACACTCACTTCAATGCCCGTTTCTCCAATGGTTGTTGGATAGATTGGACTTTGTTCCCAGGGTGTATTCTCTGGTGGATGATATTCTTCGTATATCGTCAGACACGTTCCGTAGACTTTTCGCCCCTTGTCGTTCGTCATCACAAAGTGGTGTACACTGGGCATGGTGTATTCGGTCGTTGGATACACCTTCATCGCCATCGGGGAAGCAAAATTGAGTCACCATCGGATTCACGGGATGATCGGAATGGTCTTCTGTTGGAAATCTTGCCGTAACTTTTGGTGCAAACGAGTGGGAATATTCCGTCTCATTTTCACCAGTTCCGGGAGCACGTATATTCTCCAAGCCCTCGTCTCGGTTCCATGTTTCTCGTGGTTTTGGTAGGCGCGAACGATGCAGTGTCCGACGACATGGATGGGTCTTCTCTGCCTTTCATCAGTTGTCGTTGACGTGATCCAGAGGCAGCGTCTGATTGAGTGCGTGGTCTGTTCCGGTCTTTTGTGTATTCGTCGCTAGTTGTCTTTCACGGATTTTCGGACCCACGCTCTTGGGCGAAGCAGGAGCACTATCGCGATTTTGATTCCAATTGCTGTTCTTCTCCCACCGAGGGCGGCAACTGATTACCAAGAAATACTCGACCAATCGTTGGATGGCTACAGCGTTGTCTATAGATTCTTCGACAGACATTTTTCGTCTCAGTTTTCCTTTTGTTGAAGAAGGAGTTCCTTTGGCGGAATTGTTCCCATCTTGTGATGCGCGATCTTGTAGCGGAGTGGTGGGTGGTGAGCCTTTGGAAAGAGGCGACGATTTGGCAGGGTCGTCGGCCTGCATTGTGGCATAATCAGGTTTCGGTGTAGTAGGTGCTGTTTCGTCCGCCTTTTTCTCCTCGCGAGTCGACGAAGAGGACAGCTCCGCAGACGACTTCAATTGGGGGACCGTCTCTCCGGAGGCATCATCGCTGTCAATATCAGTTTCTATCATTATTTCCGTCGGACTTTGATGATACGATGAAAGAATTTGGAATAGGATATCTCTAGCTTACTGACACGCTTGATCTTGGATTTTGTTGTCGTGTTGCTGGACTGTATCACTGCTGCTTGTGCTTGTTTGGCTTTCGAATAAAAGACTTGTTGTAGCTCGGTGGATACGTACCGTCCCATCCATTTTAGATGATGGAAAAGAGTCGTGAAACGTGAGAGAAATCCACTCACATTCGTCGGTTCTCAACCAAACTCCGCAACGGTAGATTTCCGTTTTGGCACTGAAAGCGAACTGTTTTGACACATAATTTTCGTGCACTCCGTCTCTCTTTTTTTGCAAAAAATGAAAGGGGGGCGCGTTAGAAAGTTCTCGTGCGAGCGTGCATGGCACATTTTTGGACTATGCCTAGTACTAAGTTTACGTAGGAGGAAAAATTATTCGCGCTCAAAATATGCTCCTTACGATGCATATGATTACTATCTATCACAAATTACTACGAATGTGTTGGGTGAAAAAAAGAGCCCGCCAATGCTCTTTTTCTCGACCATGGATTTCTTGGCGCGGGTTTGGTCGGCGTGACAATGTTTTTACCCGCGCTCTTTTTGAATCCCCGTAGTAGACCATGGACGCGAAAAATATGGTGCTATCGTAGTACCCCCCGCCAGCATTACAAGCTACCAAAAACGTCGCGTTCGGTTTGACGAGTGAACGATTTTTACAGCGAAGAGAAGTGCGGTATGTTATGCATCCATATCTCTCAACTCAATAACACTTATTTGTGTTGCTTTGAGATAAAGTTGATAAGAAGCTATTGTGTAAGGTAAGATAAATTACTGTCTGAAAACTTGTTACGACTTGTTTATTGACATGTTGGAGGTCTTCCGATGTCCGAAATTGTGAGAGTTGTCGTATCGTGCATATTCAATATGGGAATGAGCGAAATGCGTTTAAATAAATTAATTTTGAAAATGATGGAATAATATTGTGATGCATGTTTGATGAAACAGTTAAAAATATTCCCTCTCTCTATGGAATAGGTTCGCGAGAGGCGAGACCAAGACCATATCCATTCACTTTTTGCAGCGTCAACACCGGCAAGTTTCAATGAAGCCAGCAAAGTGCGACACTTACAGTATAAATCACCGAGGTTGCCCGAACACTTTACTTGTTTGCTTATTCAGATTCCTGCACGTACTGTACACCAGCTATGTATATCATTGCTGCCGATTGTTCGGCTGTACATTGGCATTGCTTGCGATTCCAATCACCACCGCTTCCCCCAACATATAACAACTCGTCCCTTTTATATTGCCGACAATCATGATCACTCTAACCATCTTGTTGTTGCCCCACCGTATTATATCACACAGGAGCGCTACTTTTTGACTTAACTAAAACACAGCCTATAATTCAAAGAAACTTGTCCAAGTCGATCGCAATCGTCTCTTGCCACCATGTCCGACGATCCGGCAGAGCCACCATCCACTGGCCGTCGCTCGAGGCGAGCACGAACCAAGGTCATTGACTACGCCAAGGAACAGGAATTCAGCGACGAAGATCTCTTTGAGGACGTGAAAGAAAAAGAACCGGTGGCTGCCCCCAACACGGCCACCAAAAAGAGAAAGACCAAGGGAGGCCGCAAGTCCAAAGGCCGCAAGATCCACTTCCAAAAAGCAGCAGCAACACGACGACTTTGCCGAGAATCCCTTTGAAGACGACGACGAATACGAGTACGTTCCGTCCAAGCCAATCTATACCGAAAAGGGATACGATCCAACCCTGCCGCCGATTCGCGAGCGCTTTCCCTTTTTGCCGGAATACGAGCTGGATGGGTCTCCGAGAATCGATCTGATTGTCGGAAGGACGACCGGTGGACGATGACGAAGACAACACCAAGAAAAAAGGTCGCAAAAACGATTCGGACGACGAAGACGACGACGGTTCTGACAACGAGGACGACGAGGAATCGGACGTGCCAAAACGAAGAGGCCGAGGCCGTGGGGGAACGAAAAAGGGCAAAAATGGGGCCAAAAAATCGTCCAATGAAAACAGCATTGTGGAATACGAGTATCTCGTCAAGTACAGAAATTTGTCCTATCTACATCTCGAATGGAAGTCGGGTGCCGATCTGGAGTCCATGAACAAGTCGGCCAAGACCATGTACCGTCGTTACCTCAAAAAGGTCGCCCAGGGGCAAGACGAAGAGCTTGAAAACCCAGAGTTTGATCCGTCGTTTGTCGTGGTGCAAAAGGTTCTGGCCGAAGAGGAGCAAGAGCTCGAGTTGGAAGTCGAGGGTGACGAACTCCTGAAATGGGAAGAGCAAAGAGAAAAGGAGCTTGCGGAAGAAGATTCCGAAGAAGAACGAGAAAAGGAAGAGGAACGAATCAAGGAAGAAGAAGAAAAGGCAAAGGAGGAAGAACGAATCAAGGAGGAAGAAAAATTGCGATTGGAAGCCAAGGCCGCAGAAGAAGCTACAGAACAAAGTGCCGACAAGAAAGAGGGAGAGGCTGAGGTTGAAAAAGATGGCGATGTCAAAATGGAGGATACTTCCGAAGAAAAGAAAGGTGAGTTTGGAAGATTGAAAACGTGCAATTGTATAGTAGAAGTCCATTGCAACTATCGTGCTGACACCACATTTTTCGTTTGTAAAGATGAAGCAGTAACGGATGACTGGAGGAAAGACGACATTGATTTCAAAGAGCTTACGATCGAAAAACTCCGAAGCATCGTTGATCTTGACGGACCGTACTATCCTAAGGTGGAAGGTTGCGACAATGCCTACAGGGACGGGTACATTACGGAGCCACCGAAAAAGCCTCGAGCGTCGTACCTCTTTTTTCAGTGCACCATGCGCTCCTATTTTTCCATGCGGAATCCGAATGCAACAAATGGGGAGCTAATGACGATTCTAGGGGAACAATGGGCCTCCATGTCGGAGAAGGGACAAGAACCATTCCTTGAGCTAGCTAAAGAAGAATACAAAGAATACGAACGAGAACGCGCGCTATTAGAGAAGGCCCAAAAGCCAAACGAAATGTGGCAACCTATCCGAAGATGTCGTCAGGTTTTGGATAGATTGGTTGAGGACGGCTTTGCAAACATTTTCCTCGAGCCAGTAAATATGGAAGACTTTCCCGATTATGAAGAAATGATTGACCATCCAATGGATCTTCAGACCGTCCGGACGAAGCTGAACAACAGAAAGTACCAAATGCCGGAACAATTCGCTCGCGATATGAGGAAGATCTGGAACAATTGCAAGATTTACAATCGACATGGATCTGCTATTTGGCACGTCGCCGACTACATGTCAAAACAATTCGAACGACTTTATCACGCATGGGTACTCGCCTTTCGCGAACGATACCTGAGATGGGCAAACCCGAAAGCTCGTCCGTGGGAAAACACATGTCGAGTCAGTGATGGAAAGTGTAAGACAAAAGAGGGCGACCTCGTGCTTTGTGATCATTGCGATGCGCCGTACGGAATCAAGTGCTTGAAACCTCCACTCGACAAGCTTCCAACTGGTGCTTGGCATTGTCCTGATTGTGCTAAGAAACTGAGATCTAATCGGGGTGTGCAGATGTTATCTGCAATGTCTGAAGCAAGCTGCTCGGAAAAGAGCCGAGTTTGGTGAAGTACCAACAATCAAGGTCAAGCGAACTATGTATCTCGTCAAATGGTCCGGCCTCGGGTACGAGCACTGTACATGGGAGTCGAAAGAAGATGTTGGCAACCCTGAACTCATTGCAGAGTTTCACAAGCTCAATAATTCCGCCGCTGAAGAACCATGCATATCCGAGGACGCGACGACAAAGGTGTTGACAGAAACTGAGCACATCAATAGGAAGAATGCCGGTGGCAGCACTTGTATACCTGAGCTTCGGACAAGACTTTATGCTCAAACGAGAGCATTTCAATTCACGAAGTTTGGCTTGGATGTTCCTGGAAATGTTTGCAATGAATGCGGACCAATGATGAAGGCATCGCGTGAATCTGCAATTGAAGCTGAGAAGTCTTCAGCATTTAAAGAGATTCTACAATGCGTTAACGATTTGACGGAGAGAGTGGCTCTTCAAGGCACTCTTCCACCAGTGATGAAATTGGATCCTTCGTTGCCGCCTCTGCTTACAGGAGAATACGATGCAGTCGTCCCTATTACTGCGAAGGGACTCATGATGAATGTTGGGGAAATTCAAGGGTCAGTGGCATTTCTTGGATACAGGCAGTTTCCAGACGGTTCTAGAGGTCCTGCAGAGATAAAGAATCTTCTCCGAGGTCCCGGGGACAAAATCATTGCAGTCAATGGTGAAAGCACCGTGAACAAATCATTCAAAGAAGTCATCGGTATGCTTCGAGAAGCTGGCAAGAAAAAGTATGCAATCATACGATTCTTAGAGAGCAGATATGCTACTATTGAGAACGATCTGACCAGTTTCGGAACTCGCGGTCAATACGCATTCAGTACACTGAAGACGAAATTTAGTACCGACCGAAAGCGACTTTTAGTGCAACGAAATATTGATGTTATGAACGAATCGAAAGAAGAGGACGAAGAAGAAGAGCAGGAGGCGAAAGATTCCGAAGAAGAGGAAGATAGCGAAGGTGAATTTGAGCCTGACAGTGATGAGGAAATGGAGGAAGAGATCGAGAAGCCGGTGGTATTGTCGGACGAATTGAAGCGCTTAGAAACTCATGAAGAGTTTAATCTCCCCAAAGCAGAGACAACAGCTGGTTCTCCAAAGAAGATGGAGACTGACGGATCAAACGCCGATTCGAAACCAAACGAAGAGAAGCAAGAAGTCGTGCCGAGCTCTGACGTTCAAGCGAAGCCCGATGCCTCTACTGGAGGCGACGTTGAAATGGAGGAAAAGGTAGAGCCTCCCAAGATCCAATACGAAAACACCCACTCGTTGGCTTACCGTCTTCTAAACATTGACGTTGGCTACAGCAGTGACGAAGGTGGCGACGAAGATGGTGTATTCTATGTTGATGGCATGGACGATACTTTTACATCTCAAGCTGATGTTCAAAGGGAATTGAAAGTTGTCACGCCGGTTAAGGAGGACAAGGAAGATCGTAAAAAAGCGGATGAGGTTGTGGCAGAAGATCTCGTACCAGTCAAGCGCAACGAGTTTTCGTCTCTTGGAGACAGAAGTAAGCTGTTGGCATCTGTTGCAGTAACTTCTTCCCCTCCAGATGTAGAAAATTTCGATGAGAATTTTCCCTTCGAGTCAAAGAAGTCGATTGCAGCGAAAGAAGCCGCAAAAATAGCCGAGGCGAAAAAGGCCGAAGAAGAAGCCATCACACCTAGTAGCCCCGAAAAAGTGAAAAAATCCACAGTAAAGATCGAGCAGGTGTCGCCAGAAACATCAGAGGTTTTGAACGTTTGGGCCAACGTCGAAATTGCTGCTGCAACTCTTCAGCTGCCTCTGAACGAACTTAAACGAGTCTTGCGAGGCGACCTTGACGAAGATTTCAGCGACGAAGTTGGAGGTTTCCGCTGGATGTACGCAGCAGCAGGAGCAGTAGTAACCGCCGGTGAAACCACTAGGAAGGGGAGCAAGAAAGGGAAAGAAGCTTGGGATGAGTTCCGTGATAGACTGTATGACCCGAGTGAGCCTCACAAGTACAAGAACAACAACAGGCTTCGTGATTATCAAGTCGAGGGTGTGAACTGGTTGGCAAGTACTTTCTACAGGAAGCATGGCTGCATATTAGCCGATGAGATGGGGTTGGGAAAAACTGTCCAGATCGTGACTTACCTCGAACATCTTTTCCGCGTTGAAAAACTTCGCGGGCCATTCTTGGTGGTCGTACCGCTATCGACAGTGGAGCATTGGAGACGCGAATTTGAAGGTTGGACAGATATGGTTTGCTGTGTCTACCACGACAGACAACGCCAATGGCGAGATGTTCTTCGTGAGTATGAATGGTATTACGAAGACAAGCCTCGAAACCCTGAATTCTTGAAATTCCATGTCCTCGTCACGACATACGACACACTGATTGGCGACTTCGATGTAATTGGTCAAATACCATTCCGAGTCGCAGTAGTGGATGAAGCGCATCGTCTACGAAATCAGAAAGGAAAACTTCTAGAGTGCATGAAGGAAATCAGCGCCAAAGGAACCCTGCAGCATGGCTACCAAAGTCGTGTACTTATGTCAGGAACGCCTCTCCAGAATGATTTGAGCGAGCTTTGGACACTCCTAAACTTCATCGAACCCTTCAAGTTCCCAGACATAGATAATTTCTTGCACTACTTCGGGAACATGAAGAGCAAGGAACAAGTTGAAAACCTTCAACAAAAGATTTCGCCTTTCATGTTGCGACGAGTAAAGGAAGACGTGGCGAAGGATATTCCAGCGAAGGAAGAAACTGTCATCGATGTCGAGTTGACCTCGATTCAGAAGCAATACTATCGCGCAATTTTTGAGCATAATCACGCATTTTTGAACATGGGCGCAACCCGTGTTACTGCCCCGAAATTGATGAATATTCAAATGGAGCTTCGAAAGGTGTGCAACCATCCTTGTCTGTTAGATGGGGTGGAACATAGAGAACAGGATCGTGTATTTAAAGAATTTTTAGAGAGTGGCAAGTTTGAAGGAAAATCACCAGAAGAACAGCAGCACATCATGAACGAGCATCTGCAAGTTCAGACCAGCGGGAAAATGGTGTTGATGGACAAGCTGTTACCGAAACTTCGCCAGGAGGGGCACAAGATTCTTGTCTTCAGCCAAATGGTAAAGATGCTCGATTTGATTTCAGAGTATTGTGAGTTCAGAGAATACCCCTACGAGAGGCTAGATGGTCGTGTCCGCGGTACTGACCGCCAAAAATCAATCGATAGGTTCAACAAGGAAGCCCAGTCGTTCCTTTTCCTCCTTTCGACACGTGCTGGTGGTGTTGGAATCAACTTGACAGCGGCCGATATCTGTATCATTTTCGATAGTGATTGGAATCCACAAAACGATGTTCAGGCTCAGGCGCGTTGTCATCGTATCGGGCAGACGAAAGACGTCAGAATTTATCGTCTTGTCACAAGTCGCACTTTCGAGCAAGAAATGTTCGACAGAGCAAGTAAGAAGTTGGGATTGGAGCAGGCCGTACTTGGTTCTTTTGGACAAGATGAGGATGATGACAAACCAACCAGTAAAGAAATGGAGCAACTCCTGAAGCGAGGTGCATATGCCCTACTCGAGGACGACAACGATAAAATTGAACAGTTTTGCGCAGATGATATCGACAATATCTTGGCGACGAGAACGCGTACGCGTGTTGTAGAAGGAGCAAAGACGGCTTCTTGGCTGAATAAGCAGGGAATGGTAGTAAGCAAGTCCAAATTTACCAGTGATACCAAGTCTGCTGATCTCGACATGAATGATCCACTTTTCTGGCAGAAGGTGATGCCCGATTTCATCACACCGATGTTAATGATCCAGCAACTGCAAGATTTGTCACATGAAATTTTAGGAACAGTCAAGAAAGTTGGACGGGGACGTGGAAGATGGAAGAAGAAACACGCGGAAGAGGATGCCAAAAGAGAAGAGGAAGCCAAAAAACAAGAGGAGGCTAAAAAAGAGGAGAAAAGCCAGATGGAACAAAATGGGACGACCGAGAATCCAAAGCCAGAAGCGTCGGATACTGTTAAGGAAACTGAGAACGCAGAAGAGGAAGGAGCAAAGGAAACTGGGAACGAAAACGAAGAAGAGGATTCAGGGGACAAAGACGATTCTCAAAAAGAGGATTCTCAAAATGAGAATACCGAAGACGATGACGGTAATGATGATGACGATGACGATGGTAAAGAGAAGGGGAAATTTCAGCTGACGAAAACCCAAAAACGGAAGATCGCGAAGTTCATGTCAGATCTGAAGAGTATGATGGAGGGGCTCTTTGATGAAGCAGCTGATGATAATTTACCTGCCGAAGAAAAAGACAGTGCGCAGAAACTTTTGCTCACAGTCTCAGTAAAAGAGAAGATGTTCAATGAGGACCAGCGACATTATGCTCGGGCAACTCTGAAGCGTCTCGAGGGGAACAGACGCCGTCGATGTAGGACGTCGGATCAAGGGGGGAGAACGCCTCGCAAGCAGTTTATCGATGATGACAATGTTGAGATTCGGGAAGAACTAAGGATCGTCAGTAGTAAGAAGATGAAAAAGCGCCGAAGAAGGGGCGGTGGTGACGATGAGCAGGATGGAAGAAAGCGAAAGAAGTCATCTATGGATATCGGGGATGATGGGTACAAGATACACTCTGACGACGAAGCTGAATGGTCAGATGTTGATGACGATGTTTATGGCCAGAAGGGCAAGAAGAGCATGTCCATATCAAGCAAAGAAGCTAAACGCAGGCGCCAGTGGGCTGCGGACGGTGATGCTGCCGTCGCAGCAGGACGTCCATGGCCAGCTTTGCCTCGAACCGAGGTTGGCAAGGTTCTTAAAACTTTGCTTGACGAAGTGTTGAAGCATGATGAAGCGAAGGGTGGTATATTTTCTGTTCCTGTTCCTCGTGACGAATTCCCTGAATATTACGAACAAGTGAAGATCCCAATGGATTACGGTACGATGAAGAAGAAGTTAGACAATGGAGAGTACCGATCAGCGCAATCAATGCAGAAAGATTTCCGTCTTGTCATGCAAAACTGCCTCCAATTCAATGCTTACGAATCAGAAATTTGTCAGGAAGCTCGCCAACAAGCACTGATGCGACCTGGACAGTTAAGAGCAGCGGCAATGGCGAACAATCTATTCTTAGCAGAAGACGGTTCGGTGCTTCAAATTGTGGATGAGAAGAGCGCAGGTACCCCAGTAAAGAAACGAAAAAGACGAACGAAAGAAGAAATGCGGAGAGATGCAGAAGCCGCTGCTGCTGCGGCTGCAGCTGGTGTTGGACCCGTCAAAAAGAAGAGAGGAAGGAAGAAAAAGAAGGTTGAAGACGGACTTGATTTGGGTGTCGAGGATGACGATGTACCCTTGACGTCAATGAAGAAAAAGAAGCCAAGGATTAAAATTAACCTTCGAGAAGCCGAAGATAAGCGAAAGTCAGAAGTTGCTGACGACGAGAAGCTGAACGGCGCTTCTAAAGAGGGGGATAACGGTGGTGGAGACGATGTCGATCAAAAGAAGACTCCTGTGCCTCGCAAAAAGAGGGGACGAAAACCCGCAACGAAGGAAAAGGCCCCTGATACTTCCTCCAAAAAGATAGTGCGCAGGAGAAATATGAATGCGAAACAGAAAGCAGCTGAGTCCGATGAGAATATAGATTTTCTCAACGTGGCTCTCCTAAAGACGGAAAGGGAGGGTCTAGGAGGTGACTTGTCCTACGATGTAGCGAGGAAATTTTTCACCGGTAGAGGTGCATGGGTTCTGCCAGAAAAATTGGTTGCGGCTAAATTCCGTGATGTTGCTTTAGCGATTTTCAAAAAGGTTGAGAAAATCGATCGGTACTCAGTATTCGCAGAACCGGTATCTGATAACGACGCCCCTGATTATTCCGACATCGTGAAAAATCCGATTGATCTCGCAACAATGAATTCCAAATTAGAAAGTGGGGTTTACGGAGAGGGCTCGGAGGCGGCGGCGAAACTTTATTCAGATTTTCTTCTCATGTTTGACAATTGCCGATTGTACAACGAAGATGATGGAGAAGTAACCGAAGAAGCTGCGAGGATTATGTCGATTGTTCCTGAGCTTTACGGGGGTGTATGCGCTGCTATACTAAAGAAGCAGAAATAATAGAATAAACTTAGTTCTGAGCTTAAAATTTACTTTGCCGCATGAGTAAGCGGTGTCCTAGGTTTTCACATAGACTTGCGTGTATTTCCCGCTCACACGCATCATGTCAAACAGCAGGATCAAAAGCTCTCATTTCCGTCATCTCTACAAGCTTCCCCAAGCTCCACGCTGCTTTTGGTAGATTCCCGCCACCGTACCAATCCAGTCTCCGCATCTTCTATGCATACAGAAGGTAAACAATTCTTCGCAAGGTAGTTCGAGAACGATGAAGTTTTGTTGTTTTCCTTCAAGGATTTTGGATCCATAACGAGCGGGATTGCATCGTGTGGGCTTTGTTTGCCAAACTTGGCATTGAAGTTCTCGGTGTGAGTGGGAACACTTGATTCGATCGATCTTCGGCTGTATCGACCGAGAACACCATAGTCATCATTGTCGAAGGCTCTGGAGGATTCCGACGCTATACTCGAATTGCTTCCGTTGCCCAAATCCGATATGATACTTGTACTCCGTGTTCCTAAATCTAAATCCATCGTGACCGGTATGCTTTTGTTTTCATCATCTTCACTCCTGTCTCTGTCGTAGTCATTCTGGGATACCGTAGTCGACTCATGAATATCTGGGTGCTTAGGCGAATATGAATACGCCATTTCACTGACTGCGGGCTTTGAAAGAAGTCTCTTTTGTTGCTCAAAATATTCCTGCCCAAAGGTATCGTGTCTAGAATAAAATGCAGATGATTCTATCAAGAAGGGAAGATTGGTCTGGTTTTTCGTGTCGTCATTTTCGACAGTCTCTTGATCGTCAACTGACCTCGTTTCAACCAAAGGATTAGCTGTAGGGTTCAGTGCAGAAAAATCAACAAACCACGTCGTTGCATCAGCCAGAGAGACTTTTTCGTTTTCCTTCTTTGGTGAAGGTGATACGACAATATTGCTGTGCTCTGTGATTACCCTTTTCTGAATTTCATTATATTTTCCCCAAAGTTCATTGTAGCCTTCTATGTCTCGTCGTCTATCTTGGATCTTTTCTTGCCGACGACGTTTCTTTTCTTCTTTCTGCACTTCATTAACATGTAATTTCATTTTGTTGAAGTTGGCAACAATAGAGGGATTGACTGCCGTGTAGGTATTGGTGGGTTCCGCTACAACAGCCACATCGTTGGGAGGGGCCAAAAGCGGTGGTGCGTCAAACTTCGAGCTCTTCTGATAACTTCCGAAGTAATCGAGTCCACCATTATCAAATTTAGGTGAATTGTAATTTTCAATTACTTCTAGATTCGCTTGGATCATTGGTTGGGCCGGATCCTCCATCATCTTCTGGTTTGAAGGGAAATTGGTCTCGAATTCATAATTGTTAACAACCGTTTCACAAATGGAAGTAGGAGGATTGTATCGGCTATAGCTAGCGTTCTCTTCGGTTAGCTGGCTCGCTGTGAACTCATCTTCTTTCGCTGTCAACAAATTAATGAAATCGTTCGAACCCAGAACATGATTATCTTCGTCGTTGAAACTCTCTTTCCGTTGGACTCCAAAATTGCTTGAGTCAAGGTCGGGAAAGGGGGCTTTCACAATACGAGAGCAAAGGTCTTCGAGGCCATCGGGTGAAGAAAATTTTTCGCTCTCGTCAACCTCGATCACAAAATCAAAGTGGCTTTCTTTCTTGATGGGTGAAATATTAGCAATATCGGGGGAGAACATCGACGTGGGGGAAATCGCGTTCGTCACTGCTGTCCTTTCAGATGGTGAAATGAGTGCCAAATCATATGCATAGGAAGCTTTCCCTCCACTTGGCGTCGACTTGATAGATTGCATGTTGCGGTTTGTTCGATCTTTTGCAAAGTGAACGGCACTGCCGTCCACAAATTGATCAGCACTCTTACTCTGACAAAGGCCCATCTCTATATTCTTTCTTCTTTCTTGACTGTCAATCGGTCTTAGTTTACCGGACCGCCATGGGAATGACAAGAATTAGCAAAACCCTAAAATTAGATGCACTACGTAACCCGGTTCGTCATGGCGAAGGTATGTAACTTGATAATGTGGGATCTCGAGCCTTATTTTCAAATTCCACATTTCATTGAACATTAAATGAATACGTGAACGAATATGATGATAAAATTTGAAATGATGACTCCCAGTCGTGATAGCGGTAGAGATCGGAGTGCCGAAGACACACACATATGTGATTCTGTCGTACGTAATGTACTTCCTATGGGTATGAACGTGATAAAATGTTCTGAGTCGAGTTAATCAATCTTCACAGAAATCTGCTTTTTGATTGGCATCCAGTTGCAGGGAATGAGTTCGCCTGTGTCAACTCAGGTTCGTCGCGAGAAAACTGTGAGCCACAAAAACCCGAAATTCCCGTTGTGGTCTCAACTTGAACCTGACGTCTGTGTGGAAACCGGTTTTACATGCATACCATAGCTGTCCATCATTCTTTCCTCGTATCTTGGTCGAGAGTGAGAACGAATAGCATAATATTGATAAAAAAGAGATAACAATTGGAGCGTCTGATATAGTAAAATGCTTGATTTGATCATCGCCGTCCTCTCTGGGGCCTCGCCGTACCATGCAGAGCTTCGTACCTTTGGCCAGGCGTTCATGGGAGCTTTGGCCGTTCGAGGCGGTGCAAACAAAAACAAGGACATGCATTGGTTCCACGCTTATGCCTTGACGATCGTCACTGCTTTTGGTGGTGGATTTTTCGCATTCTTGTGGATGGGTAAACCAACCTCTCTCATCACCGGTGGAGATGTCACTCTAACGCTTACCGCAATCGCCTTTGCGTTCATCACATACCTACCCCTTAACATGGGATACAGCATTGGAAAAACGCTCCCAGTGAAAATCGTCATGAACGCATGGTCAGTGTTTTTCAAAGGACTTGGAATGATCGGTTTCATCAATGCCGCTGCTGCTGAAGTTTCCGCATCAAAGTATTATCCCACCCCTGTCTTGGGACCCGTCTTGTACGGTGCCCTCCTCGGAAATATGGGTGCATTCTTCGCGAAAGGATTTCATGCACATTTGGAGAAAGGAATGCCTTGGCCTTTTCAAAATGGTAAGTGACGATTGCGAATTTGAGTATTTTATTCTTCTACATTTTCACCTTCGAAGAGACCCTCAACAATTAAAATTTTTCAATTTATCTTGTAGCTTTGAGTGCCGGATTTTTCTATCACCTGTACGCAAACGACAAGGAGGGAGTTATTGGCACTACCTTGAGATCAGTCATCCAATCTACTGGTATTCAGGGAGAAATGGAAGACAAGTTGTTTGCCACCCTTGTCGTCACCAGCTTTATGCAGATCGCAGGTTTGTTGATGCTGCCAGAATTCTTTGGTCCATCGTTTAATCTTCTCCTTCTTCCGAAAGAAATTCTGAGTAGTTTCTTGCCTAAAAGCGGCAAGAAATCTGCTGTGAAAAAGCCACCTGCCGCAAATAAAGTTGTTAATGGGGACGCCGCGGCACCTGCAAAAGCAAAGAGGAAGAGCAGAAACAAGAAGAAGAACAACTAATTATCAATACACTGTCGACGACAATCGTCGCATTAAATACGAGGAAAATGCTACCATTCTTCAGCAAAAAAATTCATTATACGATTTTAAAAAATGTTATGATCTTTCAAAAATCAGAAAATATCTAGCTGTTTGGAGGAACTCGTTTGTTCCTTTAAAAATGTAGTTAGCTAATTTCGATACATGATGGCGGTGTTCTGCACTTTTCAATGGTCGGGTATCTTTCATGTATTTTTTGTTGTTACGAATCAAGCTTCGTGATTATATGCTTCGCAAAGGTATAGTTTTTCTGCAAATTTCAAGGCAAACGCCAGTGTCAGTGAGTAAGCCGTTTCGTTGGTGTAAAGCAGGCGATCGATCATTCTGCGCAACAGTTTAAAACTTACCAATTCTAATGAATGGGCGTTCAGCTCTTTGAGTAGCCCAACCTTTTCATCCGATTCGGGAACAACATCGAGTGTGGTTTGTACAACGTAATTTGCATACGGGTCTCGAACCATCAAAAGTACAACACTTGTACCCTCTTCGCCTTCTTCAACAGGTTCGTCGGTTTTTTCGTCGACCATCTTGAGCATCTCACGGACGATGGCTTTGCGTTGTTCTCCGTTTCCATACTTGAGCAACTTCTCGACAACATTGCTTGCAAACTTCTGACGTGCCAGTTTTAGCAAGCCATTACTTACGACCATCTCGAGCACCATATCTCGATCCTTGACACGACCGAACTGAAGCACATGCTGAATCACGTAATTACCATATTGATCATCAAAAAGCGTTCGAAGACACTCGCTAATCTTATCGAGTGCCATGGTCTTTTGGCTTTCAACACAGTATTCCAGGAATCCTCTGTAATACTCTGCAGCCGTATGGATGACAGGCAAGTGTCGCCAGATTGTCCAAAACATCCTCGACAATAAAGTCAATTTGCTCACCGAAAAACCTCGCTTTGGTCTCCTCGTTCTCCTCCTGCGCAGCGGTTGCTCGTCGACTCAATACTTCTATACACTTCTGTATAACGTGGTTACCGTTTTGATCATGTATGAGACTGAGAACATTATTCTGGAATTCCGCAAGCATTTTCGGCAAGTCAGCTTCATCGACACATTCCAGAGCCTTTTGAATCACTCGACACCTTCGACGAACAAAAAGGGGGACAACCATCGTTAGGACCATAATCGAAAAAGCCCGCGCACACAATATAGAACGTTCTGAATTTCTCGAAACTTACCCATACATTTGCATCGAAAGCTGCACCATTTCTCCAATCATCGTATCGCGCAAATCTTCCTTCATTTTTTCAGTTCCAAATCCAAAAAGCTTCTGGACGACGTAATTGCCAAAGACATCATTCCGTAGAACAACAACTTCGGGAAGGACTTCGGTCATAACGATCTCTTTCTCGCTATCATCTCCGATTTCCAATCGTTGCTGAATGAATCGGGAACCATTTTGATCCTGACAGAACTCAACGACGTGACCTTTGATGTCCGACACCGTCCAGTCACGGTTGTTCTTCTTTGCTTTATAATCTTCGAGCAAGGAATGCTTTTCGCTGGCATGAGTAGCAGGAGGAGGTTTGGTCTCCGCGCCACCAGATCCTCCACTGCCACCATTGCTACGACTGCTGTGCTTGTCTTTTCCATTCTTATCTTTTCGAGAAGAAGATTTAGTTTTGTGTTTTGATTTGTGTTTGTGTGAATCGGTTCCTCCCGATTTACCCATTTGTGGAGAGGGTTTCATCGGGACGGCTCCGGGCCTTACAATGGTAACCATTTGCGGTCCACCTTGGTGTCCATTAGGGAGGTTGCCAATATGTGTAGGAACCTCCTCTCGGATCAATGCTTTGTACATGGCCAGGTTGCCCGCCACCCTGTGCAGGAACAATAGATATATACTGTTGACCGGGTGGGAGAGGAACCCCGCCAGGAACCCCACCGGGTACTTGTTGGTGTACAATGTGTTGGGTGTGTTGAGGGTGCTGATGATACTGTATAGTTGCATAACTGTACCCTTGGGGTGGCGGTGGCGATCCAGCATTTACGTAGACGGTTTGGCCCGATGGAAGGACTTGGGTTTGAACATGACCTGGCATCGGCACCTGTTGTTGAGGAGAACTTCCATATCGTCCTCCTTGCGAGTCGAATGGTGGATGCTGCCCGGCGCTCTGGGCTCGAGGTCTTGTTGGCGTTGGCCTAGACGGCGTTGGCCTGGGATGATACGCAACGGGTGCATACTGCGGAACAGGTCTTGATGCCTGCGGTGCGTGCTGAAAAATTCATGGAAAAGAAAAAGTGAGAAAAGAAATATCCGAACGAATCATAATCCACTGCGGGTCATCCGATAATCGAATGCTTACCATATCGTTGTTTTCCCGGTAGGAGGTTTCCCCTTGGAAACCTAAATTGAGTCGACTCATAGGATCCGATAGATCCATCGATCTATTGACCCCACCAAGGCCTCTACCAAAACGATCATCGTGATAATCGTATCCCCCTCGCATGTGATGTTGGGATGATAAAGGCGATGTGGTCCGTGGGCGTTCGAGCGGACGCGATGCAAGATGACTCTGTTGAAAGATCGGTGAACTATCGTATAGAGCGCGAGAGCCTATAGAATTGCTTTCCGGAGCCGGAGGATAGTCTTCTCGGATCAAGTCCATCAACGTCTTTGCAGCGGGACGGACTGCTTTGCCACCATTTCCACCCGGGCCCAGTCCCAATGAATTGAGGACGGACGACGAGCTTTGATTGTCGCCAATTACGCCCGTCGATGCTGGTCTTCGTTGACCAAGTTGAAAAATTTGCGACCTGTCCACATATGGGTCGTCTAAATATATCTTATTACCAATGACGGCACCTGACTGGTTGGAGTGAGGAGGCGTTTCTTGCCTGCTCGTAAATCCAGGAGGAATGCCAATCGAATTTCTATTGTCAAAACTTGGGGTCGCAGAGTGTGGACGAACCAATGTTTCCCCTATGCTTTGTTGATGATCTGTTCTTATTATTCGGCCTCCTCTCTCAAATGGCGGGATGTGACTTCTCGGAATTCCTGATCCGTGATTCTGATGATATGGATTCTGTTGATAAAGTTCGTCACCCCCGCCATGTAAGTTGCCTGTATCTGGAAGAAAGCCAGAGCCCAAAACCGACTAACATATTATATGAACAGGTGCAGCAATGTTGAGCTCTCTGAAGAACACACAAAAAGCAATCAATCACTATACATACACCATACAACAAATTCAAAACTTACATCGACGCCAACCAGGTCGTTCGCATTGCTTATGGATCCTCCAAACAGAAGGCTAGTTTGAGGCGGCGGAGCAGACGTGGATCTCTCATATCCATCGTAGCCTCCCGTTGGGTCATCTCGTTTGTTGCGTTGGTCGACTTCCCATGGGCTCTGCATTTTGTGTGTTAATGTTGTGGATCCCTCTCTCCAAGGTCCCTCCTTTGTTACCTATTGGTATTCGGACTTGAAAACGATTTGTGTACTCCTTCTTTCTGTCTAGCGCGTTTTCTCTTGTCTCTTGATGTTATTAAAGTTATATGATGTCTATGATTCGCTTTCACTCCTACCCAATTCACGATGTCGCGATGTTCTCTGATCTCTCTGTTGCTTGCTGCTTGCTGCTGTTGTTGCTGTTGTTGTTTTTCACTCGAAGACTACTGTCACTCGGTTTTGTTTCTGGTTTACCTGTATTACTATGATTACTATGAATTGACTACGTATCCGTCATTTCATTGTAGTTGTTCATCATTGATCGTCTCGTAGGGCTTATCGAGAGTGAAAAATAATGATCCAACAAGGTAATACAGATGATTACCAACAACAATCAAATCAGGTGATAGACGGTTATGCTTGCTTGATCAACGATATGATGCCAGGTCCAATATTTTCTGAAAATCCTCTGGTTTTAAACAGAGAAAATTACAAGTTCTTCTCCGCCATCACCCACTTTTCTTACTCGGGTCTACGACGAGAAAAATGATTTTACAGATTGATGGCTTGCTTGTCTTCCGGTTCGTGGTAATCACGGACAACCTAACGGCAGATGTTGTGAACAGCTGCCATAGCGTAGCTGGCGGGGAAATCACTTATAAGCTCATTCTTGGAATGTCGCAAAAAATTCCACGAACCCACCTTCCTTCTGTTCTCTTCCTGTTCTTTGCGGCATGTGTCATTCCACAGTTCAATCCAATCGAAAATTTTGTGAATGAATCCGAGATTCCCCCGAATTCATGATTCCGTTACCCTTAACTCTACTAAGTAATAGGGTTGGCGGCGTTCCCAGCCATCAAAAGTTTAAGTCACGATCGATAAACACAGGCGCCCATAAAATTTTCTTTGCTTCATTTTTGAGTCACTGGAACAGACCCGTACGACTGGAACAGATAGATGAGGATGATGAATGATGAATGATGGATGGATGGATCATTCTTCCGGAGTCAATTTACACAATCAAGAAACAATAGGAAGCAACCCGATCGACATCCTCGTCTATTCATCTCATCCGAACCGACGGCTGTCAACCATCCGGAAAAAAACACAAAATCTTGGATCGAAATTGCAAAAGTATTGATTGAAATTACAAAACCTTAATGGAAATTTAAAAGGCGACAGCATCATGGGAGAGATTGAAGAATTGCGAGAACGAATTCGACTTCTCGAGGAGGAAAATGCACGTCTTCGCGGGAGAGAAACGAACACAACAGAGTCTAGTGTGGGTGAAAATGCTGGTGAATCGAATGGGGCTTCTGCGAATGCAGTGTTCCAAGGCTTGCTTTCGCCGGAACAAATAGAACGATACTCGAGACAGCTTTTGTTGAGTCAAGGATTCGGTGTGGAAGGACAATCGAAGTTGTTGAATTCTTCTGTTCTGGTGATTGGAGCGGGAGGTATCGGCTCAACAGTTATCCTATACCTTGCAGCATCCGGGATCGGAAATCTATCCGTTGTGGACTTTGATGAGGTCGACGTTTCCAACCTGCATCGACAGGTTATTCACAAGACGAACGACGTTGGCTTGAACAAGGCAGAGTCGGCGCGTCGAGCGGTCCAAGACTTGAACCCTACTGTTAAGTTCAACGTGATCAATGAGCCTCTGACGGTCAACAATGCGCTTGAGCTGATATCGTCCAGCGACTGCGTCGTTGACGCAACCGACAATCCGCAGACACGATACATCATCAACGATGCTTGTGTGTTAAGTGGAACGCCTCTTGGTATCCGGCAGTGCCATGGGTCTGGAAGGACAACTTTCGGTCTACAATTACAAAGGCGGTCCCTGCTATCGTTGCCTGTATCCAAAACCAAATCTGAAAGAGGGTTCCAAAAGCTGCTCCGACAACTGGTGTCCTTGGACCTGTTCCGGGTCTCATTGGTATACTTCAAGCGGTGGAAACGATCAAAATCATAACCGGTACCGGCGAAGTCTTGTCGGATCGCCTCCTGATGTACGACTCGTCGGAATGCTCCTTCATTCGAATCAAAAAGCCACCAAAGCAACAAAAATGTCCTGTATGTGGAACAAATCCAACCATTACGTCGATGGAGGAGAGTTTTGCAGCATCCGAAAAAGCACGAGGACCGAGCTGTGCTGCCATGAATATCTTAAAGGAAGAAATATCCGATTCGTTACAAATATCCTGTGAAGAGTACGATCGGGTAAGGAACGCAGGAGAAGATCACATATTGTTAGATGTTCGTGTCAAAGAGCAGTACGATCTTGTTGCGTTACCAGGCGCGATAAACATTCCTCTTCCGAACATGCTTCAGTCTCTACCACAAAAACTGAACGAGATTTCAAATTTGGCCGATGGATCGAAACCGATATACTGCATCTGCCGACGAGGGATTGCATCTGTCACCGCCACGAATATAATAGCAAAGGCTGCAAAGGAGTATCCCAATCTGTCTTCTGTCAAAAACGTTACTGGTGGGCTCAATTCTTGGCGATCCAAGGTGGATGAAACATTTCCAAAGTACTAAATTAATTCTAATAGAATAAATAGGAAACCAATGGTTGGTGCTATAATCCTTCGCGTGACTACTACTTTAGCGAATCGTTCGTTTTCTTTGGAAACAAACGACTTGAATTTTTCGGGAGGTTCGATAGATGCAGTCACCATCACTTTTCCTTCTGGAGACAACCATAAGCCGTCTTGCTCTTTTTCTGGCAACTTGTCCAAAATCTCCTTGACGTCTTCTTTCAAATCGTTGTAAAATGGGTGCTCAAGAGTGACTTTGTTCGAACAAAGAAAGAGACCTTCTTCTCGAAGATTCATGGCAGCTCCGCCTCCATCATACTCGTTGTCACCGACAATAGGACATTCGCAAACTAACGACAAGTGTCGTCTCAATTGATGATACTTTCCAGTTTTCGGTTTCAATGAAACAGTAGTCAAAACATTGCTGATCGCATCAACACTGTTGGAATATTTCGTTGCCTTCCAAATTGTCATGGCAATTTTCTCATCCAGGTCGTAATCAATCAATTGCCAGTCATCCTCGTCGTTTGCATCAACATCCACACCCAATCGATGCGCTTCCTTGGCCGATATTTGCTTTCCACTGGTTCTGGTGGTATTCCGTTGACAATGGCGGTATAAGATTTCTTAACTTTTCGATCACGAAATTGATGCGAAAGATTCACCATTGCTGGCTTGGTTTTGGCAACTATCAACAAACCCGAGGTTGGTTTGTCGAGTCGATGAACGGGTTGGGGGCGACGCAAGGTGCAGTACGTTCCCGCCTTTGACGGCGCAACTGCAAAGGGAATGGCTGCACGGATCGTCATGACACCTTGGCCACTTCCTCGTTTTGCGTATACGACAACTCCCTCCGGTTTATTGACAATAGCAAAATGATCGTCTTCAAAGACAACTGGCAATTCGAATGGTGGTTTCGGGTGGCTCATCATGGGCATTTTCCCGTCTCCAATACGAATCTGTTTGCAAAGCACATCCCCCGGAAAGACTCGAAATCCCACACGAGCTCTCTCGCATTTGTTCGGATCAACCATTTCTTCACCAGTTTCTTCGTCAATGTCCAAGGATCCTCGATGAATCATTATGTTTGCTTTCCGGCAAGCCTTGCGAGCACGTGATTTTGTTGGATATTCTTCTGGATCCAAGAGCATAAGAGCGACTGGTACAGAAATATTCATGGGCGTCAATTCTAGACGACTTAATTCTTCGGAATCCACCAGATCCTTTATTTTGTCCATATCAAAACCAGAATCTGGTGTCTTGTACATTTTGGTGATGGAAAACCCTTCGATTGTTCCTGGCCAGACTTTGTTGGACACTATTTCTTCTTCCGACTCGTCATCCGCAATATTCCTCTTCACATCTTCTCCAGTAAGAACTGAGGACCACAATCTCGTCATCGCTGGGAAATCTTTCTTTAAACGCTCTCCCCGCCAAAAGGTATTTCTCTCAGAGACTTTGTTGGCAGAGGGAAAACGTGTGTATCCCCGTTGACATCGGCTAGTGAAACCTGCGACCCGTGTCAAGGGAAACACAGTTAAGCAAAATGCAGCCACCAGTGACATTCCCAGCAACTTTCCTTCTACCATACTTAGCCTAAGTCCTTGTTGGGTCAGGATAGTCAACATAAGAGGTATGTATGTTCTTCTTCTTGCTCAACCATCAACAAAATCAGTTCACGTTTTCTGAAAAATAATTGATTGATGATGAACACATCATCCGAAAACAAGTCCTGGCAAGACTTCAATGAAAACTTAGGGTTTGAGATAATACACAAGATTTTTCCCACTTTTGATTGGCGAGCTTTCATGACTTGACGAAGAACACGAAAGAAAGAGAAGGTTCGTGTATTTTGACGCATCCATGAAAGGGGGAGAAGAATTCTTTTTTCCACGCCCTTGTACCGATGTCGTTGATGCCCAGCAAGCCCTTCTCCGATTGGACGTTACATTATCTCATTATCCAAGCAATCATTCAAAAAATATCATCCAGCGAGGCGATTCATTACCACAATACAATTATCCAAAACACAACAAACGCGTTGGTAAACAACTTCGACTTAAGACATTGACAAGAGAAAAATGCTACGATCATCGGTATCAAGATTCGCACAGAGGGCCAATGCGACAACTTCGCGAAGGCTCAAATCTTCCAGCGGCCCACTCGACGCCGACTCTGGCAAGATCGGGACCCACATTCACCACAACCTCAGCATGGGCTTGGCGGTTCTAGCTCCGATTTGGTTACTCATGCCCGACAGTTACTCAGATGGATTTGTGGGAAAAGGCTTCGGCGTCCTCTTGGCCGGAAACATTAGCGCCCACTCTTGGATTGGGACTGAACTATGTGGCGACGGACTATGTCCCAAAGGTTTCCAAGGCACTGCTTGGACCTTCCCGTGTCGCTATTGCAGGAATGACAGCATGTCACTTTCTTGGGTCTATCTCGGGTGTCCATTCAATCGGAGGGCGGAATCAAAGGTTGCATCAAGGGTCTTTGGAATCCTCCCGAAAAGAAGTAGACAAATTGACCATCAAGGCTTACCGATTTTTAATAGAAGTTACAAACACTTCGTAGACAAATTTATCACCAAGAGTATTTATATTCTAGTTGCTAGTATTTTTGTGATCTTAATATGCACTGGGAAAATCAATGGTGGTAACAAAGGCACTTTCGGCATTATTTCTAATCACGATTCGCTTCATTGGAAACTTTGGAAATTTAGAAAATTCGATTCCAAACTATTGCAAGATACTAAAGATCGAAATAGCAAAATAATGTAAGGATGAAGTCTAAGAATGCGTTTAGTCTATGCATAAGCAGCGTCGTCACATGTCTCGGCTGTCTCTGTAGCTTCGTCGGCAGTCATACTGCTGGTAGTTTGGTATGCTTCGTATGCTTTGCGAGCTTTCACGAACAAATCCTTCATTTGGCGCCAGGCAGCATCTCCGGCATCGAAAATTGGTTGCAGCACTGGAAGCGTCAGATTGATGATCCGCCTCACGTCGTCTTTCGCATTCTTAATAAGGACCCTTAAACTTTCAACGGCAATGTGGGTCAATGTCAAATCTTCCTTTGTCGGTGATGGTATCGTCTCTACAGCATCTGTCTCTTCTTCCAATAGCGTATCGTCGTCAAGATCCATAGTACTCGAAGATTCGAAGCTGTCGTCTGGTGCCTGGAAGTCACCAGTTGCCTCGTCGGGGATAATTTCATCCTCTTCCTCTTCCACACTTTTTCCTGGTCGAACAAAAGCCGTGCCTGGATCACTGGTTGAATCACTTCCAATTTCGTTTTGTAACCTTTCGACATCCGCTTGCTTTTCTGCGTTTTCTTTCTCCATCCTTTTGATTTCTTCCTCCAGCTCCTCCGCTAGTTCGGGATATTGCGTCAAGAGTTCATTCCTGCCAGAATGAATCAATCAATGCAAATGAGTTGTGCGCTCGAGTATACATTTCGTAAACAAAAAATATTAACCAGACGAAAATGAAATGGACAAGAACTTACATTTCTTGCTCTATAGCAAGACACCTTTGTGCTGCTTCGATGTAATCCTGTTTTGTGAGCTCATCCGAATTTTCGTTGACCAATTGAAACCCACGTTGCACACAGATGTTTTCCAATTCGACTTCTGTCATCGCCTCCAAATCTGCTTGGGTATAGTCTTGACCTGATACCAGAACGACCAGTATCATCAGCAGAAAGAATAAAGCATTCTTGGTGGAGCACCGTCGCGACCTAAACACATCGGACAAAATTGGCATCATGGTAATTGCAATGATTAGGATTGACGTCAATCCGAAGCTCTGAATGTAACTGGTGGAGTTGAAATTTCAGGCTATAGTACCAATCACAGTTGGTAGCCCCTGAGTGTCTCGCTTGTTCGATAATCCTATTTGAGGAAATGAAACCACGCCGGAGTTGTGCTGTGCCGATCTGGATGGATCGATCACAATCGAGAATGCAATTCGTGTCAATTTCTGTGAGAAACCTACCATGATTTGTGTTCTAATCAACACGCGGTATTTTTCGGGTCTTTCTCGCGAATAAATTGTTCGCCCTTACACGTGTCAAGTAAAAAGTATCGAGAACCGCACCTACGAAGCACATACGGATTTGAGTCGTCTCTATCATACCATTATTATCCATACTAAACCATCACTGTCATGATTACATAGGACCTCTAGCAGATATTAGCTAGCTAGAGACATCCGTTCCTATTCATGCCATTACTCTCTTTCCTCGCCATATCAGTAATAGTACTTCCTTAAGACGAAAATGCCACAAAGAAAACAATCGTGATAGGTAGAACTTGCGAAAACCTGTTCAGCACGAGGAATCTCATGTTCTTGTTGTTCATCGTCGGGTGGTGGCGCTCTTGGTGGTGCTAGGTGGTGGTCTTCGTGTTGGTGGCGGCAAATGACTGGTGGTTGACGAGCATAGTAATAGAATACTGTATATATTCTCACGAACGGCGAACACAAGAAGAAGGAGGGCAACGAAGAAGAAAAAGACGCCTGATCGCTGCAACTTCTTGTGGCTGCTCATGAGACTTGATTCATCGCCTCGGCATGATGCGATGGAAAGCAGACCATAACGAAGTCGAATTCTTTGTATCCATGTGGAGCCGATCATTCTAAAACACTATTCTATATAAATTGCACCCATCGTGTAAAGAAAGATTAAGAATTGACCGTGTTGCAGTCAGGAGATTTTCAAAAAATTATGAAGTTATTTTATCTTCGCGGCGAAAAAAAACCGCTGGCATCAATTACTTGATTTATTCTACAGATTGTTGCATATCCCATATATTGTCTGGATTTGATTTTCGTTTCATTCGATTATAGAACGGTCGTGCCATCAACTTCCTGCTGCGCTTTCTCCTCTTCCGTTCATACGTGTCGTTTGAGGATACTCGTTGATTTTATATTTCTGCTTCTTAGCTCGATTAGAGAAATCGCATCGCAAAGACGATGGAAACAACGGCGATCAGTCCGGCTGCGGTAGCAAATATTCCATTCATTTCTATTCTATCGTTCGGTCTGAGTCGATCGGACGGCTCGTGCGTAATTAGCGTAGCTGCATCTGCTTCTGAAATCCCCAGGGCCGCCTGTCTAGCAGCAAGCCGTTCTTTGTATAAGTTCGTAGTATTCAGGAAATAGTTTGCAAAAGGTTGGGTCTCGTACATTGTAGTCAAGACTCATTCGTGCAAGTTTTTCTTTTTGACTCCGCGTACTCTCGATGCTTCCCAGTGTCGGAGCAGATTCAATCATGAACGAGTAGAGCCCCGTGAGAATTGTGCTAACGCTCCACATGGGATTCCAGCTCTATTGTAAAAAGGTTGAAATAATGAAATAAATCAGTTAGAAAAATCGCTTCGACCAACGCAAGACTGAATATAAATCGAATCGATAACGTACCTCAGGATGAAAGTCACTCATGGATAGACACAGACGACGATTCGGTTGAAATCTCCCATTTCTGGTAATCATAATGACGCTCGGCGGCTTGAGAGGATAGTCTTTCGGAAATATAAGTTTTCCGTGATAAATTCCCCCTGCATATGGCGTCTTCTCAGAGCCTTCGATGACATAATGGACCTCCAAGATGTTCGCTTCGTCGGCAGCGACGGTCACTTTAGGGTTTTTGATGGGGTCCTTCATGAGCGACTTGAGCTCTTTCGTCAGACGTCTGACGCAAATATCGGTCGCCATTATTATATATTCTTTTTTATGCTTCGGTAAAGCAGTGGATGGAAATAGGTTGTAATGGGTCTTTCTCGTTTCCCAATAATTTGTCCAACTTGTCGTTCAGTGACTGTAATCGTCTTCTTGCGAGGTCAACGGACGCCGATGCCTTACTTTATTCCGAATTGAACTGCAGTCGCTTTATCTCAAAGCAGATAACCTTTCACAATAAACAGTCTTGAAACACTTGTGATAGTTGCTTTAGAAATACTCAAGCTCTGCAATGTCTCGATTGACGATATATTATATCGCAACGAAAATTGTTTCTTGGGTTTTGGAAAGAATAAGGAAGAGTCGTTGTTCTTAACACGGCAGAACGTTGAGACAGTAATTTTTCTAGTCCTGTCACCGTGGCTACGTGAAGTGATAATGAACGAAGTTCAAAACGTGCTCAGTGGCTTGTGTGCAGTTTCCGTGATCGAGAAAACAATTGTCATCATTTTTCTACGGGGACACCGGTAGCATACGAAGTAGGCCTCCTAATCGTATTCTATGACTGTTGTTTCAAGCTGTTCAGTACGTATCGTACCATTCAAACGGCGGTAGAAGCGTTGGTGGCAATTTCCGTAGAACAAACGGAAGAATGTCAGGCCCGGGAATTTAATCGGCGCGGGACTAACATAATTTTTTCCAAGACCTTCCAATTTTGTTCCAGTCCGTTGAATCCAACGAGTCGCAATTCACATCATTAGAGGACGATCAGCATTACATTATCTATCTTACGTTATATTCTAGTTTTACAGAAGCATTCCAATCCTCGGCTATCATGCATATCCAAATGATCATTCTTATTAGAAAACGATGTGGTCGATCGAATATCCCCACATCTCTTCCATTTGTGGTGCCTCATTGAGGCCCTTTCTAGCGTCCTAATTTCTTCTGCTTCTTTGCCATTTCCGCCACTCCGATGCTATCCTTCAACAACATCAAGGCTTGAGAATTCTTTGTAACCTTTTCCACCGCATTGAGAAGGAGGCTCAAATAGTTCTCGCCAGACGACGTTTTTGCCCAAGCAAGGTCGTCCCGGAAACTCTCAGCTCAGGGCTGCAATCCACTGGCAGGCAGATCTTCACAAAATGTTCTGTGCGACTGCTGTACGGGTCCGCCACAAGCAGCTTTGGTAGCATGCGGGCCAAAACGATAGCTTCGGCCGAGGAACTCAAACACTCCTGGAGAGCAACTCGAAGCATCGCCTCGTTGCATTCGGAGTAGCCTACAATCATTTGGAGTACAACCTTTAATCCAGCAATGAGCGTCTGTTTTTCGTGATGAATTGGCATGTCATATTTCGAACCACTCTCCGCGTTGTGAGATCGAACAGTATCGACTATAGCATCAGCCTTTGCATGACGCATCATATAGTCCAGCATAACCACTAGCTGTCGCTCCGAAAGATCGGTACAATTGATGATCATTTCGATAATCAATTGCAGCGCAGATAATGGGTTCTCAGTAGATGGTTGGTCAAGACATTTCAAAGTCGCCGACAAGGGATGTTCCTTGCCTGTCTCTTGTAGTGAGTAAGGGCCTTCAAGATGGAGTCTTGCTGACACTCTTTTTGATTGAATCAAATCTTTCAAAACATGATGAGCATCAAGGCCAAGCTTACTGGAAGTGCCGCTCTTCTTTCTGCTATCCAGAATAATGGACAAAGGCAATTTGCACAGATCCGTCGATGAAAGATTGCGGAATACTCGCAGGAATCTTTGCGTCCTCAGCATTCGAGTGGTTTTTCCCATTTAATTTGCCATTCTTTCTGACTTCTCCGTCTTGGATTGAGCTGTTGACGTCCGACATTAATGTTGATACAGATGCATCAAACACTTCTCGGAAAGAGCTGCCGGAGTACGATCCGTTTTCGGAAATGACGGATTTCCGAGTTTCCTCAAGTTTTGATAGAGCTGTCGCAACAGATTCGTCCAATCGAATCAACTTGGAAGAGGAATTAGTCTCTTTGTCTCCAACCATGGCATACCGTGGGTTTTCATTCAAACTTGACAGCAAGCAGCACGCCAGCTTTGACGATGATTTGAGGGTGTTTGAGCTTAGACTGGCCTTGCTTTCGTCCGAGGTAGCGGTCGATAAGGCAACATGCAAATCGCCTTCCTTTTGAAAGAAAATCGCAAGAATCCCATATTTGTCATTCGTATGCAACACCCAGTCAGCTTCTCCATCCATGTCACGAAAAACTCTTTTGAGAGAATTTGATTGTAAAGTAGATCCAGTTGCCTAGATCATAGAGGTAAATCATTTCACTCGAGGCAGCTGCAACCACCGTTTCGGAAACTAGCCCAAATTGATTCGTTTGCGAATCAAGTCTTACTGGACTGTTTGAAATTTCACCAGTTGTAAGAGAAATTGAGGAGCAAAAGGTTCCGCAAAGAGGATCTTCTTGTTGGGATGTTCCATTTGAAGTCTTGTTTACCGTGTAGACAATAGAGATCTTCGGAGAAGAACCCGAGGACGAAACGAGAAGTTCGGCCGACCCCAAAGCATATTGACCGAAGGATTCATCATTCAACAAACCTATCGATGCTGTATTCTGCACCAGACTTTCAGCTTTGATTAGCTTGTCTGAGTTTGAGACCGAAAGGGAAACATTGTTTCGCATAATTTTCACCGACGAACCATCCGAAAATACCTGATAAAAATTGACCGAAGAATTTCCGTCGGCATCCGACATTTTGCGCTTCCGCCCCGACGCCTTCGCTTGGTCAACCTCTATTTCCGCAAATGTTCCAATATGAACGGCATCCTTTGGGTTGTTTTGCCTGAAGGTACTCCACAGAAATTGATTCGCCAATAACTCTTGCAACGTAAATAGCTCCATTCTGACAAGTACCATATATGACGCCTTTGCTCATTGGAAGTAGTTTCATTGTAAGCGCAGGATGATCAAGGTGTACCTTGAGAGCCGATTTATCGTCGGGGCCACTGCTTTTCCTTGAATTCCAACAAGTCAGCCTGCTGTTTCCTTGCTGCAGGGCGTATACTCGATCATTTTTGGTATCGAAAACGGCAGGTATCTGAGGGAGTTCATTTGCAGATTTCTTTCCATTTGTGGTTTTCGCGAAAAAAGACCCAGCGTCTCCTGGCCTGCTATTGAAGCGAAGACTCGAAAACTCTCGGTAGGAAGATCCTTCGGCTTCGATCAAGTTCTTCCCAAGAACAGTGATGTTGTGTTCGGATGTAATTGTCAGAAACGGAAGACTATCAGCAAATTCAGCAGCCTTCACTTTCATTTTTCGATAAACTTCTTTTCGATGCCGTCGTAATCATGGACGCTGCAAAGGAAGGGCAAGGTCTGATCTTTTCGTCATCTTTGTTGTCCCGTTTCCGTCGACGAGAGGATGTCGCGGCACGAATTGATGTACGGGATGTTTCCCATGGTGAGAGTTGAACAAGCATCTTATCGTTTGTTGTCCGTTGGAAGCAGCCAATGTTCTACTTCTAGAGTGGCTCGAATGGTAGCCTAGCCTAAAATTGTTTTTTGCGGTGTGTTGTTGTTCGATATCATTTGCCGAGGGAGGGATCACAAACCGAAGGCTCGCATCACATCCGGTTTCATGATTTTTCTCACCAATCGGTCGCGGACAATCAAAAACCCATCGCAAAAACAGTGCGACGAATGGTTGCAGCAACAACTGCTCGCGGTTGGCGGCAAGACAATTTAAATTGCGAGTCAATTAGTTCGTGATTGAAAAAAGTCATTGACCTATCCGATTCATTATTTGTGATTTGAGACTCATCACCGTTTTCCAATCCCATCATCTTCAATCTATGTTCAGATGGCCGCCATTGAATGTATGGTTCTATCATCCGTCCTTCTTGCAGGTATCTGGTAGTTTTTCAAGATCTATCACCATGGACGAGGTTGATTACGTTGCTAATCGCGTCGGAGCACTTGCATTATCCGGCTTTTTCGGTGGCGCTGCCTATGCAACATTAAAGGGCTTTCCGCGAAGAGCCACGGCATTGAAGGCCGCTGCTTCCTGTGCCATTGTTGGGACGAGTCTATTCGCTGCGGAACGTCTTGCAAATATAATGATGAGAGATCAAATAAAAGATAGCAGCAGGCTGAATCTGTCCTCGTACGCTTTTGGTGGTGTATTCGGAGGTGCTCTGAACGGTTTGCTGTATCAAAACCAGCCCATTCGAGGAATGGTCGTCTTTACTCCCTTCATGCTTGGCATCGGATTCATAGAACTCGAACTGAAGAGAAGGAGACAAATACGATTCGAAGAAATACGTGACGAATAGTTGTTGGGACATTCTGCTAAATTGCGAAACATTTCAACGCCATGGTTTCCTCCAGAGTATGGAAGTATTGAACTTGACCCATCGAAATCAATACCGATCTCGAAATATCGTGTCAACAATGCGCTGACCAAGTAAGTACTAAGATTACTGCATAACGATAACGGTTGTCCACGAACTGGGAATTGGGTACTCAAATCGAAGAAAGAAGAATTGACTACATGAAATCATATTATTTTTGAACCAAGGTATTGTTCTCAGCGAACAATCATTTTCGTTCATTTTTTCGGAAGCGATTTCATGTCATTTTAGACTACGTAATTACCCAATAAGTTTATAAAAAAATAAAAGTCAACTAGTAGTAGCTCTCATGCTTTACCGTCTATGATGTTATCTTGCAAGACGAAAATAGTATACAATGCAAGTTCGCTCGTCGTGATCACTGGCATAAAGCTATGCCAGGGATTTTGCCACGGGATAGCGCAGCGTCTGTCAGGAGTCAGGATAAGGAGAATTCGCCCTTGACTTAGTCCTTGCTTTGGCTTCCCAAAACTTGGAAGAACGAACCGAATCGTTCACCCGATGCCTTTGTCGCCAAACCACCGAGTTTGGAAACAATGTCATAAGGATTTCGTCCAACGTTGCCAGAGTCTCTGTCGGCGGCTTCGGCCTTGTCGAATTGCGGGTATACGACAGGGAAGAAAGAAGATTTCAGCGGGTTGCCATCTTCCAGTCCGTGTCGGCCAAGATCCGAAAGAACACCCCCACTTCCACGTTTGTCGTGGTATACACTACCTGCCTTGGCAACGGTTCCTCCGAGCACTCGTCGGTATGAAGTCCAGATGCCATCCGCAGGTCCATCAACCTTGTGGATCGTTCGAGGGTGCCAGATCAGCATGTCACCGGGCATCGTTCGGAATTCAAGCATCTTTGTGTTGTAATCTTCGAGTCCGTCTTGTTCAATGTCAACGAAAACAGCCTGTTCGTCGACTACATCGTTTTTGTGCGATCCTTTCAGGTAAACTGGGGCACCGTATTCTTTTGGTGTCTCGTCCATCGTAATCCAGAATCGAAGACCTTCATCCCATGTAATAGGACCATTTTGGTTATCTTGGTGCCATTTGAATCCCTTGTTAGGGTTAACCATCAGAAGATCGGTACTAACTCGGATCTCATCGGTTCGGCCGCATTGTGAAAGAACGTGGCCCATTGCAGAGTGGTAGTAGAATCGAGCGAAAGCGCTGTTCGTTTGCCAGATGTTTCGTTGGATGTAATCGTAAAGCTTGGAGGCAGTACCAGCGAAGGCCCAGAAGTGGGGCTCGTCAACTTGGTGCGCGGTCGCCTTTCGGAGATAGTCGACCCATTCGTCATCAAAAACACCTTTGATGTGGACAACACCGTCCTCTTCCAGTGTTCGGATTTGCTCCTCTGTGATGGTGAATTTTTCGGGGGCGGAAACGTCCTTGGTGATTCCGTGCGGCAACTTGATGCCGGGATCTTGAAGACCAAAGTTGTACTCCCAAAGGGCGGGTTCCTTCAGGATTTTTTCTTTTTTGGGCGCAAACTCTTCCTCGTCGACTCCGGAGCCGACCGCCGAAATTACTTCGCCGATAGGCGTGGCAGTTCGGGACGATTGGAAGAGTTGACTCTTGCTCTTGCATGCCGCTGGCAACGGCTGGCTTGGGACGAAGCCGGCCGCTGGCGTAACAAGAGCTAATGAAGCGATTGCCAATGAGGCTACGGCTGCTGTCGTTGACGTTAATTGCATTGTTGCTGATAACGGGGTTGTAATGAGTAAGTGGTTCTGTTACGTAAGGTTCAGACCAACTTAAGAAACTATGTGCTTTGCAGTTGTGTCGACTGCAAATTGCTTCAAGAAGATATTAGAGCTACGGGTTGTATGCAATGAGAAGAACTCGGAATAGGGAAGGAATCTCACAAGTTGAATTCCGAAGACACAGGTAGCAACTCGCGAAAAAACCAGTTGTCGAGGATCACGTCGGCTTTTCACACGAAAAAAAGTGATCAAAAACCCAGAAAGATTAGCTTGACAGATGCTTTGGAATTTCACTCGGTCTTTCTTCAACCTCGCGTTGCATTTTTGATGTCGGAAAATCAAGATCCTCCTTCAACATTCCAGTTGAGGCGAATTGTTCAATCTGGCCCGCCCCGGGCGCGTGAATTCGCGCGTCAAAAACAAATCTCATTGGTAAATGAATCTGGTCACGATTAACAGTCGCGCAATGCCCCAAGCGACGCGTGTAAACTGAAGATTCACAGCAACTTGCATCGCTGTTGCACGCGACGGACGAAGGAAGGGCCAGCCACGTCTGAGTCAAAAATGACGGAATAAGAAGAACGCTTCTTCGGTGGGAGAATTTAGTTTTGGCTGTTGTCGTGTTTTGGCGGGGATACCATACGATAGGGACTTATGGTACATACGTGTAGTATATGAATTTGGGAAAAAATTCAGCATTTTTTTTTGTGTGACAACGAATGAGTACAAAAGTGAAACTTGGGCAATTCACATCGCACTCGCCCAATCATTTGACAAAGTGTTTTGAGAGTACGTATTACAGTACTTCATTTCCATTGTCTTCAATCCATTGCTCAATAAGACAGAGAAGCCTTGAGTCTGTAAGCATTATGTGGTACGCATGGGTTGCAGCATTGATCGTCTACGCTGGAGTAACATGGTGGTCTTTGCTCGAGGCCTCAGCTCCCGCAATCTCCTGCCGTCAACCACTATCGTTGGCAACAGGAGCGTACAAGTTCTCTTCGCTGGACTGTTTTCGTCCGGCAACGCGTGTGGGCGATCGGTTGACAATCCAGCTCCAGCTTCTTCTTCGCCCATCTCCTGATCCAAACAATGGGCGCAAAAAGCACCGTTGGGTCTCTGTCGATACATGCCGCATCGATTTGGAGCTTCCTGCCACTGGAAGGTTGCCCAAGCTTGTTACCGGTGGCAGTAACATAAACGCAACAAAATCCGACATACCTCAACAATGTGAGGTTCTCTTACCACCCAGTGCACGTCACAGATCGAAAACAAAGTCGGAAGTCCAGCCACTCAAAGCTAGATTCGTGATTCTTGCGACAACTTCGACAGACACAGGATATTACAATAAGAAAACGAGAAATGGCGTAATAGGGACTATGCCACCCTTCTTCTTGACTCGTGTTCAGAAACGGGAGCCCAAATCAATGATGAGATTGCTATTGAATTCGGGTTCGACAACGGCAGCAAATTCCGAGCCTGGTGATTCAAATTCTTCAACCATCGGAAGCAATGCTAGCAATGACAGTAACCGTTATGGAGAAGTCAATTCAACCATGTGGATTCCGTACCTCAAATTTGGACGATCGCCGATTCGTATTCGATATGTGGCCGAGGATCGCGGTTTCGTTACATTGGAACGAGCAGATGGGATCAGACTTCAAGCGTTGAATTCCTCTTTCTATGCGCCTATGATTTATGTCGACGAGCTTTCGTTGCAGCAGAGTGCACAGTTAGAACTTGCACCTTTTGAAGACAACAAACCACCAGTGAAGCTTCAAATCAAATTTGGTTCTATCTCCCCCATGATAGACACCCTTTATCGGCAAGTCCAGGCATCCATGGAAATGTTCGGAGAGAATGTTTTGGTCGGCGCTGAATTGGACGAACTGAAATATTTTCTTCAAGATGAAAATTTATACCGATTCGCGTTGACAAACATCATATCCACATGTTCACGTATGGTTCGACTATCTGGCCTTTCGTGACGAAGTCAAGTTTTATCGCGGGAGGCAAAATTTGTCGGGAGTATCCTCTTCAACGGTCATTGCAAGAATGATTTGCTCTTTGATCATTTTGCTTTACCTGATCGACGGAGGGGGTACTAGCTGGGTGGTGCTGTTCAGTCTCTTCTCATCCTTTGTTGTGGAGGTTTGGAAAGTCTACAAACTCCTTCGACCGAAGATGACGTTAAAGTTCCCATTTATTGCTATACGTCAACTGGCGTCGAAAGAAGAACTGAAAACCACGGAATATGATCGGATCGCTTGCCGCACTCTATCTTTCGTACTGTATCCGGTTTTATTTGGTTGGTCCCTATATGCACTGAAAACATACGAGTACAGATCGGTCTACAGCTGGTTTATATCCAACATGGCGAATGGTGTATATACGTTCGGCTTTATTTCTATGTGCCCGCAGCTATACGTGAATTACCGTCTGAAAAGTGTCGCACACTTGCCTTGGAAGGTATTCATGTACAAGATTTTTCAACTACGTTTGTCGATGATGCTTTTGCAGTGGCTTGTCGAAGATGCCAATGAAACATCGTTTGATGACGCTGCGCGATGATGTCGGTCTTTGTTATATTCCTGGTACAAGTTTACATATATCGAGTGGACAAAAGCCGTAGCAACGAGTTTGGGTATTCCTATGAAGACGAAGGTGGCAAAGGTACAATCAAAAACAGTGACAATACTACTGCTGTCTGCACTACAAATGGAGATGGAAGCAGCGACGTTCAGCAAACAATCAAACCGAGAAACTCAAGGCAGAATAATTATGGATTATTGCCGACAATTAATTTTGTTTTCTACTCATCAGCAATGCAATCAATCGTAGTTCTTTTTTACTAGTATGGGATTATCATGTTTCATTATTATTCTTGAGAAGGGTTAGAAGCGGCAGTTTTCCATTCGTCAACATATTTTTTGCAGTAGCCCATTTGTTCAATCAAAGACCAGGTTTGTGCACTAATATTTCCATCCGCCTCCCCGTTCAGAACACCGAAGCTGCCCAAAACCATGATTACATTCCGCAAATGCTCTACGGTCAATTCCCGACTATCATGCGCCAACTTTTCACTCGATGGCGATATTGATCCTGCATCGTCCTCCAAGATTTCCTTGACGACATTCAGTACTGGCACCCACAAGGCCAAAAATACGGAAGGGTCTTCATTAATGACGACTTTCATGTGATGCCGAAGTGGCTTGAATATCAGGCTTACACATAGTTCCACTTCGATCATTGTGGCATCCAACTGATCGTCATCAATGAGCCCTCCTCTAAGTTCCTTGACACGTTCTCCGGCCAGCGGAAGACAAGTTTTACCGAGAACTTCGCATAGAATCGCAACTGGTAACTGGCCCGCTTGTTTGTCCAAGAACGAGTCTGTAAGCATAGAGAGCGCATGTTGTCGAACATTCTATAGAAGGGAGAAAGGTGAGAACAATATTCCTTTGCATTTTCAGTTGACTTTGCTCTTGGCAACAATTATTTTTCAAACTTACCGGATTTGGACTCAACCTGGAGGCTCTGGCAACGTTTTCGATCACAGGCAACCAATTATTCTTCCAGAAAGACTCTGCCATTTCTGTGGTGCTCTTTGCTGCAACTTCGACCAAGTTACTGAGGACATGAAGCAAGTCAAGCCCCGCAATACTCAACTTTGCGTAATTCCGTCTATCCCCGGTGATAACCAGAGAGAAAATAGAGTCACCAATAGCTGAAGGGATTTGAGACTTAGCTTCTGACACGTTCAGAAGATAGTGAAGGCAACGATATACTTGGATTGATGGATCGTCATCGGCCAAACCGGCGGATCGCCCTGTGTATCTCGAAGATATTGGTGGGAGCGATGAACCGTAATTCGCAGTCCATTTGATCAAGGACAAAATACCATGCCAGCCATCTTCTGAGAGCTGGGAAGAGTCATCTATGCACCTAGTGATTCGCCATAGGCCTTCCCCAATGTGTAGACCCAGAACATCTAGAAGGCATAATTTATCCGCTTCGACGAGACATGAGTCTAGAAGGGCCCAAGTGGATAGAACATCATTTGCGATCTCTCCCCGTTTCATCGAGAAACACGAAATTCTCAAGAGGCCTGTAATACTCTTCTCCATTACACCACTCATTCTTGAAAATAGCTCCTCTTCACTGTCAACAAAGGTCTTCGTTAACTTCTCTAACCGAGATCGGTAGTGCTTGCCCAAGTGATTGTGCCAAAGCATCGATAGGCGATCTCTATTCTTCAATGCGATTTCGCATATTAATACCTCGGCAAACGCTTCCGAAGCAGGAGAGAGAGGATATCCACCCTTCTTCAAATCGCCTCCTGCTGCATCGTTAGTAGCGTTCGTGCCTTGGGAGATCATGCCCAATATCGCCTCCAAAAGATTAGAAAGGCCCTTGTCATCCATAAACCGGCTGTCTGAAACCAGCCCAACAAAGTCACAAGAATTAGATAGCCGTTTTCTCACCCTTGCGCGAGGTGTAATCTGAGTTCTCCGCGTATCTTCATAACTTTCAAGCCCGGTAACTGGCATTTCGTGTTGCTGATTCATAATCATGTCCTCCTGGATCAACTGACTTTCAAATTGTCTACCGATGCTCAGTCCATTCCCAGAGCGGAGAACGAAATTTTCGTCGATTTCTGGGTGTGCATCATCATCTTCGTCTTCATCGTCACTGGGAGCCAGGTCGTCCCAGACGATCAAATCTTCTTTTCCGTGGCTCGTTTCTACGACTTCCATGGTGGTCGTATCTCTAGGATCATTCAAAACGGGGTCCTCTACGCTTCCAAAAAGCGCTCGTCCCATAGACGCAAAGAGACCACTACTTGCTTTGTTTGCTGGAGATTTCACGTCTTGTCCTCTCTTCAAAAGCTTCATGGTCCATTCACGACGGCTTTCTTCCGTCAGGAGATCAGAATCGCTCTCATAAAGAAGGCTTCTTCCTCTTCTTGAAGAACTTCCTCTCATCATTTTGAGGTCTCTTAATTCAAACAGCATTGCCCAAATAGTTTTCCATCCATTTTGATCTAATTCGCTGTTTGCGTCACGGATCATTTGTAACGCTATGACAGCAGCGCCTTGAGCCTCGACCGAATTGGAGAAAGCCCATGATCGTTCCGCTCCATTTACAGTGTAATTTAGAAGACCGGAACATTTGCAGACATGCTTGAATATGTTACAAAACACGTCATTCCGACCCAACTGTCGAACGCCTACAAGCATTTCCCACGCAATATCCATTCCAAGACGAGCACCTTGGGCACCATGCATGCCACTGGGTACGTTGGAAACTGTGTCTTTAATGCCCCACAAGGCGCTAATCGACGACATTATTGGCATGTAAACCTGTTCAAGAACCAGTTCCGAAAGATCCTCAGCGTCAGTTGCGCTCAGCAACTCTTGCGAATGTTTGTCTTCTTTGGAAGAATTCCGAAGAACATCTTTCCAACGCTCAACTGTCATGGAACCATCCGCTCCCTCGCCTTCTGTTTTGATCTCTTCCTCTCGAATGCTATCGTAAATTGCCTCGAGATACTCACGAGGCAGTTCCTTTCCAGGATCTGTTATATCCTTTCCATAATCAGTGTTATTTCTGACAAAGTCAGCTTTTTTCATCCTGCGATCTTCCCTAATGTTGTCGTTGTGTTGATCAGTATTGAGCATGATAATACTGAACGACAACAAAAACGCAACATCAGCAGCTCGTTTCGGATCTTCCGAAAACAGGTTGAGACCTCCGTTCATACTTTCTTCACAACGATTCCCGCATGAATCTGCAAAGGCTTGGAGAATACGATCAATCTGCTGGGCTTCACCGGGGAGCCGGAAGGAAGCTAAAAACATGCGGAGACCATCCAATAAAGACTGTCGATCAAAATCGAACAGAGAGCAGTATTCAACCAGTACTTCTTTATGGAACCAATCTCTCTCCCACACTTTAGGTGATTTGCCTGCAACTGCTGGCTTCCCGACTTCACCTAAATAAACACCGACTTGCTTCTTATCCAAACCTACGACAAGTCCATTCCTTAGAAACGAAGCAATGCTTCTAGGTGTAACAGGATCAGCAATGATGCCACAGCTTACAAGAAATGAAATTCCTGTGCTTGACTTTGTGTTGAAAAGTTTCGCTGCCTTTCTCATAAGACGCTTCTTCGATTTGATATTGCTCAAATGGTGTGAAGATGTGACACGATCCAAATCAGAGAACGATTGTGGAGGCGGAGAAACAATTTCTTTCATAATTGTATCACGATGACGGCGTTCTTCCTTTGTGGATTCGCTAGGGTGATCGTGACGAAAGAGGACTTTCATGCTACCAATAATGCTCTCGGCACACAGTTCCCTCAGATGGGGAGGAACCTTTCGATACTTGATCCCCCCCTTTAGCAATTTCTCCGTCAGAAACTTCACCTCCTGAGGGCTGACTTTCGGACGCTCCGGAAGCATCCCCGTCTTCCTTGCTTTCGGCAAAAGGATTTTTTCCGCCATGCAAAGATGCATCCATGACCTCGCCCTCTTCGTTAACTTTTGATCCAACGCAACGGCATAACTCGATCATCAAGTCTACACCTACATCTGACCGTCGGATATTGCAATCATATGTTGCGAATAGTGTTTCCAAGCACCCTCCATCTCCGTCTACTACGGTCTGGCGAGTGTCTTGCAAGCACATAATTTCAACCAACGATTCCAGAATAATTTCTATCCCGGCATCAAAGACGAAATTTGCGTTGAACGAGGCAGAATCAATCGGAGCCTGGCGTTTGCGAAGAAGAGCCAACGCTCGTTGATAAAACCCCGTGAATATCGCTTCGAACTGTGGTATCAAATGCTTTCGCAGATTAACACTTGTCCACAGCGTAGAAATCGTAGAGCAAATTTCCGATAAAACTTCCAGCGAAATAAATCCTGGAGTAATGCTAGGATTGTCATGATACGCCCAAATTGCCTGACCTGTCAATAGCAAACTCAGGCATAGATCGTCCTGGATAATTTGCAAGAGACCCCGTTCCTCGTCGGGAGATGCCGAGTCTTCCGCGTCGATCAAGACTTGATTCTGAACATCTCTCAATCCGCATCGGAGTGCACATCTTGTCAATCGTAGGCACAAGACACGCGTGGCATCATGGGCCATTTGCGCCTCTCTCGATGCGTCGTCGTCACCTCCCACCAATGGGGTATGCAACAGCTGGTTCACCAAGAATTCCAAAATTAGCCTTCCCGCAGAATCATTCAAACCATCAAGGTCTTCAAAGACCGTTGTGACAATTGCAGTCAGAACGTCTTCAAAATGATAACAAAGAGCGGGCGAATGGACGAACGTGTTGCGAGTGATAAATACCGTGTTGAAGGCATCCATGAGTGTCTCGATTTGAATCGATCGTCGATCAATTGTGACCATCAAAGCAAGCAGATCGGCAATTGCCATTTCGACGGCTTCGTCCGCACCGGCGTCGGTTTGCTCGAATTTGCAATTCAACACGCCCCTGGTCAGGGGTTCCATAACAACTCCAAAGCAAGGCTGGATTGCTGTGCTCCCTCCAAGCGCCTTCAGGCTTCCTCGTTCCAACAATCTGTGCAGAGCTCTCAAGGCAACCAATGTGTGGGGTCCAGCTGCTCGGGGATCCATGACAACTGCCAAGAAGGGGCGGGCATATGGTCCAACATCTTGGTGCTCGTGGATAGCGGGAAAAGGTGCAGACTTGGTTTCTTCGCGATGAGGTTCCAGTGTTGGAGCGGGAGGCTGCTGATTTCCTTGTGGTGATTCGACAAAGACAGTGCTGCTCCCTTCCTCGGATCGATCTTCGGAATCTTGTGGCGGAGCCGTAGCTTCGGAAGCTGCTCTTCCAGCAATTGCATTTGTCGAGACGTTTGTGCTTCCACCTGTGTTACCACTACTGACGCTAACACCACCCAATGGCTCCAATCCTGCAGAAGCCAAAGGGGACAAGGGTGTCACCGGCTGCGATTCGCTCATTTCACTTTGTTGTACAGTTTCAGTACTAGCGTTATTGTTGTCTGCCGCCAAAACCATCATATCCGTCGACAGCACAGTCTTGACCGTGTGTCGCAAATCGATCAAGTCTTGTGCAAGTTCCCCCCGAGCCACATTGGGAGGCCCTCCACGCAACGAAGTTAAGACAACACGGGTTTCTTCGCACAAGTGTCGTGCTGACTCTAGCATGGCATTGAAGTTCATCTCCGTAGTTGTTGCTGCAACCGATGAGGCAGCACTCACATTGGAGGAGTCATTCATTTTTCTAAAGGAACCGAATGGCACTTCGAAATTTCTTCCCTACCGCTTTCAAAACGAAATTTTCTCTCTCCTTCGTTCACCGAAAGTCAAGTTGCTTGCAGTGTGTATGGTAAGTCAATACACTCGAAGATGAAGACGATGGTAGACCTGTAGACTCACAGATACCGACGTGTCCTATGCTTCTGCAAATTGCAAATTTGAAAATGACGGAATGTTGGAAGAGATGTGCCTTTTTCCCAAAGCACTGGCAAAAAAAGGTCACATTCTTGGATGGAATAGTAATTTTCGTCCACGGGTATTTTTGATTCATTCGACTCAATTGAGTCACAACGCCAACCTTAATCTAATTACTGAAAGGCACAAAAACCAATTCGTGAACGAAACGTGATGCGCGACTCAATCAATTTCGAAAACCTTCTTTAGACATCCATCGCGATCCCCCGCACGCCCTACCAGTACTGGATATCTGTTCCAATAGTGGATCGACACAAACGCTCCGATAATTTCAAAAAAGCTTTTCGAAGCCATCGCGAAACAAACACAATTAGCTCGTTTCCTGTTCCATTGCACTTGACTGAGCAACACGTTGGTACATTCACAACCACCACCACGTGACTATTCTATAGAACAAGGTATTGAACATGGCCCCGAAAGACGAAACCGACGCTGTTGCGGTCGCAGCCGAGTCCGACAAGAAGAAAAATGACGAAAAGGCCAAGAAACTCAAGAAATCCGAAGAGGAGCTCAAGGAAGAATCCATGAGCGAAGAGGACAAGGAACTCAAGGAGCGATTGGAAACTTGCGTCTCTACTTGCATCAACGAAAACAATGAGGCAGATGTTACGATTCCGATTCGATTGACTGCCCTTGACGTGATTGTGAACGAGTTGCGAACGGCTACCGCTTCCATGACAGTCGGTCCCAAAACCTCTCAAGTTTTTGCGGCCGCACTTTGCTTCTCTGAGGACGCTTTATTTGTCTCTGGGAAAGCAAGATGCTTCGACTTTGGACAAGGAATCCCTTAAATTCAGAGGCTAGATTGGCAGATGTTGTCGCCTGTTCTCGCCATGACCATGGGCAAGCCAGGTGAGATGATCGGATTGTGACTGTCGCCAATTTGATGTTTTGTGTAGCAATCCCAAAATATGCAATTTGTTTGTCAAACTGTATGCTGATAAATTTGAATTTTGTTTGTTATCCGTTTTTCAGAGGATCGAGAAAGTCTCAAGTGTAAATTGTCGGGAGCAAAAGATTACGATATTCTAGCGGGAAAAGGGGAACCCAAAGACGCTTCCGAAGACCTTGGTAGCTGGGGACACGAATTCGTTCGAAGCCTTTCCGGAGAAATTGGACAAGAATACAATCAAAGAGTTATCGATGGAGCTGACCCAGATTCGGACGAAGCATTTGATGACTTGCTCAAGTTTGTGAATGTAATTGTCCCATTTCACCTGACACACAATGCTGAGGCTGAAGCTGTGGATCTCTTGATCGAAGTTCAGCGTCTCAAATATCTATTGAAGCTTGATTCCATTGATGAACAAAATTACAGGCGCATTTGCCTCTATCTTATGAAAACATCGAGCTTTATGGCTGATCCTGATGATTTGGTGGTAAGTGTCGACGTGCTCCCGCTGATGTTCCTGTGAAGTAAAAACCGAATTCTTTTCCTCACTATCTATTTCTTTTACATCATTTAAATCAACAGGAAATGTTGGAAACCGCATACGAGATTTATCGCAAACAGGAACAATATCTTGATGCACTTTTGGTTGCCCTGAAAATGGATCGTACAGATGAAATTTCTGTTCTGTTGAGTGAATGCGATGACCTCTTGATGAAGAAACAGATGTGTCTCTTGTTGGCACGGCATCGAGTCAACTTCGAAGTCGAGGATGATGAGGATGAAGACGATTTGAATGAAATCATTGGTAACGAAAAGTTGAGCGAACAATTCTTGAAAGTGGCCCAAGATCTGGATGTTCTTGATCCCAAGACGCCGGAAGATATCTACAAGTCACACTTGGCAGAAACAGGTGGATTTAGCCGAAGACGAGATGCCGGTGGAGCACAAGTAGACAGTGCCAGAGCTAACCTCGCATCAACATTTGTAAATGCTTTCGTCAATGCTGGATTCTGCAACGACAAACTGATGACTCCCGACAGTGAATGGCTCTACAAGAACAAGGATCATGGAATGATGTCAGCTGCTGCTTCACTTGGATCCATCTTGTTGTGGAATGTCGAAGAAGGTTTGACTCAAATCGATAAGTTTCTTTACAGTAACGAAGAATATGTCAAAGCAGGGGCAGCCTTGGCTGTTGGTATTCTGACCAACGGTGTCCGCAACGATGCCGATCCAGCGTTGGCATTGCTCTCTGAACATGTTGAAGGCGACAGTCACATCATGAAAGTGGCAGCGTGCACTGGACTAGGTATTGCATACGCAGGAACAGGGCGTGAAGACGTTATGGAGATGCTCGTTCCAGTCGTTGAAAGTTCGGAGGGTGGATCGGACACCTTTATGGAATGTAGCGTTGGCCGGGCTCGCGATGGGAATGGTATTCGTCGGAAAATGTGACGATACTGCTGGCGGAACTATTGTTCAGCGTTTGATGGAAGCTACCGATGAAGAGCTCGATCATTCCCATGCGCGGTACTTGTGTCTCGGCCTTGCCCTTCTGTTTTTGGGTCAGATGGAGAAGGCAGACGCGATGATCGAGGCTTTACGAACAATCGAACACAAGATTTCCAAGTTTGCTGTTCTCATGTTGGAAAGTTGTGCCTACGCTGGATCTGGTAACGTATTGAAGGTCCAAGAGATGCTACATCAATGTACAGAACATCTTACTGAAGATGCCGACCATCAAATGGTTGCTGTTCTCGGTGTTGGTTTGATTACCATGGGAGAAAGTGTCGGAACGGAAATGGCTCTTCGAACTTTCGATCACCTCCTTCATTATTGCGAGCTACCGATCAAGAGGGCCGTGCCTCTTTCATTAGCAATCCTGAATGTGTCCAATCCTGACTTCGCAGTTATTGATCAACTTTCACGATTATCTCACGACCCCGACACGGAAATATCACAAAACGCAATCATTGGAATGGGAGTTGTGAGTGCTGGTACAAACAACTCTCGTGTGGCTGGTTTGTTGAGACAACTAAGCGAATTTTACAGCAAGGAAGCAGGTCACATTTTCTGCGTCCGAATCGCACAAGGCCTCTTGCACATGGGCAAGGGTCTCATGACTCTGCATCCATTCCATGCTGATCGCATGCTCTTGAACGGACCATCTCTTGCAGGAATTCTTGTTTTGATGCATTCTTGCCTTGACCTCAAGAACACACTCTTGGACAAGAGCCACTTCTTGTTATATTACTTGACATGCTCAATGAATCCTAGAATGCTCATCACAGTCAGCGAGGACATGACATGGCGACCAGTTACGGTCCGAGTTGGTCAAGCGGTTGAAACTGTCGGTCAAGCCGGAAAGCCGAAACGAATTACGGGATTCCAAACTCACACTACGCCAGTGCTGCTGGGTGTCACAGAACGCGCTGAACTGGGAACAGAGGAAGTTCTAAGTTTGAGTAGTATTCTAGAGGGTGTTGTCATAGTGAAAGACAACCCAGACTACGAAGCGGAAGAAAAGGATTCGAAATAATTAAAAATTAGATCATGTTTTTAATGACTATGAAAATTTACGCAAAAATAAAACCACCGAAAAATCCCGTCCTTGGAAAGCGTCCAAGAACGGTTCGGTAACACACGAGCGTTCTTCAAAATGTATTATACAATTGACCCCGCATGTCACCACAAAATAAATAGCACCTCATCTGGAAGCTTTGAACGCCTCCCTAGCCGCAGCGTCTTGATCCAATTCCGGATCACCGGAATTATGAACTTTTCTGATCCTCAGAGACGTCGACTACGGAACAATCCTTTCTGCCCCAAAAATGCTTTAATGTATTGCGTCGTCGCACTCGAACGCCTCCCTAGCCGCAGCATGTTGATCCATTTCCGGATCACCGAAATTATTAACTTTTTTATCTGAGGAATTACGTCGACCACGCAACGATCCTTTCTGCTTCCTGAATGCTTCGAGGTATTCCTCCTTCACATCGCCTCCGGCGTTGTCAATATCTCTGCCGTGATAAGATACATCCAAACCAACGAGTTCCTCCAACGAGTCGGCTCTGAACCATCCCTTGTAGTTCAACCAAATGAAAAATGGCATCATTGAGGCAAACACCCAACTGAGGATAAAGACGATCAAGGTAACCTGGCAGGCGAGGAGGTTGCCAGAACCAGAGTAAAATAAGCCCGGGTATGATCCCGTCCCAGAGCCATACGCCAAGTCCAGTAAACCAGGCTCTGCGAAGAAACCAGTGGAAAGCACTCCCCAAATCCCGTTGAACATGTGTACAGGAATGGCATCTACAGCATCATCGATTCGCAGCTTGATCAATACGCTAGACCCGATAAGGTATATCCAGCCAGCTATCATTCCGATAACAATAGCCGCCCATGGCTCGACAACTCCACAGCCTGACGTGATGGCAACTAAACCAGACAGAGAACCATTCATTGCATGCAAAATCGAAAAATATGGTTCCCCAGTGGCGCGTTCCACGAGATAGAGGTTTGTGAAGAGTGCGGTAATACCACCGGCTGCACCGGAAAGGGCGGTATTGGCAGCGGCTATTGCCGACACTTCTCCTGCTGCATCAATGCCTAGAATTAAAGCTGATCCTGGGTTGAATCCAAACCCTATGGACGAGAAAGAATAGGAATGAGTTCTTGTTTCGCAATCACGGTGACATCAATACGAATCACAAAGTCTTCAATCAAACTTACATCCGAACCACAAAATCATGGTACCGAGGAGTTGCAAAGCCACAGAATGACCTGGGAATGGCTTTGGGGTTTCTAGAGGCTCACCCTGAGGATCATAAAACCTTCCGCGTCGCGGACCTAGAACTAATGTAGCCAACAAAGCAGTCATTCCTCCTGTTAAATGGACTACTCCAGATCCAGCAAAGTCGACAGCCCCAATATTCAAGAGTGGCTCTGGGTTTGTAAGGCTCAGAAATCCATTGTTTGACCAAGCCGAATGAGCAACCTTCACAAAAACATTAGAGAAGATTTGGCGCGATGAGACAACGTGCACAAAAGCGCATGCAAATACCGAAAACTACAATGTTCCAACAATCTTACCACTGGATAAACAAAACCGGCCAAGACCATAGAATAACACAAGTATGCAGCCATCTGGCAACGTTCGGCAAGAGTACCAGCGACAATCGTCACCGAAGTAGCCGAAAATGTGTATTGGAAAAACCAGTAGCTAGCAGAAGGTCCCACAGACGCAAAGTCGTGGTAACCGATGAAAGTCGTTTTAGTGACTTCATTCTGTCCACCAAATGCAAATGCGTAACCTGCTCATGAAACAAACGATGGTATTGAAGATCGATTATCGCGTAAGATGAAACGATCCATGGAAAATCCTCACAATCGCACACAAGAGCTACGAATTCTTCACGGCTTTGTCCTTACCTATGATATAAAATGCCAGCGCTGCACCACATGCATCTAGTAGGTTCTTAAGCATTGTGTTTTGTACATTTTTAAGACGCACAGATCCCGCACACAGCATAGCAAAACCCGACTGCATGAAAAAGATCATGGCCCCGGCCAAGATCAGAAGGAAGTCATTTAGGTCGTTTGTCTTAAATTCCATATCATTTTGAAATTGGTCTGAAACACATTGCAGCAGTTCCGTAGCGTTCGAGCTTCCGGAACTTGCTTGACACTCCTCGAAAACGGAGTTTGCCATGGTTAAAGTCTATTCCTTCTCTCGCGAGCGATATTTGTCCACAGACAGATAAAATCCTGCGAGTTACGTATTCATCGACTCTTCGATCTCCTCCCACTAGGTTCCTTTCATGGACTGAGCTCGGAAGTCTTCGGTTGTATACAGGATCTGTATGTAACCGCGATGAAGAAATTCTGTGTTCTTGCTTTTTTTCGTGAACTTGCAGTCATTAACTCCCTGCTTTTTAGGGAAGGAATTTCCAGATATCATTAATTGTATATTGGTACACGGTTAACTGTGTTCGAAGCACGATCAAAAACACTTCGTGTTCTCTGGTATTAAAAGTACTGGAAGTTGCACGCATACTGGAATCGGATTGCAGATGGCCGCGACGGACGACAACTGTTTACTTAACCAAACGCCATTACTCGACGATGAATGCCGATAGTGTACGAGTGATTACTTATTCTCCTCCAGATTAAAAATAGAAAGTGCCCGAAGAATGAAGGGAAGCCACGGAAAAACTATGGAATTCGGTCTTTGAGGGGTTATGATGAAACCGAAAAAATCCCCCAAGTTCTCTTGACCTAAAAGAGTCTTTAAGTTTCGTCATGTTCGGTTCTGTCGATCGGGGCTGTAGTAACGTCAAACCCGCACGTCACGTTTTGACGAGTAAGTCTCGCATCATGGATTCTTTCATTTTTCTTGTTTCCTCTATTAATCTATCAATGGCATTAAAAGGTACTAGAGCTATCATTAATTCTACAGTATGGTGGTGGTTCAAGTCGAATGGCAAAAACAGTCGTTGCAGCTATCTCAAGAACATCTTGGTATCTTAAATCAGATGCAATTGGTGATCCGAAGAAAATTCATCATCCTCGGCAAGAAACGGACGAAGTAGGATTGGTTATACCTGTACTATTGCTGTCTTCTTCTTTTCTGGAAACCAAAATATCTTCGCACACAATGCATACTAACGCAACATCACTGATGCTGAAGGATTTCGGAAAGAATTCGGGTTCCAAGCCACGTCCTTGCGCAATGGCCACAAACATGTCTTCCACAGTGATGGCAATGAAACAATTTGTCTGACGCACCATTGGGCGTTTTGCACTGCATACACCAAGGTCGAATTGGAGCCAATTTCGACGGTTGATTGATGGCTGCAAGCAATCGGTGGATGGAAGTTTCGTCCGACAGCATATCTAATGCAGAGACGCTCGTTTCTCCAATGAGATCTCCTGCTGGAATCCAAGATTTCGGCTGAACAAAAAAAGACGTATGTGAGTAACTTGTATTCGGAGCAGAACAAAAGACGCAAAAGAGCAGTACAAATCTTACCCTAGTTCCATAGCATGTGGAGCTCTGCAGAATGACTGATGAGTTGGATTGCAGAATCAATATCTTCATGATAGAGACTCAAGTGAAGAGGCGTACAGCCAGAATTTGACTGGTGGTTTGGGTCTGCCCCGTAACGGAGCAACGTCCGTAAAGACATTCGCGGAATTCTCTGTAGCTCACTCTAAGATCTTCATTGTGGCAAAGTAAGAGAAGAGCTTGTTGATTTCGACCGTTCTTGAATGTTGGGATCAGCCCCTTTTTCTAGAATCAGGGGCATGATCTCTTTCGCATCTGGCGTTTCCAGCTGGGCACAGAAGTGGAGAGCAGTATTTCCAGTCGACATCCTTTTCATTGACATTGACGTCAAGAAGCTCTTCGCAGAGTAATTCAACAATTTTTGTTCGTGACTCTTGATTCGTCTTGCTGTCGGTCTTATTGGATGGTAGAAGCGCCATGTGTAAGAGGTGTCAACCAACTTGTATGATCCGCGACATCAACTTTCGCATTATACTTCAGAAGCAACTGTAACAGATTCGACAGTCCAATCTCTCAACAGTATTGTGCAAAGCACTAATACCGTCCATATTTGGAATGTTTGGATTGGCCTTTCCTTGCTCCAAAAGCTAGTTGTGCAACATCTGCTCCAGTCGATAAGTGCAGCGGCGTATTTCCGTAGAAGTCTTGAGAATTTGAAACGGCACTTCGTTCCAATAGTTCCCTGAATAGCCTTCAAGTTCTTTGCTTCCACGGCCACGTGTAGAGCAGTTCGGCCCTCTGGATTCGGAGCGTTTACTAGAATAAGAGCAGTCATCTGATTTTTCGATTATCTCGATCATGATATTTGTATCACCAAATGAGATACATTTATGAAGCTCCGTTATTTCACTGAAATCATTTTCGTTCCTCGATTGTCCATTATTTAGTCGGTGTTGATGTTCGCTGAGGAAACTGGATCCAGATACATGGGAGATTCTAGACGGGCTGGCGACTGAAGAATTAGCAACGCTCCCCATTTGGTAATCGACTGCATCAAGTTGAGGATCCATGTCTAGTAAACTCGTATTTGGAGAAGATACGGATTGAGGTGCGAAAATTGATGTGGGCAGCGATGGGCTCCTAAAACTATTGCTGAGACGTTCATATGCGGACGGAAGTCCAACCCAAGAATTTGCAGTATGTTCTTGTGGTTGCTTGGTTGCACTTTTGAGTCTCTCAACTTCACGTTTTAATCTTTCGATCTCGGAGATCGACCCATTTTCGGATTCTGCCTCCGCCTTGGACAATTTCAGCCTTTCAACCTCCTGTCGAAGACGTTCCGATTCCTCTTTAAAACGTTCCTTTTCTGCAGCTTCTCGTTTTAATCTTTCAATCTCAATAAGTGACCCATTGTCGGATTCTGACTCGACCTTGGATAATTTCAACCGCTCGACCTCCTCTCGAAGACGTGCCGATTCCTGCTTGAAGCGATCCCGTTCTGCAGCAATAGCTCTAACACTGCGAGCTTCTCGCCGAACTTCTCGGAATATTCTTCTTGCCACTTTGCTTCGCCAACAACATTGGATTGAAGTTGCAAACTGCGAAAGTTTCCAATAGTGAAGTCTTACACGATAACCGCGCCATAATCGTTGTACCGCCCTTGCCTGATTTTCCATATTCATTATTCTAAACATCTTTCGAGCAACGATACCTCTCCAGTACCTTTGACAATAATGAGCCATGAGCCTACAAGCCATTAGATTTGTTTCAGCCATAAATCTTCTCCAAACGCATTGAATTTGTATCGCAGAAGCCTCTTCCCTGATTTTTCGGGCCTTGCGATCTGCATCGACTCGACGGACGAAACATTGAATAGTTAACGCAGCCACCCTGTAAATGAAAAATCGATTTTGAGCTTCAAATCTTCGAAAATACTTTTGAATCACAATTGCTGAAAGTGACAATTTTTTGTGCCGCAGAATTTCAAGCGTATCAAAAATCGACGACCGCAAAAATACTTTGCTGAATCCAACCTGCATACCCAAAGATACCGTCTCCGTCGAAGTTCCTTGCTTAGTGAGCATTTCCGAAACTTGAGGAACCAACATATTGATGAGTGCCGAACAAAAGTCCTTTTCTTTCCTGTAGCTAGTGTTCTTTTTTGCCAACAGCCCATACCGCGATATGAATTGCCCATGATAGTATCTGTGAGGAAAACCGACTCTGGATACTCGAATGGCTTCCAATACACCAGCGCAGCGTAATTGATCTGCAATAACACGGGCTTCGAATCGTTCTGGAACCAAATCATCGTTCGGCTTCAAGCATCGTACATAGTGTGGCGTTGTGGAATCAATTCGGTCACGAAGTTTTCTCAACTGCTGACTAAACTGACTCCCCACAGTGCTTTTGAGAATTGACGAGTTGTTGCGTCTTCCATTTGCTGCGTTGTTGATGTTGCTTGATTCGTCTTCCGCTTTGAGAGTCTCTTCCAAGATACGCCAAGAATGGTACAGGAAGAGGAAGTGAGCAAATCGGTTGTTTCTTTGGGCAATTCGTCCTTATTTTTTTCGAGGAAATTAGCAGAGCTGTAGGTTACCGTTCCAGCATAATGCTCGATCGAAAACGAAAGAATTGCCTCCTGTGCCTGTGTCACACTGAATCGAGGATGTGATTTGCACTTGTCATAGATTGCTCGGCAAAACGTTTTATCGGTACAAGTTGCCAACCTACAATTCTCGTCCAAGATCGACAAAATACCGTCTCGCTTTCTCTCAATCAAGTCCAAGATATCTTGGTTGTCTGGAAATTCAATAAAGGACCAGTCAATTCCCTCCGACTCGTATTCGCGTTGTTCCAGCTTGAAGACGAATTTATTGAACTGCTGCTGGAGAGCTTCGTTGCAATAATTGATACACAATTGTTCGTAGGAGTTGACATCAAAGGATTCGAATCCGAAAATGTCAAGGACACCAATGCGTGGAAAATCTTTGATGCGCGATGAATTTGTAGTCTCCAACTTCATGGCAATCGACTTGTTGATGGTTCTTAACGATATGAGTAAAAAGTGCTCCGTAAGTGGCCTTGATCAGTGCTTCGAGAGCCTTCGGTCGCTTGAACGACCGACAGCTTTTTGTGAAAGACTTCTCCTCGAGCCTGAATCTTACACGTGCAGAGCGCATTGTTGAGTGCAGCAGTGAGAAACACCCAATAGATCCAGGGCAGAATCTAGAGACTGCGAAGGAATTAACTCGCTGCCGTCTTCTCCAGCCGAATTTGACGATGTGTCTTTGAAGGAAATATTCGAAGTATGAAGCACGGCACACTGCAACGGAGAACAAGTCTCTTTGTTCCGATTCGGAAAAGCCACCAACCGTCTGCAAGGCTGTTCGGAGATCTTGATACGTATCTCGATCATCTACACCATCTCGTCCTATCGTATGTTCCCGAACACCCCGTCATTCGAAAGTCCTCTGGACCAGAAACGTTGTGTATTCTCAGTGCTTGCCGCTCATATTGTGAGGTCAACCCCGCCAATAGTTCGTAAAATACGTGGTAATTCCGCTCTCCCGGAGACTGTGAAATCAACCGCACCTTTTCTAACAGATACGTCTCGATGGATGCCGAAATCAGTTGGCCGGTGCTCGGGGAAAATAAGAGTTCAATGAATTTCCCAAAGCGCGACGAGTTGTCGTTTCGCACCGTTCTCGCATTTCCAAAGGATTCCAAAATGGGATTCGACTGCAATATTTGCGTCTCGATTCCCATCTCCTTGTCGTCGTCGTTGTTGTCATCATTGCTGTAATCGCTGCGCTGATCCACCAAGGCATTGCGCTGCGACTGGCTGGCAAGATATCCCATGATGATTTTCGTCGTTACCGTCTTTCCCGATCCACTCTCCCCCGAAACCAAAATCGACTGATCGTCTCCCTCGTGCAGGAGCGAGCGATAGGCATCTTGTGCAATCGCATAGACGTGCGGCGGTGGACGCTCCTCTTGCAAACCGTTGTGGTTCCAGTATTTTTCCATAATGCCTTCCCCGTAAATGTTGTCGAGTATTTGAAATGGATTCAGCGCCAGCAAAATTTTCCCCGTGTAGGTGTAAATCGAATTTTCTTCGTAATGACGCTTCAGACAGTAAACGACAGCTGGTTCGTGAAGATGCGTCAAGGACGTCAGATCTTCTGGTATGTTCTGTTGGTCGCCGTCGTCAGTTTCGCTCCACCAAGAGTTTGCATTGCAGACAGTCTCCTCTGTATTGCTGTCATAGGAAAGGGACACCGTCTTTCCATTTATACCATAGCTGGCAAACTCCCTATCCTCAATCGTCAAGGTGACTTGGATCATTCTCTTCGTCTTGCTTTGTCCACTAGGCTTTGCAGAATACGGACTGGTATTGGTTCGAGATTGTCGATAGGACCTTGCAGGCGAGGAAGCTACCGCTCCGACGGAAGACGAGGATTCGATACGGGCTCTGGTCCATCCCCACGAGGTTGCATCCCTGCCCCGTTTTCGAGACGACTTCCAACCTTTCGGCAAGGTCCCATTGTTGTTCAAAATGGCCTCGACAACATCGGTTCTGAACCCAAACATAATTCTGCATACCGATGACAGAAGAGGGTGTCGCCGGAGGCATTGCTGGTTGTGGCGTTGGTGTGGCACTGGTATCGACCTTTCTTGCATTCGGTACACTGGTGTTCAAACTCCTCCGAGAGTTGATGTGTCGACGTCTCCGCATCGTGACATTGTTATTCATCTTTCTGTTCTATTTGCCAATACTATATATGTATTGGATGTCACTGATTTTGTTGTTGTTGATTTTGCTTAGAAAATAAAATTCAATTCCAGCACGGAAAGCATTCTCCCTGTATGTGGCCTTTCTCTTGTGGTCCTCGTCGCTGACTTTTTGCAAACCGAATTCAAACTTTCGTTGCTCTTTTTGGTTTGTATCTCGACCAAAAAGTTGTTTTCGATGATGGAAAAGAAAATTGGGTCTCGACTTGAGGACTGTTACGTGCTAGAAGTACTCTACTCTTAACTCTACTACTGACGGGTTGTGTTACTCGGCAGGAGGTAGGAATGGGAAAAAATGATGCCGCAAAAATTGAAAAACGAGATGATGCACTTCAAATTCTGTTGAGACACGCCCGCCGTGTAGTATGCACGTCTCCTCCCGACACGACCGACCACGCTCGGAGGCATGTAAAATGTGCCTTTAATTATGTTAGGGTTAAGGTTCATTTGTTCTCTCCATCGCATTTTTTGATCAATTTAGCGCGCCGTCCAGCTTACTCACTCACCTACGATGCACATGCCTGATACACTTCAATGAATTCAATGCGTGATCAACCATTGAAATTTCAAATCGGCTTCTCAAAATTCACTCAGCATCGACAATCATAAAATAATAGTAATAGGCGAATCGTACATGCCGAGTCGTTCTCTGGTGGTGTTCGAATGATTGAGAATCTTCAGCAACAGCACGTGCAATAAACAACGAGCATCAAGACAACAAAGAAAAGGGAACCATGGCCTATAAAACACTGGAACAGCAGGAGGATATGGAATTCTACTATCTGACGCAAGATGCGAGGAAAAACCTCCCAACCTACCAATACCATGGCGGGGACAACTCGTTGCTCTACAAGTATGTTCTGGCGCCTCTTGCCACCTTTCTTGTGACATTTGTTCCAAAGTCCGTGGCGCCCAATACCATTACGTTTTTTGGTTTGGTCTTGATGATTACCGCCTACGTCTCGTATTGGTGGTATGTTCCCACTCTGGAAAACAATGAAAACGAAGACGACTCGTTTCCTCCTCGATGGATTTTCTTGTGGAACGGAATCGCTATTCTGGTATACCAAACACTGGACAACATGGATGGGAGACAAGCACGCCGAACGAATTCGTGCAGTCCTCTGGGTCTTTTGTTTGATCATGGCTTGCGACGCCATTAACTCGATTTTTGGATCGGCCAATGTCATAATAGGAATGAACCTCAACCCGAGCGAGAACTTGTTGGAAACCTGGCTCTTGGTCTTTGGGCCCTTCTTTCTGTTCTACATTTCCACATGGGAGCAATACCACACGGGAGAACTCGTCATGCCCATTGTCAATGGGCCAAGCGAAGGATTGGTGGGGACGGCACTATTGAGTTTCACGTCGTATTGGAATGGCCCACAGTATTGGCAGGGAACAGACATGTTCGACTCGTTAGGTTTCGATACCCTTTGTCAAGGATCTGGTGGGAGACGTCCAGCTTCGAAATTGCGATTTGATTGTCCTGGCCTTTTCGCTGGGTGTCTTGCAGGAAATTTTCATCAAGTCGGTAGGTGTCATGCTCAAATACAAGGGATCTGGCGCGGGTTTGATTCCCATGTTTGCTCTGGCGCTCTCCTATTTCGTGATTGGGTACGTGGATCCAAGCGTTTGGCTTGCCATCCCTCGGTCGGGTCTGCACCTGTCCATGGCCTTGTTTGTGGAAATGTCCACCGAGCTCATGCTCGTTCACACGACAGCGCAAAAGTTTCTTCCCTGGCGGTGGCAGTTGGGTCCCTTGATTGGAATCACGTGCTGGGTGGCCGCCTTTGGAAACAGCGAGGGATTGCAATACGCAATCATTGCTTACGCGTCGATTATGAATGCCTACTTGCTCATGAAATTCAGCATTATCATTCACGAAATCTGCGACGTGCTGGGGATTTGGTGTTTCGATATTGTGACACCGCACTATTCGATGAAAAAATTATGAGCCGAATGGCGCCCTGCTAACAATAGAAAAAAGTAATAGATATCTTTGTGTATATGGACGACTTTTCGAGTGATTCATGACAAGTATAGTAACTAATTTATTATTATATGCTAGTTATGGCAGATCTGATCAGGTCTGAACTGATTACGAATGCGGAAAAGAGGAAAATAGTCACCAAATAGTACCATACTGATCGTAGTTATGTTCAGCACATACAAAAGAGGCCAAAAACATGTGTCAAGACGAAAGTGGCCTCGACCGAGTTTTTATCACTTTTTGACCCCAAAATTCTCAAGCGCAGTATGTTGCACCCACAAAACCGCGGTGGACAGTTTCTGTAACTATCGCGCTCGAAAAACAAACTTCAATTCTCATAATATATTCCGTCATTGAAAAGAGACCGATCATCTACCATGGAGATTCGAAGAAAACGAAAGAAGGCTGTGAGCCAGAAGTTTCTTCGTGCAGTCCTTCCATTCGCGGTTTGCGCCGTAGTCTTCTTCCTCGCTACCGTTGCTGACTCTTCGCAATTTGCTCGATACCAAACACTCGAAAGGTTACAGTCATGATGCCCAGTACCAATTGAAAAACCGTCAAATAGTACATAACGGAGATCCCGGTTCCATGGATGTACCACTAAGTCGCCGAGGAAATTTCGCGAGTCGAAAAACTGAGGCTTCCCCGTGCACTCGAAACAGTGGATTCCACTCTCCCGTACAATATCCACAAGTGCCCGGCCGTCATCCCGGAGGGTTATCCGATTGCATGGAACATTGTGGACGTCTTGACGCACTGGAATCCCGACGAAACAGAGGTTCCCGACAAGATCCATCAGGGTCTGTGTGCAATTGACTGGAGCGATCCTGCTCAACGAAAAATTGCCGTCCACTACCGGACGAACGAGCTCCCCTTTATCGTCAAGAATCATCCCGTCATTTGGGGGGCGGCAGACCGTTGGTCAGACTATGACTACGTCCGCGACAAACTCGGGCCTTCAAAATACCGCAACGAACACGCCAAGGGTAATCAGTTAATGTATTGGAAATTGCGGGGCGCCAAAGCGCTACCTGTTGGCTGGGAACCTCCTACGAATGATGTCGATGTTTCCTTTCCAGAATGGTACGCAAAGGCCCAAGAAATCGAAGACCATCCGGAAACCTCCACAACGGCAGAACACTATTATCTCCGCTTGAACGGTGGAAAGGCGGAAGGGAGACACATGGGCGTGAACGAATGGCTCTACGACGACCTCCCCTTTTTTGATCCAAAAGTACAAAACGACATTACCATGGTCGACCCCCACTCTGCGCGGGGGATCAATTGCCGATTGGGGTCGAGGGGCATCATTGCCGCTCTGCACTACGACGAGAGCCGAAACTTCATTTTGATTTTGCACGGGCAAAAGCGATACATTCTGGGCCATCCCGATCAGTGCATCAACATGGAATTGTACCCACAGGGCCATCCATCGGCGAGGCATTCCAGAATCGATTGGGCAGATCCCAACTCGTGGCAGAACGACGGAAAGCATTTCAAAGATGGCATGGTCAACGAGGTGGTACTCGATGCGGGCGATGGATTGTATCTGCCCACCTTTTGGTTTCATTTTATCGTCTCTCTCACGCTCAATTACCAATGCAACGCACGCAGTGGTACAACATATGAATACCAAAACCACATAACGGGATGTGGGTTTGGCCATCCTTTTTAATGCTTCCACTAAGTTAACCAAAAGACCTATAACCTTAAGAAATCATTAGACTACTATCCAATCGCTCTTGGTTCTTGTAACGATACTATGTTATGCTTCAAGTGTTGACTAGGAGATCGAACATACAACTTCACTTCCGATGAACGTTCTGGTATTTTACTTGCACGTTCACTAAAAACAAAAAAGTATTCTCGAAAATGGGAACGTTCACGTGATTGATGATTGACACACACGTTTCGAAGATTAAAAGATGTGAAGTTTGGATTCTTTTTTCAATCACAACATTAAAATTCAGATGAACGTTCTTTCGAAGCTAGCATACCGCTTGTCGCACAAAGCAGCGAAGGAATGAGAGCCATCCCAAGCATCTATCAAACCTGTATAGCTTTCTGCACTAAATCGAAATCCTCAGAGAGTCAAGCCTTTTCTTTTTTCCACCAGTGCGAAATCGAATTTTGACATCATGCCAAAGATCGCAGACTGTCTTTGCAGGGATTGCGAGAGAATCCCAAACAAGTTTTTCTTCTGGATGGAGGCACGGGAGAGGAACTCTTCCGACGAAAGGTTCCCGACGATCGAACCATATGGAGTGCAACGGCCTTGGTTCATCCCGAGTATCATGGTATTTTGGAAGATGTCCACACCTCATTTCTTCAGAGTGGGTCCAATGCGATTACGACCAACAGCTATGGTGTCGTGCCGGGAGTGGGCTTTGATGAACATCAAATCTCCGAGTACACTGAACAAAAGTGGAGAGATTGCCCACAGCGCCATACAGAAACACAATGACCAATCCTCGTCGCCATCTTTTGTTTTGGGTTCACTGGGCCCATTAGTCGAGTCGTATCCGACCCGATATGATCAAGCCACACGACGAAGGAGTAAAATGTTACAAGTTGGCATATCAGTCGTTGGCTCCATACGCTGATGCTTTCCTTGCAGAAACAATGTCATGCGTGGACGAATCCATCCAAGTGCTGGATGCAGTAGCAAGCTCACCCGATGCAGGGCCACAACCTATGCTGATTTCATATTCGGTAGATTCGAAGGGCAACTTTCGCGACGGGGAGAAAGTCACGGATGGGATACGACGAATAGTAAAACATGCCAACGCAAAGAGGGAAGAAATTCGAAGTAAGTTTTATTCCTGAATAATACCAGTAAGGTCACTTGATAGTGTCTCACCTAAGATGAATTCTTTCTTTGCTATCTGTGTAATTTCATCCTGTTGTTTGCAGCCCTTGCTATTTTATTCAACTGTGCTGAACCCGAGGCCATTAGTAAAGCCCTCGAAAAAATTAGCAACGATTCTGATCTCGTCGTCGAGTTGGAGAATAGTGGAATTCTGTTGGGTGCGTATGCCAACACACTAACCCCGGTAGATCCAAATTGGACCTTGGCCGATTCAGAGACGCCACAGCCACTTCGAGATGACTTGAACGAAGAGATCTACTGGAAAGACTTTGTGGAGGTGTGGATTAACGAATTCGGAGTTCGAGTTGTCGGTGGATGCTTGCGGAATCACCCCAGAACATATACGATACATTCGAGCGAAGCTTGACGAAAGGTGATAACGATACAGATGCGCAAGGAGAGACGAAAATAGCTGACTGGTAATAGTAGCACTTTTATAGCATGATTAGAGTTTAAATGCACTAGATCTAGCCTTTTGATTTCTTTTCACGATCGTCCCCATGCTTTTCCGAGGCATTATCTTGAATTGTTTGCTGCGCCTCAGGCCTGTAATCTCTTAAAGAAGGTTCCACTGGATCCAAATTTGGTATCCATATCTTGTTCTCCTTGCTGTAACCCTTCCTCTTGCCCTCGCCAGAGAGCAGCTCTTCTCGTGCTTTTCGTTTTTCGTACGGATTGTTCAATCCAAGTCCCGGTTGCAATCGCGAAATCAGCTTTCTCGTCGGCTTCCTTTGCCTTTCGTGCCTTGCGACGAGCTGCCTTCTTCGAGTTGCGCAGTCTCTTTCGATCTTGCTGATCCATTTCCGTGTCGGCACGCAGAATACCTTCGCGGCCTCTCTTTGTGGCAAAGACTTCCTCGGGAGCAACACCGCGAGCATCACTGACGTGGAGGGGCAATACTTCTTCCATGGCAATTGCTGGAACAGTAACCGGCCTTGCTTCGGCTTCGTCGGCGATAGGTCTTGGAGCGAAATGGTAATTTGACAAAGCATCGAGCTTGCTGCAGAGATTTGCAAAAAGTTGTTTCATCTCGTCCTTGGCCTTGTCTTCTTCCGTTTGCTTTTCGGCGGCATCCTTGTCGAAGCCTACAGCCTTTTTCAGGTATTCACGCTCATAAAGTTCTCCAAGTCCCAGCTTGGATTTTTCCTGGCTAACTTCGGGTGTTTCTCCTCGCTTCTTGTTCCAGCCAACATCGGGTAGCTCGCGTGGAACAACATCATCCCAATCTTCGGCAAGGATTCGCTTCTTGATTGCTTCTTCCAAATCCATTGTGTGTTCGACAGTTATTTGTTGAGCTTGTTTGCTTGCCATTTCGAATTCAGGGGTACCTTCCAACAAAGAGTTGACGGGTCGCGATGTCGATTTTGTTTCACCCCTCATCTGCCAAGGCTTTTCGTCGATCAATTCCTTCTCCAATTCGTCTGTCTGTTGTCGCAGCTTTTCTTCCTCTTTCGTCAATTTCTTGCCATCTGCTTTTTCTCCCTTGTCCAAACCAGCCATTGATGGATCCTTCATATCTTCCATCTCATCATCACCATCATCTTCTTCTTCTTCGCTATCGTTGTCGTCAGCATCCCCATCGCCTCCCCATTCTTCTTGGGTTTCCTTTTCAAAATCATATTCACCCCAAGAATCATCGTCATCATCTTTGGGTGCTGTCGATTTCTTGGAAGGGGGATGGTTTTTCTTGTATCGCTCAATATATTGTTTCTTTGGGCCGCCAAAGAAATCAGCCGCCGTCATGTTGACTACATCTTCCTCATCGTCATCATCGCTATCGTCCACATTTGTTTCTTGGTAGAGATTGTAGAGTGCATCAATGTCGTCTTGGTCACGGTACTTTTTGCGTTTGACATCTTTTACTTCCTCGTACATATCGTCCATATCCATATCCTCACTGTCTTCGCTGTCGCTGTTGTCATTCAATCCTTCCCTTTGTCTTTGATGGAAGGACTTTTGATTTGTCTTGTCCTTTTTCTTGCTTTCTTCGTCCGTCGGTTGACCAAAGGCTTCTGCCGGTAGGTAGTCCTCTTCCTCGTCGGCAAATTCCTCCATTTCATTGAGGTCAAAGAATCCATCCTTTAGATCCTCGGCAACGGGATCGTAAAGTTCTTCCTCCTTTTTCTCCTCCTTTCTCTTTCGGGGCGCTTCTCTTCTTCCGCCTCGGAGGCTTCGCTCTCGTCTTCCATATCTTCCATGGCACGTTCCATCCGCAGACGAATGCGCTTTGCTTCTTCGTCTTCATCATCATCGTCACTACCATCGTTCATCATTAGCAACTTCGTCTGCGCCCTGCTCGTTGCTTTCGTCATCGGAAGCATCCTGCTCATCGCTGCTGTTTTCAGTCGTCGCTATCGACGACACCCATGTCCAAAACAGCAAATGCTTTCGCCACCATTCTTATCGAGACGCTTTCGTCGCCTTTTTTCGCGAGTTTCGCCAGAGCAGGAAGTTTGCAGGTCAACCTGGCCAAAAAGGGTTTCCGGAAGGTCTGCGTCGGTAGGATCCACCTCTTGGGGCACGTACAACTCAAGGAGGCCCGAAAGAATCGTGCTGGACACGGGTTCGGTTTCGCCCTCTTGTTCTGGAGACTGCTTTGCTTTTTCGTGCAACTTTTGATATTGTTTTCCCAAGGTTTCAATGTCGGCAAAGAGATGTTTCGAAATATCGAGTAGCTCTGAGAGTGTTTTCTTCTTTTCTTGGTTCTTTTCGGCATCGTCTTCGCCATCCTCGTTTGTAGCATTCGAATACAGCAAGGGCAAAATCCGCTTTTCTGGCTTGGTCAGAATCTCAACAAGTTGACCGAGACCATCGTTGCTCTCCTCGTTGATTGCTATCGCCTCCGCTCATTTTGTCTCGTACTCTTTCAACTTTCTTCAGAGTTACTGTTGAAAGTGACAATGTAATTTGCTTCTGATTGATGGGATGGAGATGGAAAAGAATTGGAAATAGTCCTAATCTCAGATTCAAGATGAACCAAAAATCTCGAACTTGATTTCTTATTTTTTCGATTGTCGTTGTTTTTCTTCATTCTGAGTGGTGGTTGTAATTCGTGACTGTCTATTCGTGATTAAGTTTATTTTTCGGGGAGTCAGTCCCCCTTTTTTATTGGTCGAATGAGTCAAATGAAGCAAAGCCATCTTACCAAAAATCAAAAACGGCTATCTCATCACAGTGAGTGACCGCACCCTCACAAAAAACTTGGGCATCGTCCAGAATTGAGAACTCACCGTAAGAATTCACGTGAAGGAAACGAGAATCCTGGTCTGTACGACGAAACAAGGACTTTTTCAGCCTCGTTGACGATCTCAAAAACAAAATCAAGGCATCAAAAGATCATCGCCATTAAACACATCGCAGTGCTCAAGTACCTTCAAGAGATAGAACAATCCTCTCTTACCCTACAACGATTACAATTATCGCTTCTACGATTTGAGATCAGATCAAAATGGTAGTGGTAAGCGCGGCGTCTGAAAATGAGGCTTTCGTCTTCTGATGGATTTGTTGTGACATCTCTGAGCTCGGGGTTCTCGGTCGCTATCGTTTGGTTTGGTTCCTTTGTTCGGCTACCTAAATCTGAAACAACACTCGTTACCGGTGTCGAAACAAACTATTGCGACGATTCGAAGTATATTATTCAATCGCGCAAGTTTATCGCTAACTTTTCCTCCTCTGTGCTTTTTTTATTCGCATCATCGATATTTCAATTATCCCACTGTAGAAAGGAACGCCCCTCCACACCGCATACACCTTCTCTTTTATGAGACGCGGAAAGTCGAATAAGGCCGAAGAAGGAGGAAATTCCGAAGAAAAGTCGTCCGAACCGGCTGCGGCTCCGCATCCGTATGAAAACTCTATAAAAAGCATCTCGACCGTGAAAACCGTGGAGCAATTTTGGTCGACCTACAATTACTTGAAACGCCCAAACGATTTGTCGTCGACGACGGATTATCACTTTTTCCGGGATGGAATAAAACCTACCTGGGAAGACGCAAAGAACGCCAAGGGTGGAAAATGGATCGTAAGTGATTTTTCAAGTTCATTGTTTTTCATTTTCTATTCTTCGTTGAGGTTACTCTTGATTGTGTTGCAATGGAAATCTCATTCTGACCTCTATTCTTCTTTTTTATCACACCCTTCTAGATTCGTCTGCCCAAAGGTCTGGCGAGTCGATACTGGGAAGAAGTCGTCTTGGCGTTGATCGGTGGCCAATTCCCAGGAATCCCCGACGGTGAGATTTGCGGCCTGGTCATCTCCATCCGATACTCGGAAGACATTTTAGGAATTTGGAATAAATCCGCTGCCGATCGAGACATGGTGGAGAGACTCCGTGATGCCGTCAAGAAAGTCTTGCAGCTGCCGTCGAGCGCCTACGCGAGCATGGAGTACAAGCCCCACCAAAATGCCATTGCCGATCGATCCTCCTTTCGAAACGCCAACAGCCACTGGAAGAGCACCCGGGAAAGATCCGGAGGGGAGAACCATCGCACCCGCTCGGGGTCGTGGCAGGACAGAGACAACTCCAGGGCCAACAGCCGACGTGACAGCGACCGTGCCTGGCGTTAGACTTTTGATTGCATGCTCTAGAACTAGGACAAAATAATTATTGTGGGTGATACCAACATAAAAAAGGCCTTTTTCTACGATAATTTGGTTTTAGTTTATACTTATATTATTGACATTCATTAGATCCCCCGATCGCCAACACTCTATTGCGTCGCGATTGTGGCACGACTTTCCGAGCTTTGGCGCTTTCGCAATTGTTCTCCACCCTCACTCTTGGCTTTGCGCTTGCCTCTCTTCCCCTTATTTTCCTTCTCTTCGTCCTTTTTGTCGTACTGGGTCAAGTCTAGCGTCAGCGTGCGACTGGAATTCGTTCCCACGTCCTTGCAAATACCCACCAAAGACTGACTGCGTTCGTAAAACATATCCTTGAGACTAATGACAATGCATTGAAAGTCTACCTTGCTGCGTTGCTGGATGTAGTTGCACACCTTTCGCAAGTTAACTGTAGAACGAAATCGAAAATGTTAGAAATGAGATTCGATAATACACATACTGGTAGATTTCGCACATCAGCTTTTGGCCGAACGAGATGAACTTACTGTTATCCAAGGCAGCATCGACTTCGTCCATAACGAAGAATGGTGCTGGATGGTAGGAATGGATTGCAAACAAGAGTGCAAGAGACGCCACTGTCTTTTCTCCTCCACTGAGCTGATACATGTCTCTAAAGCGTTTCATTGGCGGCATGGCATTGAATTTCATTCCTCCTTTGAAGGGCTCCTCGTTGTCGTCGAGAGTGAGATAAGCATTTCCACCCAAGGGATGTTTACTCGACTTTGTCATGTCCGTATAAATCGTCTTGAGAGCCTGGTCAATATAGTTGAAAGCATCGAGGAACTTTTTCGTGCGTTGCTTTTTGATTTTGAGAAACTCTGCAGCCGCCTTGCGCGATTTCTCCTTCGCCTGCTGGTAGTCAGAATCGGATCCCTTGAGCTTCTCCGTAATGGCAGAAAATGCCTCATGGGCTTTCATGTTTGGAACAATTCCTTCGATTTCGGCATCGATCTTCATACGCTTTTCCTCAAAGTCTTTCTTGACCTGAGCGATCTCGCGGTCGGAGAGTCTTTCTTTCAAATCTGCACGCAATTTGGAAAAGTCCAGCTTTTCGGCATCATTTTTGTCAGCAACAACCTTCGGGTTGTCCTCTTGGGAATACTGAGTGGCAGAAGGCATTGCGTTGTCTGTTTCCTGAGTGTCGAGCATCTCTTCGTCTGCTTGCTCTTCGTCCTCTTCCTCGTTTTCCAAGCTGATACGACGACCGGATCGTGTACGTCTGTCGAAAGCAGAAGGAGACCCATCCGCACCAAGAAGGGGCAAAAAGACTTCTTCCAGGCGAGCACGTTGAAGATTTTCGGCAAGGCGTCCTCGGAGCTGCTCCAGGGCAGATTCTTCCGAAGACACGAGCTTGCTGACAGCGTTTCTTTCCTTTTGTGCCTCCTTGAACTCGCTCTGCAAATTCTTTGCATTTTCTTCGGTTTGGCGTTCTTCCTCCTGTGCTTGGAGGACCGCTTCTTCGGCTTCCTCCAAGTTCTCTTTTGCCTCCTTTCCTTCTTTCTTGAGCTCTTCCTGGCGCTTCTTTGCTTCCTTGAGTTTCTTTTGGTGGTTTTTGAGGCGTTTCTCGACAGTTGCAATCGGCTTTTTCAGGTCACGATTGGATTCGTAATTCTTTTGCTCCTCCAGCTGGGTGATGTGTTCGACCAAGACGCGCTTGCTCTTGTTGAACTCATCGCGAGCTTCCCGAGTTGCCTGCTCGTAGGCTTGCAGATCCGTCAATCCCGTTGCGGCAAGGAAAGGACCAAGATGCTGGTCTTCCGCAGCCTTGACCTGAGCAATGGTCTTCTCTTTCTCGGTTTCCAGCCGCTTGATTTCCTCTTCGAGCTGTTCCAGCTTGGTTTCGATCTGGGGAATTTTGTTGGAAATGGATTTGAGCAAAATGTTTTTCTCGGCGAGGGACTTGCGCGTGAATTCCATATCGCTCTTGGAATACTCGGCACGATTGTTGAGAGAATCGTATTTGTTTCGGAGTACCTCGATCTGGTTCGATCGACCCATGGATTGGCGTCCGGTGGAACTGTTTCGATCCAGATTGTTGCGTTCCTCTTCCAATTTTTCTTTCTTTTGGTTCAACTCTTCCATTGCCTGGTCATCCCAACGTCCGGCTTTATTGGAATCGTCGTTGGTCACTCCTCCCGTCATGGTTCCCGCCTTGGAAATGACGGCACCGTCCAGAGTGACGGCTTTGATCGAAGGCGCCTGATTTTGTCCACCTCGTCTGTGATCACCTCCGAAGCAGAGCTGTCGTGCGGAATCTAGTTTGTCGCATACAACCGTGTTGTCCACGGCGTAAAGAACGGCTTTCTTGATCGCAGGGTCGCAAGTAATCACATCGGCAGCCAAGCGAAAGCGTCCGTCTTGGGCCAAACGCGCCCGAATTCGTTCCGTCGATTCTCTGGATGGTACCTGTACTCTATCCAATGGCAAGAAGGTTGCAGTTCCAATACGATTTTCACGAAGGTATTTGATGCATTCGATACCCGTCGCTCTGGTATCGACGACTGGAAAATGATAAAGTTGGCAAAAGCAAAAATTGTTAGATCGATATATGAAATCAATGAAAGACAAACGAAACAACAAATACAAATTTCTTACCGAGCGCATCCATGTCCTTTCCGGCAGCCACCGTGACGGCCAGGTTGTATCGTCGCTGTGTCGGCCGACACAAATCGACAAGCCTTCCGTAGACGCCCTTGAAATGCAATTTCAGCGCCTTAATGGCATCCTGGAGACGCTCTTCGTCCCGCGTCTTGCGGCGGTTGTCCCTTACATCCCGAAGGGTGGCATTGATTTTTTCCAGCTCCAAATCGATTTCTCCCCGTCGAATGTTAGCGGCTTCGTTTTGGCGATTGGCCTCCCTTAAATCGTCCTGTGCTTTTTTTCGATCCTCTTCTGTTTTTTCGATCGAGTTGGCAATTCTGTCTCTGCGAAGTATGAGTTCCGCTTGGTTTCTTGACAAATCGTCCTTTTGGGCAGAAATTTCTTGCAATTGCTTTTGGGCCTCGGACGATGCCCCCTTGGTCGATTCCAGCTGCCGGGTGATTTGCTGCAGCTTGCCACGGGGACGAACGCTGGCCGAAGCGGCCGCCTCGCGGATGCGTTCGTATTCTTCCTTCCTGTTCCTGCGACAGCGTGGGCTGGTCTCCCGGAAGGGCATCCTGCTTGGCCGCATCGTACTTCGTCCTGCAAGCCCTGCAAATCGTTCTTGGCCTGATCAATGGAAGCATCCAGTTTCTTCAAAGTTTCTTCGTGATTCGCGGCCTTTTCCTTGTGCTTTTCGATTTGGGTCTTGTCCTTGGCAATCTGTTTCTGAAAGGTCTTGATTTCTTCCTCGGCCCGAATCAGCGATGGCTCGAGCTGATCGACCTTGGCCGCGAATTCCACCCGCTTCTTGTCGGCCTTTTGGTGGGCACGACGTGCCACAGGAAGCCTGCTTCTTGGCAGTCTTGAGGGCAGCCGTGTGATTGCCGCTCGGCCTTCTTCCTTTTCTTCGACTTCGGCCTGGAGCTCCGCAAGGTGTTCTTCGTGTTCCTTGCGATCGACTTCCATGTGATAGATTTGCCACAGATAAAAGTCCGTCAATAGGATGCTGCCGATTGGCCAAAAGCTGGTCAAAACGCTCGGCTTCCTCCTTTTGTTCCTTTAAGGAGACGTCGCTCTCCCTTCATTCCCTTTTGCTTGTTGTAGGAAAAGAGAGACTGCCGCCTCGGCCTCCTCCTTGGCCTGGAGGGCTTCCTCGTATGGCTTTTTCAAGTTCGGCGCTCTGCGGAAATTTGTTCCAGGAGTTCCACGAATTCCGTGGGAGACTTTCGTGCCAGCGATTCCACGTCGCCCTGAAAGACCAAAAAGTTTCGGGCCTTGACCAGGACACCAATGCTGGCGAGTTTGTCTTCGTACTGTTTGTAAGAGACTACCTTGTTGTTGATGCGATAGTCACCACTCCCGTTTGGATGAATCGGTTCGCTGGAACTTGGTAGTGGTACCAGTTTCGGAAGTGCTTTTGTTTCTGGGGCTGCTTCGCCTGCGCTTGTTCCTGTCTTCGGAGGAGGCATCGCTGTCCGAATCCTCAGAATCGTCGCTATTGTCTTCTTCTTCATCAGTCATAATGACTGTGTTTTCCAGTCGTCTTCGTAATAGATTGCCGCACTCGCGGTGAGCTTGTTGTTTCTGGATTTGGCTCCGGGCGGCCGAAAGATCAAATCCTTCATTTGGGACGATCGGCAGATCCCGCGACTGAACTCCAAGGACAAAACTCAGAGCGTCCATGCAATTGCTTTTTCCGGATCCATTAGGGCCAATAATGCTGGTAAACGATTGGAAAGGTCCAATCTTTTGGAGGCCGCCATAGGACTTGAAGTTCTCGAGTTCAAGGTATGTCACCGGCATTGTGCAGCAGCAGTACTCTCTGGTAAGTGTGTGTTCAAACTATGCTGTGTGCTATAGAGTTATTCAAGTGAGAAATCTCTGTGGCAATAATGCAAGTCCAGATGATTGATTCTTTGTTGCAGACACCTAGAGATAGAATGGACGATTCCAATCTTGCTTGCTTCTCCTGTGCTTTTGCTTCGTGGATAGTGGTCAATCTTGGTTTCTTCCGGCTCGCATTGCCTCGGACCTTTTTTTGTTGCGAGAGATGATGCCATCGATCAAAAGGGTAGACTACCATTCTTACGCGCCTGAGTAGTACCGCGCCGGATAAAAGAAGAGTTCGGGCGAGGCATGCACAGATTTAAAAATCTACGGATCGCGCCAAAAAGTTAAGAGACGTTCACACCCATCAATTGGTCGAGTTAGTCGACAAGTATGATATGGAATACTAGTAATCATCTCTTGTTTTCCTCCGCATAGCCAAGAAGATCGTCCATTGTGATTTGTAAGTTCTAGTTCTAGGTTTCAATACAACATTAATCGACACAGACAAAGTTCAGAAATAGAGAAGTGATACACTATTTGTGATGATAAAATGCCGACATGATGTGCCGGCAGTTTTTATTCGTTGCGATTGTTATTGTTGTTATGTTATACATTTTTCTTCTTCTTTATTGCGTTGCATCCTGCAGGAATCGAATCGAGGAGAGCGCCAAGCTCACGTCCATCTCCTTGCCAATGGCCACCAGTCCTATTCGTCGTATGGCACTTGTATCCAATAGATTTTCTACGGCACCCCAGCCAAACCCATCGAATCGGGACCACGGGAGGCGGATAGTCGTCCATTCTCCCTGTGGGAGTTCAAAGGTTGCACGATAGGAAGAAAATTGTCGGTTGCAGTTGCGATCTTTCAAACTAGAAATTTGGTTGGAACGATGATGTTATCGATACAAATAGTGTAATATATGAAGAAACAAATATTAGTGTCAGCATCAAGTCGAGAAAGAAACATTAACGAATATATATTTCCCACCATCGACGATGACGACAAGACTACAAATTAATACTCAAAACTTACTGCACATTGAAATTTTCCGTGTCGGCATCCCCCATGTAATAGGCATCGAATTCGACTCCGTCGTATTGAGAGGCGTCCACCGTGTTGGAGACGGCCGGATCCAGTGCCAGGTCCGTCACCATTTGCACAAATCCACCATCGTTGGCGAGTCTCACGTTGGCCGTGAGAACATTGGACATTCTCCCCTGGAATTCTTCTCGCACTAAATGCCCCGACGATTTTCCGCCCATGACCTTGTCGGTCACGCCCGCCCATACGGTTCCCGACGAGGTAATCGGAAAACTTTCCGAGAGATCGTCGATCGTTCCGCTGTCGACGCACGAACGATAGGCGTGTCTTGCCTTTTTGATAGCAATGTCGTGGTCCAATTGTTTGACATTGGACGAACACTTGGCTCCACCGCTGCCCTCGTCGACGCCCACAGCATTGGTAAAATCGACCTTGGTGCCTCCAACTTTCCCAATCTTTTTCAAAAATGCCATGGCCTTGTTGTCTTTGGCAGAAAGCTGGATACGGGAAATTCCGCAATATCCAACGCCTCGTGATGTCGAAATTTGCCCGCCAATCGATAAGGATGAGGTCTGTAGCGCATGGTTCAATGAAAATAGCGTAATTGCTATCAGCAATTGTAGGAAAGCATTCGTCATGGCGTAAATTTATGTGATGATGCAACTTGTTCGACGAGAATGTCTTGATGAGACTTAGTAGTGTACCGGCAGGACAACCGAGAGAGTCGTTGTCCCAGATGTCTTGATATATGTAGTCTCCGACGAAATTGAGCGAATTCGATAGATCCAATCCATGGTTTCCGTCTGGATGGTGTCACTTCTCTCAATGTCGGCAATGATTGCAGAGAACACAAAGAACAGACGACAAGAGCTGCTTTTGACAATTTCACATGAGACGAACAGATTGCGAACAGCTTTCAAACGTTTTCGTGCGTAGAATTCCGTTCTACGGAAACCCACGTGTAAGGAAAAAGTTCCGAAAAAAGATACTGTGTGAGAGACTAGAAAAGTACTTTACATACCTTCACAAAAACTGCTGCAAGACTAACTTAGTCCCTAATAGTTTCTCTCTTAGGGCGCAAACCGCCAAGACACCAGCAAGACACTACCCAAGACATCACGATAAGCCCTTGGAGTATAGTTTCGGTCCCATAATTCGTACTCTTACCATGTTCTAGTACGAGGCATCCTATCCATTCATCGTGATATGCTGATTGAAAAAAATTTCACTCTCCTCTCGAAAGAAAAATGCCAAACTCCCCACTGGTTTTCTACGTCCGATCAATACTTACGATTGACATGACAACCGGGAAAAACGCTTTTCAACGTAGAATTATGCGTTGGTAATGTAAAACACCGAAAACATTCCATTTTCGTCAATACGATTGAAACCGAACCACCCTTGATTCGCTTTCATTGCTATTACAATAAGTCTCTTTAAATAAGATTACGAAATGGGCTGGGAGAAGGAGCTGCACAATGCAAAGGTCGGGCATCGCCCGAGGCTCAAGGGAAATTGGGAGCGTGACGGAATGTACGAGACCTTTCCAGACCTCGTCGATTCCATACAGAGCAAAGAAAACTACAAGGCCTGGTATATTGACGACGAAACCGCCGACAAATGGAAGGAACGTTCCATCCCGGCCATCTTGGACGCGCAAAACCTGACGCGGGAAGAATTTCACAAGTACGAAAAAGACATGACTCCCTCCATCATCCGAAACATACCGGCGGGATACGATGGCGGGAAATTCGTGGGCGCTTGGACTGCCCAAGAAAACTGGCAAATGGAGGCACTCTCCAAAAACGAAGGTCTTCAAGAACGAAGATTAAAGTGCGGAGAGGACGACGACGAAAAAACAATCAAGGTCAAACTGCGACACTTTATGAGCTACCTGGAAGAAAATCGAGATGATTCTCCCCTCTATATTTTCGACTCTCACTTTCCCGACGACAAGGTTGGAAGCCAAATATTGAAAGACTACAGAGTTCCATCCTACTTTTCGGACGATTTATTTCGATTGATTAGCGAAAGCCGCCGGTACGTATTTTCGGGGTGTGCGTTGTCTGTTTTTTGCAACGTCGATAATTGCTTACCCTTTTTGACAATCCATTTCGATTCTTTTAGACCACCCTATCGATGGTGGTTAATGGGACCAAAGCGCAGTGGGACTTGTGTTCACATTGATCCATTGGCAACGAGTGCTTGGAACACGCTGATTGTGGGACAAAAACGATGGGTGCTGTTTCCACCCCATGTGCCAAAGAGCATCGTAAAGGGATCTGGACTCGTTCGAAGTGACGAAGACGACGAAGCAGTTCACTATTTCTCGTTCATTCTTCCACGCATCAAACGAAAAGCGAGCATGCTGAAAGGAATTCCAAAATACAAAGACTTTTGCTGTTTCGAGTTCACGCAGAATCCCGGAGAAACAATCTATGTTCCCAACGGTTGGTGGCATGCGGTGTTGAACATTACCGACACGGTTGCGGTCACGCAAAACTATTGTTCCCCCCGCAATTTCGACTGCTTCGTGGATCAAGACGAGAAAAGGTCAGAAAAGCGCATGGCTTGGAAGCTACTCAATGCACTCGACGAAAATGGATACCCCGAGCTGGCAGATAGAGCAAGGTTCTTGAACAAACGCGACAATTGGGTCATGAAATACGATCCAGTAGAGATTGAGAAACGAGAGCGCGCAGAGCAGGAACGAAAAAATGACAAGAAACGCAAAAAGAATTACGACTAGGGGGCTTTGCCGTTGCATTCGTCGTCTACGCTCTAAGCTATTGAAATTCGGACAAGGAATCGGAACAATCCGAACCATGCCAGGTCTCAGGATCGCCGGAATCATCTCAAATATACTACAATTTTGGTGGCAATTAAGAAGTGACTGAGGTTTCGCTTGAATGATGGTGATTTGAGACTCTATTGATTTGAGTTACACGCCTAACCATCGTCGCGAACCTTCGTTGTCTATCACTATGGTTGGGGTCGATGAAAATTTTACGCATTGAGCTATCCTTCGACTTTATAACTGTCGAAAATCCAACCTTAGCTCCTGCCGCCTGGTTTGTTGATGATTCCATAACGCTGCTACAATATTTGTTCCAGAAAGGAACGTGTTGGCTACGATGAAATAACATTAAACACGAATGCAATAAATTATTTAGTTTCGACTTTTTATGGTTTGACAGCTTTTCGATGACCACGTTGGCTCTTTAGCATCTTCAACGCGTTGATCGAATCTGCCTATACTGTGCTCCCGTAAGCCGTAGATAATCCACATAGGATGGATTCAATAGCATCAGCAAGAAGTTTGCAGGGACTGGTACAACTTTCCCCTCCTCATCTCTCCCTCCTATGGGCAGGACATCCTGATCGTCGAGAAAGGATTCTCGGGCAGGGTCGCTCAGATTTCCCCACATTTCTTTTCTTGCGATTTGCAGGTCTCTGTCGTCGTGATCGTCTCCTAACCAGCATCATAGGATCCTCGAACACGGTATTGTTCGCTAGTTTTGGGAAACCACCAAACCTTTTCGCAAACATGAAAAATGAGAATACGTGCGTTCAATTCATTGAAAACAATCATTTCAAATCATACTATTCATTGTTCTTACCATTTCAGAGATTGGTTGGTGCGCAATTTCTCCGACCTTTTGCGAACGATTATCGGTGCACATCTTCATAACGATTGGCTTTCCATCGTAGTTTCCGCCGTTTTGTGGCGACATGGAATGATCCTCGGGTAGAATTTTGCTGTTGACAAATCCGCGAAAGACCACGGTGCGACAACGCGGTTCTCCGTCCTCGTTGACCGGTCGAAATCTGAACGTAATTGGATCCACGGATTTTTCCTAGATTTGGCCATCGATACCTCCAGCAGAGATCTCCACGTCTGATCGGTGGGTCCAAAGTCCTCGTCTGCTCTTACTTCGGAATGACATTCTTCTGAGTAATCTCGTTGCTGTTTCTGCTGTTGCTTCTAGTCAAACCGCTAAAGTGTGAAGATGAATCAAATGTTGATCCGATCACCGATACTGGACGAGAAATGAATCCAAAAGAAATCTGTCCCGTTAGTCACCAAGTAAAGTGCCGGTATTCTCCAACCTCCTCGCATGGGTATAGCTGAAAACGACGTTTTGCTGTAATGTAGTGAAGCGCAAGAGCTCCTTTTCTAACTGGTGATTGAGGGGATGCTTCCTTCACAGGCGAAAGAAGTCGTCTGGGCTTATGCGTTGTCGCATTCTGTCTTGCCAGACAATCAACTCATCCGAAAACGGGTGATAGAAAGTTGTGAGACTGATTACCTCGACTGACGCACACACGTGATCAAATTGAAGCTCAGTCCCGTCTAATTCGATGCCATCATCATCATCGCGCAAGGGCATTTTCAATTTTTGAATTCCGACAAAAAAAGACACATCGTCAAAACTCTTAACGCGTGCGAGCATCAAAATGAAAAACTAACGGTAATTTTTTCACTATCGGAAGATTCTATTTTCCCTCACATCGACGCTATCATATTTTATTATAAGCAACCACGATGGCCTCCAGATTTGCTCGACACGCCTTTCCCGCAGCTGCTGCGACGTTTCTGTCTGCCGCTCCGTTTTTCTCGAACGGAGGTGCACAAAAACTTCCTGCGAGAATGCTGCCCCCAAGAAGGCCGGAATGGATCCTTCCGCAGAGGGCGACTTTCACAAGCTCTTTCCAAGACGACAATTGTGGAAACCAAAGGTAGAATATCCGTTGTGGGACGCAAACTGGGATGGTCTGGAGCCCGAGTCTACCGGGAACAAGGACGAAGATCGCCGCCGAAAACGTCAAATACGAAAAGAGGGAGTGACCCGACACATTATTCTGATTCGCCATGGGCAATACACCGAGAACGAAAAACTGGACGAGAACAAAATTTTGACTCCCCTGGGAAGAGAGCAGGCCGAAGAAACCTGGAAAGCGAATCAAGGAAATGATCGAGGGGCATTGAAGGCACCGGATTCACCGGTTGCAACGTCAAAGGTCGTCCGTGTTTCCAACATGGCACGGGCCAAAGAAACCGCCGACATTATTGCCAAGCACCTTCCCGGGGTGGAGCGAGCAGCTCCCGATCCGGATTTGAACGAAGGACGTCCCGCCCACAACATTCCGGGAGGAAGCGCATCCGCTTCTACAGTCGAGAAGACGGACGAAAGCCACCCACGAATCGAAGCAGCCTTTGAGCGATATTTTCATCGGGAAAAACAAGCTCCTGCGACATCAAAATCGATGTTCAGTTTTTTTCTCGAGTACCCCCAAAAAAGAGGAAAAGGAAAAGGTTGACCCAAACAGCGGAGAACGAAAAGAAGGAAGCCGTCACGAATTCGAAATCATTGTCTGCCATGCGAATGTGATTCGATACTTTTTGTGTCGGGCATTGCAGATTCCACCAGAAGCATGGTTGCGCCTGTGTACTTTCAATTGTTCCCTGACGTATTTGACGATTCGACCGACCGGGACAGTCAGTTGTCGAATGTTGGGAGATGTCGGGCACTTGCCTTATGGACTTACCACATTTTCCATGCATCCCGGTTACAACTGGTAAATGACTACAAAGTTATTACGTAAAATTAATTACTTTTGACGGGTTTCAAAAAATGGAATGAACGAAAAACAACAAATAATACTGATACACTAAACAAGCAAATAGGAGCAAAAGTTTAACTAGATTTAATTTAAAAGTCTCAAAACCTGATATGATATTCGTGTCTAGAACTCGCTGTCCAAATCTTCGCCGGCATCGTAATATTGCTGCTCTTCGCCAAACACCACCGACTCGACAGGTCTTGACGTCGTTCCAGACAAGAAGAAATACCAAACGATAAACATTACAAACATGACGAAGCCTCCGACAATGATGGATTTAAGGTTTCCGCCGACCTTGGCATCGATTGAGTCGTAGGTTCCCTTGGCCTTTTGTGCGACTTTGGCCATTTTCAGGACCGCATCTATCTTGGAATCGTCCATGCTGGCAAAGGATTCCACGCCCTGCTTGAGTTGATCCTCGCTGATTCCGGCCATTCCCGCGTACTGCTTTAACATTTCGGGATTGTCCTTGACGGTATTCAACAAGTGCCTTGAGCTGCGTCTTGTCAATGTTTTCTAGCATTTGCGCGGGATCTCCCATGGCGTCGGCAAAATTTCCGGCACTGGGCATTGCGTTGCCTCCTGGTGTTGGAACTTGGCCCTTGCTCATGGCTTCCAGCTGTTCGGGAGTCGCGTTTGCCATTTGTTCCGTGGCCATTTTCATCATTGCCGGATTGGATGCCATCATTTCGAACTGCATGGCGGCCATTTTGATCTGGGCATCCGACATGTGGGCCATTTGTGGGTTTGTCCGCCGAATCACATCGGGATCCATCGGTTTTGAGCATTTGCGCCTGCTGCTTGAGTTGTTCGGGACTCATGTTTTGCATCACCTTGGCGGCCTGCTGCGCCTGGCTGACAGAAGGCATCATTGCTGGTGCCGGTGGTGCTGCTGCGGCAGGCGCGGGCATTGTGGGAGTGCCTCCAGCGGCCATTTGGGCTTGCATCTTTTGGAGTTGTGCAGGATCCATCTTTTTCATTTGTTCCGCGGCCATTTTCATCATGCTTGGATTGTTGGCCATCATCTCCATTTGATCTGCTGCCATTTTGAGTTGCGCATCCGACATGTTGGCCAACTGTGGGTTCATTCGTCGCACCGTAGCGGGATCCATCGTCCTCATCATGTGTGCCTGCTGACGAAGTTGTTCGGGTGACATGTTGCCCAGTTGCTGCGCTGCTTGGGCGGTAGCAGCAGCGTTAAAGGCGGGTTTGGGCTTGGTACTGCCCTTTGCCTTGGCAAGCAATGCGGGAAGGTCCTCGGGAGACTCAAAGAGCTCGGAGACTTGGGATGCTAGATCCGACTTTTCCATTCCCACCGTGTCTGCCGGTAACTTGGATTTGTACTTGAGAATCAGTTTCAGCTCTTTTAACCGACAAGGAATCCAATTGGATGGCTTCGTACGTTAGGTTTGCGGGCTTTAGTGCAACAGACTTGTCCAATTCCTCAATGTAGACAGGTATGGCGACCAGTACTCGACAAGTCCGAACGGACGACTCCCTTTTTCCCGTTCAGATCTGGAGCTTTTTGAAGGCCATTAAGAATGACGCGTGCTTCCGTTGGAAAAGCATCGGTGGTAGTAGACGTCATTGTGTTGTTATCAGTGTTGGATTGCTGAATATCTCTGGAGAAACTGTTTCGGTTTTCCTTCTATTAGCTGCGTTCTTGCAATGCTGTCCCTCTATTTCACTTGATATGATAGGAAAGTGAGAAAAGTATGTGGGTGTGGGTGTGGGTGTGGGTGTGGCTGATCACTGAGTCGTCCACGATTTGAGATTCACAAAAGAAGAAGAAAGGCGCAAACTGATTTTTAAATTTGAAATTCTCCCCCAAAGCATTAGGGTTAAATTTAGGGTTAGCCATCAACTCTAATCTGAAATCCTACCAAGGTAGGTTACCGAGGATCTTTCATACTTTGAGGTAAAGCTATTCCGATCATCTATGAATTCTTGATCATCCCATCATAGACAACTTAACATTCGATTTGAATTTCCACCATGAACTTGCTACAGCACAAGAATGCAGTTGGCAAGACAATACTCTGGTCGGCCCTCTGCGCACACCGTGCCTTTTTCTCGCGGAATCTGAGCAGCGCTTCGGCGCTGAAAGTTGCTGTGATCACGGGGAGCACTCGAACCAAGGGGCCTCCCGTCATCAACGGCCCTCGAATCGCTAAATTCATCACAACCGAACTCGAACAGCGGGGTAACACCGTGACCCTCGTCGAGCCGAGTGAATTTTCTTTGCTGGAAAAACCGGAATTTTGCTTCTCTCCGAGCACCGTCCCGGAAGAGCTAAAAAAGGTCAAGACGATTTTTGAAGAAGCCGATGCCTACGTCTGCATCACACCCGAATACAACCATGCGCCGTCGCCGGGGCTCGTCAATGTGCTGAACCACTTTGGATCTTCCGTGTTTTCGTTCAAACCAAGTGCCATTGTGAGCTACTCCGGTGGGCAGTGGGGTGGAACAAGGGCTGCCAATGCGCTGAGGCCAATCTTGAGCGAACTGGGGGCCCTGCCCGTCAGTGCCATGATTCATATACCAAACGCACAGGTAGGAAATAGCCCAGATTGTTTTCCGTAATGTATTGATTTGAGTATGTTGTAGAGCGCTCACATGTGTTTTGTTCCTTGCTTTCGTACCTCTAGGACAATTTTGATGAAGACGGAATTCCGATAGAGGATCCACAACGGTGGCAGGATTACTGTACACGATGTTTTTCACAGCTGGAATGGTGGGCAGAGGCTGCGAAGGAACACAAAGCGGTTTCCGACCCCTTTGCAAAATCAAAACCCTTTCAATCGTCTCCCTCTCAACGAAACGCACCATAGAGCAGTAGAATGAAATCGCTAGATAAAAATCAATAAAGCATAAATAATTCTACTAGTACATTTTTTATTTTCGAAAGTTTACGTTCTTAATAACGTGTAGGTCTCTGGCCTCGACTCGAGCCCAACATCAAAAATCCAAGAACGACCACCGCAACTGCAGCGCCAATACCAGCAAGGAGCATTGGGTCAGGCCCGTCAGAGCTGCCCTTGTCGGGTTCTGCGACAAGCTTGACAACAACCTTATTCCCATGAGATGCATTCTTAGCAAGGTTCACTGCCTCGACCAAATCGTCATCCGTAGATATCAATATAGCATCTCCTTCTTCGTCGAAAAATTTGAGGGTCAGATTCTTCGCCTTACCCTTCAATTTCTCGTCCAAAGTTTCTCGTAGGGTACGAATTTTCAAGTCAGAACGAATACGGTGTGTGTGACCATCGGGGTCAACGATCTTGAAAGTAACAGCATTGACATCAGAAAGGAAACTGCCAGTGTCCATTCTGAATGTATCGTTCAGCGTGGTTTCGTCAAAATCGTTCAATCCTTTATGAAATTCCAGAGTCGAAGGGATATTTGGTGGAATCTTAGGTGGTGATGAGACCATCGGAGCATTTTTGGACACTTTGATCGTTGTGAGTTCATTCCTGACAGGTGGAGTGGCTGTCGACCCGTACGCTGATGAACCATCGTCAATTTGCATAGCCGCTTCAAATATAGAACGCCAGTGTTCAGCTCCACCACAGGCGTGAATAAGGTCCATTACATCGACGAAACCAACTACAGATCCGTCCTCTTCGCAAACTGGAAGCGACAAGAACTTGTTGTCGTGCATCATTTTCAAAGCTTCAACTGCCGTCATTTCTGGGTCTCCAAATTCAGGATCTGGAGTCATGACCATAGAAACGGAAGTAGATGACTGGTCGAGTTCTGCAGCAACGACTCTGGTCATCATGTCCTTAAAACCAAAGATCCCGATCAACTGTCCATCCTCGACGATAAGAGCAGCTTTCCTCTTCTCGGCCATGACAGTCGCAGCATCAAGTACGCTAGTGTCGGGAGACACGATTGCGCACGACTCGTTGGAAGTGATCGATCGTAAGGAAGGAATCTGAGAAGCACCCCCAAATGTTTTGCTTATGAGTGGGCCAAGGAGGGCTTCAAGAGCGGCGGCTTCGGCGCCACCTCTCGATTGAAGAGCTTCTTTCATCATCTTCTCCGCAGCATTAGGCTTCGAGGATGCTGATCCCTCCAATTTAGAGATTGCATCGTTCAGACATTTGGCAATGTCCAACGTTCCAACGACTTCGCGTTGATTCACGACAGGGATGTGGCGGAATTTATTCTCGATCATCAACATCATTGCCTCCATCGCCGACCCATTCTGATCGACACATTTTGGATTCGGAGTCATCACATCAGCAACACATGTTTCGTTTACATCCACTCCCTGGGCAACAACGCGTCTGGTAACATCCGTGTCAGTCAATATTCCTCTCAACTCCCCATCCGCGTCAACTAAAATCGCAGAATCCCTTCTATTGATAGCAAGATTCTTCGTCACCGCTAAAATCGAATCATCAACAGAGGAAATAATCGGCTTCTTTGGACGAAGCTCCTTAACGGTTTTATCCGCTTTCATTGCACTCTCGGTTGATTTGGTTTGGCCGATATCATACGTATTGCTTCTACCACTCGTATGAGACGCGGTATCAGAAAGGATCGTCAGAGGTCCATAGTGGTACTAAATACTGATCTCCAGCCCTCCGCTCCACCGCAGCCATAGATCACATCCATTACATTCACCAAACCAACAACTGTTCCATTATCTTCACAGACAGGCAATGTCAAAAACTTGTTCTCAGTGCATAGTCTGCAGAGCATCTAGCACAGTCATATCAGGACGAACTGATTCGGGATTTGAAGTCATTACAGCCGAAATGCTAGTGGTGTCCATAGGAAGCTCCTTCGCAACGACACGGGTCATCATATCCTTGAATCCAAAGATACCAACCAATCTTCCGTCCTCCACAACCAGCGCAGCTTTCCTGGTTTCCGCCATCTTTATGCCAGCCTCTAACACACTGGTTCCGGGGTTGACGATCCGTGCTTGACTTTCCGGCAAGAAGACTCCTCAAGCTCGGAGAAACTTGGTTCCCGAAAGCTTGGCTCATCAATGGACCCAAAAGCGCCTGCAACGCTGCTGCTTGCGCTCCATGCGCACCTCGGCTTTTCATCACCTGACTCAATGCCTCTTCAGCTGTTACGCTTGCGCTCTTGTCAGTCCGACTTTTCGAGCTTGCTGATCGCGTCATTCAGACACTTTGCGATGTCAAGCAAACCCACAACTCCTCCTTTGTCATCGACAACTGGCAAGTGCCTGAAATGGTTCTCTACCATGGTTGACATGGCATTCCATCGCAGAATCTGTCAAATTTACACAAGTTGGGTTGGAAGTCATCACCTTAGAAATACTGGTCGTGGAAGCAGGAAGGTGTTTCGCGACTAACCGCCTTGTGATATCAGTATCAGTGATGATACCAGCAAGTCCACCTTCGTTACTGACCACAAGAGATGCCGCTCCTCGTTTGCTGGCAAGCATCTGGGTCACAGAAAGAACGCTGTCGCCCACAGACGAGATCAATGGCTTCTTCGGCCGAAGCTTTGCAACGGTTCGCACGTTCTCCGTCTTTTCGGTTCCTTTATTCTTCGACCTCGAAGCCCGGCCAACACCGATACTGTCTTTGTCGCTTGTGTGCGATGCCGTATCAGAAAGATCGTCGAGGTCCATCGTGGCACTAAATACTGATCTCCAGCCCTCCGCTCCACCGCAGCCATAAATCACATCCATTCACATTCACCAAACCAACAACTGTTCCATTATCTTCGCAGACAGGCAATGTCAAAAACTTGTTCTCATGCATGGAATGCAGAGCATCTAGCACAGTCATATCAGGACGAACTGATTCGGGATTTCGAGTCATCACAGCAGAGATTTTGGTTGTCATAGGAAGCTCCTTCGCAACAACACGGGTCATCATATCCTTGAATCCAAAGATACCAACCAACCTGCCATTTTCAACGACGAGTGCGGCCTTTCTGCTTTCCTGCCATCTTTATGCCAGCCTCTAACACACTGGTTCCGGGGTTGACGATCGTGCTTGGCTTTCCGGCAAGAAGACTCCTCAAGCTCGGAGAAACTTGGTTCCCGAAAGCTTGGCTCATCAATGGACCCAAAAGCGCCTGCAACGCTGCTGCTTGCGCTCCATGCGCACCTTGGCTTTTCATCACCTGGCTCAATGCCTCTTCAGCTACACTTCCACTCTTGTCGTCCGACTTTTCGAGCTTGCTGATCGCGTCATTCAGACACTTTGCGATGTCAAGCAAACCCACCACTCCTCCTTTGTCATCGACAACTGGCAAGTGCCTGAAATGGTTCTCTACCATGGTTGACATGGCATCCATTGCAGAATCAGTCATGGAAACGCAGGTTGGGTTGGAAGTCATCACCTTAGAAATGCTCGTTGTCGATGCAGGAAGGTGTTTGGCAACTAGTCTCCTCGTGATATCAGGTGTCAGTGATGATACCAGCAAGCCCACCCTCGTTGCTAACGACGAGCGATGCTGCGCCTCTTTTGCTGGCAAGCATCTGGGTCACAGAAAGAACGCTGTCGCCCACAGACGAGATCAATGGCTTCTTCGGTCGCAGCTTCGCAACACTTCTCGCATTCTCCGACTTTTCGTTACCTTTCGACCTTATAGATCGACCACCCAAGACGCTGCTATCTTTCCCACTTTTATATGAGGCTTCGTCAGAAAGATCGTCGAGGTCCATCGTGGCACTAAATACTGATCTCCAGCCCTCCGCTCCACCGCAGCCATAAATCACATCCATTACATTCACCAAACCAACAACTGTTCCATTATCTTCACAGACAGGCAATGTCAAAAACTTATTCTCAGTGCATGGAATGCAGAGCATCTAGCACAGTCATATCAGGACGAACTGATTCGGGATTTGAAGTCATCACAGCAGAGATTTTGGTTGTCATAGGAAGCTCCTTCGCAACGAACACGGGTCATCATATCCTTGAATCCAAAGATACCAACCAACCTGCCCATTTTCAACAACAAGTGCGGCCTTTCGGCTTTCAGCCATCATTTCACCGGCTTCCAAGACACTGGTACTCGGATGGACGATCGTGCTTGGCTTTCCGGCAAGAAGACTCCTCAAGCTCGGAGAAACTTGGTTCCCGAAAGCTTGGCTCATCAATGGACCCAAAAGCGCCTGCAACGCTGCTGCTTGCGCTCCATGCGCACCTTGGCTTTTCATCACCTGGACTCAATGCCTCTTCAGCTACACTTCCACTCTTTTCATCCGACTTTTCGAGCTTGCTGATCGCGTCATTCAGACACTTTGCGATGTCAAGCAAACCCACCACTCCTCCTTTGTCATCGACAACTGGCAAGTGCCTGAAATGGTTCTCTACCATGGTTGACATGGCATCCATTGCAGAATCAGTCATAGAAACGCAGGTTGGGTTGGAAGTCATCACCTTAGAAATGCTCGTTGTCGATGCAGGAAGGTGTTTGGCAACTAGTCTCCTCGTGATATCGGTGTCAGTGATGATACCAGCAAGTCCGCCTTCGTTACCAACTACAAGAGATGCCGCTCCTCGTTTGCTAGCGAGCATCTGGGTGACAGAGAGAACACTATCATCGACGGAGGAAATCAATGGCTTTTTCGGTCGGAGCTTGGCTACCTGGCGACTTTCTCTGGACACAGTATCGATTTTCTTTCGGCGATCGGGTGACTTTATTTTTTTCACAGTTGATATACTTGCGGTAAAGGGTTTGTCATTGAACAAACGTTTGGGCGTGGCAGCTGTGGTAGCTATCGTTGTTGGAACCATGATCGATGCCTTGACTGTTGGTGTCTTGACTGGTGAGATGGCGCTCTCACTTGGGTCAGATTTGGCTTCCTTGCTCAGTTTCTCTTCCAAGACACTTATTTCTTTGTCGATTTTTTCGGCATCGGTGAACTTCTTTTCAGAAATGGCCTTGTCCATTTCAGTTCTTTTCTCTGAGATTTTGAGACGAAGTTCAGCGGCAGTAGGGAAAGCGCCACGGAGAGCTTCAAGACGATCAATAAATGCCTGAATTTCTTGTGCTTTCCTGAAATTTTTGGAAGAGATTTCGTTTGCTTGCATTGTTACATGCTCTTTTATCATCGTTTCAAGGGAACGCCGCGAATCGAAAGTTACCTCGTTTCCATCGAGCCCTGTAATTTTGTTAGATTCGTCATCAGCAGACGCGGTGGGATTTGAATTTTCCTTTTCTTTTTCATCCTCAATCTTCTTTTCAAGCGCAGATATTTGCTCATTCAATTTAGCGGCACCGTCGAAGTTCTTGGAAGCGATGGCGTCATCGAGTGATTGCTTGACGGTTCTCAACTCTTCCTCGAGTTCGTCCAACGAAGGGAAAAATGATCGCAGTTCCTCTCGTTCATCAATTTTGGCTTGCAATTTGGATGCCAATTGAAAGTTGTTTTTCGCAACTGCAGCATCAACTTGTTCGTGGAGATCTTTGATTGCCGCTTCAAGATCTGCACGAGACTCGATACCATCAATCTTGGGAATTGGTGTTTCCTCTTCTTTTTCGGTTGTATCTTCAACGCTGTCGTCCTCCAATTCGTCGAGCGCCTCCTGTAGACGACTTCTTGCGCTTTTCACCTCTTGCTGAAGAGAAGCAGCGTTGGCGAAATCGCGGTTCTTCGCTGCGGTTGCCACAGCTTCTTCTGCCTTTTTAACGATATCTTTCAATTCGTCTAGCGATGGGTATTCATCTCGTTGGCTCGTTAATGCTTCTAAGTCATCTTGCAGCGGACCAGCTGCCTTATAGTCCTTCGACTCAATTGCATCGTCGAATAGCTTTTGCGCCACAGCAATTTTCTCTTCGAGTCGCTTGCGCGTCATTGGCGTGCGTTCCACAATCGCAATTTTCAGAGATTCACTGTCGAAAATAGAAAAAGATTCCGTGAGTTGGATCGATGAAATTTGACACATCGCTGACAGTAATGCACGATTTCGGACACTTACATTCCTTCTTCAATAGCTGCGGCCTTTTTGAAGTCTTGATTTTCAATCGCCTTTTCCATCGAAGCAGTTTCTGAGCGGAGAAGCTTCTTCAAATCTTTGTGAGTCATGCCATAATACGGATCTTTTAGTTTCGCGACAGCAAGCTTCGCGGCAACTCCCCGCTGCAATGTCTGGATTTTCACGACAGCGGTAACGATACGTTTCAAATTTTTCACTTGTACATGCATCCTGTGGGTTGCAGCAATCTTTGTTGAAGCTCTGAAGACTCTGTTTTTCTTTATCATATGTAGGCGAAACTTCACCCAATTCACAAGAAGCGCAGATGCTCGACGCGAAGCTACTCTTCGACCAAATCTTCCAAGAGTTCGAGCTGCTCGATGCACACGGAGCTTAGCGAGTCGCTCTAACTTGTCCGATAGTTCTCGCCGGAGGAAAATCTTTGTATGACCGATTTGCCAATCGGCGTCAGATACATTCAAGCGTTTTGAAAGGACCTTTACAAGCTGAGCGATTCCCATACCTTTCTTCAAATCATCAGTACTCAAAAGAACACTAAAGCGATTGTAAAAACTTTGGTGATCTTCTCTCAACCCATAACCTTCGCGTCGAATTCTGATAGCTTCCATCATTCCGGAGTATCTGAGTTGCTTCAGCACTTCTCCTGCAGTGAAGAGATGTGAAGCTTTTTTCAGGTTAGGTTTGATACAACGAATGTAATGAGGCTGTGTCATTTCCAAATCGTCGACTAAAGATTGTAACGATTGCTTGAATTGCGAAGCTACGCTGAAACCACGAATTGAAGATCTTCTGTCGTCGTTGCTTGACGAGGCTGCAAAAACGTCACGAGCTAAAGGAATCGTTGATGTCGACCCTAGGTCCTTCAACTCGTTACTTGTGGCCTCCATATTTTTCTCAACGAATCCGTCGGCTGTGTATCGAACCTGTAAAAAAGTATTCGTATTACCGAAAAGTTAGAAACAGTAAAAGAAAAACCAACCAATCAACGATAACGTCAAAATTACGTACCTCTCCCGCATAGTGAGTAATGTCGAATTGCCGATCATTGCCGAATTTCGGAGTTCCAAAATATGCATGACCACCATTGTCACGCTTTGTTCCAGCCACAGTTCCGTACAATTTATGGAGTTGAGCGACGAACTTTAGATCCTTTTCGCTAACTGATCCCATGCCCGAATACGAGTCATCAAGCGTGTTGAGGATTCCAACAATACCTCCGCCACCTTCAATGAGATCCAAACAAGGTTGATTATCATTGAAAGTAATGTAGGACCAATCGACTCCCTCCGATGCGTAAAGGTTCTGCTCAACTTCGAAAACATGGCGGTTGAAATGTCTCTGCAATTTTTCGTTACAGAAATTAATCAAAAGTTGTTCGTAGCCATTCTCCTCGAAGCATTCGAACCCATAGATATCAAGAACGCCAATGAATCCTGTTTGAGCATTATCTTCGAATGCGGTTTCGCTTTCTTGTTCGCTGAGAGTTTGGTTGATCGACTTGACGAGCCAAAGGAACAAAGACGAATAAGTCATTTTCGCCAAAGAATCTCGCCTGTCTTCCGCCATGGCTACTGTGGATTGTTTCTTGATGCTCTTTCCGTTGATTGTAAGTAGCTTGGTCAACATTGCCTCTGAAACTAGGCTCTCTTCCAAACCAAGCAATTCGCATGCCTTCTTAAGGCTCGGAAGAGAATCCTCTGACATTTTCGCAGCATTTTCTTCGCCACTCTCTTCAAAGCTTATGTTACCGATGTGCAGAACGGCAGCTGATAGTCCCATGATGATATTTTGCTCTTCCGAAGCCAGACCAATATTGGAGAGACACCCCATCGTCTCCAAAAACTCGTTCTTGTCTTTTTCTGTTTTTGGCGACGATCGATTTCCCAAATATCGAAAGGATGATGGTCCGGCATCGAGTCCAAGCTTGGTAAGAAGTTCAGGGTCAGCTCCTGCAAAGAGCTGATAGAAAATGTGATAGTTCCTTTCGCCCTCGATCTGAGTTGTGATTCTGGTCTTTTCCAAAAGATAATTGGAAACCCGAGCGCCCATAATGACCCCTTTTTGTGTGCTGAAGTTGATATGAATGAATTTTCCGAATCGGGACGAATTGTCGTTGCGGAGAGTCTGCGCATTTCCAAATGTCTCAAGAAGAGGATTCGACGACAACACTCTATCCTCCAACGCTGCCATCTTCTTTCCATCGGGGGACACGAAGGGAAGGCCTTCCTCAGACCCCCATTTCTCCTTTTTCTTCGTAATTCGGGCCAGATATTTCATAATGTATTTCGTGGCTTCGGTTTTTCCAGCACCACTCTCTCCGCTGATGATGATGCTTTGATTGATTACCTGTCCAGGCCTTCGACTTCTTGGGCTATCAATGAGATGATCTGGGTCTGCATCTTCTAAGTTTGGAACAATATGGACCGAATCCATCATTGCGCTGTAGGCTCGATCAGCGACTTTAAACAAGTGAGGGTATTCATCTGCAAAGTTGTCCCCCGTGCGATATCTCAACATCATTTTTTCCGAGTAGAGGGATTCCCCTTGAGGAGAAGTGATGAGCTTGTATGGGTTGACCGAGATCAGAATAGGACCCGCTGAAGTGTAGATATCATCTCTTCTGTATCGAAGGCGAATGTTATGAAGGAGACTAGCCTCCGTAACATTGGTGAGATTCAAGACGTCGTTAAGACCCTCATAGTCATCAGGCGAAGTCAATGTAGTGAGCTTTGTAGCGTCTTGGATTTTATAGAGTGTTCCATCTCGGGTTTTCACCAAAGCGGGGACCCATAGGCATAATGCTGCCTCTCCTGTTTTTCTCCTTCGAATCTCCTCGCGCTGAATTCACATTATCATCGAGTTGTTTGATAACAGTACAAGGCGCAAACAAGTGTTTGCTGCTGAAAAGAATCGCATCAACGTCTTTGGAATCAGTTCTCTTTGGTGTTTTGAATGTATTAGTACTACTTGGATTTTTATTCTCCGATATGATTAAGGACGGGTCGAAGAAGTACTCAACGGCTGCTTTTCCCGTCACCTGTTGTACAAAAAAAGAGAAAAGAGCGGTAAGTGAGCAGATGGGACATAAGATATTTCGGAATAAGCTGTGATTGCAAACCGTAAAAGCATCAGCACCGCTACAGACGAACGAAGAACTACATGATGTTGGGCACGTACAAGATCCACTGTTTTAGATTTATTCATAGTGGCTGGTGTCTTGAAAGGGGTGACAGACCCTTTCTGTTTGGATTTCTGTCCCGGAGTTGAGAACATCGGCATGTTGCGGAACTCAATGGCTCATTCACGATGGGAAAGACTAAAACTTTAGAGATTCAACACAAGAATATATTGCTTTTGTCGTCTATAGAAATGTGTTGCAACGAAATTGGTTGTTTCAATAAGGTATTTCGTCTCTTTCTAAAAGTGACCACAGAAGAAAGAGATGATGCTGATACTCATGGTGCATAAAAAATTTGGTGATTGATCGTCGTTGGATTGAGCATGTGCGCCCATGTGACAAGCCCGGTGCGTCCTACACCTACGGAAGTAGGAATTTAAAATTTGGGTCGAGATTTTTTTTTGAATTTTGAAAAGCAGATGATGGAAAATGACGCTTCGACGAATAGAGACCCATCATCTGTTTTTACGTAAGGTTCAGGTTAGGAAAGTACTTAGTTAGATTTTTGTAGAAAGTCCATCGGCATCAACTGTGAATGAAAATCTTGCGAACCGAGAATTGCTTGAATTATTTCCATTCCTCTTTCACTCTATCTTTGCGAAAGCGATTGTCATTGCTTTCCAAGTCAAATCCACGGTGTAACCACGACAAGTCGAAGCTTCTTCTCGCTCATTGGCTTTCTCTACTCCAAAAATCATCGTATCTGCCCATTTACCCGGAAGGTCACAAACAACGATAGGATAACAACTCGTAGCAATTGCATCGACAATACTATCACACATTGAGAAGGTCCACGACAAGAATCAGTATCCACCATGGCACGTAGCAAATCAAGATCCAGCAAGAAGCGTGGGAGTTCCTCTCAAACCAAAGAGACGGCTGTCGAATCTCCGTCGAAAAAGCTCAAGCTTCCCAAGGAATTGGCGCCGTTCAACACTCCGGGTGCCGGTGACAATGCAATCATCCGCACGTCTCGCTTGCGGTCCAAGGGAAGAAAGAAGGACGATGAGGTTCTAGAAGATCCAGCTGATACATCCCTAGATGGGAGAAAACAAGAAGCGGACGCAACCAGAAACGTATCGATTGCGAAGGAGGCTTTGAAGAGTGAAGTAAAAGAAGGCGAGGACGCTGTTGCATCTCCAGACGAGGAAGAAGAAGAAGCGGAAGCAACCACAAACGAATCGATCGAAAACGATACTTTGAAGATTGAAGTAAACGAAAACGAGGACGTTGTTGCATCCCCAGAAGAGAAAAAACAAGAAGCGGACGCAATCAAAATCGATTCGATCGAGAAGGAGAATTTGAAAAGCGAAGAAAAAGAAAGCGAGGACGTTATTGCATCTCCAGACGAGGAGGAGGAGGAGGAGGAGGAGGAGGAAGAAGCGGATGCGACAAGAAACGAATCGATCGAAAATGAGGCTTTGAAGACTGAAGAAACAGAGGACGGTGCTTCGGAACCAGGAACATCGCTTTCGGACGAAGAAGACAACGAGGTATGGGACATCGTTCGCGTGATTCCTACGGCCGAAGAGAAAATTGTCTGTCGCTATGAACATTGCTCCGAGAAAGCAGTTGCTATTTGGGCGACAGATGAAGCCGCCGAAGACAAATGGCCTCTTTGCGAGAAGTGTCAACTCAAAGACTTTGGAGGATGGCCCGAAGGTGTAGAGCCCGTTGAAAGAAGCGAAGACATTACAAAAATTGCGTTGACGGCAAGAATCGAAAGTTCCAAGGGTGACAGCGATACTCCCACCATAGAAACAATCATCGGAAGCTCCAACAGTGACATTACTCCCACCAAGCAAGAAACTATTACTGCTCAAGACGAAAGCGAACCTGCGGAAGAGAAATACGAATTATTTCGAATCGTTTCTTTCGAAAAACTCCTTTCGAATCCAATCAAGTGCAGCGACGAGGGTTGCAATCTGCCTGCATGTTCAATCTGGACCTCGACAGCCGATCCCAAGAAATGGTACTACTGCATCGATTGCCAAGAGAAGGATTTTGGTGGTTGGCCGCCATCGAAAGAACTTCCATGCGATTATCTATCACCGGAGCACCTGCGTGCCATCGCCACGAAGTGCTCCAAAAAGCGGAAGCCAACAATGCCCGTATTCGCTTCGAACTGTATCACTCCCAACCCGACATCTAAAAGCGCTGCTGGTGTCCCGGCGGTAGTCAGTGTCGAAACGAAGAAGGTATCGCGCGCTGCTGTCGCCCGACACGAGAAATGGCAAGCCGACGCTAGAAAGCTAGGAGTGCACCGCATCATCGTGAAGAAGAACGAAGCCATAAAGGTTATCTATGATGCTCTTCATGATGCATTTCGTCCCATGAACATCGAAGATATTTATTTGGTAAGTGATATCGAGAGTTCGAAGATCAGTTTTTCTTCAATTTGTATCTTCATGTATTCTTCGCTTCGTCAAATTCGTTCCTATGATACTCTGACCTATTCTGTGTCTTTTTCTGATGTTCGTAGACGTTGAAAAAGATGATTCCACTTCCTGTTTTGAAAGCTACGCTTACTGACATGTCGACTGATTTGCGAGATGACGAACTTTCCGAAGCAAGTGATGACAGCGACGATGAAGGAATCACGGAGAAAAAGTCCGTTGGTTACAAACTCACCGAACTCTTTGCTGGATCGGTCTTCTTCAAGGCAGGACGGAGTGTCGCATCAAGTATCTACTACGTGGTATACAACAAGATGCCGGAGTTGAGTGATGAAAAGAAAAGGGAGCTTTACGAGAAAGTGTCGAACTCAAACGCAGAATGCGACCAATTGAAACTTATCCTGAAGCAATTGAATGCCAAGACAACTCAGCTGCTAACAGAACCAACGAATGATGAGCTGATTGAGCGTTTGAGTGATTTGGAAAACGATTTCACAACCCTTGAGAAAAAGGTCAACGACGCAAGAGCACTCACTGTCAACGAATCTCACAAGAACAAACTGAAGCGTCGAATTCAGTCAATGGCAGGGCATTATCGCAAGCGAAAGCAATTATGTTGCTCTTTCTTGTCGTCTCTGGAAGAAATTTCGGATGGGACTGTCAGCAAGAAAAAGTGCCTCAAGGGAGACGGACAGATTGCTTTGGATTCCGATGAGAGTGCCAACAACGCTGCAATTGCATATGCCAAATCCAAGAAAGGGTTTTCGAAAGCAAAGAAGGCAGTGCTTGCGGACGAAAACTTTGTAGGTGTATCATTGGATAGCCAGCAAATGATCAAGAGAATTTATGTCGACGAGGAGTGAAGATCGAAAAGAGATATCTGGTTCCTGTCTACTTGTATACCACTAGCTGGAGTAGTAGAGAACTAATACTTGTAATTATGTTGTAACTGAAAAAGTTTGAACAAAATTTTTAACGATAAACTTTTAGGGATATGGTTGTACGTACACTACCCGGTTTTCTCAAACACGTTTCGAGTTGGTCGTATTTCGAAGCTCGAATGCGTCATGCACGTACCATAGTGTATGTAGCAATACCAAACAACATCATCATCGATCTGACGCATCAAAAGGCATCACGTCTTTGACAAAAGAGAACGGAAAACTTGAGAATGGAACGAATTCACAACAACGTCTCAGCATACCCTACCTATAGCACAAATCATACGTGATCGACGGCATAGAAACGAAACAATTTTCCTATTGCGACAACTCGGAACCCACCATGATGAACCTACGTTTCAATGCTACCGTTTTCCTCGTCATCGTACTTCTCTCTGAAGCGGGTGCCATGGTACAAAAATCATCCCGAAGAGCATTTTTGGATCAAGCTGGACTTGCAGGGGCAGTTGCATTTGGACTGACCCCTGGAGTTGCCCAGGCGTACGAAAGACGAGATGTCGGAGCAGAAGGAAGCATGTCGGCTGCAACATATGCGTTCAATCTGCAAGCGGTTAAAACTGGTGAAAGACTCGAGGCAGAAGGCTTCAAAATCGATACGAGAGAAGAAGAACAGGCCAGGTTAAGTGCCGCAATGTCGTCATTTTCCTACGATTCGGCGACAAAACCCAAGAAAACGGGATACGCATCCAAATCTCCTGCCAAACCACCCGCAAAAACCAATTGAAATTGCCAGTAGACTAGAGCTACAATGACATCTAAATTAGTAGCAAAAATACTTTTTAAATTCATAAAAGCGCACTGCCTTTTATCATGGATTATTCCCGAATGCTGCGCTTTCTTCCAGAGCGATGCTTGCTGCCATGCCTGTTGGAAGGGCGAAGTTGTCTTCTACGTCAATTCCACCCCAATTCATAAGCCCGTCAACCAAACTCTGCATGGATGACGTAAGGTTCTCGTTAGGTTCTTTCTCAGATGATTCTTCACCAGACGACTTCGACATAATTATCGCTTGCGCAAGGCAGTCATTAGTTGATCGTTCATCGTCAGAACTACAACTATCCTCCTTCACTTCGGCCACTTCGGCAGTTTGAGCACCAGAGCTCTGAATTGCATCGTTCTCCTCGTTGAGAATATTTGAAGTATCCTCAACTTCGGGGATTGGTGACGCTACCGCCAACGACACTACCGGATCGGGTTCGTCATATGCCTGAGCAATATCAAAATCTCCAATGTTTGTAGACCTCTTTGGCAACTGAGGCTCGGTCGGTAGTTTCAGATCTTTGTGCTCTACAGCTATGATTGAATTGAGCCCTTGGCTTCCTGTTATCGAATCACCAAAAATGGTGGTTTTCACCTCCGGTTGATCGTTAACCGGAACTGATTTCGTTTTCGTTGGTTTCCAGGCTTGCGTGGGCGGAATGAGGGTTGAACCGACAAATCCATCACGGAGGCAAGACCAGGCATCGACTGCTCGACGAGTAGCTTCGTGTTGAGACTTGGCATGGGCAAGGCAAATTTTAAGGACTTCCCGCTTTCTATGTACGTTCCAGCACTTTACGTCATGTGCCAGCGCTAATGTTGCTCGCCGTTTCACTGTCTTTGCTTCGTGCTCAACAACGGCGGCATGAATTGCATGGCTCTGAGCGATCGAACTCCGCGTTTGAGCTGCGCGGGCTTCATTAATATTAGCAAATTTCCCCTTTTCACAAACATCTTGAGCCATATGGGCAGCGTTTACAGCTGCAAGTTTCGCATTACATGCCGTTCTAGCAGCGCGAACGGTGGATCGAACATCCTCTGCCGCGGAAACAGCAGAATGCGCTAGTGCCGTCTGCCAAGAAATATCATCGATCAACGTCAGGTCGCTCTCTTCAAATACTTCTCTACTCTGTTCCATATTCGAAACACCTTTCAAAAGAGCTCGCTGGTTTACAAACTTTCCTCTAAGGCCTTCCCACGAGTCAAGACCTCTTAAAATATCGAGACTGATTGCGAATCGTTCCCTCCGTGATCGTTCAATGCCACAACTACTGAACATACATCTCGACAATGTATTGTCAACAGATCCAATGACTTCGCGAAGCTTATCTATGTTCTCATCAATAGCCATTTCTCCAAGGTAGACCCGCTTTTCGTCCTCTGTGCTTTCTGCAACCAATCCCTCTTGAAAAGAAGGACTGCCATAACGGAATCTTGTTTCCTTTTTCGCGTTTTTATTTCTTTTTTCCTCACTAACATTCAGTATCTGTCTCTCAGGAGCGGGTACAGGTAGTGGCAAGAGGTCATATCCTTCACCTTCACCTTCGTCCATAAATGGATCTGATGCAAGCTCGTCCTGGACATGTAAGACGCCTTCCTCAAATGAATCTTCTACCGATTTTTCTCCGCTATCTTCTGAGTCATTTACGGCCAATTTTTCAGCTTCATCGTCTACCCATTCCGAATTTCTCGAATTATTGAAAGTTGGTAACGATGCATGTTGCAATCGAGCACTCGCCGATGGCAAACCTGTTGTTTCTAAAATACCGTGGAGTTGAAGCGCAACCGCAGCCTGAGCCGCTGTTCGAACCCATGCTAGATTTGGTTGCATGGAACTACCCGGCGTATACAAATTCCAAAATGTTGACGTTTTACCATCATCCATATTCGGTGTTTGTACTTTGATCTCTCGCGCTGCTCGTGTATGCTCTTCCAGTGATTGTTTTGCAGCTTCAAGCCCCGATTGACTTGCCTTCAAAATCGTATTCAATGGAAAAGATGATGACAATGCTGGGTGTTCCAATAGGTAATTAAGGTAGCGTTCCAGATGCCGAGCTTTTCCAATTGGCGAGTTGGGGTTGTAATAGGTTTGCATCGTGTTCACCATAGAAGCTGACTTTGACGACTTTTTCGATTTTGACTTCTCTTTGTATGATTTTGAAGATGGATCAGAAGTTGAGATGTAACCACCAAAAAGCGATTTCATCCCCTCTTTTAAGATCCCAACTCCAGCCGATGCAATACCAACCCCGGCGTTTGCGAATTCCTTTCCAGCGGTTGTAGCCGCAGCGATTGCACCTTCGGTTGTCATCAATGACGCGTCTTCGTTTTGCGCCCTAGAATAAATCTTTCCGGGAAAGGGTGGCAAAATTCGTCCGCATAAAGTGCCTCCAAGAGCCTTTTGAGAGACAAAAGTATCATTAAGCCACTCGATGTCGTTCATCGACCGACGAACGGTAGCTGCATCTTCCGATTCTTCAAATCTTCGGATCAGAGTCAAACAAAATTCAAGACGATCTGTTGACGAACTCGACTGCAAAAGCAAGGGCGAAGGACCAAATAGCTCAATTTTGACCTGATCACCAAGGGTAGACCTTGACGACATGTCTTTTTTCCGACGCCGTCGACGAAGTACATCGTGCGCAGCGAGCAGAGAATGGTCTAGATCGAGCTCCGGCAAAGGCAGGCATTTTTGATTTTCGCGTTCGTATTGTGCCAATGCATCAGCAGTCAATGGAACAGGAGGTGCTGCAGGAGGGACGTTGACCATAACAAGTTCGCTACCACGTGGTGCATTGCGATGCCGCATCGTTTGTTGTAAATGACGACCCGAGAATCGCCGTTTTGCTTCGAGATATTGCGCCAGTGCAATAAATCGACAGAATACCATCCATCCCTCGACACCAATTTGTGTGAGTGGCACTCCACTGGAGTTCAAATCTCTTGTTAAGGTACTACAAGAAGTGACTGCCGTCCAAACCTCTTCAAAAGTAGGTGATGTTCCATCGACAGATTCCACTGATCTATCCTGTAGGTCCTCATCGCGTCTCCAAAAAACTGGACAACGAAGAGCCATGAATTCCTCGACTGTTGCTTTGTTAATACGACCTCGAGACTCAGTGTCCATGATGGAAAAAAGTCGAACGGAAAAGTCAAAATCCTTGCGAAGAAAGACAAGCTCATGGGATGACCCACTCTCGAGAAGAATTTCCAGAATGTAAGTAGGTTCGCCTTCGCCTTCAAGTCGACACAAGGATCCTTGATGAGGGACAGGTACATGGCTGTCATCGTGAAGATTGCTCGACGAGGAACTGCGGTAGGAATAATTCCCCAAGGAGTTCTGCAAGTCCATTGGAGAAAACGCCATTTTTCTGTCGATGCCGGTGGAAGATCGAAACTGTTCTTTAGGATGTCACTGTTGATGGATAGCAACGATTCAAGCTTTGAATTGAATTATCGATCTGATTTGTCGCAAAAATGATACGTTTATGAGCACTTGAACGATGGGGAGGAATTGAGATATATATTTTGCTGGTTTTTGAAGATCGAGGAAAAGATTCGGATGATGTCGTGTGGAAGGGTGCGGTGTTCTAATGAATTGCGTGAGAGGATGGACACATTGAAGCAATTCTTGTGATTGACTCTAGCGGCGGTGATGCAATCGGGAGCACAACAGCTCTTTGAAAAGGGGTAGTCAAGCCCGAGAGTACTCTAGAACCAGAAATTCTAGCAACCAACCAACTGCTTGCTACAACTCGAGGTTATGTGTTCTTTGATCAGGAAACTAAAAGACCAATTCTTTTCGATCAACAAAAAATATTGTTCTCAAAAGAGTGGAATTCGTTAGTTCGAAAACGCTACACGTTTAAAAAGTGATGACACGAATTGAGGAATGTTCAACTCTATTCGAATTATCTCTGCGCACTTGATTGCGTTACATCACTTTCAAGTTCTTTTCAAGGAGAAAAGAATAGAATTGCATTGTTTCGTGACACGAATGCAAGAAGGTTTGAGTTCACAAACTTGGGAATTATCACTACGTAGAACATAGTAGAAGCCCTACGGCGGCTGGAGTGAGCATCGTATGTAATCGCCGACTGAGCGCATACGAATGTGCGCGAACAGAATTCGTATCCATCTGGATCGAACTAAACAATCAGAGGATTAGTTCGATTAAACCGGTTTTTCGTTTTAATCGAACTAAACAATCAGAGGATTAGTTCGATTAAACCGGTTTTTCGTTTTAATCGAACTAAACAATCAGAGGATTAGTTCGATTAAACCGGTTTTTCGTTTTAATCGAACTAAACAATCAGAGGATTAGTTCGATTAAACCGGTTTTTCGTTTTAATCGAACTAAACAATCAGAGGATTAGTTCGATTAAACCGGTTTTTCGTTTTAATCGAACTAAACATTCAGAGGATTAGTTCGATTAAACCGGTTTTTCGTTTTAATCGAACTAAACATTCAGAGGATTAGTTCGATTAAACCGGTTTTTCGTTTTAATCGAACTAAACAATCAGAGGATCAGTTCGACTAAACTCGCCTTGCATGATATTTCGGAGTCGATTAGTTCGACTAAAAATTTACGTGAACAAAAAACTTGAGTTTTGGAGAAGCCAGAATGAATCAAGATCACAATCTTTTCCATCACCACGACAGGTAGCTGTTGTTACAAATACTCGCTTTGCACTCTCAAGGTGACCTCGGAAAAAAGATGTCCCCACCAAAGGCAAGAAATCACAATGATCGAGATGCAGAAGAAAAACGAGTTGCACTCATTGGATCTAGTGGTGGTGGAACAGCAACTCTTGGTCATGATAACACGTCTGATTTCGTCAAGCTGATATCGGATCATCTGAATAGTATCGGGGGCGACTTATCGAGGGTGACTTTGCACACCGTTATCTTTATATCTTTAGACAGCGGTGCTGGATTCGATTCTGTTTCTGGAGACGAAAATGCAACCTTGTTTTTCATTCGAGATGGATGTTCGAGGCAGGAAACGTACCACGACACATTGGATAAAATCAACGACATGGTGAAAGAGTTGGAAACAAGCACTGCCAAAGGAATCGACGATGGAACTATTCACGGGTTGATTAGTGTATCGTGCAAACCTTCTCTCTTCGCACACACCCTCACGGCCGCAGCGAAACGAAGTATTCCTGTAACTGGAACCGGAGGATCCTCTTTGGCCATGGCAACTACAGAGTTCAAAGTGAGACTGGTTGGCAACTCGGGAGGGTCCGTGGGCACAACCCCTGAAACAAAGGCGATTTCTTTTTCAAGCGCCCTAGCGAAAGATTGGAGTTTAGAATACAATCCATGGAAGTCGAAACGAACAAAACCAAATCCACCCTCGTGGAAATCAGTCCTGAATTCGTGCTTGCCTGGCTTTTGGAGCATAACTCTATTCAAAAAGCTCATCCTTACGACAACAGTTGGACAATACATACCCGACGAGGATCGACAAAGACTCGTTTTTCTGCTCGAATCATATGCTTTGCCGATACTATGTGCTGTGGTTATGGCTACTTCTCGGAGGAAAGTAGAGACCGTACAAATGTCAGCTGTACTCGCAGCGTCTGCTTGTTACAAAACTGTACTAGGCGGCTTAATAGCAGGATGGCTTGTTGCCTTTTTTGAGCAACAATCGCTCTATGCATCGATTCTCTACTGGAAAATTCCAGCCACAATGACAAATTTGATCACAGGAGGACTTGTTGGGGTGTTTACCGCCGCGCTCATGACACCCATAAGCCCATATTTACGTCTTGCAACCGAGACGTTCAGAAGTCTTTCAATGACATACCTGTGGGATTCGACTAGAAGCCAAATACATGGGGATATACCTCTCTTTGCATCAGCATTCTTGGGATTTTTGTTTTGTTACGGAAGCAAAGTGGGTTGGTGTAAGTATTTTTGGAATGAGCTGAATGATATTGGCAATTTCTACTCATTTGCTGACGTAAATATTTTTGCTTGTTCAGATCATTCAATCTTCCTACCAATTATCCTGATCGAAATGGAGCTTGGAGATGCGTCAATGCTCGGTGCTTTAGATTTGTTGACTCTGGTGTTCGTTTGTGCCGGAGTTTGCTTTGGGATTATATTGACCGGTCCTGAATCCGATCGCAGCCTTGCCAAACGAGGAATGACAATCAACTTACTCTGTGGCGATTTCATTGAAGCATGTTATCCCCATATGGAACGCTATCGCCTCGTTGATATTTCGGGCTATATAGCAAGCTTTGTCTCCGCAATGATCATTTCAGGTAGTTGTAGATCGTCAGCATATCTACCTTTCCCGATTGCTATCTGGTTAGCCGACGATCCAAAGGCATTTTTGATTGCGTCTGTAGCAGCTTTTGTTATTTCATTTATTGGGACGATCATGAACTACTTTATTTTCGTAAGGAAGAGTAAGACGGATTAAGGAACTTAAATTATTTGATAAACTTCTCTGATTGTCATCAACTTGCATCCGATGGAAGACGAGTTCATTTGCATCAATAACATAGTTGCTATCGCTCACTCCACTTCATTTTGAATTGCGTAGTTCTGGTGCGTTTTGAAATCAACACCCGGAGCATCCCATCCTTGGGCACGAAGATCCTTGGCGATGTAGTTGATTCTCTTCGCATTCACGCCAAAGTCAAGGTATCCGATTCGACTACTGGAACGAAGCTGCACGCTCCTTTTCCCGAATCCTTCAATCAAAGCAAACTCAACATCATCGATGTATCCATTTTTCAGACTTTCGAACTGAGTGTAGATGTATCCTTTCTGATTTGTGATGATCTTGAATCCCCCTCCGTCAACATTGTCCTGTCCAGGTTTGTACGCATTGATCGTCGATGTGAGTTGTGCAAATGCTTTTTCTGAATCATCGCCAAACTCTTCCGGCCATTTCCAGGCCGGAACGTAGTGGTCTGGATCGTCTTCAGGAATTTCGGTCGAGACGAAGCAATTTGGCGCATTTCCACAATGCTTCAAGCCCTGGTATTCTTCTCCGACAATATCCATCCTAGTTGAAACTCCCAAATCCTTTGGTTTTGGCCCCTTTCGCTTTGGACGATCGTCCCACTTATTTGATATCTTGTTCTCAAAAGCCAAGGCTTTCTCAGGAGTAGCGGACGCTAGGAACGTTAATCCCGCAAGTCCGGCTTTGAACACATCATTTCGAGAAACGCAACCACCCTCCGATGAAGATTTGGTGCTGCTCGGCGTCAGTGCCACCGTTGGATCACTGCGAAGCAACGACACAACTAGCAACTGGGAAAACACAAACTGCCTAAAGGAAATCATTCTCAACGCTGCTTATCTATTCAATGTAAACGATCAACAGTTTCTGACCAAGTGGTAATCCAAAAGACTGCCCTTTTCCTGGCTAATCTCTTTTCTTCGAATCATCATCAACGATGTGTGAGTAAGATCAATGACGTAATAATTCGTCTTCTAGAAATTGATGTTCGCGAATGAAATTATAAGCGTGACTGAGATCGCCAGCATGTTACAGACAAAGATATATCCCGTTTTTCACACCGATCCGCAATAATATCTTCAAAGCATCTACGGACGATGACGCAAGGTGGTTGTACATCACAAACGATTGTTGTAAACAACCGAATTGTAGCCAAGGCTTCGTTCGACGACTTCCCCGGAGTACGAGGTGAAGAGAAAGAACACTACAGTTTGCTATCCCTTGCAATCTAAAAAGAGTCTTCATACTTGTGCTAAGACAACAGCAGTTATGAGGTCACTGATATCCGGAATTGCAATTCTCCTTTGCAGCGCGTCTAATGTGAGGCATACTGACGCGTTCGCCCTACCCCTTTCGCTATCGAACGATTTGCGGCAAAAAACAAACGCGTTCATCCATCAGAAACAAATTAATCAAGATGCATTTGCTGGGAAGTTCAACAGACAAACTCGAAGCGATTCCCATCTTTCCGCTATGATCGACCCCACTATGATCGACTCTTTTGCTTCGACAGAAACATTATCTTTCATCGGCGACACATTGCAGAATATGGGCAGGGAAGAAGCCGAGCAGCTTGCGGGACCATTTTTTGGGGCATCGCTTTTTCCGTATCTTGCCTTCCTATGGCTATTGGCAAGAGACGAAAATCAATGCCCAAAGGGCGTCACAGCCGGCTTTGCCACATGCTTGTTATTCGTGTTTTTGACGATTCCGGCTGCCATTGCTGCCCAGGTTCTGTATGGCGTATCCTTGGCGGATAGTGACTGGCTGCATGGTTCTGCAGAATCGCTACTCACTATCACAAATCTAGTCACGGTCGTAGCCTTTCGACAAGCGTTGGAGTCTAAAGAGAAAGACACTCCTTTGCCGATTTCTGCAACAAGTTGGGCACCCATGACGTGGCTAGTAGTTGCCTTGACAATCTTTGCAACAGTAACTGCCGTGGTACCTGCTATCTCAGATCCATTGGTCCATACCAAATACCTTGCTGGATTTATGGATTTACCATTTGGTTTTGAATCCCTTGGGGCAAATGTTGAACCGGAGAATGCGCTGTCGATCACTACCTGGATCATTCACATTTCCAGTTTAGTGGAGTTCTTGGTAGCAATGGGATTTGCATGGCGGTGGGCAACGGTAGTCGACAACAAAGCTTGGAAAGGTTTGACGTGGGGACTCTTGCCATTGCACAGCTCGGGTATTACCGCATGCACATATCACTTATTTTACAATCGCATCCCATTCTTAGTCCCTCTACAAGCACTTCTAACGTGCGTCGGGAACACGACAGCGGCAATCGCAACCTACAGAATTGCAAGATCCAACGGATGGAAACCCGAAGGAGTAGACGAAGAATGGATTGCTAAAGCTGATTTTTTCACAAACGCCCCGACGTCGGACAGTCCTGCTGTCAATACATTATCCGCTGAAGAGTCAGAGTCTTTGGTTGGTTTTGAAGATTTGGGAGACGCATTAGCTGGAGACAACGACTATAGTTTCCTAATCAAACTCTTTGCTGGATGTGCGGTTGCGTCCTATGTTCTCAAATATGGGGAAACTTATTTTGATTTTCCATACGAGGCCAACCCATTTCTCGGACTTGCATTTATTCTTGTACCCAGTGGACTGAACGCATACAAATGGTATCGACGAGGACAAGACCCTAGTTTTGAGGGATGGTTTTGATTTCGAAATGATCAAGCTTTCGCAACTATCTATATTTGCTGTAAGCATCTTTTTTTGGATATAGAATATGGTATTAATTTACATACTACTGTAGCTCGACAGAGTGGTTCTTTATTTCGATTGGATGGTATCGGTGACATGATTGAGTTCCATGCAAAAGCTAGAAATAGCCTTATCCCAAGCTCCGTTCGGAGATTCTGTAGTGTGAAAGAGTACCAAGTTTTCAACTTGATCGATCGATCCTTCGAGGCTCCCCTCCAAAATCATGGTGGCTACAATTTTTTCTGCCTTCTTATTGCTGACTCCAAGTTTATGAGCCAATTCGTCCATGTAAATTGACCGATAGATCCCCGAAATAGCCAACATGTTGTGTTCGACAACGCCTCTTTCCATGATTGTCAAACCATCCCCCATGATAGCCTTTTGATGTGGTTGAAGGGACGACTCGAACTTTACGAGCTCCTCTTTTCCAAGAATTTGGCTTTTGAACATTTTTGTCAGGATTGTGGCGTGTGTCTCGAACTCAGAAATGCTGTCGAGTTGGCTCAGACGGGGATCCTTAAAAATGTGACCCAGAACGCGTTGGCGTTGCGGGCCACTGGGTGCCAAAATAGCGCAAGTTGCGGCTCTTCCCAACATGGTCAACAGGTCCTCTGCGCGAATCAATTCACCGGAGCTTTGACTCAAATCGTGATATCGAGACGCGGCCTGTAAGAACTTTCGGTTCGAATCCAAGACGCGAGCATATGTCGATTTATATCGGAGAATTAGAGCAAGATGTTGGTCCGCATTCGTAATGGATTCAACAACCGATCCGGCCTTGGTCACAGCTGCATCGGACTCAGCAATTTGATCCTCCTCTAGGAAGCATTCTGCAATTTTGACGTATACTGTTATCATTACGAATGAAGGGACACGCAAAAACACATTAGAATCGATTGTTTTCGTTTCGAAATAGTGGGATTTCACAATTTCAATTCATTTCAGAATTTTCGCGGCATTAATTTGCGACCGAAACAGAAACGATCAAGCAGAAAGGACTAAACTTACCATCGCACTTCTCGGCAGCACTGAAATAATAAACACTACCCTGTTCACCATCCATTCTCATCCCCGAGAGAACACTAGCAGCCGCTGAGTAATCACCCTCTTCGTTTACGTAGTGGTCAAACATCATTTGTCGCAATCGATTGTCGGCTGCGCCTTCCACGGGACTTGCCGGCAAGTGCTTCAGACTTTCCAAAAAGACATTCATCATCGAACTCGATGCAAATGCCTTTGGTAGGAAGGAAGGTGATCCTACTGCAGTCTTAATCATAAACGAAGCTAGACTTCGCTGTTCACCCTGTCCCAAAGACTGCCATGACGAAGGCCCAAACGAGAAGACGCTCCCCAACGACCCATAGTCGCCAGATTGTACGGCGGTTTCAATTAGTCCAGTAAATCTTTCCATGACGAGGATACCGCAAAAACCTCTTCCGATAATAGTTATCCGACGTCTCTCTTTGTTTAGACAAGAGTTCTCTAAAATGTAAATGGCTCTTTGTTGATCTATGTTGTAGCAACAAAACCTGTGACCTGAGTGAAAGAAGATAATCGTGGATTGATTCCTTGTCGAGAGAATTTTTTGCTCATGGATCTCCTAAAGTGAACTCGTACAATTCTCTACTGTGGCAACTGTAGAGGGAATGTCAAGAAGATCACGAACCAAGATTTTGATCCCTTCGTGACTGATTGGCGAAGACCAAAAAGAATGTTAACTTTTTGAGATTATTATATTAATCATAGTTCATTGATTAGAAGCGCACTCTGACGCTAGGAATCACTCTGTTATTACATCCAACTAATAGGAAGCGCATGATATGCACTGCACTCATCAGCTGGCTCGGTCGCGATGCTACAATAACAATAAACCACACCATGACGACGAAAGCAGAGGCGTTCTCCCCCGCCCCCTGTTCGTTCTCGTCCTCCTTGCCAGCACCCCCACCTATGCTGTGCAGCACTCTCAATATTACGACTATAGTCGCTAGGATGAGTCTCGCCCAGAGACATGTAGCACACTCTGGGCTGTCGAGAACAATATTTGCTAGCACGATGAAATACTTTAACGAAGAACAAGAAGATCTATCACCATGAAGTCGTACGAATGGATGATCAGTCAGCCGCAATTCATAGTAATGGCGATTCGAATTGTGTCTGAAACTTCTCCGTAATCAATTCTTCCAGCTTCGTAGAATACATAGGACCTAGGTTGAAGAGAACGAACTGATCTGTTTGTGTCATTCACAAAAAACATGGAGAGTTCACATCTAGGACTACAGCGACGACTGATTCGTGTGGTAGTTGACAATTGATTTCGATAATGTGTGGATAACCTCATTTAATTGCTTTTTCTGGTAGTCTAAGTTTCCATCAGATTCCCATCACATTCACCACAACTGTTTTACCGAATGTTGAAAATTCGTCTGCCATCTAAATTGGAAATAATATTCGAAAAGATCTTTTTTTTCTTCTTTTGTTTTGATTGAGAGATTGATCCGCCAGCTTTCACGAAATGTTTGTTGATTTGTTTGAAGAGTCGGACACTGCAATTGCCATTAGTCAAAATTCATATCCCGGTCGTTCGTCGCAAGATACGGTCGATCTCTCTATTTTAGCGAGTCTCACGGACAGGTTTAAAGCAAGCAGCTTGGGCAGTTGCAAGCCACACCGTGTGTGGCCTTTGAGCAATTATTACAAGGACATCCATCGCCGTGCGCAGACCGAGCGGCCTGGGAGCAACCGTTGCAAGGGCATCCGCAACCGTGTGCAGCCCGAACGGCCTGAGAGCAATCATCGCATGGGCATCCCAACCCGTGAGCCCCTCGGCTGTTCAAACGGACACTGGATAGATCACGTCCGACACCGCACATTGCGCAGTCGCAAGTGGAACTGTGTTGCCCACTAGCGGCGGCCAAGCTTGTCTTGGATACAGCAGCGGGGGATACACCGGCCGGAATGGCAACTCGAGAGAAGGCATCAGCTTCGGGTGTGTTCAGGAAGATGCAGTAGGTGAACACCGACGACGTCACAGCAGCAATTGTCTTCATCTTGATTCTTGTTTTCTATCGAGTAATACTATGATGATGATGGGTTGCAATCGAAGTTTGCAGTTGACAACCGATATCGAAGAGAATGGTAGGTTTCAATACCTTCTGTTCTCCGATGCATGTCAAGCACGCTTTCGATAGTGATGTATTTCTCTGATTCTCTTCTTCTCCGTGCGCTGTACGTGCTGTTCCGGTCAAACTGACGGTCAACTGTGTAGATCGCGGATTTTTCTGCCATCATTCTGATGATTGGTGGATTAGGCGGGGAACAACACATCACTGTTTTTTCGAACGTCATCATATGTTTTCAATATCGTAGATCATACTCCAACATTCTACACGTATGCTAGTATGATCATCTTTAACTCTAACCCCAATACCTTCATAAAAAAAACTAGGTACCATACGTACATTGCGAGGAGAGTAGACTCCGTACAAAATCCCTATGTGACCCATCCGTTCAAAACAGTAGAATTTCAAAAAATTGAAAAACGAACTTATTTCGATTCAGATTGAGGTCATCTCACGTTTTTGTTTTCTTCATTATCGAACCGAAGCCGCTGTTACTGCAACAAAAGTCTGGAATTGAACCTTTCACAGCCTAGCGTGACACCATCAAACACAACAAAAATCTAGCTACTGCTCGCTATACTTGGTATTATGTCACTCTCTGTTTCATCCGGTTCCGAGGATGGAGGCAAGACCGGTTCATCGGCGAAGTCATCCGTCAACTTGGATTTTGAAACGATGAAGGCGCACATGACTGGGATGTACGTATCGTTGTGCTGAATCGTGTTTCAATTTCATAATATCTTCGGGAATCGGATCAATTTATCACCTTCTCATTTTATTCATTCCTCTTGACTTCGCGAACTCTCGCGTCGTAATTTTGTATGGGCGAAAACAACAATTCTGTTAGGGCGTCGTACATTGGTTCCAGAGTGACGATGGATACGGTGAGGCCGCTCAATATGTTTTTGGGCATCACAGGACCTTCGTTTTGCTTCTCGCCGCTAGCATTCAATGCCCCAGTAAAGAAGATCGACAAGTCTACCTATGAAAAGTTCCAATCTCGTTTGAAATTGAACTTTGCCTTCTTTCTTTCGAATTATGCACTCGTGACAGTGGGTGTTGCACTAGTGACCGCTTTGATGCATCCCGGCATGGTGCTTTCGGTTGGTTTAATATGGGGTCTTTGGGCATTGCACAACTTTTTGATCTCGAATGAATTGATATTATTCGGAAGAAACATTGGGACGTTGATATCCATCTCTCAACGATCAACTATTTTGATGGTTCTTACCGCGTTGGTCATCCTATGGAAATGCCTGAAACCAACGATCATAGTGATAGCAATCAGCGGTGGAATAATAATTGTACATGCTCTCCTTCGAGACCCATCACATGTTACATCAGGTGACTTTACGAGTGGCAGCGGAAGCAACAGCAGGACGAGTTTGAGTGACGACGACAGTGTACAAAATAGTCACGAGTCGGAAGTGCTTGTCGAAAGGCCAGGGACAAGTTTGAACATGATGATGGGAGAAGGATATAATTCTTTTTCAAGGGGGGATTTCGACTCGTTTTGCGGGTTTGCTGTTATTACCAAGAAAGTCTACAGCTTCTTTGGTTCATCGGTACAACTCCTTCGACAAAGATTGATCTTGTCCAAGGATTGATTATCGATAGTAGCTGACATTAACCGTTAGCGTAGTCGTCTCAAATGCATAATACTGGTACTAATTTATCTTTACAAAAACTTATGGTACTAATACGTCTAGACGAAGCCTAGCCAGGGCTTCCTCGGATGAAGGCTCACTTTGACTCTCGTAATGAAAGCGGATTAGATGTCGAAAAAACTGTTACGACGAATCCGATTTATTTTCGTTTCGTTCACTACCGATCATCAACATGTTAGGATCGAAACGAATCCATGTGTACAATTCCTTCAACCGAGTTCTTCCGAGCTGCTCTAAGAACCGTAGCCTGTACAATAGTTGTTGACGAACTTGCTGTAGTCGTTCTTTTTGCTTCGTGACTCTGTAGCTTTCAAAATTTTGTCATTCAATACTTTTTTCACCCGTTCCGTCCCAAACGCGTCACATGCAACTTGAAAATTATCATCAAAAAATGCAATTCCCAGCACCTCTGTTGGATAATACTTCTTTCCCATTTTCAGGGCCAATTCGTAAAACCGAATGTCCAGCTCCATTCCACCACTTTTTCTCTTTACCTCCGAGAAAATTTTGATCAGAGAACGATTTGAGTCTAACAATTTTGCGTCAAACCAATCTGCATCCCATTTGATCAAGAATCGAAGCCTCTTTGCAATGGGAATGAATTCGACTACTCGGAAACGCATCACTTCGAGAAGAAATCGCTCTGTAATTTTTGACACATCATCGGAAGACAAATAATTCCGAAATACCTCGCTTTTACTCAGACGCACAAGCGCAGCAAGGGATTTTTCGTCAAGCTCGGCTGAACTGGCAGTTCCAAAACGTTGCAATACAGAGGTATTGATCAGTAGCAGATTCGACAGTTTTGCAGCATCCATCAAAAATCTTTCAGCATCTTTGTCTGCATAAGAATTGAATTCGGCCTTCAGGGTGACGACGAGCGGAATGAAGGAAACAGTCTTGACGGACGATGCCAAGAAGAAAACGCTATCGTAGAATTGATTCCTTGGCCCGTGATTTAGACGAACCATCATTTTGAGTACTTCCGGGAACAAACGGATCGCTAGTTCGAATTCTTCTTCTGTATCGACATCGCTATCGATCCCACGACAACCCAAAGTCGGATTATCAGTGAAGACAGAGGCGAACCGGCCCATGGGTCGGATACGAAAACCAAAGAGAAGCTCCATAGTATACCGTTTGATAACATAGAAGAAGCGCGTTTGCCGATTCACGAGACGCTTTTCTATGCGAAGAGCGATTACCTGGCGAATCCTTGGGGGCAGTTCGGATACGTTCTCGAGGATTAGGTCCGCCCTCTCCCAATGCTCATATGCATGAACAGGTTTTTTCAAAGGCTCCATTCCACGGAGCTTTTTGAGCAAGTTCTCGCCATTCTCGTTATGAATGGACATTCTGTAGCTATCACTTTCGAAAAGCTCGCTGGTCAGTCGAATTCAAAGATGCGACAGCAACAACAATGAATCGTTATTGCTATTGGTTGAACGAGAGAACAATGTCGTGTTCGGAAAATGTTATGGTCATCATCGAGAGATAGTAAAAGTAAGAAGCAAGTTGGACCAGTGTTGTAAATCATTGGCACGAAGTTTTGAAAGTTGAAATTGAAAAAGTGAACAAGAATTGCGGCCAGTACAAGTACAAGTATGTTAGGGTTAGGGCGGAACTCGACCAAAGATAGGGATTTAATCACCCCTTTATGATAATAGTATTCTGACCCCAAATTCATCCAACTGACAACAAAATCCACCTGCGGCACGATTCAGATCTTGTTCCGTTCGACGAGTTCTCTTTATCACGGTACGACAACTAGTCTCCTACCCTTCTCCTGAACATAACATCTGAAAAGTGAACGCAGAGTATCTCCTGAATATTGATAGGATCAGACCTTGTCACCTTCAAAAAGCATCACCAAGCAACATTCACACATAACCATGTCATATCAAGGGCTAGCACAACCAGCACCATATGTTGGCGCGGCCAAAGCGCAAGCAGCGGACGTATCGAAGTCGGTGAAAGTAGAGGCAGCGGAAGTCGTCGAAGAACCCAACATCGATGCTGCTCCGGTCGTTTCGGGAGCCGTTGTGGGTGATGACTTAAAATTTGCTCCCAAGGTTGTGCCAGAAAAAGCCTCTGTTCTCTCTGTCGCCGAATTGAAAAAACAAGGCAGCGAGTTTGAAAGCGAAGCCGCAGTCATCAAGGGCCGTGCCCATAAAGATATCCTGAAACGGTGCCTCCCGTTCTTTTATGACGAACGCGATTTTCTCGCCTTTGGCGAAGTGAGACGATATATTTTTGTCAGAGGCCACTGCATTTTGGTGTACGGTCAAAAATCGGATCCAAACCCGCTGTACGTAATCGAGATACAAAAACTCACAGCCGAGATCGAGAACCCAGCGAAACCAGATAAGCACAGCTTTACCATATCACCACAGGCCGGTACGAATACATCAGGTTCCTATTTCACAACAATTTTATTGAAGGATAAACACTCTGGAAAACAATTGTATCAGATTACATTTGATACTCGCGACGACAAGTCTTTGGTCAAAAGATTCATGGATATCATGAGCGTCAATGCGAAACAGTACGAAGGTCAAGTTATCAGCGCCTCTGTAGTGGACGAAAAAATGGAGAAAAAGTCAAAGAAGTAGATGTGATTTTGGATTGTACACCCCTCACTATGCAAAGACGAATTTTCGTCGCTGAAGATGACATGCACTGTAATTTTATTAGAAATAGTATTTATCTTTCTAGTACATCGTATTGTTTCAACCGTTCATCCTCTGCGTCGTACTCTTTTCGGCGAATCACTTGCCCCGATAGTCCGCATCTTTGAACGACGTCTACTGGCATGGCGTAGATAGGGTCTATCGACCGATACGAAGATGGAAGCTTTCGCAAGAGGGAGAGTCCACAAATACCAAAGAATGTGTGAAATATGTCAGGCATGTCTTCCGGTCGATCCGCAATTCCTCCGTCCTCCGGATCTTGTGCTTTCGCAATGAATCCCGCCAATTTTTCTCCTGAAATCCAATCCAATCTATCGATGATACTCAAAACGCTGAGAATCCACCACGAATAACAGACATCAGCTTGTTTCTCGGGTCTTCCATTTAAACCACCAGAATCACATTGCCTTTCTGCGAGCCACCAACCCAATAAGTCAGGGTGGCGAATGACATCCAACGACTTTGCGATGCTCAATGCTCCCACGCAGCAAAATACTTGACCCGCGTGCGACTCAGCGCCCTTCATAGATCCAAATCCACCATCCATGTTTTGGCACGATGCGATATATTCAACAGCTTTGCCGACATCGACGGAATCCAGGCCATCAGATATGCCACTGAGAAGTGACAAAGCACTCAACGCACAGTAACTGAATCGCGTATCGATTTCTCCCCATTGATCGCCCGCGAAGCTTCCGTCGTCTTGTTGCAAGGAGACAATGAACTTCACTAATGTTTTCAACGTCGAGTTTGGCCAAGTCGTATTCTGCGATTACCAAAATTTGTAAAGCGGACAACGTGTACAAAAGATGTCCATCGTGACCGATATTGCCGCCGAAACCACCGGTTTTTGTATCGTAGCATTTCAAAACCCAATCGATTATGCTGGGGCGAGATTCTTCTTCGGAAACATGCACACCCAAGATTTTACTTGCTTCCGGAGGAGACACCAGGAGGGAAAGGGCGGCATAAGTCCAATATATTCCACTCATCCGCAAATGCTCCGTGACAGCACCCTCATAACTGGAAGGAGAATCCAGTTTGTTGGCCAAGCGATGTATATAACCCAGGTGAGAAGAACGATGAAAGGGCACAGTGGAATGTCCAATGTCGAGATTGACAGTCTCCTTTCCGTCGTCTTCGATCTTGGTCTCAGAAGCCATTTTCGCTCTCAGTTTTTATACCCTGTATATGAACAGGGACGTGGCGATATTGCGCAGTATGATCACTGTCACTGTTGTAGGTTGACAGTTGTTTATTGATTATGTTCTTGTTGTTCGTGTCTTCGAAACTTGGCATCGTTTGTGATGAGAAGATCCAGTTTTTTAATAATTATTTACAATGCGCGTCGCGCTTTTCACTTTATTTCAAGAGCCTGAAAAAGGCCTCCATCAAAAAATAGTGCACGGTCTGTTCTCGTACAATCCAACTACGTAGTAATCATACTATGAGGGGTGTTTTCCTATGTATAAAAGCTTTTTTTACAAGGACACTTGCTCACCGATCGTGTGAAATGAGAGCGACTAATCAATCCCGCACAATGCTTTCGCATTCGTGCATGGGACAATGTTCGAATGTTCTTCATTACGTTCCAAAAAATCTTCGCATACCGATCTTTCATTATTATTTGGTCACATAATTTTTTCAATCAAAACAACAAACACCAGCAGCAACAACTTACAACAAATCCCTATCCAAAGCAGATGATGAATTCGAATATTATTCTTACCCTTCTTTTCGTTGGCTTCACTCAGGCTTTTGAAGCAACCAGTTCAGACTTCTTCGAGTCCCTAACCAAGCCGGAGTCTTTATGTGCCACTGACAGCAGCTACAATCCCGTGGTATGCACTACTTTCGGAGACGAGGACGGTACCACCAGACGCGAAATCTATCAGAATGCTTGTGCCGCTAGGCTCATAGGAGCCTTTCAAGACCACGAAAACGATTGCACTTGTTATGAATTCGAGGAGATAGTGTCCCTCATGGCCATACATTTCGGCAAAGGCAAATGTCAATTCATCACTCCGCGGCCAGTGAACGAACGCGACGCCCAGGTGTGGTATTCCTGCCATACCTATGACATTACCGATGACAATATCGGTTTCAGTGACGAAAGCGAAGGAACCGAGCCAGATCGCATCCTCAGTGCCAAGCTGGTGGCTAGTGGAATCCTTGGGGATGCTCCAATGCCTCTTTACTTCACGATCGATTTGAACGTCGAGAACCAACCATCGAGAATCGCAATGCTTCCCTCGTCAAACTCTTTTGGATTTCAAAACGATTGTACGGATTACGAACGAGCGGACATGTTTCTTAGGGTCTACAGTTAGAAATCATGACTGTGATACGAATGAAGACCGCTTTATTGTTCTAGACTGGACAACCCCCAAAAGTAACCATCGAGGAAGGCGGGAACACAGCATACTGTAGCTTTACGACTATTATTCCTACTCCCTACTCCTCTAGTCCCCACCACCACTACGACTATTCTACTATGAAGAAAATGTTCAATCTTTAGTGTTGGTGCCATTGTATTATTTCGTCAAGGTGCTGACTTGCGAAAATTCTAGCAGTTAAAATGAATCTCTATCGAATATTAGTTGTACTTATTGCTGATTATTTACTCAACGTATTTCTTGAACAAAATGGCTGCGTTGTGCCCACCGAAGCCCAAGTTTGTGCTCATAGCTGCGTTAACCTCCATTTCTCGCTTTTCATTGGGAACGTAGTCAAGATCACATTCAGGATCTGGTGTTTCGTAGTTGATGGTTGGAGGAACGACGTTGTCGGCGATACTCCTTACAGCAACGACGGCTTCAATACCACCGGCAGCACCTAGAGTGTGTCCAGTGACACACTTGGTCGACGAGACAACAAGCTTCTTTTCCGTCGCATGCTTACCAAAGACACTCTTAATGGCCATGGTTTCAAATTTGTCATTGTACGCGGTTGATGTTCCGTGAGCATTGATGTAGCTGACATCTGTCTTCTCGATTCCACTTTCTTCAAGGGCCATTTCCATGGCAGCGGCCAATCCACGGCCTTCGGGGGCTGGTGTGGTGATGTGGTGGGCATCACAGGTAGCTCCAGTATCCAACCATTTCGGCGTAAATCTTTGCGCCTCGTGCCTTGGCAGATTCGAGGCTTTCGAGCAAAATGACACCGGCACCCTCTCCCATGATGAAGCCTCCACGATCGTTATCGAAGGGACGAGATCCCGCCTTGGGGTTATCATTGTATTTGCTGTTCATCGCTTTCATCGCACAGAATCCTGCGAAACACAAGGGAGTCATGGTTGCCTCTGTTCCTCCAGCCAACATCATGTCGACCTTTCCATCCCGAATCATACCAAGAGCCTCTCCGATTGCGTGGCTACCACTGGCACAGGCAGAGGTAACACCATAGTTAGGTCCTTTGCATCCACATTCGATACCAATAACACCCGATGCAGTGTTTCCGAGAAGAGCCGGAATTGTGAAGGGTGATACCTGTCATTTTTCGAAAATCAATACAAATTGCACAATTCGGTCGTGGTTTTGGACGAAAAGAAAAAAGATGCAATGAAAAATTGAGTTTAAAATTCATTGCAGTCAAAAATCCAATAGGATCAAGTCAGTGCACAATAATGGATGGCAGATTGCATCACTATTCTTTCTTTACCTTGGGTCGCTCTGGCTTCTTGGCCAATTTGAGAGTTTGCTCCTCAAAAGTTTCCATTCCTCCGAAAGCGGTTCCAACCATGACACCGATGCTTTCAGGATTTTCCAATGTTTCCGGAGTATCTCCAAGCTTGGCGTCCCTTAGGGCTTGCTTGGCAGCTGCCACGGCAAAGTGGGTAAAGCGATCGTTGGTTTTGATGTTTTTGGGGTTGGTGAAGAAATCGGCGGGATCGAAAATCTCGTCGGGAACCTCGCTGGCAATCTGGCACGGCATGTATTGTGCGTCGAATCGTTTCACTTTATCGACACTGGATTTTCCTTCGAGGCAGGCCTCGAAAAAGGTTTCATGGCCAACACCACACCCGTTGACAACTCCGAGTCCAGTGACGACAACACGAACGGCTTCGCCATCGGCTTTGGCAGCCAGTTCCGTCGACGCCGATCGGACAGGCGATTTAGAGGATGTCGAAAATCCCCATGTCGAAGCACTGTGGCTCGCCAGGCATAGAAGCAAAAGGTTGTTGGAGAGTTTCATTTTCGACGTCTGAAATTACAGCTCGTGTGATTAAATATGTGTTGTGATTCAAAAAATCGAAAAACTTGGCGTAAGCTACCTCGAGGAGTTCCCAAATGATATCGGATTATCGAATTCTTTCAATCTCGAAGGAAATGGGATAAACTATCGTCGACAACATGGACACGTAGGATTTTAATTACTAACCAGCCAGCTCTCTAACGGTAAACCGAGAGCATCTTGAAGGCATTATGACGTCATTGGACGTCCTAATGATGGTTCCAACACGCGCGCCCGAATTTGAGATTTTTCAGATCACTTTGCCATCAAAATAGGGTACGTATGGTACCATCTGCCTTTACCTTGGTCGGAGATTGGCGAGATTTTTGTTTGTGTGGTTCTGGATTGATGACCGTTGTTTACCAATAGAAAATTGCGGGCACAGATACTCGTCCAATAATCTTTTCCCGTATCCTGCTACTTCACTTTGATGGGAAGTCCGCCTACCGTCTTTGGCGTACGCATTGATTCAGAACGCAAAATCCGGAAGTTGCTAAAAAAACATCCGATTGATGGAACACCGCACCGGGCCTACCAAGGAATATAGAATTGCATTCGAAGAGTCGGTAAATACTCGTTTCCTTACAATTTGTCATTCGAAGTAGCACTTGAATCAACCATTCTCGAATTCTATTTCTGAACGAACAACCATGGCTTTCAAGGGAGCATTATCGTCGGCGCTACTGCTCGCCTCCAGTTGGACGACGGAGGCGTTCACCTCTGGTCCTCGACCCGTCTCATTCCAACCTACCACGACGCATCGTGCCGGATCCGCGAGAACTCATGGATCTTTGTCGGCGGCAGAAGAAAAATTGGCTCTGACCAAGCTGAATATGTTTGGAAAGAAGAAAGAGGAGGAAGCCGCAGAAGTCGAAGTCGAAGTCGTTCCTTTCGTGGAAACGAATGTCATTACCCCTGAAGGCTTCGGGTTTTCGAGCCCTATCGTCCGAATCCTCGATGTAGCGAGTCGAAGTGGTGGTTACTACAGTGCCAAGACATCGAATCTCGTCACAGACGTCATGGACGAAATTACTGGCGGAAATGCCGATGTCGCACTGGTATTTGAAGATGACGGCAAATTGGCGGGAATTTTCACCGAAACAGATTACATTGAGGTACGTCTTGAAAACAGGAGCTTCTATAAAAGAATTATTTGCAGGTTGGCAGATAGCATTTCTAACTTGTTGTCTGTTGTACTCCTATACGCATACCCCGTTCAGTTTGCCATGGCACGCTCCAAGGCATCCAAGTCTGAGGAGGATTCTGCCAGTTATTTGGTTTCACCGGTGAAAGAATACATCACGCCTGTTGACGAAGTCATCGCTTTGGGTAAGGATGAAACTGCCAATGTTGCCATCGCTGCTATGAAGCAAGCAAATGTTCGACACTTGGTTGTCGCGGACCAAGTTGAGGACCGTAAATTGACGGACAGCAGTGAAATTCTTGGCGTCGTCAACATGCAAGACGTCATGTCTGTGATCCAAAAGGACGAACGTTTGAGTTTGGAAAGTATCGCTAAAAAGTATCCAGGAATTGCAAGTCCCCTGGATCAAATGAGGGAAGAAATGAAATCTAATGCGAACAACGCAGCAAAAGATCCCGAGACGGCCAAGACTGATATCATCAGAGCTGGTACTGCTGTCTTGGGCTTTGGATTCCTTGCCTTGTTCTTTTCCAAGTCGGAATGGCTCCACGACCACGCCGATCTTGCGATGATTGCGATTTTCGTCATTGGATACATCGGAATCATTTTCGAAGAGGTTTTCGAATTCAACAAAGCTGCCGTCGCTCTGCTCATGAGCACCGGTCTTTGGGTTACCTACGCTGATTATTTCCAGAGTACGGGTGTTGCATCAGATACCGTCATCGAGCAACTAGGAGAACAATTAGCTGAAGTATCAGATATTTGCTTTTTCCTCCTTGCGGCCTCCACCATTGTAGAGGTTGTTGATGCTCACCAAGGATTCAAGGTTGTCACGAATAACATCAAGACAACGTCGAAGAAGCAATTGTTCTGGACCATCGGATTCCTTACCTTTTTCCTATCCGCAATCCTCAACAACTTGACGGTGACAATTGTGATGTGCTCGCTCTTGAAAAAGCTTGTGCCAAATGTTGACGACAGAAAGCTCTTTGGTGGTATGGTTGTTGTCGCAGCAAATGCTGGTGGTGTATGGACGCCTATTGGTGATGTTACTACCACCATGCTTTGGATCAACGACCAACTGTCAACAGTCCCAACTGTCACCCAGCTATTTTTGCCATCCGTTGTCTGTTTGGTGGTTTCCCTCGCCTTCCTTGTTAACGAAGTTGAGGAAGACGATTCATTGGAAAATTCCACTCTTCCCGAACCATCCGAGCTTGCCCCACGTGGCTTGTTGGTATTCTGGAGTGGTATCGCATGTTTGCTTTGCGTGCCCGTATTTGCGGAATTCACTGGCCTTCCTCCATACTTGGCAATGTTGACTGGATTGGGAGCCATGTGGACGTTGACGGATGTCATTCACATGGGCGAAGACGGTGATGAAGACCTCAAGGTTCCCCAGGCTTTGGCCAAACTCGATACCGCTGGTATTTTGTTCTTCCTTGGAATCTTGATGAGTATTGGTGTACTGGACAAGAGTGGTTTGTTGAAGGAACTCGCTGTTTTCTTGAGCAACAACCTCCCAAGTCTAGATATTATTGCCACCGTTATTGGATTGGCTTCGGCACTTGTTGATAATGTACCACTTGTCGCCGCAACAATGGGAATGTACGATCTTGTCGACTACGGAACGGACGACAGACTTTGGCAGCTTATTGCCCTTTGTGCCGGAACTGGAGGATCGATTTTGGTTATTGGATCTGCTAGTGGAGTTGCACTTATGGGTCTTGAGAAGGTTGACTTCATTTGGTACGCCAAGAGGGTTAGTGTAGGAGCTGCGGTTGGATACTTTGCTGGAATTGCCGCATACTTGGCACAGGATGCAGTCTTGAATGGAGGATTCGGAACCCTTTTCGCCTCAGCGCCTGTGGCATCTGAAACTGCCCTGACTGCACTGACGTCTTTCTAAGGCAGTCCATTCCAATGCTACGAGTGAGATGCTTAGAAGACACGATTGGTCAATCTCTAAAATAAATTTATGAGTTTTTAGTTTGTCAACTTGGAAACTATGTAACTAGTTGTTCAGAGACGACATCATGGAAAATACGTCTTTCCTTTTGAGAAACACCCAAAAGAAAGAAAAAAAATCTGGCGCGCCTTTTTTGAGGATCAAGGCATTTTCGTGAAAATTATCGGTCGACACCGTCTGTCCTCAATCCGTCTTACCAATGAAAAAAACATCATAAACGCCAACCGATCGGCTCCGTCTCAAATCCAGTATTGTAGGAGCATTTCCTATCGATATGATTTTTACAGCGCCACCGCTCGTCAACTCGTTGCTCAAAATCATCGATAGATTCGACTGTCTCTCTCATATTACATCAGACAACGGTCTCGCTATACCTCTACAATTAGCATTTGATACATTAACTGATAGCATTTGCTACACATATTCCAGACTAAATTCCAACTATGAGTGACATGGAAATTGATGCCGACGATTCGGCCGCCGTTGCTGCCCCTACCGTACGAGGAGGATTGGATCCCGATGCTGCCCGATTGTTCCGTGTGTACCGAACAATTTCAAACATGCTGAGTAGTCGAGGCTACATGGTACCAAAGGAAATGCGCGAAATGACCCCAGCTTCGTTCAAGGCACGGTTTGGAGAGCACCCAAGCCGGGAGTCATTGACAATTTTGGTGGAGAAGGCAGACGATGAAAATAATCAGCTTTTCGTCTTTTTTGCGGAAGAGGAGAAAGTGGGAGTTCGACCGATCAAGGTCTTTACCGATCGCATGAGAGCAGAGGGTGTCTCGAATGCAATCATGGTTCTCAGGGTTGATATTACACCGTTCGCCAAGTCGGCACTGAGCGAAATGAGTGACAGTTTCCGCATTGAGCATTTCAAGGAGGTAGAACTTTTGGTAGACATCACACAACATCAATTGGTCCCTGTTCACCAGGTTCTAACGCAGACCGAAAAGTCAGAGTTGTTGAAGCGATACAGATTGAAAGAAACTCAACTTCCGAGAATCCAACCGAATGATCCCGTGGCACGTTATTACGGAATGAAAAGGGGGCAAGTCGTGAAGATTATTCGGCCATCGGAAACTGCGGGACGATACGTGACATACCGAGTGTGCTTGGGAGGTTAAACAATCCAATGAGGCTATCTTCTGAGTTGTACATTATTTAAATAGGTGATTGAAACGGATTCTTTACATATCGTTCTTTCTATCTACGTATCATTCAAAATCTCTTCGAACTACTGAAGCAAGAGTCGTTATGAATTGACTTGACAACAATAGTCATTGCAAAATATGTTCGATTGCTTGGTGATTAGAATCGAACCTTAATAATTTCACGTACCATGCTATAATCGAACGAAGAAACATTCTCTTGGATAGAAACAATATTGAACTGTCTAAACAAATACTAGCAATTTTAGGACGCTTGGCAAGAAGTCCTTCCTCACCGTAATGCAATCTTAATTCGAGAGAAAATGAGTTGGGATTGGCAATACCTTTCTATTTTAGAGTTCTAGGAATAAGGATTAGTATTTATTCGAACCAGTTGTCGAAGATTCTTTCACAAGCGTCGAACCTCTCAATCACGGTAGTAGTTCACAGACAAAAATCCAGGATCCATGGAATTCAGCCAAAACTCTTTAACGACTTCGTTTGCCAATCTTTTCCTTCCTTCTCCTTCGACCAGCGCGAGAGCATGGGCGACTCCCTTTGTTCGCTTTTTTGGGCTTTCGAGCATTCCGATTCGTAGCTTGAATTGTTTCCTCAAAGTCAATTTCCTCAAAGTTCGCTTGCGGCAGTTCGATCTTCGCAGATGAAAAATCTAGGAGAGAGCGATCGTAGAATTTCGGGGTTTCCGGAAGAGGAGCTTTGGTGTGATCGATTGTATTGTTGCCCAAGGCATGGATGTTCAAATAGTAATTGGAATCACTGTAGGTGGACGTTCGTGTCAACGACGAAAAAGATGTCATGCATCTTGCCTGTGCTCTGCATCTGGTCAAGACAGTTTTGGGTGCGTAACTCATCATCTTGGCTACAATCTCTCTATTCAGCGGCGTTGCAATATAATCGAACTTCAATGGAAGGAAACAGAATGCTCCGTTGAAGAAAATTATGTTGGTAAGGTGACGATGTGCGATTGATGAAGTGTTGATGCCCGAAACCATACGTAAAACGAGATTTCCTTTCCTCTCCTTTCTTCGTGCTTCAGATTATTGTACGGTGATTATCCGAGGATCCGAAAATTCGGTATGTTGAGTTCGATTCTCTTGTTCTGATTGGTCAAATAAAAATACCGCATTTTGTGAAATGCCAAGCCCGAAAATTATTCACCGTGCAAGTGGGGAAAAATCAATTTTTAAGTTGCCATAGTCAAATTTGGAAAACAGAACCAAATCACCATACTTGGAAATAAATGTCGGTTCCATAGTTTACAATACGAAAAAGTCAACGGATCAACGGATCACAATTGGGGTACGATTCTGCAACTACAACAGCAACATAATCCACATTGAATATGATAGAGGCGCCTCAAGTACAATTCTGCTCGTAGAATGCCTCTGCCCACTACCCCTCGCATTCGATGGAAACATGATGAACGAAAGTGGCTTTCAAATCAAGGCAAGTTTCAAAACCCCACGTTGGAAACTTATAATTTTATTGGAATTGGACATTTTATTCTATGAGCTTTTCCACTCAACCTAGGAACCACCTGTTCGTAATTGCTCTCAAGAGCAGACTTCGATAGGAGGCGATTAATCTTCCCGTAGTAACATTATCTGACGATAAGCGGTTCAAATCAAACCCAAACATACCATCACACAATCCTTAACCTCCTCATAGTTGGAATCAATTTTTGTCGTGTCAAAAGAACAGCCGAATTCGCCCAGAATCAAACGGGAAACTTTGCTTCCTAGCGACAAGGATTGACTACCAATAATTTATTTCCGTTTTGTTTGTGATGAAATGTGCAGAACATTGTTTCCGCGAATAAAGCAGTCACCATAGGTAGCCTTTAGTTGACCATCCAATCCATACTCTTGCGTCTGCTCCATTGCAATGTTCAAATAACCATCCAGACACGCCAGAACCCCTCTGTATTCGATTCCCGAATTAAGCTTCACTACTGCCGGTTTCCCGAGGACGCTCTTTAAGAAATCAGACGGAGATCGTTTCTTCTGTGCCGGTTCCTAAAAAATCCAGAAAGTGCCAGGTGAAAACAGGGGGAAATTAGTGCTTTGCCAAATTTGTTTCATATGATATCTCGCCAGGTTTCTTGACTTGAGACTCTCATCCCTCGTCTCGAAATCATTTTCAGGTCTCGGGCATTCGAAAAAGGCATAACTTACATCGATTTCTCCCTCGGGTGCACTAGGCGCTACTGGATCCTCTGTATCAGCCATGTTGGGTCAGAAAGAAGTTCTTGTAAATTGACAATGTTGTTACGGCTTGCTGATGGTCAAGTCGAGGTCGATTGGAATTGTGAAGATGTCATCGATGCTGCGATCTCGACCGCCAGTAACATGAAGACTTCGTGCGGAACGAAGGAGAACGGTAAAAAGGGGGTGGGGTTGAAATAATTCGTGACTAACGCACGGGCTGACTCCGGTGTCGGTACGTACCTGAAGAAGTTGGGTAAAATTTTGAACTCACATGAGGTTAGGGTTATACGTACTCCCTGCAAGAGACCAAAGCGCACACATTAATATTTTTTGGATTTTACTTCACCCATCTTTCAATTTTAGTACATGAACAATGCTATAACAAATTCTACTTTTCTACAATATTGTAACAAATGTTTTGAAAGTCACAGCTTGATAATGATATTGCAGAAAATAGCCAGTTCACACTCTATGAGTAGTTGAGGCAGAGAATTCGGTCTAGCGTCTTAGCACCTATCCACTTTGTGAGATTTTCATAGTCTGCCACAAGAGTAGTCATATCTCGGTCAATTTTCAAGCTTTGTCCCTCATTCTTGCTTCAGGCTGTCCTTCTACTGGTACTGTAAGAGTGCGACTCAGTATCGTCTCTGCAGAGCATGTGGTTGACCCAGCGAATTCGGTCTACCGATTTAGCACCTATCCATTTTGAGAGATTTTCATAGTCTGCCACAAGAGTAGTCATATCTCGGTCAATTTTCAAGCTTTGGCCCTCATTCTTGCTTCAGGCCATCCTTCTACTAGTACTCTGAGAGGGCGACTCAGTATCGTCTCTGCAGAGCATGTGGTTGACCCAGCGAATTCGGTCTACCGATTTAGCACCTATCCATTTTGAGAGATTTTCATGGTCTGCCACAAGAGTAGTCATATCTCGGTCAATTTTCAAGCTTTGGCCCTCATTCTTGCTTCCGGCTGTCCTTCTACTGGTACTCTGAGAGGGCGAAATAGTATCGTCTCTGCAGAGCATGTGGTTGACCCAGCGAATTCGGTCTACCGATTTAGCACCTATCCATTTTGAGAGATTTTCATGGTCTGCCACAAGAGTAGTCATATCTTGGTCAATTTTCAAGCTTTGGCCCTCATTCTTGCTTCAGACTGTCATTCTACTAGTCGGCTGTGAGGGCGACTCAGTATCGTCTCTGCAGGCCTTCTGGTTGACCAAGCGAATTCGGTCTACCGATTTAGCACCTATCCATTTTGTGAGATTTTCATGGTCTGCCACAAGAGTAGTCATATCTCGGTCAATTTTCGAGCTTTGGCCCTCATTCTTGCTTCCGGCTGTCATTCTACTAGTCGGCTGTGAGGGCGAAATAGTATCGTCTCTGCAGGCCTTCTGGTTGACCAAGCGAATTCGGTCTACCGATTTAGCACCTATCCATTTTGTGAGATTTTCATGGTCTGCCACAAGAGTAGTCATATCTCGGTCAATTTTCGAGCTTTGGCCCTCATTCTTGCTTCCGGCTGTCCTTCTACTGGTACTCTGAGAGGGCGACTCAGTATCGTCTCTGCAGAGCATGTGGTTGACCGAGAGAATTCGGTCTACCGATTTAGTACCTATCCATTTTGTGAGATTTTCATGGTCCGCCACTAGAGTAGTCATATCTCGGTCAATTTTCAAGCTTTGGTCCTCATTCTTGCTCCAGGCTGGCCTTCCATGCCTAGGCTAAGAGAAAGAATCGGTATCGTTTTTTCAAACGCGTGAAAGGGGTGAAGAAAAGATCATCAGACGTTTGGGAGGAGGGTTTAGTCCGTTGTGAATTGTTGGCTTATTTCTCAGAGTGACATGAACTCCAATCCCAAAATCCAGTACTAAAATATGAAATAAGACTATCTTTTTCCGGGTAAGTGTATCCTTGTTTGCATGTTACTAATGTTTACTGAAAACGGAGCAAAGGAAGTTGGGGCGCGCCGAGTTGGGATTTTTCATTTCCTGGCGTCTTGATCTTAATCAACCGTAGCGCCTCGGCTAAGCTTTAGTGTGAAAACAGAGTTAACGAAGCGAAAGAACAACCTCAAATTGACCACAAATCATACTTGTTTGTGTTTGGTGTGTTTGGTGGTCAGCGCTTGGATGGCGGAGAAGTTACATCCGTAATGGTGGGTCAATGAGGGCTACTTTGAAGCTGTCGCGGAAGCAGTTTAGAACAATAACATCAACTTCTCAATGAGCCAATAATATGAATTAGGGTTAAAGTGCGAGAATTCCCCGCGCTTTCGGGGGGGAAATTCTATGAGTAGGTTGAAAGATCGAAGAACTAAATCTGGTCCTCTGTTTTTGTTTTTTCCATGCGCGTGTTTGTTGTTTTTACGCAGAGGTACTAACATATTCCTAGTAGAATGGCTACCAAAGCTACGTCTTTTCTACGGCGTTTTTTTTAGTTCTAGGGAAGGTAGATCTCCATGAGAGTGCTCTCTTAACTAACGGGCTCCTCTTAAACCAATCAGATCGAATGAAGTGCACCGGAGCCAATTCATCATTCATGACTATATTTTTTTTGCTATCGTTTGTTCTATTCTACTATTCACCTCATGCTGATTGATTGCGGCAAATCGTAACTGTCATTGTACAGGAACGATCCTTTAAACATGAGTTCTTGTCGGTGGCCAAACTGCTGTAGGAATATCCACCAGCAGACGAGGCTCGACAACGACGACGCAGCCAATACTTCATGGTTTGCAATAGAAATATGATTACCAGTGATACCAATACTTCAGAAAATCGTCACTGGATACCATACAATCGATATTTGGCGGTCGCTTCGTCTTTCTCGTTCAGAGCAAGTCACGTTAACCAGTTCCTGCTTCCTCGACAGGCCCTTCGTTCCGTCATGAGATTTGATTTGTTTTATTGACTAAAATGGTCTGGAAGCATAAACGGAATCAGAGAGAGAAATCCAAACGATTTCTAAATCCATGATGAGATGGCTCACTTCATCAGCTATACGTCTAGCAGATTGCAATCGAAAAGCTCGGTAGTGGCGAGTCGTTCATGGCCGGGAAGATGTGCATGTCGCGCAAGGGGAAATCGGATGTTCTTGTTACTACAGCACAAAGCAACCACCAAGATCCGCAGCAACCCCAAAATAAGCCCGAAAAGCACCGAACGACATTGTCGCTATGAATTGCTTGGTGTTCCGACAAGGCACTGTGCAACAATTGGCACTCGTCGGAAGATATCAGAAATCCATCGTTCCCGTTCATGATCTTGTACAAGGCGAGAGGCTGGGCTTTTACACAGCTTTGTTTGTGAACCTTCTTCCAATGCGATGCCTGACAGTCTCGTGAGCAGTACTTTACGATTTTACAACGGCTGCAGCGACTCATCGTCGGGAGGAGTTTCGTGCACTTGGCGCATCGATCGTAACGAGGATACGTCTCGTCTGGACCCATCATGGCCGAGAGCGCTTGGACAACCGCCGGATCTCTTCCTTGCAAGTCCACGGAGCTCTCAGGTTTCCATTTGCTTCCAGTAAAAGCCTATTTGCAAATTTCAATGCGTTGACAGAATAACAATTGGATATCGTTAGAAAGGCTGCAAAGAATATCGCAAGACAAACACATGAGAATGAAAAAGAAACAGATCAGCATTCCTTACCTCATAATTGTCATCGTTTGGCTTTCAACGGGACGCGGTGACGACTGTTCGTGCAGAAGCGATTCATCTGTGACACTCTCCCGAATCGCTTTGAGCACGCGTCTCCACTCATCATCGGTCGCCGATGCTGCGAGGGGCTTGTGGAAGGGGGAGGCAAACTTGGAATGTGGCCCAGCATTTCGCACAAATTTGGATCTGTGCTTCTCGGAGGGATAATCTACGGATAGCAGCAAGAATCCCATGTCATCAATTTCAATGGTTGTTTGAAGAGCTACAAATGGAGAACAATACTATGTTGACTGGTTGTCACTTTTTCACATCATTGTGAACTGATCACTCATCACTTTGAACGAAGAAATTTTCGGAGCCCGCGAAAATCTGTCCGACTCAATCGACTCAATGTTTAATCGATCGGTCCTGGATGTTCCGGCAGTAACGTCAATCCATAAGTGTGTAACGTGTAGGTCCCTCTTTAGGACTTCGTAGTAGTCTACGTAATCTTGTTAATTTTCCGAGTCCTGGGAAATCCTACATTTTCGTCAAGCATCATTTTTTTCCTCATGTCATCGTGCCGAATGCGTGAAGCCTGTCCCCTTTTGATTGGGGTTCACTCATCACTCACCTTCCCTCAAGAAAGCCGGCATCATAAATCAATTTGTTGGCACGATCAACTCTGACCGTAGCAAAATTGGTAGCTTAGCCTTTCTGAAGGAAGAAACCTTCAGTACATTAAATAAAGTGTGACAATGGAAGTACCAGACACTACCAGTCCTACCAAAGAAGCGTTGGACACCGAACAAGACATCAATGGCATCGAAAATGGTTCAGAAAATGACGAAAGCGGTCCTGTCAGTGTCGGCGGTGAAGAAAGCGAAGAAAAAAGCATCCAGACTTTTGATAGTCCGTCGTCGGAAGAACAAGCTTCATTAGAGTCCGAAGATTCCGCAAAAGACGTTATGGAAAACGGAAATGCCAACGAGTCCAACACCGCGAATTCCTCCATGACGAGCGATTCCTCGCTTGAAAAATCCGAGGGAGACTCGAGTGACGAGAATGATTCTGCTGACGACAGCCCACAAATTCAGACCCTCGCCTTTTCTCCCGGTTGGTCCGAATCCTTAAAGAGCCCTAGAGACCGTATTGGGATTCTCCCCAAGTGAAGCCGGAAGCGGTCATGGAATGGGTAAGGAGTCACATTTCTATTTAATTCATCTTTGCCGTTGGATTTGCTGAGAGATATATAACTCACATTTGTCATTTGAATTTTTCGTTTGGATAGGATTGCAATTTTGTGTGGAAAGAAGTGTTGCCACCTGCCATTTTCCTTGGAAATGTTTCGGTGTTTTTCACGAACACTGCCGCTCTTTACGAGCAGTTGGGAATGAATCTAGTGAAAATGGCGCAATACATACACCCACAGCAGATGCCACGGGGAATAGCGATTGATGGCGAGTTCCAAGCCTTGTACAATGACTTTTTGTCCTTGGGACGCGGCTTTCGAAGTTTGGGAAAGTTTTATCGTACGTCTATCATCGCTCCCCTGAAGAAAATACTGTCGAAGAATGGAGGACAAAGAGATGCCGCGGTCAAGCAATACAAAGATCGGAAACTGGCGAGTGTCAACTGCACGAAAAGTAGCACTGGCGAACCTGTTGAAATTGACGAATGCCACACAATCTGCGGAAGACGAAATCCAATCATGGTATTCTTTACTTCGGGAGAAAGAGGTGCAAGAAACGGACGAAGAGTCCAAAGAGACGGAAGGAGCTACCGAAGGCATGGACAATGATATACCCTGGGAAAAAGCGTTGAAACTGATCGGAAAAAAGAGAAACGAAGAAAAAGCTACAATGCGCCTCATCACGAAACTTAAGCTTGTCGAAACGTGTAGAATGCAATACGCCGAAAATGTTGAAGACGAGAACAATTGTGTATTGCTGTCGCAAGAAAGTGAATCTCTTGCGTTGAGCACAGCACAAAAAGCGGAAGAAGACCAAATAAACTTTCTCGTCAAAGATATTTTTTCTCAAGTCTTTCCCGAAGACAAAAATGGAGAAAGTTTGCCGGTAGCCCGAACGAGCCCAACAACAAGCGATGCATCTACGCCATTCCAAGACAACTTTGAAAAGAAAGGTATCGAATTGCTTAATAGTTTCAATGTAAAATTATTCAAGCAACAAAGTCTCTCTTACGAAGAGGGTATGGGCGTCATGGATGCAGAGACACTGGGGCTCCCTGAATCGCTCGGACAGCAGAGAGATAAGATCAAGACGTCATTTTCCGCTCGCGAAAGTCGAATCGAAGTCACCGAAATCATCCTTAAACTCTTTGAGGAAATCTCCGGTGTAACTTCGAAATCATCTCTCCGAATGATTTCACTAATTTCGAACCAAAGGTAAGTTATTATTTTTTCAACAGCGCAACTCTCTAGAATTCGAGTGTAATCAAGAAGTGTCTTCGAATTGAATCTCACAAACTGATCGCTACCCCCGTTTCATCGAATAGACGAAAAGAAACTTCTGAAACCTCGAGTTCTGAATCTTCTTATGCCTCTACGGTTGGATCTCTTTGGCGAGAAACCCTGAGTGTTTTCGAAGACGAGGCAAAACTTATTTCTGGAATGGCTTTCAGAATTATCAAGCTTGAAAAATGGCTAACAGTCTCAAAACGAATCCTTGAGAATGAGAAGGACCTGGATGATGCGGCATGGAAACGCGTCTGTGACGCAGCCCGCGTTGAAATGAAACTTGAATCGAGGTACAGACAGACAAAGCAAAGCCTCGAAAAAATAAGACAGCGAACTTCTTCGAAAGAGCTAACCTCCTCGGCACATCGGAAATCTACCGATTCACCTCGTGCGAGCCCAAAATCTCAATCGAGCCCGAAGCCTCAACGATCACGCATCGATTCCGCAGGGTCGATGGGATTCACCAATTCTTTAGCTTTGCCTGGATTAAACGCAACTCCCAACAAATTTGGAAGGGCTTTCTTTAAAGGAGGAGAGGCGATGAAAAAATTCACAGACAATGCCATAACGTCGATTGCGCAGATTGGTATTAACGACGTAGTAGATCAGAAGGAAGCCAAAGACCAACTTGCATTCGAACAAGCGAGTGCCGAGAAAAAGAACGCGGTGCTTGCTTACGAATCACGGACGAAAGAGCGCATCGAAAAAATCGACTCGGAAAACGAAATCGGATGGATGGAGATCAAAGAAATAATATCGAAACTCTCGGGAAGTATCACAGAACTGAAAGAGGCTCGAAGCTCCAAATTTCAGAACCGGATATCGCAAGAGTTAGAAAGTTCATTGCAACCATTTACTGCAAGAATGGAAGAATGGACTGAGAATGGTCGAAAGAAAATTGAACAAAGCGAACAAACATCTTCGTCGACGAGCTGTCCCGACTATGCGCTTTCAGTGAAATCGAACGCGTCTGAAACTATTGATCCGCTCTTGGGTATGACTGAAACAGATCTAACACTACCTGATCTGAACTTACCAATCGAATCGACGGAAGAAGAACCAACAGATGAGCCTCCCGGCAGAGAAGAAACCGCGTCGTCATCTGGATCGGATGTCGTAGGTGATGAACGTTCCGAAGGTTCGGACAAGGAGAATGTTGTCAGCAAAACGACAAACTCGGTGATGATGGAACCAGATAAAAGAATAGGTGTTCCTGCATCACCAATAGAGAAAGAACCCATCGTTAATGGAGACAGTGCCGTTGCTGAGGCTGACAAAGAAGAAAGTCGAGAAGAAAAAGAAGAGGAAGAAAGTCCTGAAATGAAAGCTTTTATCAAACAATTTTGGTCGAAGAAGCCGAAAGATGAAAAGGTTCCGACCGTACTGGATATCATTCCGTGTGCATACCGACCAAGAGATAGGGGTTCATTTTTGCTTTCCATTCTGTTCGGAAACCTTTATACGACCAAGGAAGCAATTTATTTCCTCGCAGCTACCAAGAATTTCACTTTGCAGTGGGATAATGTGGTCAGCGTCGAGAAAGAAATTGGTTTGTTTGGTGCTGCCAACGCAAACGATTTGGTTGTTACGTATCGTTCTGGAGATGCTATTGGATCTTTTCTTCTTTGTCGTATCAACGACAGAGATGGTGTTATGGCGAAGTTGCAGGCGTTGAAGGCAGAGAGCGAAGACTCCGAAGATTCGCAGGCTGCCGAGAGTGACGGTGACGATGGACCTCAATTGCCTCCTGTTCCTCCCGATAGCTTGCAAAAAAGCATGGAGATTGTTGTATCAAAATCGATCAAAAATATTTCTATTCAGTCTCTTTTCCAAAATGTGTGGGCGGATCGTACCGAAGGCGAATCGTTCTACAACTTCCTGGCTCGAGGAGGAGGAATGCTTTGATATTGGAATGGGTGAATGGGAGATTGCCGAGAGCGGAAAGAAATTTAAGAACGAGTGGTGCAATGAGGAATACGACCAACAGCGCCTCGTGACTTTTAAGTTCAATCGCACGACACATTTGTACATCGGCCCACCTGTGGCGATCGTCAAACAACGACATTTCATAAGAGTCGAGGATAATGACAAATGCGTACTTGCTATCTCGGCAGAATTCGAAGGAATCCCATATGCGGACACCTTTGCAGTCGAGATGCGATGGGTAGCGACGAGGAACGGGGAGAAATGATGTAATGGTCAAAGTAGGTCTTTTTGTGAACTTCAAGAAGTACTCTATGATGCAATCTCAAATCAGGTCAGGAACTATAACTAGAAACCAAAAGCGTGCATCTGCGCCTTTTTGACGCCGTCAAAAAAGCTTGCGCAACCCCTGGTGATGACGGAGCCGATAACGATAATGAAGAGGAAGAGGCGGACGAAATCGAAGGAGATACGGGTGAGCAAGGTTGGCTTGCAAAACTGGGACTTTCAGACTACTTTGATTTGGGAAAAATTTCAGGCTATCTCGGCGGATCAAAGATTGTTCCGTTGGTTGGAGTGGCAGCTTTGTACTTTGCCGGAAGGTATCTAACTTCCGCCATCTTTGGAAGTTCGGGTCATTCCGATATTGAACGGCTTGAGGCCACCGTCCAGGAATTACGAAGCGAAGTACGTGCCCTCCACGACTCGATAGATTCAATCACTCTTCTTCTGAAAGACATGAAAAGCAGCAACGAAGAGTCGATCTCTCGTGTTCTGAAAGAAGTCAGAAGAAGTAAAGAATTCTAAATCGTTAAAAGTACTATTTCATTTTGAAAAACTCCTTTACGAGGCAGTATCTATAGTTAGATTAAATGCGTTGCGTTTTTCTTCGAGAAGCCTAATCAATATCACGCAACGGGGACTCCTTTCGAATTACCTCGTCCGAGTCGAGCCGAAGAGAACAAGTAACAGTGAATAAACTCGGAATCGAATTTGCTGTGAACTTTACCATTGCATGTCATTGTCGATTGGTAGGATTGCTCGTCGCAGATCATCCAGTGACCGGAGACTATCCTTTTCCCGAGGTGGATCCAGTCGATACCGAGACCATTTCGATGTATTCCACTTCTACCGAAAAAGACGCTTCCTGTCGGAGTTGCGATATTAGCGTATGGAGTCCTCCCCGACTCGTCGGTCCGAATATATGGGCTTTGGATGTGTTTTTCTGTTTCAAGAGACCCTTCAAGGTGCCGACGAGAGCTTCAATATCGGTGTAGTCATAGGCACAGTCGCAGGCAATCACGGTATCATAGTGTTCGACGTGTTTCGATGCACTCCCTGTCTTTTTCAGAATATCATACCAATCGAGTTCCGCCACCGATATGGAGGAAAAGGAAGGGTACGAATTTAGAAATGACCGAACGTTTTCGTTGCAGTGGATTCAGAACCTCGCGTTTGCAATCCGAGAGTGTCATGGAATGAAAGGGTGTTATCGAGGAAGACAGCGACCGAAAGAGAAAGCTCAAAATACCGCCCAGCCCTACTCCGCTTCCGATTTCAATGACATTTCCCATCAGCAAGTCGGGCTTTGAGGCAAAGTATGCCGACATGGCAATGGAGCTTTCCCATGTTCGGCTGCCGGTTCCGGCACCGCTTTGTTCCACCTCGTGGGAAATCTCCTGTAGCAGCAAGGAGATTGGTGGACTCGCGTCTTCAAACGGAAGAATTCGTTCTGGATTCGTATGGAGATTCCTCCCTACTGTCTTTTGTCGTATCACAAACCCTTTGCGGGCTCTTCCGACGTCGTAGATCTCCTCAATGGCGAGCGAATTTGGAATTCCGAAACCTCGAGTCTTGTTGTGTTCGGATGTTAGTTGGTATAAGGAACGGGCTATTCCACTTGCCGAAAACCGATAATTGTCTCCTTCGAGAAGCAAAACAGGTTCTTTGGTTGCGAGTAGAGGCGTTGGTACAACATCTACTCTGGGGTAGGCTCCAAGCTTCGTACCAACACCACTTGGTGGCAATCCCACAACCGTGGGAGCATAGTCGTGTGTTGTCATTGAATTCGACGAATCTACCGCACGGCTGCTATACGCCTGCTGGCATTGGATTGCCGCAGAACCCCCTTTGTCACGATTTCGAGGCAAAAATTGATGACGGAGTCGGATATTTCTCATCTTCAACGATAGGGTGATTGAGAAGAAACGCAAGTGGAGGGGAATTTATTGTAAATTAAGTTGAAAGCGTTGTTGATGTGAGAAGTGAGTTATCGATAAAGTAACAAGAAGAGAATCGAAGAAAAACACTTGACATCAAACAGCAGGAATCAGGTATCTTTCTCACGATTGATTGATTCCCCTCCTTTCTTTCTCGCAAAGAAGATTGGATTCATTCACCTCAAAAAAATTCAAACCCGAAGCCGAATCTAGCCTTAACCCTGGGCGTAAACTCGTGTTTTCACTAGACGTATGAATGATGAAATAAAAATTAACTCTGTGTTACGTGTACCTTTAACTTCTTATTTGATCAAATTAGATATAGAAATACTACATGTTCTACATTCCTACCATCTCTTACGCCAAATGGTTTACGTGGAAATAGCGCTCTCGATCTTGTAACCTTCGCCAGTATCCATGTCATCGGCCGAGGGCACCACACATGACAGTTCAAGGTCGTTTTCGTCATCGGGATTTGAGGGAATTTGCATTTGCATTGCATAATCCTTCGCATCGGGATTCGGTCTCCACAAAATACAGACACCAAAGAGAATGAACAAGTGGTTACCGTATCCCACTGCCTTCAAGATCCACTCTTGGTCTACGGTCAAAAAGGGCTTCAACTGAGCGTCGGGGGCAACCAGAGGAAGGTATGTGGCCACAGACTGAAGCGTATTCACGACTGTCAATGCCGTAATTATAACCAAGGATGATATGACCAAACAGCGCAGACGAAGATGACGTCGCAGCTTTGAACTCTGGTTCATGTTTTTCAAGGTATTCCGTGGTTTTCCTCAGCGAGGAAAGGATCCAGACATAAAAGATGATGTTAATCGCAAAAATGACGAGAGACAAGATTAGTGCAAGATCCACTAGCTCATCCTTTGTGCCTGTTGAAAACATTCTATTGGCTCTGGCAGCGGCCTCAAACATTTCAACAACGAGAGATAGGCCGGCATACAACAGACCCAGCGTAATAATTTTGCAGAATGTCATGCCTAGCGTGTCACGGACTACTCCCCAGCCCATTGCAACCATAACCCCCAGACAGCGCAACGAAGCTTGGAAAAGAATCCCAAAAGAGACACCTAAGAGAAAGAAAGAATTTGTGAGGGCCAGGTTTAAAATTTGTCACCTCTTTTCGAGACTCCCACTCTTCCCTATCTTTCAGGACTTACCGATGTACATGACAGCATTTGATCTCGTTCCCTTTATGTTCCAATAAAGAAAATCGATTGATTTGAAGGAGTGTGCAAGAAAGCCGATAAAAATGGTTGCAAGGATGTACTTTTGAATAGGAATCGCAGCATCTTGGTAACTTTTCATTCCATAGTAATACCATACCATCATCACAAGATAAATGGCGGAGGTAGCACCAAGGAAAAACATAAAGTCAAACATCTCCCCCGGCAAAAATCCACCAACACTTTTCCATTCCATACTGCCCAGAGTAATGACTCCAAAGCCGTCGTCATTACAGTTGGCAAGTACCATAACATAGTCTCCCGTCTTCTTAATATCAAAAACCGGATCATCCATTTCAAAATCTTTCAAGGGTTCCGCGGGAACCTCGATTTTGCGATGGTCTCCGTCAAAAATAGTATGATCAATCATCATGGTGCCAATGTCACTGGAATCGCAAATGTTTCTATCCGCCGTGTCTTTTGAGCAACAATAACTCATTTCTCCCACCATTTCATCATCGTAGGCTCCAACTCCTAGAGCAACCCAGTCACAAGATCCCGAACTATCCTTTTTGCAGTCAGCAGGAACCGCAAACACAATAATGTCCATAATTTGGTCTTGTGCGCCAACAAATTCAGTAAAGCCAAGGGTTCGGTTTCCGCCGTTATCAGTTGGTTCCTCCTCATCTGTTTCATCTTCCACTTCTTCGTCTTCAGTAGGAGGCTCCGACGAAGTTTCTTCAGTAGGAGGCTCCGACGACGTTTCTTCCTCCACTTCCGCCTCTTCGTTCGCCTCATCAACTACCGGAGATGGTTCTTTCTCCTCTTCCGTTTCGTCTTCCGTGGATTCGGTTTCGTCATTTCCTTCGGCATTTTCCTCTTCAGGAGGACTTTCCGTCGTGGGTTCTTCCACTACGTCCTCGGCCTCTTCCTCTACTGGTTCTTCGACTTCTTCAACGGTAGTGGATTCAGATTCTGGTTGATCTTCATCCTCACCAGCATTATCTACTGCGTCTTCTTCGGTTCCACTTGCTTCATCTTCATCTTCGGTAGGTGTCTCCTCTGCGTCACCATCAATTTCTTTCTCCTCCTCGACGGCGTCTTCATCTTCTGTCGGCGTTGACTCGTCTTGGTCGTCGCCTCCAACATCTGATTCGGGAGTTTCATCAGTACCTTCACTGTCGGCACCTTCCTCCGTCTCCTCTTCAGGAATATCGGATGGAACCTCCTTTTCGACTTCGGGGGCGTCTTCCTCCAGTTTCCGAGTCTTCAACATTGGTGACCCCAGAGACATCTTCCGGATCAATCTCGGGCGAAGTTGGGACCGAGGTTTCCGACTCAGGAGCAACAGTATCAACGTCATCGTCGACAGCAACGTCGTCGATATCGTCGTCATCGTCGAGATTGTCGTCGTCATCTACCAAATCATCATCTTCATCTGGATCCCATATCTTATCATAGCCGTCCTCGTTAAAGTCATCCCCATATTCTCCTTCGTCAAAGTCAAAGACCAACTCTTCGTTGGTGATCCATCGAACGCCGGATAAATCAATCGAGGCAGGAGCCTTCAGAAAGCCACGGACAAAATGGACCTCGTCACTGCTCGCATCAATAATCATATTCAACCCCAGGTCAATGATCTCGGGTGTCACGAGCACCAGCGATTGAGCCAATACAAGGATCACCAACATCATCGTTGAAAATGGTCTTCCAATCATGATGATAAAATGTGTTATGAGTAAGCTTCGTTGGGTTGATCTGAGTGTCCCTTTCCCTCTTTGTCTGTTCAAATCTTAGTATAGAGTAGCGTGATGTGAACCAGCTTTGTCTGGCACGATCACACGTTCGATGTTTCAGAAAACCGACGGGTATGTTACGTTTTCGATAGGTTTTTCCTAAAAATGACCGAATCATTGCGTGGGAAAGGAAAGGTAGTTTAGAGCCTGTCTTGGATCAATTGATGATGCCACAGAATTTGAACGCAAAAAATAAAAAACCCTGCGCGCAACTCTCCTCATGTCGTGGTCCGTTGGCATTCGCTTCATTCGTTGAATTAAGATTAAATAATTCAAAATTTTGATATGACTGACTCGATTCATTCCCTGTAATGGTCATTGTCTTCATTCATAGGTATAAAGTATATATATTATAGATACGTATTGAAAATATCACACTTTTTTAGAGAGCTAAGCTTGTAGAATATTTATTGACCCCAATCTTATCCGGGAGGAAATGTTCATATAATCACCATCATCGTTGATTAATAACCAAGTCCAACACTGATGGATCGAAATTTTATAGTGCTTTGAATCTTCACGCTGAAAAGTTTGACAACGGTTCGCTTTGGAATGAGCTCCAAAGGTCATCATCGTCAAGACTAATCAGTTCGTCAGGAGTTGAAAATTTTCCATCGCCTATCATCTTCGCCAGAGTCCCACCCTGGCGTTTCCCGGCAATACATGCTGCAAGGTCGTGAATTTTGTTCCAGTAGTCGTTCCAACGGTCTTTCTCTTGCTTCACATTTTGGCCGTTGCTATTCCCCACAGACCAGTTATAGATAGCACTTTCAATGTTGCGTGCAATAGCATCGTAGCTTATGGCTTTGTTTCCAGGAACATACAGAGCAGCTTGCTGTAGGAATTCCAAACCAAAAGAACGATTGTCATTTGAATAATCCTCCTTCGATACGACTTGTATTATCCATATCGGATTGCTTGGATTATTCGTTGATGACTTGGAAGGAGGTGCTGATGATTTGTCAACTGAAGAAGGCACTTTCGTGCCTGCATTATCTGGTGTAGGAGTTGAGCTTCCAGCACGCATCAACTTTCCAAGCGAGAATCTTTTTCTCTCTTGTTTTGCACTTGAAGTATTCTGTTTCTGCGAGGAAGGCTCGGGCTTTGATTCCGATTTTTTACTCGAAGGCAACGAAGCCAAATCTTTGTTCGAGCTGCTCTTGCGAGGTTTGCTAGCAGACAAAGCAGCCAGATCTTTATTCGAGCTACTCTTGTGAGGTTTACTTGCAGACAAAGAAGTCAAATCTTTGTTCGAGCCGCTGTTGCTAGATTTGCTTTCAGACAAAGAAGCCAAATCCTTGTTCGAGCCACTGCTGCGAGATTTACTCGAAGATAACGATTTCATAGGAACTTCTTGAGACGTGTCAGGTGTATTTGTTGTGATGACAACGTCCTCTTCGTTCGTTTTATCCTTCGATAACTTAGTCGCCTTGGAAATGTCTGCACCTTCGGTAGGCGTTGCTGCTCTTTTCTCAGGAAGAGCATACCTTTCCGATTCCTTCACTGGTTTGAAACCATTCGGTACCTCATCCTTCTTTTTGGCATAAATAGCCTTGAATTTACCCAGTACTTGCTTCCGCAACTCATTGTTGTACCCTTTTGAGCGTTTCATAAGATCACTCATACCGTATTCTACGATGAACGGAGCAGTAAAGTCCTCCATACAGGTCAGAAGCTCCTTGTAGATTTTGGACAGTTCGGCTACATTTTCGTCGCCTATCGCCTTGTCCCAACGACGAAGCAGAGGGAGATATTGAGTCTCGCACTTTTGGAATTTCCGTTGCTCTTTCTTCAATTGCTTTTTCAAGTCAGTTACACCGCTCTTTTCGCCCTTGGAAACAGATTTTTCTACCTTGGGAGCAGGCTTTTCTATTTTGACTTTTGTCTTTTGGGCCTTCTTTTTCGGTGGTTCTTTTGGTTTGGCTGGACCCTTTGGGGTTTTCGCCGCTTTCTTTTTCGGAGTTTTTTTCTTTGCTTTTGAAGGTTCAACGTAATCTTCGTCTGCCGAGTCAGACAAGTCGTCCTCTCGTAAGCTTCCGTCGTCTTTCTCACTGTGCGAGGAAACATCACCCAACAACATCATTTCCTCGTATGCACTAAGTCTCCTCTCTTCCGGTTTCGGAACTTCGGGTTTCGGAATTTCCGGTATCGCAATTTCTTCTTTCGCTGCGGCCACCGCTTCAATATTCTCAACAATTTGAATTTCTTTCTCCACCTTTTTTTGTTTCTTTGGAATCTTTTTCGGAATCTTCAAATCCTGATCATCGCCTTCGCTACTCTTTGCTTTCTTTTTGGGTCTGGAAGTCTCTATTGTGGTATCGGCTTTCTTTTTCTTGGCAGCCTTTTTCTTCGGTTTCGGTGTTTCCACTTCTTTGACGGCTTCTGCTTTTATAGAGTCCGATATCGTTTCCTCCACCTTCGGAGTCTCATCTTTCGCCTTATTTATTTTCTCCTTTTTCTTTTTTGTAGGTTTTGGCTTTGATGCGGATTTCGACTTGGGTGGCTTTTCTTTTTTGGGTTCCTTTTTTGGTTTTTCCTCGGTTGGTGCGGCCTCTGCTTTTTCATCGCCCAAGAATATATGATATTCCTCATAAAAGTTCGATTCGACGTAACCAGATCGTTCTGTTGGATCCTTGGTGAGGTCTCTCTCCATCTCTTCGAATCCTTTCACAAAGTTGTGCTCTTTGCTCGATAACTTTTTGCCCGACTCGCGTTTCTTTTTGATGGTTCGTAATTTCGTTTCCGTTTTTTGCATTCCTTTCTCGTAGGGGATGAGTTGAGAAGTCTTTTGGAATGAGTAAGCGCTGCGAAGATCGTTGAACTCTCCATACCAATACGTTAGGTGTGTCATGTTTGATTCCCTACCGCTCTTTTGGCACTGAAGAAAGAACGAGAAAACCAAGATCGAGTGGTGTGAGTTTCCAAACAACTCTTTCCAACGATAGACACACGAATACAGACTCAAATACTTGTACTTACATTGCGGAACATGGTGATCCATTGATTCCGGAGTGGACCCGGCTCGACCTTGTAAGGATTCATTATGAGCACGGGCCCAACAAATTTGCCAAACGACGAAAAATAGATCTGCCCAAACCGTGCCTTGACTTCCTCCGGTACACATGATAGAATTTCATCCCGTTTTCTCTCAAATTCTTTCTTCTTTTCTTCGTCAATGGGCGGGGGTGGGAGGCTATCCATGTTGACTTCCACGGCAACTTCGACGCGATCTTCGTGAAGCACAATGTCATCGTCCCCTATATCGTCCAGATTGAACGACGTCTCGTCCAAATCCCAATTTACCGCCATCCTGTTCTCTTCCGTTAATTCTGATCGTGACAACTCGCTACCAAGAAGCTCTGCAGTTGATTCGTTTCTATTTTCCTCCTGAATCTTAATCTTCCACGATTGTTACCTTCCTCTATCTCATTTCGAAAGGAAGCAACCAATGGCCTTTCTGAATCGGCATGTGTGTGAGAGAGAGAGAACACGTTTTGTTCCAATGAGGGGCACTACAATACAATTTCAACTTACCGTGATGGATTGGATACTTTCGAACGCATTCACAATGCGTTCAATGAAGAAACAAGAGATGAGGGATGCAATTCAATTGGCAGTTGTCAGACAGGAGCTAGACAAATTACGTATGAAAAACGCTTCTGAAAAAGCGCGATCAATCATTAAAAAAGAAAAATCCGTTGAGATTTTGGATGCTCAAAATTCCCATCTCCCCACACAAGTTTTTCTCCTTGGCTATCATGAAGTACAACCAAAGTCCCAATTTAAATTGATGAGGGGTTTCCTTTCTCGTCATTGCATTCCTCATCAATTCCTACCATTCACATTCTTTGGCCTCACACAAATATTTCAAAAACTTCGTCACGATACTAACTCTCACCGTGCAACATACATTAGGTTGCCTGGCTTTCGTTGCAGCTAATGAACAGTCTGAAATGAAGAACAATGGCGGTAGAAGTTTTGTAGAATTAGAATCCAATGACGACGACGACGACGACGATAACAAGACAACTTCGAGCGATTGGACGATACCCCTGCCACCGATACGTTCTCCCTTTCGATCGTACCATTCACGACAATCCACGCCGTTGAACCATAAAAGTCCCCTGTTGCGTTCGGTTCATCGTCGACTACAGAGACACAATCTCGATTCGGACTACAGCCAAGATGATGGCAACGAAAACGATAGCACAACAGTCTCCACGAGCCATTTGTTTGGGGACTCGGTTTTTGTCTCGCCGAAAGGCAAGCCGAACCGGAATAACATTAATACGACAACAATGACATCCGATTCGATAAAGCCAGAAGGCTTGGCTGGTTGGCTTTTTGGATTCATGTACGAAGACACCTACGAGGAATCTTTTAGCTTTGCGGAGGACGACGACGAGGTTGACTCGAACGCTGCTAGCGCGTGGAATCCCCTCAACACGGCGATTTGTGCGAGCTACGCGCTCACCACGGCTGCGACGGCCCTTCCGATTCTATTGATTCCCAACATTGGCCAGGATTTTCTGGAGGAGGAAAACGAAAAATCTGCCTTTTCGTCGCGTGCGGCATCGTCTGCCGTCCTGGGGATTGCCTGCGGGAAATTCTTGAGTGGACAAGTAGGAGATTTTTTGGGTGCTCGAAGGACGTCTTGCCTATATGCTATTTTGTTGGCGGTGGCGCTTTTGTGTCTTGCCCTTTCGCAGAGTGCAGAGTCTGCCATTACGGCTTGTTTCTATGTGGAGTTTTTTCAGAGTGTGCAGTGGCCCTGCATCATTGTCATTCTCAGTACGCATTACCATCCACCAAATCGAGCCTTCGCAGTATGAAAGCGCCATCTTTTCGGCCAGTATCGCGGCTCGGTTTGGGGCTCTCGCCGGGATTCCCATCTTCTCGGCATTGCTGCGGAAGTTGAGTTGGCGTCTTGCCTGTCTTTGCGGAGCCTGGATAGCAGCGATTGGATCTTCCATCACGTATTTATACGTGAAAGATTCACCGAGAAGGACCAACGAACCACAGAACCCGCTGCATCCGAACCTGTTACAGCAGATATCATTGCTGGATCCAATCATGGACCCCAAACGCTGCTTGGTGGTTTCCGTCAAGGTATTATATTCGGTAATCATGAACAACTGTCCTGCCATCCTTTCGACACGTCCTCAAGAGTGGCACCTTTTGGGTGGTAGCTCTTGCCCACACGGGTTCCTACCATGGCCAGAACCGCGGAACGGAATTCTTGGCTACCTATTTTTGCGATACATCCTTTGGATACGTGACGGAAAACGAAGCGGGTGGTCTGGCCATTTATTTATCGCTGGGCACCGTCGTTGGGCCTCGGAATCGCCGGGAAACTCTTTACACAGAGAAAGGAACGACAGCGAAAACTCCTCGTGTCCAAACTCTACTATGGTCACGATTGTCGCCTGCTATTCCCTTGGCGCTGCTTGCCATTCCAAAGCTGCGGCATTTTGTGGATTCTCCGGACCTGGTCTTGTTTTTTCAGGTGGTGTGTTCCCTCTGTTTGGGCTTTTGGCATTTCCGTCATGTATTCCCTCATTCCGGGATTGGTGGGATCGGCGTATGGACCACACAGAGGTTCCTATATTGCGTATACGGACGGTGTTGCCTTTGGAATATCCTCCGTCGTTTGGAAAGTTCGTCGCAAGTTCGGTTGCCAACGGAAACGAAGAGGGCGGTGGGTGGGCATACGGCTGGGCATGCCGTTGCTCTATTGATTGTGCTGTGCGCAATTTTGATGGTGGAATTCATGGAACACTATTTTGTTCGACCAACGAGAAGGCACAACGGAGCCTACGAGACAATGATTCTTGCCTAGTAGACAAGGAAAAAAGCTATTTTGCCATTGTATAGAAAATGAGCAAAAAGAAAATCCCGTCGAGGAGAAAATAAAATTGTACTAATATGAATATGATAGACTTTAAAGGTAGCGGGCAAAATACTATTGTTCTATTGTTAATGTACTAAAGGCAGCGAACAACAAAATTCGTGTGCGGCTTTTTGAATTCCGATATCTTTTCATCTTCATCACACAGTGAAGGATTCTCCGCATCCACATTCTCCCTTGGAGTTGGGATTATTAAAGGTGAACTCGCTGGAGAGTTCCGTTTCTTCCCAGTCCATGACGGTTCCTACCACGTTGAAGAGTGCCATGGGCTCGACGAAAACTTTGACAGCCGTGCGATTGCATTTCCAAATCTTTCTTGGGCTTTTCAAAGGCATAATTCAGGGTATACGAAAGACCATTGCATCCTCTTCGTTTGACTCCCAACCGAATCCCGAGGGCTCCCTGTGCGTTTTCTCCCTGCAAAATCATCTTTATCCGTTCCGCTGCTCGTTCCGTCTAATGTTAATATTGGGAGTTTCAGAAGAAAAGGTTGAATCGAATTCGTATCCACAAAACCAAACAACAGGGTGAACATACAATGCAATAAATGGATGAGAGGGTGAACAATTAATTTCGAAATCAATTCTTCCTCGGCCTGTTTGAATTTCAAACCATCGCCGCAACACTAAAACATAGCTGAACACAACCACCACAATATCAATAACTTACGAGGATGATGGGGTCTTTTGTTTCCAAAGTTCTTCTTCGTCTCGGGGGTTCGTCTTCGACAGCGCTCGCCGAGGACAGACTTCTGCGCTGAACACCAGCACGAGCGATGTAAACTTCGTGGGTCTGCAATCTTCGGTTGTTCGACGAGAGTAACCTTGTTCCGACAGCACTATTTATTCGAGAAGTAGCGACTCTTGAGGAACTCGTTGCGGTCAAGTTGCTGATCCGTGACGTAATCGTGCTTGCAGCATTTCTGCTGATGCGATTGGCGATTTGTGTTGTTGTCGAGTGCATGGTTTAATGAATATAATAATGATTGAATCGATTCTGCTTATATCAGATGAGAGGTTCGTTTATACTTTCATTCGAACACTATGTTTGGTGATTGAGTATATGTTGAAATAGTCTATTGTCATGAAGGGCTGATCTCAAGACTTTCTCTATTTCATGTGAATGAAATTGCCATTGGAACGGAGGTGAAAGTTGGAAAGAGAAAAAGAGTTGGAAAGAAAGAAAGTGCAAGAATGAAAATTGAAAGGAGTGGCCGTTTTACGAACATCAGCGAGAACTTGGTCGTAGTACTGATTTAGTGTTTATTTCCGAGTTCTTTTTTGTGTGTCACGCACTACCACGTAGGTATCGTACTGGTTCTCCAGTACCATCATCCATTTTGTTCTGAGAGAACAAAAATTTGATTTTTTGGACCGCAATTCTGGGAGATGACCCGGTGAGCCAGTAGGACGCGCGTGTATACTGGTACATTCAACAACATTTGAGCGGAGTCATATGGGCAAGACTGTTGTGAATCGGACTGTTCTTATCCTGAAAATAAATACACCGCGAGAATTAGACGGCCAAACCGTGAGAAGCATGGCGTCGCGTGCGAAAAAGTGCGAAAACTGGAACAGCGCCGGGAATGGTCAGCATTAGTGTAAATTACAATACCGGTATTCATTGTTGGCCTAATTTTGTCTTGTCCTCCTCGTCTGTCGACTGGCCGGAAGAAATCGCCGGGCGTTTTGAGCAGAAAGTGGTTGCGATTCAATTGATCGATCTGGCACTTACAAGAACCAGGATCAGGAACAAGGACGCGACAACAGTCTAGAATCCTCCTGGAGACTCTTGAGAGTTTCGAGAGTTAGACTAGTTTTTCAACACTATATAAGAATTCGTATTGACGAGAACAGACGTCAAGGTGAATAGAGAGTTGTAATAGTACATAGCAGCAGCAGCAGATCACTGATAGATCAACCATGTCGTTATTAGACGCGGCGGGCGTCATTAACGGGGACATTTGGTGCAATGGCGCCTTTGACTTTGAATCGCCGCTCAAGGATTTGTTGGACTCTGGAGAGTACACGATGGAGCAGCTCTTGGCCGAAGACGAGCTTTTGCAAGAAATCCGGGGAGTTCATCCGCAGTTGATTGAGTTTTTCTCGACGGAAGAGGCTGTCGCGACGCTGATCCAATACATCATTCTTCCCCCATCTGATGAATTGCCGGCAAAGACCGATGCTGGAGACAAAGCAGACGCGGAGAATGGCGGGGAAAAGGATAGCAATGGCAAGAAAGAATCAAATGAAACAGATGAAAAAGATATATCAAATGAGGAGAAGTCGTTAGACGCAGGGAAATGGTTGGAGGGAGATGAACAACCGAGTGAAGCCAGTGTAAAGAAACCAAAAACACCGGAAGAAGAATTGGAGGATAAACACGTTCGGTTTCCGTACATGGCTTGTGAAGTCATATGTTGCGAGATCAATGGCATCATCGATATATTAGTTGACGGAACTGTTCCGTCGCTACCTAGCGGAGAAGACGGAAGCAGAAAAAACGAAACCGTGCTCAGTCCCTAGTTCATCAGTGAGGATGCACGAGGAAAACCCATACTCGATCTCTTTTTCTCCATGCTCTACAAATCCGAAAGCGGAGAGATTGACGACTATCGTGCCGGATACTTTGAAAAAGTCTTGTCTATCTTGTTCCGATATCGACCCAAAGTCGTAGCCCAGTACTTGAACGAAGGTGGGGGCAAAGGCAATGTCGTATTGATGTCAGGCCTTTTTCAAACATTTATATTCTCATTCTCTAATGCAGATTGTACAGCGGCTGCTTATTGCCTCAACCCCCACCCCCGCCGAGGCCCGAAGGTGAAGGCGAGGGCGAGAACAATGAATGCGAAGACCTTTTCAACGATACTATGGAAGGGAGCGGATATGGATCCTTTGGATTCCTTCCGTTGCAACTGGTGTGAGTCGGAGGAGGCGCTGAAAATGGTTCTGGATTGTCTCGTTGGTACAGATAAGGAGAAGACGAAATTTGTGGAGAGAGATGGGTTCGACGAAGAAGAACGGTTGCTTGATTTGTATCAGAATGCGTCCGAGGTTCTCATCACCATTATTCCAGAACTCACCCTTGACTTCGTTAACGATGCGCACGTTAACAACGGATCCAAATCTCGGAAGGTTGATCGCCATCGCTACACAGGTCGAAGAAGGATCGGAATTCAGCCGCCACGACAGCAGATTGACATGCGCAATGAACTGTTTTGGAGAGTCTCATTCTTCAACTTGGAGGCTACGGGTCTGTACTAACGATGGTTTACGAAGGGGAGGGCGGTCCTTTTACAGATGTGTTGGCAGAACCAACATCAGATGAGCAAAAATCATCGGAAGAATCAGGGGGAACTAAAAAACAGCCGATTCTTTTCGCCACGACAGAAACACTGATATATCATCTACCAGCCATGCTGTCGTGTTTGTGCAATTTATTGGCTTATCCGGGGGCTGAAGAATGGAAATCTCCGATGCAATTTGCAAAGACGAAACCCCAGCATATTCTTGGTTCGTCGAGGCTTCGCATTGTGCGGCTTCTTGAATCGCTTGTATTGCTTGGCAACAACAAAATCGATTCTCTGTTATGCGATTCGGCTTGTTTAGAGGTTTGCTTGGATCTATTCTGGAAGTTTCAATGGTGTTCCATGCTGCATCAATCGGTTGCAAATTTGTTGGTGCACGCATTTGAAGGGCAAAACTCGCGATCAGAGCTTCAATCGTATTTCATTGAACGGTGTAATTTGCTCGGTCGTTTGATGTATTCCTTCTGGGAGAAGCAACCTGAAACTGATATTGCATCGATCATAAGTGCTTCAAACATAGATTCACTCTCAGAGAGTATAAGGGGGCAAAAGGATAGCGATAGTGAAAATTCCGTTTCGGTTCCAAGTGAAAAGGAAAGTGTCCTTCCCGTATCAGATGATGATGTCGACGTGGCAATGGAACGACAGGAAGATGCTGCTTCAATGCCTGGTATGCAAGGCGCAGGCGCAGGACAATCAAGTGATTCGAACTCAGATTCCTTTCGGTTAGGTTATATGGGTCATGTCATTATAATATGCCAAGGCTTTGGTTCACGCATGCACTGAAGAAGGCGATGCTCCGACGGTTGATTCTACTACTGGTTTGCCTAGGGACATGGGTGATTCACAGGGACAACTAGACTCGCTTTTAGTTGCAGACAAGCGACCGAAGCAATCCGACGACTCTTATACAGATGATTATACATCGGCTTACACATCGACGGATGGCGATACTTTGATGACTGACGCACTAATATTGGCACGGCTTGTCAAAAAGCACCCTCTGGGAAAGATATGGAAGGATTTCGTTGTGACAACACTGGCCTCTGAGACTGCGCTACAGACTACTCCCCTTGGTGGCTTCCAAGCTCCTACCCTGGGAGCAGATCCGCTTCACATGCATCGCCCAGGCCTCGAAGATGATGGTGCATACGATGACGACGACGGAGAAGCTCCTACCTTGCCTCAAAGAGGACTTTTGGTCGATGGAGATGTCATAGACATGGACGATAATGATTTAGAGGTTGCAGCCACCATGATGGCAGGTTTAAATCTTGCGCAAATGGCAGGGAATGGGGACAGTCAAACGCAATCAAATATTTCTCATCAGGGTGGATATGTATTTGATGATCCGCTCGGAGGTGGACGTTTCGGAGACTTCGACTCCGACGATGGCGACGATGGAGGCAGTAGTAGCGACGAAGAACCAGAAAACACCAAGGCACCGGTTATGGATCTATTTGCTGGTAACTTCGATGCATTTGATGAGACGGATACAAGAGAGCAATCGCCTTCCGCATTTTCCGATTTTGCGAACTTTGATGATGCATTTGCTGAAACAGATGCCGCAGGTGACGACGAGGACGGCGATGATAAGAATTCGGAACTCGACGAAATCTTTGCGGACGTCAAGAGTCATAACATACTTCTCGACGAACTCGACAAACCGGTTTCACCCCAGAATGGGAAACTCTCCGACGATGACCCTGCTACCACGAATGCGTCTGACCAAAAAGAAGAATCCTCTTGATTATTTTGACCGATTTGGAAAGCTTTTCTGGTCATCGTTTTCTCTTGCTATTATATTATAGAACCATGACGAAAACTTAACTGTGCTCTATGTTCGATAAAGTAAATTTATAAACGCATAAATCAAAGATGCTTATGCAACGATTAAGTAGTCGTATTATTTATCCTAGTATAAATCGAATGATTTATTCACTGTAATCGTCGAAAAAGTTATCCACTTCCGGGTAAACCGTTTCGAAGGATGCATCATGAAGGCTCACCCGATGGTATATTTCGGAACCCACAACCAGTAATATCAAACAGACTAGATTCAAACTGTCGATAGCGGCACCGTAGTTAAAGTCCGGAATGTGCAAATCGTATACATACAGTGATACCACGGAAAGGATAATCCCAGCGCTGACCCCCCGGTACATGACCTTTGTAGCTAAAAGCACGATTACACAAGGATTCGCAAAATATGAGACAATCATTCCCTCTCAGGAAACAAACTATTCGCATCTTTTTTCAAAAGCACTTACCTCCACCATTGACAATTTTGTCAACGGCCACACCCACACAGATTACCGAAAAGGAATACAAGAGAATGAGCAGAAACAAGTTGTGACATTGTGCCTCGTCGTAGAATCCGTCCTTGGCCTCCTCCTCGTCCAAAATTCCAAAAAAGCACTGAACCCCCTGGCCAAAATTCTTGCTAAAATCCGACGACGGGTAGAGCTCCGTCCAGTCGTCCGAGGCAGCAAAGCCCAACAGCACGTACACCAAAGGGGACATGATGGAAGCAAAGACGACCTGAAAGATCGACAAGAGAAAATTCAGATAGTCCGGCTGGACGGGCTGTTTGTAGGACTGAAAGATATATTCCTTGTAGAGCTGCGATGCAGGCAGCCGGCAAACACGCCAAGAGAAACAGAATCGTGTTGGAAGCCGTTTGGATGGGCATTTCGTTGGTGGTACTCGCGTATTGGAAATATTCTTCGTCGATCAGTGTGTAAATGGAGGGGCAGAGTGCCAAGAGGACAGCGAGGGAAATAATGACCGACCCAGAGACGTGCTCGATCGAGAGACCCCCGGATCCACGCATCGGCTGTCCGGCGTTGCTATCGCGGGAATCGTAGTCGCTATACGCCGACATGGGGCTGCTGCCTTGCGAATTGTTGGTAGTGGTGGATTGTCCATAGTTAAAGTACCCATCGGGATGGATGGCCTGAGATATCAGGGCCGTCAGTGGCAATGTGAACTGCACAAGAATCACCGTCAGGGTAGGAGCTACGTGATATCCCGTCAAAAAGACAAGCATCATGTGAAGCGTGTCCAATAGTGCCATCAGCCCGACGTCGACAATAGGAATCCCCAGAGGCTGTATGCTCAGGTCTTTTCTGGATATTGCATAGGCCAGCATGCCACCCCCCAGCATGAGAGCATGAGTGAAGGCAACCGCCTCCACCGCCAACAGCCGAAAGGGCCCGGATCGATCCACCAAGAGTTTGAAGGAGACCCGTTCTGTTGTGTAGGATATCGCCAAGATGAAAAACCAAAACAAAATCACGTAGTGATTCCTTCGTCGGATTTCGCGTCCCTGGCTCGTGGTGGGAGAATCCCAGACGTCTTCGACGTTGATGACAACCGTGAGACAATTCTTCAAGAACGACCAGCCGCTCACGACAATATTGCTGCCCCTTCTCCTCAAAGTGTCAGTCAGAGAACTTCGTTCGGTCTCCCAGTATTCGTCGGGGTCCTGCGACGAGTAGTCGTCATCGTCGTCGTCGTCCTCTATACCATCTTCATCATCGTCGTCATCTCCGTAGTCATCGTAAACATTATTTTTATCAAATTTACTGTAAGCTAGTTGCGTTTTCGGCTGTTCGACATGGCCCCGTAAGTTTTGATGGGATTCATCATCGTTTGTCGACGGCTGTATCAGAGTTTCGCTCTCGACATCGTCCCCCGTCCGGAGTTGTGTCCGATGCAGCTCCTTTTCGTGGTTTTCTGCCTCATCGAGTGCCTGTCGCAACATGTTGAAAGACGAATTTCGTTAGAAATGACCACAATAAAAAGAAGAAAAGATTGTGAAGACTTGGTTGACACTCTTGTCGAAATAGCGTCCACTGGAGAATGTGAGGCAATAAAAATGAAAGTCAACCACAACACTAACTTCTCCCAAAAATTGCTGAAGATTATCGACTCGTGTCATTTCGCCCCAGAAAAAGGATTCGATTGATTCGTTCGACTCCGAAATTACAAAATTCACACTAACCCTGACGGAGAAAAGAATCATCTTTCATCTGTAAGAGAGAGAAAGAAAGCACTATTGGCTCGGGTGCATAGTAATTGAGGAAACAACGTTTCAGGGGGAGATTAACCTGCATCCTCTACCATTATCATGGTCGCAGCACGTTGGAACTCTAGCTACCAGAGAGACGAACGCCGAGGTCGAACATAACGATCATCATGTCCTCGTGCTGGTATACGAATGATGAAAAAGGCTCCAACAAAGAGGTTTCTTTTGTTCTCCTTCCAAACTCTTCGACAGTCCAAAAGCCTAAAAGGGAGATCTGCATCTCATAACCATAACTATGAAACTAAATGATATGATTATCTAATACTGTTTGCTTTGTAGCTCTTTCGTCAAGACGATCTAATCAATCGTGAGTTCGCATAATACATATCAAGCCAAGCAAAATTGTATTCAATTTCCCAACCTCCAATATTTCCATTCCATTCTAATTTGTCTCCGTCGCCAAGAAAGCATCTGATACAAAAGTCGACGACCTTGAAGAATCAATCGACGACAAAATGCAATTCATACAGAGCCTTCCGACTTTCATTTCTTATCCGAGAATCACGACTCGCTCGTTGTTGCTCGCTCCCACACTTCGAATACCTTCTCAAAATTCCGAATCTTCGGGAATCACGGGAGCCCCTCCGTCCTCCGTTACAGCATCTCCGCCAACGGCAGCCGCCAGAATATTCCCAAAGGCCGCAGCGACCACGGCCTCCTCCGCTTCGTGGTTCGCCGTATAAAAATACGTCCAGATCACCATGGCCAGCGCCATAGCCTGAAAGAGTCCCCCAAACAATAACTTGATCCCGTAGGACTCCTGGTCGGCCGACAAAAAGCTCTGGCAGTAGACCACCGGTGGAAAGGCAATGAGATTCAGTGCCACGAGAATGTTGCCCCCACCGACTCTTCCCTGGATTCCGGCGTAGATTCCAAAACAGACCGCCAGGGTAAATCGAAGCCAAACGACGCAATCGACGAGTTCTGGAAAACTTTGCAAAGTAGGCTTGGAGTTTGGAGAAAGAAACTTTTTCATGATTTCCTTCACCTTGTCGGTGAATTTTTGGTCGTCGGACATTTTGTTGTGTTTGTGTTTTGTTTGCTCTGCTTGTAACTGTCAGAACAGTTGGAGTTTATATTGTAATGTACAATGTGAATGCAATAGTTTGATCAGAACCGATAGTATTCTGCTTGGGATGTAAGTTGTGGAGATGATTGCGATGGCATTTGCTGAAGCTATCTCATGTCGTTGGATAACGGCGGAAGCAGAGATCCACACAAACGAAGCGGCCATCTGTGGATATTGAAATCAATTAACCCTATCTCTAATAAAATTAGGTCATTGAGTTTTAATCGAACTAATCGGTAACCACATACAAATTTAATCGAACTAATCAATTACTTTAAGTTTTAATCGAACTAATCAGTTACCACATACAAATTTAATCCAAGTAATCAAATATCTTTTTCTACCAATAAGTTTTCCTCCAAAAGCCTGAAATAATTTGAAGTCGCGTTTTGTGGTTGCTCGTACAAGAAGCGATTCTTTTCGGTTCTCTTTTGCCAAGCCAGTAGCAGCAAACGCTACCAATATCGACATCACTCTCCAAAACAAGTGAGAAATGATAAGCAGTTTATTCACAATGGTCTACCACTCCTTGATTTAATATTGATATAAAGGACTTGCAAGAAGAAGACCACGACGATGTAATGGGCAGTTGCGACGAAAGCAAGTGCGTCGCACGGGGCAAAAGCAATCTCTTCAATTCTTCCTTCACGTGCTACGGTGATGATGAATCTCCCGTAATGTGCGCGGATGGATTCCTTCCATCCATAGTCGAGGAACCGAGCGAAATCGAGGGTCTGTCTTACTTCACGTGCTGTCCTCCAAACTCAACCTTCGACGTTACCCGACATTGCTCGGATCCGATTACTCCAGAGTTTGCAATTGATGACGACGTCAGTGGCATTTGCGATGATGATACCCAAAAATACCCCCGTCAAATGAAACCATCGGAAGAAAATCCGTCCTCCTTTCTCTGTTGCGATTCCAAGGCTAACAACACTTCCAATGAACAAGATTTCCTTGATGATGTGGAATGCGTACCCTATCGCAATGAATTTTACGAACCCTGTCAGGTCAAGAACAAAATAGGCAAGCTCGATGTGGTATATTGCGACCTTGAAGGATTTGAATTTGCACGTCCCGTCGACAATGCATACAACAATGATGTTGTTTCGAATGGAGGCTGGTATCAATGTTGCAAAACCGGTCCCTGCCCTGCCACCCTTTGCGAAAGACAAAGCCTTCAATATCACCGTATACACAACCATCGTGCTCTTTTGGATTGCGGCCATCCTTTCGGCCATTGTGGCGATTGGTTTGTTGATACCATTGCTGATCGAGCTACGAAACAAAAGGCGCCGATCGTCGTCGATTTTTGGATCCATTTTTGGATCCCGTTCGGTTTCGGGAGGTTCCTCAAGACAAGATACATCTCAATCGGGGAGTCGAGGGCGAGGGACAGCAGCAAACCCAAAGTATAGCAGCTACAATTTGTACTTGGTCTATTTGGCATGTCTCGACCTTGTCTTTTCCTCGTATTCGATTTGGGATTATGACAGGTACATCTATCAGACGTTCGACCCCAGTCTTTACGTAACCATCGCCGTGTCTTCACCTAGTATGAAAGACAAGAATACTCCTCGAGACGAACCTACCATTGCTCCATATATGCTCGGAAACATGTGGATCAACTGCTTCATTTGCTATGAAGTTTTCGTCTTGCTTCGAACCTCGCATTCGTGTCGAAGGATAAAGCAACCCAGCTTGACAAAAGTCAATCTAGAGGCAGGAGGATCCTTGTTTCGCCGCTGCAGTGATTGGAATCACAGCTATACTTCCTCTACCAACCAGTAGGGATAGCAAGAAACAATGGAGATTTTGAGCCACTTGCGGATCTCGATGCCAAACTAAGGTATGCCACTTTCTCCTTGTTGGTGGGGATACCGTTGTTTTATGTCGTTGGTGTGACAACTCTGATATGGTGGCGTGGATATATTCCACCTCTCCGCGGGGCAAGTCCACGGAAGAAAGCCATGAGAGAACTGGCGTTTTACTTCTTTCGAATTGTTGCGGTCTTTGTTGGCATATGGGTACCTCGCGGTTTTCTCATCTATTGGGCAGATGGGACGGGGCAAAAGTGGGCAGATCTCGTTGCACAGTACGTAGTAGCCATCCAGCCAATCCTTACCACCTGCATGGTTTTGACCAAGTCCGACGCCAAAAAGTACATCCGAGACCTTATCACTCTGTCTTACCTCTTTGATTACGATACCTGCTGTATGAAGTCCAAGATCAAAGAGGTGAGCGAAGAGCAGGTTCAAATTGTAAGTGCTGCGGGTACCGGCACCGCGATTTCACATGCTACCGACGAAGCCGCAAACGCAGTCGCCGATGAAGATGCCGACAGCGATGAGGACGGAGATGATGACTGAAGCTGTGGACTCTCTTATTTTCTCCGTCCTCGGTTTTCGCCTTGATAGTACCCAGTTTCGTACCGATAGCCGCCGTAACGGTTAACAATGTCGTTGATGATACTGCTATCGATGAAAATGGTGATGCTTCTGCCGATGTCAACCCTGATGCCTAAATGCTTCCAAAAGCATAGGGAGCAAAAACTTTTAATTTCTTCTAAATTGAATTTTACGTTGGTTCTGCCGTCATTGCAAATGGACACAGAGAGGTCATTGCGGGATCATTATCCTTGATCATATCCTCCTCTGTATAAAAGATACTAGCCTTTTCGTTTTTCGCTAATGCAATGGCCATTTTTGACTTGTGCGTCTTCCTCCAATTGTCGTGAAAGGAACCCATGGCTTTTGTATGCCACCGAATGATCCACCTCCTAATCGGTGGTATCCATCTTGATGCATTGCTGTATAATCGTGTCAAAGAGAAAATCAATGTTGATTTTAGGTACATTTTCAACCACACCCAAGAGTTTGAAGGAAACGGCAATTGAAGAGCGTCTGCCAGAGGATCTCCCACCATGCGTCTACAATTGAAGCAGCGGTAGTAAAAGAAATCGTTTTTGTAAAAGGAATCCGGGACTTTTTCAAACCTCATTCCTGGCTTTCTGTCTGTGACCTTCAATAAATGATGAGATATTTTGACGGAGGATTCATCCGGGTGAAGCAGATGGAAAATGATTGACTGGAAGATTGATTTTGAGTGCTCGACCGGATTTTTTTCGGGCCCTGGTCCTGGACCACATGGATCAAGCGGGGGTAGTTGCTTCATCGTGGGTTGGCCCTCTCCTCTACTGTCGAATTCGGTTTCGACACCCAATAGCCACCCAATATACCGCCACAATGCAAGATAGTCAAGGTGCTCTTGGTCAGAAACTGGATTCCCAGCAATTAGGTCAATCCCAACCAGAACATTAGCACTGAAAGCTAGTAATGTTGCTGCCATATCTTCTTGGTTAATTGGTATTCCGAGCTCTTCCACGTTCCATTTCGTTTTCCCTTTCCTATTGAGAATTGCATAGCGCACCTTGGCATGAAGAACACGTACATGCAAAGCGCTTTTCCAACCTATTCCACCCGGCAGCAATGCGTCAATGCCAAGCCCAGTCACTGCCACTGTAAACGATCCGGTGTCGATAAGTCTCTGAAGAGCCTGATCGGGACGGGAAGGTGGCGCCAAATATGCAGTAGATTGAATAACTGCCGCGATTTTTGGAATTGAAAACCCAGGTATCAGCGATCGATAATACAGAGAAAACGAGATTGCTGGTAGATACGCCAGATGAACTTCCTGGCCTCGTTTTAGCTGCTCGACGTCAACCCAATCTGGAAGTTGGAGGTGCGTTTCAAGAAAGGAAGCCATTTCTTTCTGTACCAATGATCGCGATGCTTCTTTGGTCTGTAGAGCTTTCTCCGCCATGAGTAGCAAATCATCACCAGGCCCCAGTTTATTCCCCTCTTTGTCCAACATTTCGATTATTCGATCAACGGGACCATCGCCCAAGAGACGATAAGGTTCAAGTGCTTCTGGGGAGAGATGACGACCCCCATCTTCTTTGTCCAACCACAACACCTTCTGACCCAACTTGCTCCGGACAAACGCTCCTTCGGGCCAAAGTTCTTTCTTCGGAATGCGGAGTGAAGTAATGTCGAGTGCATCAATCATATTGAATATAGACTTTAGCTTTCTACCAAGTAGAAACAGCAAGATAATCAGATTCCGAAGCCTCGAAGGTCTGATATGAACGGAATATGCTCAAGACAGTGATGATGTAGTCGCCATAGTTGTCTCTTCTCCTCTCTCCTCGTCAGCTTGTTCATTGTTTGATCGGAAGAAGAAAAACTTGAAAACACATCGCAGTACTCTGAGTGAGTGAGTCAGTCGGCATCTTTTTATAACCCCAAATGATCTCCCCCGAATCAACCGTGAATATTTTTTTCCTTCATAGGTACGTACGTATTATTTTGTAGACGATGCAATCATAATGGTCAAAGACGCATGTATAATCAGTCTGGTTGGTTGAGTACAAAGAACTAAATTCGATAACTTTGATAGGTTGGAAAAGTTCCTAGTTCATTACATTCTATATTACGCTAACGCCCGCAAGTGCTGCGATGTCTCAAAACTAGACGCTATCGATCCGTTCGATTTTTAGGTTATTGAATATGGATCGAAAGAATTTTCCGAAGTTGCATATGTTTGCTGCGTGGATTGCTGAGGATAATGCTGGGGATGCGGCTGTGGTTGTTGCAGAGGACTACGGTTTTGTGCGTTTTGCTGTTGCAACGGCCGACCAGCATACTGATGATTTTGTAAGGCGTTTGGCTGCTGTTGACTCGGATAGGGCATTTGGTTGAATACGATTTGTTGTTGCGGCTGTGGAACGACCATAAATTGCTCTCCGTGAAGCCCTTGATAACCGCTTGCAACTAGCGTTTGTCTAGTATCAGAATTGTTTCGTCCAAATCCTTCGTCAGTGGTTCTCACCGCAGTCGGTGCCATTCCAAATGACACGGGCATCACTACGCTGTTTTGCCCCATGTACTGCGGCAAGGAAACACTCTCTGAAGTGGTAGAAGTTTTTATGGGCACAGTCTCAAATGAAAGTTGGGTTGGAAACTGATATCACTGGAACGGTTGATGCCAGTGGGTCAAAGTCAGTGTAAGCTTTGCGTTTGCTTGTGGCCAGCGACTTTTGTGCCATTCGCTTGCGAACGAAGAGGAGGGTACTAATGGCGGTGTGCCCAATGTAGACATACTCTCAATTCGTCTATGCGACCCCTCAGTTTTTTCTTTTACAGATTTCGATCCTCCCGAAGGATCTGATGTCGATGATCGACCTCTCTGTTCAGTTTCCTTTACGGAGCCTCGTGGTTTTAATATTCGACCTCCTGAATCATTACTATTCTTAATTTCAGGTTGCTCTTTCAGATTAAGATCGATTTGGGGTTGATACAGCGATGGACTTGAAGCCGAACCTTTCACTTTAGGGTGTCGACTGCGTAGACTGATAATTGAGATAAACTGACGTGAGAGTGCGAGCTCGTCGTTTTCAAAGCTCCATCACTAGCGGGCGGGTTCCTTTTTGGCGAAGCTCCGGCAACCATTCCAGAATTGATTACAGTTTTCCCATTTTGCGGCGTTTTGTCTGGCAACAAGGAGGTTTCGTGTCTTTGCCTCCAAGATTTGGATCGGCCAGTTTCTCGCCAATTAATTCATCGTTGCTATGGCGCGAGCTTTCGTTTTCCTCCTTCAAAGTTTTTATTTCATCCTTCGCTTCACGCAACTTCTTCCGAAGATCCATGTTTCGAATCTCGCTCTTCTCTCGAAGCGCCTGTTCTTCACGCAATTTCGCCTCCAGATCGTTGTTTTTCGCCTCGAATTCTTTAATTTTGTCACGCTACATGAAAGAGAAGAGTATGCAAGTGAGTATAAGCCATCAGAAGAAAAAACCTGTTTCAACAAGTATAACACGAGTTCTTACCAAAAGTTTATTATCCGTTTGGAGCGTCTTGATGGATAGATCAGCATCGGTTACCTCCGTTTTCATTTGTTCTAATAGATAGAATATTTTGCCGAGTCCACTCGAACTGACTGCACCATTACTATCAATAGATTGGGGGGCTTTCTTTTTGGTTGACTTTTTCTTGGTCACTGGTTTCGACGGCGGCTGCTGCTTCTCAGAAGCTGCAGTTGCTGGCTTTGGAATCGGAGCATTTGGCAGAACGGAAGTGGCAGGTGGTCGACTGTGCATGGGGGACGATGTCGACCCTCCGGGAGTCGTAGGTGGAGTAGGATCATAACGAGGCTGGGAAACCGCCGGTTGACTGAGAGAAAATGATGCGGACGGCTGTATTTGCTGGTGTTGGACATGGCTCAGTCTAGGTGAATATTGTTGCGTCATCGGTTGTTGTTGCTGATTATAAAACACTTGCTGTTCTTGTGGTACTGAAAGAGGCATTGATTGACTTCTGCCGTGTGTCGGTACACTCGAAGAGTAGACAGTATGCTGTACCTGCGGAACATATTGTACATAATTTTGCTGATGTGGAGGATGGATAGTAGTATACTTGTACTGTTTGCGGTTGAAGATTTTGCTGATAGTGATGCACCGGCACTTGGGAAAATTGCTGATGATTAGTTTGTAACTGGATGCTGAGAGTAGTTCTGTTGATACTGCTGCGGAACTTCGTACGTTTGCTGGATTGTCGACACAGGTTGAATCATGACCGGTTGTAAGGGTATCTGAGGAACGTTCGATTGTTGAAATGCTTGTTGTTGCACAATAGGAATCGGCGGATTTTGTATTGGGGTATGCAGTGGCGACATTTGTTGGTAATTGCTCTGCGGAACGTGCTGTTGCACCTGTTGTTGCATCTGCTGCTGTACAGGTTGTTGCACTTGCTGTTGCACTTGTTGTTGCACCTGCTGCTGTACCTGTGGTTGCACCTGCTGTTGTGCAGGTTGCTGTTGTTGCTGCTGTATCTGCTGCGGTACCGATTGTTGTACCGGTTGCTGTATCTGCGGCGGTGCCGGTTGTTGTACCGGTTGTTGCTGCTGTTCTTGTTGTGGCGGCTGCTCCGGTTGCGAAGCTCGTCGTCGCATTGTTATCACTTGCGGTTGTCGCATTATCACTTGCGGTTGTAATCTGTATGATCGAACCAGGATCCTTCACATTCGTCACAACAAACCGACCTTTTCGTTTGACCGTGGGTGCACTTTTTCCATCAAATGTTTGCGGCCCCGTTTGAACGCAAGTTCCTGCAGGAGGTGCAGGAGATTGGCTCCTCGAAGAAGCAGCGTTTGAGGTTGTGGTATTGTTTTGCGGTTCGTGATCCACCTGCGTTTGAGAAGATCCCGGTGTGGTAGGCGTGACCCCTACGACATTGGGTATCACGGGCGTAGTCTGCAAAAGACTGAAGCGACCCTTCTTTTCTTTCACATAGTGCCCCTGCATTTTGATAATGGGGATCGCCCCGACCATACCAATAATCTGATCTTCGCTGTGTATAGGTAGATGAGACTTGTGAAACAGGTGATTTGCGGTTGATTCTGTTCGATTGTTTCCTGTTGGTCAACGTCCTGCGATGCTTCCACCGGCAAGGTAACAACACTGGGAAGCTGAGGAATTTGATAGTACACTGTCTGTTGTTGCGGAAGGGCCACGACCATTTGAGACTGAGCTGTCTGTTGGCTATCATCTGTGTATAAGATCGCCTCATTCTTTGACTGTCGCGATTGTTGATCCGGAGCTGTTGATACAGTCTGAGTATCGTTGCAATCAGGATGTAGTGGTTCGAGGCAGAAGAAACTGCCCCTGTAGTCTGTAGACGCTAATGTAGGCATCGATAGTCCAGAGGAACTGCTTTTTTGAGCAGAATGATGAGGCACTGGATCTCCAGATTTCGGTTTGGATGGCGTCGATATGCTTTTCGCCGCCGGTGACGGCGGAACGGAATAAACTTCACTCGCAGGGGCTATTGAGTTCCAAAGGCTTGGATGGAGTCTTTGCCTGCTGCTGCTGCTCAGCAGTCGCATTGCCGTTTGCTTCTTGTTCCACAGCCTTTCTTTCTCCTGTCGCAGCCACACCGTTAGCTTTCTCTACATTTTCCGCCTGGGCAGTAGGAATACCGGAAGCACGTTCCGGATCGCCCATTGTCTTTTTGATAAATTGGTCCATGATATTGTAAAAGTAACGATTGTAAGGATAAGAATTCAATCTATTTCGCTCCAGTCGTTTTTCGGTTTTGTGAACTTGCTCCGTTTCACGATCACTCTTTGCGATGCATCAGTCAGAAAAGTCGCATCAGTTGAGTTTTTTTGATTGATGCTGTCGCTAAAGATTGAGAAATGTCCCGTCAGGTAGTCGCGGTTCTCCTAAGTATGAGCATATGAAATAAGAACATATGAACGTATGAATCCAGAAATCACGAATCACGAGAACCAATCATGCGAATACCAATAATTTTCAGTTTTGTCGAGAACCCCTCTCTCGTTTTTTCCCGCGAGGGATTTCTATCAAAATCGATATCACATCAACAGAAAGAGGATCGATCAAACAATCACTCTAGACCCCATCGATATCATTCATCATCAAGCATTTTGAACTATACAATACCATCGCACCATTCATCTAGATCTTTATTGGAAATATGGCAGCCGAATTTGACAGCTCTGGATTTTCCGCCGTGGACAAGTTCTTTCGGAGGCGGAACAACCGAGAGAGAGGAGACGAAAAAAAGTTACTACCACCGCAGGCAGCCGAGGCAAGCGACGCGGAGGGGTTGGTGCCAGCACGAAATCGAGCGACACCAAAACCTTGTCCTCGGATCTCCTCGCAAAACAGGTATTGACTGTTGGCAGAAAACGGTCTCGCGACGACAACAATGAAGACTGAATACGATGGCGTCGACGACCACGGTGTCCACGATGCCGACGAAGCCGACGAAGCCGACGGTGGACGAACTTCCATTGCACCCAAAAAGTCAAGTTCAAAAACGTTGGACAAAGTCCCAAACTTCCAAGTCATCCAAAAAACTAGGACGCAAGGAACGGGAACGGCAAAAAGCAAGCGGCAAAAGCAGGAGGCGATGCGAATAAGGAACATCCACCAAGCAGCAGCAATGCCGTAATCACAGAGACAACTTCAGAGGGAGCGGATGTCGCTGTGAATCACAACAACGATCCGAACCAACCAAAACCGAAAAAGAAGCGCCGCAAAGTACGAAGCCGACAAAAGAATATTCGAAAGGACAATCGGTCTGCCGAGGAAAAACCAGCCCAGTTGATTCCCGGGAATCGGAATTACAAGGGAAGACCCATGACACAGGAAACCCGGGAAAAACTCAACCTCCCACCACCCGTCAAAAAGCCCTTTCGAAGCAAATGGAACAACGATGACAACAACAATAAGGCCGATGATGATTTGTTTGTGATTGATCGTGATCCGGATTCTGCTGGGGATGACCTGGGAGTGAAGCTGGCGATTGATGAATTGATGGGCAGCGATGATAAAGGTGATAGCCGAGAAAGAGCCCATCTATCGACGGATGATAAGCCAAAGAAGAAAGAAAAGAAAAAGGACTCTAAAAAGAAGAAGAAAAAGAAATTCAAGAATCTGTAACTACGTGAACTAAAACACTACACGTTCACTGCTAACGCTTCAAAGTATATTTTCATTGCAATAGATATTTTTTCTTTTGACTATTGTACAGTATTTTTCTATTCCCTTATTGTTAACCGCAGTTTTAGTCCAAATCTTCGGCATCCGCATCTTCGTTGGCGGCCTTGGCAGCTTCGGATTCCAATCGTTCCTTTCAATATCCTCACGATTGCCTTTTGCGTTCGTTTTTCCAATTTCGCCAGCTTGTCGGCAATGTCTCTCTTTCAAATCCCAATTGATCTTTTTGGGTGCCATGGTGGCGACCGTGTTGGTGGCAGCTGGTGCCGCTGCGACTGGATCCTGCTTTCGCCTCTGCCAGTGCATTTTGAAGGGCTTTCGACGAGGATACTGGGGCAGCAGTTTCGGCAGACTCACTTGTGTCTGCCTCCTCGGTTCGCGGTCTCTTACTGGCACGTTTTGATTCTTCGCCCTCGTCACCGGCCTTGCTCAAGGATTTATCTGTGGGCGCATAGTTGCGGAAAGAGATGGTTGGTTTTTCGCTTGCGCTGCTGCTCTTGTCCTCCGCGTTGCCCTCGTCGTCGTTGGCAGCTTCTTTGGTCCTGCCAGCACGAGCTGCTAGCGCTTTGAGTCTTTGTTTCCTGTCGTCGGCCATGGTTAGATATTTTTCTGTCACGATGAAGTCTTGCTGTGGGAATTACTCTTGCGGAATGGAGAAGATTGAAAGCATCGACAGAGTTGCTTTCATGGTTGTCTATGTTATTCATGGTTAACGACGAAAACAACAATTTACGTGCCAAACGCACGACGGTAAATTTCTGGCATGGCGCGTAAGAAACTATTTTAGTCGTTTTTACTGAACTCGGACGGACGGCAAAAAATGAAATCGGTGTGAAATAAAAAAATCGTGATCCTTGTTTTCATTTTTGATCTGAAACAAACTATCAACGCAACCCTTGTCGTTGTCGTTCGTCGAGAGGTCAAAATGAACAACAATGCCTTCAGAGACTTAGTTCGATCCCACGGCGAAAAGAATTCCAGCAAGGCGATAGCTCGCAAGGCAGTGGAAGACGAATTTCGAAAAAAGAAACGAAAGCGCTCCTGGGGATGCCGATTCTTCCTCGGACGAAGAGGACGACGATCACAACAAGTACAAAAAGAAAGGGAAAGCAAAAAGAAGAAAAAGAGCCGGAGGAAGATGATGCAGAGGCCATTCAGAAAGATTTGTCCTCGCGTTACCGAGACCGAGCCAAAGAGCGACGAGAGGGAAAAGCCGACGAAACAACAACAGAAGAAGCATCCAACAACAACTTCTTGATTGTCCCGCACAATATAAAGGGTTTAGGATCTTGCGCTTGCGAGGAAAAGAACGAGAAGCGTTGCAGCCCAAATCGGGTGGGGAAACCCGGAAAATAGTGACTGCAGTAGATGCGGGGGAAGAAAATGTGGAGGGTGCGAACAAAATACGGGACAAACTGCCGACCCTGGAACAAGCTCATGAGATTTTACAAGCTTTCCTGTCAAGAGACAAGGACAAAACAACAGATGACGTCGATGAGTATGACTTTCCTACAACTATAAGCTAGTGGTATTAGTTCGAATACCTCGGCGAACTGTTCAACTGGAAGACCTTGGATGTTTCCACTTTCGAGGCAGGAGGGTGGGGCTGCTGGAAAGTCGTTGCAGCACACGAAATTCTCCTTGGCCATTGACGGCCACCCTTCTGATTCGCTGAAAGCCTGGCAAATCCCACGGGAGTATGACTTTGTCACGAGGAGGTTCTAGTGGAGGCTCGTCTGCCCCACTTTTGCAAGTTGATTTGGTGAACAAAATCGATGCTTTCTTTTCGAGGAAAAATTTGATTCGAGACGAAATGATGGAACGGCAAACAACAACAAAATCTGATCCAGGTCGATCGAAGGTCAACGATACCAAACGAACACAAATTATAGTGGATAAAGATATCAACTCGGGGGGTGACGATGATGAAAGTGACGACGACATGTTTGCATGATTCGATTTTTGATTGTAGATGCTATTATAAGTTCGCAATGTTATTTTTGAGTGTTTAAAATAGCTTTTACTTTTTTACATCCTTAAATGTTATGTTGTCGTTTTATTAAATATAAATATAGATACAGAAGCAAGTTATGCTTCGATTACTTTGAGCATATTATAGCAGATTATGCTTTTACTTGGAGCGTATAGATGTCAAGATCTTCGCACTCCTCACCAGTTGTACCATCTTCCCCTTTGACATCAAGTCTAAAATTCAGACCCGGCCCACCCACAAGAGCGTTCAAGTTCACTGTTAGGAGATCCGAAAACACCCTGGTATCACCTGGAGGACTAAGAATTTTGTCTGATCCGTACAGAAGCGACAACTGCCCCGTCATTGGCGAAGTTTTGGAGGCACCCGTGATGATCAAATCTCGAGTCCCAATATTTTCTGCCATGTATTCAATTGTCACGTCCGTGTAGACGGATTTCAATCCTTCTTCTTCGTTCTTGAACCCAACAAGTTGAAGAGCACCAAAGGTGTCCATAAGGATTAAAGCGTCCTCTTCCCGGCATTGTACGCTCATTCTCATTTGCTGGAGAATGTCTCCAAATAGAAAAATGTTCGTCAATGATCGAATCTCAATATCAATAGAGGTTGCACCATCTGGGACAAAAATCGAGAAGACATTTCCTTCGCTGACAACCCCCTCGAAGAATGTCGACTCATCAGCAAATGCCTTGATGTAAACAGTGGTAGGTCGAGATTCTGCGGCGTCTTGGCATATAAAGTCGCCTTGAGTATTGCTGTCTCCCCCGCAGAAAGTATCTGCGTTGTAAATGAAACGAAGTTCTTGAGCACTTCCTCCAATGCATTGCTCCCCCGCAGGATCAACAAAATTGCACGATTCATTATCCTCGTCTAAACAGTTTATTTCTGTTAGCACAAAGCATCTGTTTGATGTTGGCGCTGCACTTGCGTAAGTTGGAGCAAATGAGGTTGTTGGTTTTGCTGATACAGTAGGACTAAATGATGCCGTGGGTTGTGGTGTCACTGTGGGGGCAGGGGAATGCGAAGGAGCAGGCGAGACTGTGGGCTTCGCTGACACAGTGGGTCGAGGACTCGATGTCGGAGCACTCGACTGTGAAGGAGCAGGCGAGATTGATGGCTTTGCTGACACAGTGGGTGCAGGACTCGACGTTGGGGCACTCGACTTTGAAGGAGCAGGCGAGACTGTGGGTTTCGCTGACACAGTTGGACTCGCCGTAAAGGTAGGAGATGGCGTTATTGTTGGTTGAGGTGATACTGTAGGTGCGTGTGACTCAGTTGGGCTCGCTGTGAAAGTAGGGGCTGGTGTTGAAGGCGCAGCCGAGTATGAGGGTTTGCTAGAAGGACTGGAAGAGGGAGTTCCTGTAGGATTCGACGTAGGTTTGCCAGTAGGTGTCAAAGAGGGAGTGCCTGTAGGCATCGACGTAGGTTTGCCAGTAGGTGTCGAAGTGGGAGTACCTGTAGGCGTCGACGTAGGTTTGCCAGTAGGTGTCGACGACGGCTTGCTTGTAGGCGTTGAAGTAGGTGAAAGAGTAGTCGTTCTGACGCCTGCCTCACTGCTTGTGAAACTCGATAAGAACTCTCTCTCAACCCTTCCCCAGAATTCCTGTTCTAAACCGATTTTTTCTCTTCCATGCGGTACAGTTCGCCCACGGCTCTGGCTCTGGCCATGGACAGCGAGCGGGAGACAAAGCAGATGAACAATTCCAATTGAGAACTTCATGTTGACTATTTCGCTTCCGGCAACCGTTCTTCACGCTGAGGACACAAATGAAAAGTTTATCGATCAGTTGTTGTATTAATATTGATTGCAATGAAATAAGTTTCACCTGGTCACGCTCGTATTATGTACGAACTCCGAAATAGTGGAAGCAATTGTTGTGTTTACGATAAAAAATCATCGCGAAAATCTGAAGTTTTTGAGCGATAACGGGGCAACTTTTCGCGGTGTGACAATCGCTAAATATTTCGACTGTACGTACGTTCTTAGGGTACAATAGATACTAGGACTATAACTACAAGAAGTCAATTTTTTTTACCTACGTACACTCCCCTTTGCCGCAGTACTAGGAGAAACGGGAATGAACATTTTTCATTCCCATCAAATTGAAGTTGACCAGATTTTTCACACGGAATTCACATACGTATTCATACGTACTGCGTAAGCGCGTTCGGTCGATAAATCTGGGACTTCACTTCGTTCAATTCTGATTGATTTTGTGTCGGTAACAAAATACATACCGTACCAAGAAGAGATTGAAAAACACATTGCATGAGCCGAATATCTGTATCTTTCCTCTCAGAACAACAAAGGAACCTCATTCAAATTTTCGTTTGGAACTTTGGGAGAGCTCTCCCGCCCTCGACAAACTGCCTAGTCTAAGGTGGTCGGGAAGATGGCACTTCACTAAAAAGTGGGCATACGAAAGTAGCAAAAACGACCGGTCAAAATGTGGCAGCGTTCGTCGACTCGAGTACTGGTCGGGTTGACGTCATGTATCGCCATCGTTTCAATAGTAGCTTTTAACCATATCAGCAACGGAGGGAAAGGAATGGATTCGAAGAAATCAGAAGACGCTGTTGAAACGACAGAAAGTTCTGATGACAGCGACGAAGGAGGCATTTCTTCGAAACCAATGTTTGACCATAAAAACAGCGAATTGGCGAGAACAATAGTTGACATGGCAGACCAAAGAGCAAAGAGGTGGATATCCTTTCAGGTTACCGGTGCCCATTCCATGGTTGGCCAGGTTGGTGGGAAGTCACATCACAAAAAGCCAATTTTGATTCTGGAGACTTTTGTGATGAAACCAGTCAATCCAGATCATCGTGGAATCCGTGAAATCGCTTTTTACGAAGCAATACAAGCGTCCTCGAAACGATCTGGGTTCAAAACTTACTGTGATCTTTTTGGACCAAGGATTGATGGCAAGGAAGCAAACGGTTGCGAACCATGTTGCGACGATTCCAAGGTTGTGAACGAGACGAAGTTATTGCACCGACTAGAACCCTTTACTCCAAGATACTTTGGAACTATCCAATACGACCAGAACTCGCCATCCCGAGAACGAGGAATACAATGGCACAGGAGGAGACTGGAGGTTTAACAAAACTGAATTCTTACATTCTTCTTAATAACATCACGACGAACTTTTCGAAGCCATGTGTTTTGGACATCAAATTGGGTACCGAAACTTTTGAACCGGATGCCCCGGACGAAAAGAAGGCGTATGAATTGAAGAAATATCCACCACAAAGTGATTTCGGATTTCGTTTGACTGCCATGAGGATATATGATCCAACGAACCCGAAAGCTGGAGAATGTGGCTATGTCTACTACCCCAAGCAATATGGTCGAACTCTCGAGACACGCGAGTCAGTTAAGCAAGCCCTCCTTCTATTTTTGGGCGGTGCCAACCTTCCCAAAGAAATACGCGCCAACCGGTCCTCTGCAATCCAACGAATCCTTCGGCGATTAAAGCTGATCAAAGGATGGTTTTGTGACAACAATGCATTTCAATTTTGCGGTAGCTCAATCTTGATCGTTTATGAAGGAGATACAGTTTGCAAAGAAATCAAAGGAATGCATTTAGATATGGGAAGAGCTAAAATGATTGATTTTGGGAGAGTCCGAAGGAATCCCGAAGGCGATATGGGATACTTGAGAGGAGTAACAACTCTGATTATTTTACTCGAGGAAATTCTGAGCGAGTCGTTTCTCGAAACTTCGAAATACATCAGGTTCTAAATACATAAGGACAGAGAGATACTAGTACGACAATCCGACTCTTGATTGGTTTGCACCTCGAAGGTCATCAATGACAGAGAAGGCTAAATAGAAATGTTTGGTGGTTAATAGTGCCACATTTTTTAGAATTGCGTTAATTTTGATCTACCGACTTTTATGCACTCATTTCGTCCTCCTTAGATTCCTCTTTCGAGGCACTCTCATCGGGAGGTGTCCATTCGAAAGGTTCCGGAGGAGCACATTCTCCTTCGGGTTCAAGGGATGGCGCCTTGACTGCGCCCAAGTCTTCTGCCTCTCCCGGGGTGCTATCGGTGAGAATGACAACCCCAAGTGGTTTTTCTTCCACTCGGATGGGTCGATAGCGTTGTGTCAAATCGAAATCACAGTGCGCTGACTGGGCTGTCGTGACACGGGAAGGATTCGAGATTCTGAATGACGTCGCCTCGGGTTCGCGCTTCTTCTTCGTTTTCTTTTCGGGTTTCTCGACAGCCATTTCGTCGCCTTCTTCGCCCTCGGTCTTTTCCTCGGACTTCTTTTCTTCAACATCCATTGCATCACCGCCTTCTTCCTTAGCTCGCTTTCTTGCCTGTCGGGCTTTCTCCTTCGCCGTGATCGATAATGTGACTGTTTCCACTCGCTTCTTAATCTCTGCCTTCTTCTCTTCGAGCTTCTTAGGATATGCGAACGCACTGGGTTTCGAATTGCATACTACTTCGAAAGCCTTAGGGAACTTGAAGTCCTTGTTCAAACCAATGGTGTAGGTAGGAGTAAGGGCGAGGCTGAACATGTGCATCATCGGATACCAGTGCCAGTGTTGCAACCAAAGAACCAGGACCAACAGCGCTAGTCATTCGAGTGAAACCATTCTTCGAGCCAAGTGCTAGAGAACAGTTTCTACCTCCGGAATCAATGATACCGATTGATAATATAGCTCCCATCTTTGTCAAAGGTGCTCTGGTGCTTTTCGCCAACTAGAGAATATAGCTTCTCTCGGAAAGACTTGACCTTTCTATTGTTGCACGTGTCGCTCTGTTGCATATAAATCATGGCGGTACCAATCAAAGCTCCCTGTCGCACGTAATCAGTCATGTCATCCAACATGGGCTCAAGCATGGCGATACTTTCCGAATCGCCTGTTCCTGCCATGGCAATACCAACGGCCATGCAACTGGCATACCGAACGTGCGGGTTGAAACTTTCCATGAGCAATTTGACAAGCTGAGGAACTCGCTCTGGAGTTTTGAAAAGAACGAATGCAAGACTGATAACCGCAGCCATTCGAACATCGTCGCTAACGTCACTGACAGCGGTGTGGAGAAGAATACGAATCGCTTTGTTGGATCCGGTACCACAATACGCAAGAGCAAGTGCATACTGAGCTCCGTAACGCAAGACTGGATCACGATCCGTTCTCATATCTTCAATCATGGCATCAGCATTCTCTTCTTGTTGGAACTGCATGAGAGCAAGTCCAATCGAAATTCCTCGAATAATTTTCTCGTGATGAGTTTCGCGTGCGTAATTCTTGAGTTCCGACACAATCTCCATAATTTCCTCCTTTCCTTGTGACGGGAGGGAATTGTGAGTGTTTCCGGCTCCAGTTCCCACGAGCACCATTCCCAATGCCATACCAGCAGCTTCTCCAGCCACAGCAGAATCCGTATCGAGAAGTTCCTTCAACTCGTTCACGATGGCATAATCCGCGGAACCCATCGAAGTCAAACCTACACCAAGAGCAGCTCCGTGGCTAATGACTTCATTGGCATGAGATGCGCGTAGATGGGTGCGAATAAAATCCGAAGTTTCCTTGCGTTTCTCAGCCGAAGATCCCGAATGAGAACCATGGATCAAACCGAGAGCATACAAAGAACCACCCTCGGCATATCCCCCCTCGGTAGATACCGCAGCGCCTCCGTCGCCATCTTCTCCACCTGAAGGATTGGCAGGTAAGTAAGGCTGGAGAAGATGCATAGCCTCCGTGATATGACCCGCATGGATCACTCCAAGCGTTGCTGTCGCAGAAAATTTAGCCCTGCAGTGTTCGAATAGAAGAAAGAAGTTAGAAAAAGAATATCACAAGATTTTCGTTGCAAACAATTGAGTAACCAAGTCATAGATAGACGTACCAGTTGGATGCCTTCTTCATCCAGTCCAAATAATCTCGAAGGAAACTGTCATTGGTGGTTCCGGCGTATAGGTAAGCATGGGTCATCACGGCAGCATTGTGCAACAAGGACGATCGCCCTCCGCTACCGCGTTCTTCCAGTGACTTTTTCAAATTCTCCATGACGAGACGGTCGGCCTGGGATTGCTTGTGTAGGAAGGAAAGAGCGAGTTCCGACGAAAAGCCTCCGGTCAAGACACGAGCTACCTGAGACCATCGATCGGCATATTCGTCCGTGCCCAAGGGTTTGAGAACCTCCGCCACCTTGGTCACAAAGGCCTGATCTCCCGTATCGACGAGATCGAAACAAAGCTGATAACCGAGAAGAGCGTCCTTTTCGGAACCCTTCAAGAGGGAATCCAACACCTCTGCGACGGAGTCGGCTTTTCCGAGAAGCTGATAGACAACAATTAACGTATCGACCGAAGCCATCTTATTGATCTCCCCTTTGAAAGAAAGGCATTCGGCAATCACCGCCAATGCCTCCTGTCGGAATGCCTTGCTGGAAACAACATTGATGGAAGCATCAAGAGCGTACTTCAGAAGGGCATCGTCGGGTCCCGATGACATGAGAATGTCTTTCAGTTTGCTCGTTTCCTGTGCCTCCAGCGCAATTCCCAAAGCATGATCGCAGCGTCCTTCCTCGCAGCAGGTATCCAAAAGACGATAGACCATCCCCTGAAGCTGGTCCAATGATATGCCGATTTCATTCGCAGCAGATGTCGATTCGTCATGTTGAAGCAACTTGCGACGCTCTTGAATGTATGCATCCAAGGCAGCAGCAATGAGCGATTCGACGTACGGCGTTTTGTTTTGAACATCGAAATGCTGTTCTCCTGCTTCGAGTGCCAATCGAAGGGCCTGTGAGGGTTCGTCGAGGTGAAAGAATACGCGAGAAGCAACGGCGGCAGCGGTCTGTCGCATTGGCAATGGGAGATCCAAGTCTTCCGCAATCGTTTCCAAATCGGGAAGTGACTCCGCAACTTCGTGCCACAGACTGTCGACACAGCCGAGAAGTTTATTCAGTGCATGGGATTTGAGTGTAGGGTCTGATTCCTGCAAGAGAGCAATCCATCCAGAGGCCGTCGCAACCACATTGGACGGCGCGACCGATGCTACCATGGTTGCCATGATTTCGTGTGTGTCCCCTGAGTTTGTTAGATTGGCAAAGGACTATGGCGTCGTTAGAGGCTTGCACAATCACAATCGAAAACTAAATGATGATGAAATAATTAATATTCAAAAATCAAAGCACCGTGATGTAAGTTGCCAAAGGAAATCAACTCGGTCTTTCGATCACGCAATCGGCCGAACGAAAAAGATCGGAAACGAATACCAACGAATAGATAAATCCCAATAATGAAGGGGGAACTAATTTTTCTTCCCCTTAATTTTAATTCAATCGAACGAGTCAAAGGAATCACACAGAAAGCTTCGCCAGATTGGATCGAGAGAATGTGATTGGCCATCTGCGGATCAGTCACCAGGCGAAGGAAGAGCCAACAGGAATTGCCGCAGAGGCTCGCAGATACATCAGTGCCGGCAGAATGCTAAATCTACTGCAGGGTGGCGCACGGTTGGCTGTAACACTGCAAGGTATGTTTGAGAGGAATGGAATGATCTCACCTCAACTGACTTTGATAATCAATTGCGTTCCATATTTTATACATCAACGACCAAGTCTATTGCTGTTGGATAAGAACAGAATATAAAAACAACAACAATGCTTAGCACCAAATTTGCTCTCAAATCTTTTGCGGCGAACACCCGTTCGACCGCGTGGCGGGCTTTCTCCAACACGTCCTCCATCATGGCGGATCAATACGACGTTGTCGTTGTCGGTAAGTCCCGAATCTTCGTTGGCTCGCAGAATTCCTTGCTCGTGTCTATGATGAATTCACTCATGCTTTATTGATTGGTGTAACTTTTCGATTGGCATTATGCAGGTGGTGGCCCCGGTGGTTACGTTGCTGCCATCAAGTCCGCTCAGTTGGGAATGAAGACGGCCTGTGTCGAAATGCGAGGCAGACTGGGTGGTACCTGTCTGAACGTCGGTTGCATCCCCTCCAAGGCCCTCTTGACGTCCACACACCACTTCCACGATGCCAAACACCACTTTGCGGACCACGGAATCGTCATTGGCGGAGATGTTACCATGGATGTCGAAAAAATGCAGGAAACCAAGTCGAAATCGGTGGAAGGATTGACCGGTGGAATCGAATACTTGCTCAAAAAGTACGGCGTGGACTACGTCAAGGGCAAGGGAAAAATTACCGGACCCAACGGAGTCGAAGTCGCTTTGAACGAGGGCGGCAGCGAGAGTTTGGAAACTAAGAATATTCTCATTGCTACCGGATCCGAAGTGACACCCCTTCCACCCGTCCCCGTCGACAACGAAGGCGGAAAGATTGTGGACAGTACCGGTGCATTGGAAATCAACAAAATTCCCGGAAAGATGGCTGTTATCGGAGGTGGAGTTATCGGTTTGGAGATGGGATCGGTCTGGGCTCGATTGGGAACCGAGGTTACGGTGGTCGAATTTTTGGATCGTATTTTGCCAAGCAACGATAACGAGGTTTCAAAGAAATTCCAAACAACTCTGAAGAAGCAGGGATTCAAATTCAACCTTAAGACCAAGGTCGTTAAGAGCGAAGTCACGGATGCCGGAGTTGTCTTGACTACCGAACCTTCCAAGGGAGGAGATGCCAAAGAAGAGACATACGATGTCGTATTGGTTTCCACCGGACGACGCCCTTACACCGATGGTCTTGGATTGGAAGATTTGGGTATCCAGACCGATCAACTTGGACGTATTGAGGTCGATTCTCACTTCAAAACTGCCGTCCCATCGATTTATGCCATTGGTGACTGTATCAGCGGCCCCATGCTTGCCCACAAGGCCGAAGAAGAAGGTATTGCCGCCGTCGAAACAATTGCAGGATACGCTGGCCATGTGTGCTATGACGCAATTCCTGGTAAGTACCAAATGGAGAACTCTTTCGTATTGGATTGATAATTTGTTACGCTGAAATCTCACACTTGTTTTTTCGCGTTTGATCGTCGATGAAATTGAATTTGCTAGGTGTCGTCTACACATACCCCGAGCTTGCCAACGTAGGAAAGACGGAAGAGGAATTGAAGGAAGCCGGTATTGCTTACAATGTTGGAAACTTCCCTTTCTCGGCCAACTCCCGAGCGCGTGCCAACGGAAGTGCGGAAGGATTCGTCAAGGTCTTGGCGGACAAGGAAACCGATAAGATTCTTGGTGTTCACATCATTGGCCCCAATGCCGGAGAAATGATTGCGGAGGCCGTCATTGCCATCGAATACGGTGCCAGTTCAGAGGACATGGCCAGAACTTGCCACGCTCACCCCACGCTCAGTGAAGCCTTCAAGGAGGCGTGCATGGACACATACGACAAACCTATCCACTTCTAAATTTAGATAAACCTTAACACCACCAATGAAAAAAATATAACTTCGTCAACTTTTGAGTGAACGAGCATTCTATCTGATAGTTTATTCCCCGACTTGTAATAGTAGCAGTACTAAGAATATGAATTATAGATAGCTATTGTTTCAAGATGCTTGTTTGGTGTGTCGTCTTCTCTTTTGTCTCGGATCAAAGTAGACTCATTGGAGTACTTTTTTATTGGTGCGGGGAAAAACTTTTATGGAATGGCGCAGCAGCTGGGTCGGAAAAAAATAAGTCTTGTTCCGATCATCGTGATAACTGCCCCCAACGGCTATCAAGACTTGCCCGGCTTACTCGGCCAGACGTTTTGAAAAATGATACTAGCATTTCTCGTGTAGGAAAAAGGATCATTCTTGTGACTCGAGTTGAGAAAACAAAAACAATAGCAGTGAAGAGTGACTTGGACTGCTTCTTATCCTAACCAGAGACAGGACGCACCTATTATCAACGAACTGCGACTGGTATATTACTAAGATCCTTAGTAGTTGACAACATAACATCAAGAACTGTCACATATCTGATTCATCATGGCACCAGGATCCAGTTCCAAACAAAGAGATTACGACTACCTGTTCAAGCTGGTCCTGATCGGCGACAGTGGTGTCGGAAAATCTTGTCTGCTTTTGCGTTTTGCAGTGAGTGATTAAGTCTTGTCTGTCGTCTTGCTTTTGAATTTTTTTCTCGTACATTTGACTGACAACTGTCTCCCTTTCGTCGTTTCCACAGGATGATGCATTTACGGAATCTTACATCTCGACAATCGGGGTCGACTTTCGATTCCGCACGGTGAAAATCGAAAACAAAACGGTGAAGCTTCAAATTTGGGATACGGCCGGACAGGAACGATTCCGCACAATCACTTCTGCTTATTACCGGGGAGCCGATGGGATCATTATGGTGTTTGATGTGACGAGTTCGGAATCCTTTGATCACGTCAATGATTGGCTGAAAGAAGTCAACCGATATGCCGCGGAGGGAACGGTCAAGTTGTTGGTGGGAAACAAATCCGATCGAACAGCGGACAAGGTCGTTACCGAATCGCAGGCAAAAGAATTCGCCGACGAACTTGGAATTCCGTTCATAGAGACGAGTGCGAAATCGTCAAAGAATGTAGAGGAGGCATTTTTGACAATGGCTGGAGAACTCATTCGTCAACGCGACGCACGAGGTGGAAGCAATGAAAACACGGGTATCGACTTGAACGGCGCCAAGAGTGCAGGCTCAAATTGCTGCTAGAGAAAGAGCCACCAAATTTACGTAGATTGCATTGTATTTTCTAGATTTACAAATTTATACTTTTGAATTCCAATTTCTGTTAAAGTGACGATCGGTGCAATCACTATGAAAGAAAGACTATAAGATTTAGCAAATGCTTGGGATTGATCCACCCGAGACGACTTTGGAGATTGCGTAGAGTATACCAAACGTGAAAGTGCTCAATATATACCACCAGCAAACAAGTCTCAAAACGTATGGAAACGTTTCCTCCCCGATCTTGAATATTCGTAATTTGACATCTGCCCACTACGTATTTCAAACAAAATAGAACCATACGTTAATTTCTTTTAGCGAAAAGTCATGCGAGATAAGAAACTAGTTGAACATCGTTGCACCAGACTTACCATTTCGTGTGACAAATTGATATTCAGGTACACATCTCTATCGTCGTCGTCTTTACCTCTAATTGCAACAGGTATCATATTGTGGGAGATGAAAACTGATACAGGGACTACGACGAAAGAGAGAGGAATCGCTAGCCAATGGAAAATGCCACCGTTTACCCACATTACTAGAGGTATCTAGCAACCGTTGATGTATGACATACAAATAGCAGATATCTTTGAGAATGCGACCATGGATGGAAGAATCTACGCGATTGCTTCACAAATGTCAATAACTCATTTTACTCACCGTCCACAAATGATGGCTAGAGGATATGCGGCTGAGCCAAGTGGTACCTGGTTTGAAGAGGTATTTGCACACTCCTATAGGAAACTTCCCCCTGAACAAAATGAGCAAAAATAACTTGTGTCGTTGAGCGTTGCGTACATCACAGAAGAAACTATTATGAAAATATCTCTGGCAAACCAGCATCGTGACCATGCCTCTTCGTTCATCATCGTACCCCACTTACATGAATAGATATCCAATAATATCGACATACCTGTCCATTCGCGATGACGGAACAAAATCCAGGGATTCAATCATGGATATAAGAATACAGCTACAGAAAGGAAGCAACAGAGAACACAAGACAATGGATCTGCCGCCGCCAACAAGAAGAACTCACCATAGTAGCTGATCAATCCCCACTGTTATACAAAATGCTTGTGATATTAGTGGTCGATGGAAACAGAAACTCAATGCCGAGCAGACAATTGTCGCCGAGCACATGAATGTTTGTTCGTAGAATACAACGTTGAACAAGTACGGTTTCGACTTCCACTGCAGGGCTAGCCGGATGGCAAAATACATGAAAAAATAAAGTCCCAAAAACGGCCCAACCCATTGTCTCCGTTGTATTAGGTGTGGAGAGACGGTACAGTCCTCTTGCAAAATCCGCGATGCCCTTTCCACAAGAACATCGTGGGCATAAAAGGTGGTCGTTATCAAAACGGTGTAATGGATGACAAAGGTGACGACCGGGTGGGCCCGTTCTTTGTGCTTCTTCGCATCCGGTCCTTCCTGAAATAGCCAACGCATATTGTTCAAGTAAAGTCAAAAGATTGACGGAAACGATAGTTGAGACACCCTCCAGCCCACTGTCATTCGATCTTGATTGATTATGATGGCCGATAAACAACTACTTTCAATTTTCAGTTTTTGTGTTGCGTGAATTTTCTCCCGATCTTCGAATCTTGTACGGCTAGAATCCCAGTCGTGCCTAGCATTATTAATTAATTTCCCTTTAACCCCAAACTATTAAAGATTTATTATACTTTTGGAGTGCACAGGAAAATAGGAAGTTCCATTCTAAGTCTTGAGGTTGGAAGAGTTGGATTTAGGGTTATTTTTTGGTTCATGGTCGATGACCGTCTTCGAGAATCGACTTTCATCTTTTCAAGAAACATTGATACAAAGCTGCACATTGGAGAAGAGAAAGTCGTCCTCTTTGAGCATCTGTATATCCCTACAACTCGTAGAACAAGACAACAATCATCCTACAGTTTATCACTGTCAGTGGAGACGGAACGGGTTCGTTTTGTGTGATTCTGGAAAGCATTGAAAATCGATATCATGACCGATTCGGATTACATTCCAACGGCCATGTCCACGTCCGCTTTGGAAAACAAGCTGAAGGATCTGAAAGACAAATCGAACAAGCAGAGTCAGGTTTTGACGGCGAAACTAGCATCCTCCCAGTCGGGACAGAATCTCCTTCACATTGGTACCAGCTTGCAGACACTTCCGCCCGACTTGCACACCCTTTTGACACAGCTGCACCCGGTCTTGTCCTGCACCGAAGCCACCGAGAAAGGAGTACCTCCAGCGATTGCAGAAGCTTGTCGAGTGCGGAAACGACATTCGGTCGGAAGAACGCAGAGTTGGGAATGCCAAAGAATGCGCTGGCCTGTACGAAGATTTGATTGCAGCAGAGAACCGATTGCGAAAGGATCCCTCTCAGACTCGAGAAAAAGTCGTTCAGTTGGGAAGAAGCGGATTCTTATTCATCAGGTATGTGTATCGCAACTAAAGTGTATTTTGAAAATCAATGCAATTGTCCAGAATTGTTGCCGGTTTCATTCTCACATTGTTTGACTCATGATACTCCGTAGGTTTAGTGGATCAGGTCTCGATGCTAGAACGATGTGCTCAAACGACACTTGTTTTTGGTAAAGGAACTTCAAGCCAGCAATGATATCGTTGCAGCTATGACAGCAACCAATGCCATCCTGAATAGCGATCCATCATCCAATAGCCTCCCTTCGATGAGAAATTCGCTGGACCAAGATTCCGAACGCGCACAGTTCCTTAATGAAATTGGCACCTCGAATTCGTCGCCTAGAATCCGATACTATTTCCGGCCCTCTCGTTCTGGACAGAATCCATCCTCAAGAGGGTGCAAGATCGAAAGCGATCCGAAAAGGACTCGGAAGAGAAAATTGAGCACACATTCGAGACTCCCTCTGAAAATGATTTGCAACTCATGATCGGGCATTGTATGCGAGGTCTGGCCCTGCTAGGAAGAGGTAAAGAGGTCGAAAATATCTTTGCCCGAGTGGCAATCATGCCTCTGATTCGTTCTAAAATATCCATTGGTCGTCTCGATGAAGGAGGTCCCTCGTGGCGAGTGTACCGGGCTCAAGTCATTGCTGGAAGATATTGTAGTTTCGGTGGCAGGTACATTTGGGCCAGTGTTAGAGCTAGCCGAAGTTATGTTTGATTTGGGAACGAAGGTGGAGGTTGACCTAATCACCGGTGGCGTTTGGGTTCCAATCGCTAACAGGCACTCATGACAGATGCCGGAATCAAGATGGCGATATTTTCTCCTGGGATTGCCAGTATTCTACAATCGAACTTATACCTGTCTTGGATAAGTTCTTATCGGAGCTAGCTTCTCGCTTGCTTGCATCTCAATGATGCTCCAATGCCGTACATCAATTGATGAGTCACCGACCGAGAAATTGTACTTCACTCCAAAGGTTTCCTGACAAGTCAGCGCGTCTTGCTCAAGAGCGAATCTACAGTCACGCCAAAACCTCAGAATTCTCCAAGAAGTGGAACCTTCCAATTTACTACCAACTTCGTTTTGGTGATTGCTGCACTCGTTTGAACAAAGCAATTGGAGAAACGAACAAAGGATGGATGGACTGCCGATGTATTTAGCGGAGATGCTGCCGCAGGTAATACGCTGAGAAATGATGTTGGGTTTGAACTCTCTTTCTTCCTTGAGCTCTACGACATACTTGCAAGGCTTGTGGAGACCCGACGTCATACTTCGCCCCCTTACGAATCCGATTTCTAAGAGGTGCCTGTCCAACTAATTGGAAGATCAGTCGCCTTCATTAAGAATGGCATGGTAGGCGAGCTTAAGTTTGGAGAAGATACGGATCCACCAAAGGGAGATGACAAGGTCGAAGGTCCAAGCTCCAGCGGCACCACTTGCGTCGAGCACTCCTTATTCCTGGGGTGATAGTGCTCCCTGATGTCGCTGCTGTTGCAGTGGGAGCTAGCAATCTTAGAGACATCCTTATCCCACGATTACGTTTCGACGGTTTGTAACGTGTTGGATTCAGAGGGAACAGCGAATTCAGAGATCCGTACTCTTGTATCGGAAGTTTTGAAGGATGCTTCTTCACAAATTCATCCGCTAGTAGAGACCGCATGGAATGAGATCATTGTGAAATTGATGATAGAAAAATGTTCGGGAGTACTTGGTGCAGTAAAGGGAGTCGTAGCGACGTACCGCATGACAAATCGTCCTCCGCCAACACAAGCTTCTCCATATGTTAAAACAATTCCTGAGGCCGCTGAAGGAATTTTCGGACGAAGTTTCTTTACGGATACCAGATTATGTTGGAAATAAATGGAAGATCGCAGTGCTAACCGAAATTACAAGTCGATACAGTGCCGCTGTGGAGGAACTTATTACGACTGTCCGACGAACCGAAGTTGCATTGCAGAACAGAAGGACGCGCCGAGTTGCTTCTGGAGGAGTTAGTGATGGTGACAAGGTCAAATTGCAATTGTACCTTGACTTCGAAGCATTTTGCAGGGACATGCAAGACGTAGGAGTTGATCCATCTTCTGTCACAGGAATAACCAAGCTAAAAGATCTGACGAAAGAAGGTGCTAGTATGGTTCAAGGAAAATAGGCATAGTAATATAACAGTAATAGATTCTCTTACAAAGTGTGATTGGCATATTCGACACCTAGTGTATTTGTAAATGTGCTGGAATCGTCTTCACTTTTGAAACACTGTTAGGGATACGGTTCAAAGTCAGATACCGTCCGAAAAAAATGTTGGCGTCTTGTCCGTCCGTCGACCGTGTTGGATGGAAACATGCCATCCGCTCTTTGCAAGAGACCGATTTTGTCGCGATACCTGCAATTTTTCATGATAGGCATTTTACACGTACAAACTACGAACATACGATACAATCCTACAAGATGCCAATTTAACTGCCCAAAATCCTTTAGTTGTACCGATTGAAGACACTTTGTGGAGTTGAGTCCAAGGAAGGTGTTAAAAGAACTTTTGACTACCATTCGAAACACATATTGCGATGGACGATAGAGGAGGTGGAAGAGGCTATTACAGAGGCGGCGGCGGTGGTCGTCACCGCCACCATCGAGGTCGCGGTAGAGGCCGTGGACGAGGACACCGCCACCAACCTTACAACAACAACCGAGGTCGCTACAATAACAATCATGGTGGTCGAGGCAGACGTCCTGGTAATCGATTTGGTGCCGGTTCCGTCGCTCAGCAAGATCCACAAGCCGCCATGCTTCGCCAGGTATCTTCCTTTGTCAGTCGAGCGGGAGAGTTGAAAAACATCCAACCTACTGCTGGAGAACAACAAGGACTCCAACTCCGCCCCGTGGTAGCGACTACAGCTGGCAATATCAACGATTTAGTCACTGTGTTGTGCTCCGAAGACAAACTAGACATGCTGTTCAAGTATCAACCAGCCTCCACGCCTGGTATCAAGACCTCGGAAAAGGTTGGAAACCTTGGTCATATGGTGATCAGCTGTGCTGCATCTCTGCCGCTGCAAACTCCGTGTTATGCCGCACTCACTGTTGCCATTAATGAACAAATTAAGGGATGCCAGTGGGAAGGTTTTGCGCACCGGTGTGTGGAATATGCTACTTTTAATTTTCTGTCGGACTTGGACACTGTCCTTGGCACGGGCAAGGATGTTGCACACGCTGCTTGCCGCATGAAACTTTTGCTCCGATATCTGGCAATCTTGGGGAAAATCGGTGTCGTGAAAGGATATGAAAACACTCCTGAAGGCACACCCGATTATAATAAGTTGTCAATCTTTGGTCTCTTGTCTGTTTTGGTACAGACTGCTAAAGTATCACAGGCACGCAACCTTCCTGTCACTGTCACCGACCTCCTCATATCGCTGGTCTTGTCGACTCTTCCATATGTGGTTGAATATGTCCCGCAAGACGCCATTGCAGAATTGATTCTCAAACCCATTGAAGCGATGCTTCAAAATTATAAATCGACCTTTACCCCTGGAACAGGATGTACGTCTATTCTACTGAAGGGTGAGCAGGACGACGGGGAAGAAATGGACGATGACGATGAGGAGGAAGAGGACGATGAAGACGATAGCAGTGGCCAGGTTTGTGACAGTCTTCAAGACTTGCTCAGAGTTTGCAAGAATCTGACAAGTGGTTCACGCTTCGCATTACCTTCGGATGCTCCATGGAAGGGATTGATTCGCCGCGTCACTCCCAACCCAGAAAGTGGAGAAACAGAGGAGACCCAGCCTGTCGCCTTCTCAGACGAAACAATGCACCTATCAGTGACAGCATCCAACGCTCTACGATTTCTTCTCGGTGGAGAAGGTGAATTCAATTTTGTTCCATTCAGTTTGGATGGTGTCGTATTTGGTCGCCTTCCAATTTTTGGGTCGGGACCCGATCCGGATGACGACGACGAGGATGCGGAGGAGGAAGCCATTAAAAACGAAGAACTGGAAGCATTCCACAAAAACTTTGGCCTCTTGGACCGTTTCTTTGTGGCCGATGTTATTCGTGATTGTTTGTTAACCCACGAAACCTACGTCAATGATACAGGATTGCAGCTTGGTAGCCCGAAGAGTGTCGCCGAAGAACTATTGAGTGTCTGCCACTTATTCGTAGGGGAAAACCCGTCTCAAGGAATTTCGTTCGCAGTTGTTGAGACATTGTTTGGACTCATCGTTCAGTCTCGCAATCAGTGTGCGCTGAGACGCACCTCTCTTTCGCGTGTGCTTCTTGAACTGACAAGGCTTCGTCCTCTACTTATTTCTCCGGCTCTTGCAATTGCAATGACCAATGCATTCGAGGATTACCTACCATCACTTGTGCCGATTGCGAGGGAAAATATCAGCAGCTGGTTTGCCTTCCACCTCACCAACACGGACTACCAGTGGCCAGCTGCATATTGGCAATTATGGGAACCATATGCTACGTCTAAGAAACTATCTAGTCGAGGGTCCTTTGTGAAGCGTACTATCCAAGTTATGGTTGAGAATGTAACGGATCCTAATGTTGTTATAAATGGGTGCCTTTCGAATACGACGGCGTTGGCAGGGGAATGCTTTCCCTCCGTCGAAAGCTCCATTTGTTGAATACGCCGAAGGAGATCCCTTTGCTCAATTTGAAACAGAAATTGAGAAGCAAGTGTGGGAACTAGAAGAAAACCCAGACACACTAGGCGATAATATTCTACAATATGAAATCAATGGTGCTCTGACCGCCACGAAAGGACGCTGGGTGAAGACAATTGCGCTAACAAGAGTGCTTGTATCGCCTTTGAAAAATATACAAAAAAGTCTGAATGATGTCATGTCCAAGAAGGAGGAGGAGGAGGATGGAATGGATCAAATGATCGATGATACACACGAGTCAAAAGACTATTACATAATTGTTACCGATGCCATTCAGAAATACGGTAGATCGCTTGTGAAAATCATGGCGAAAGAAGCTGAATCGTATGGGGATATTTCAGAGGGAGGGGCCTTGGCTCTTCGCAATATCGAGGAAGTCGCAAACTTCAATCCAAGCTTGCTTCAGGGATTGGTTTCATGTTTTGTCAACCACTCAGTCCTTGATGGCAATGCAATCGCTCGTTGGGCTTTGGGTGATTTGGGAGAAGCCGGAACGAGTGATGTCGTCCCAAGATGGTGGGAATTTGCTGCAGATGCCCTTGTATCAACAAAGCCTTCTGGGGAAACAGGAGGCATGATCGTTGACGGTAGTGCAGCTGAAGCATCTGCCGCAGCTGCTCGCCAACAGATTTTGGCGTACGCTACAAGGCGCGTGTGCAGTCTACTTGCCACCAACAATCAAAAGCGTCTCGATCCTGTTCAAGTGGATCTTCTTGAAGGCATGAAATGTGTTGCTTTTGAATCGAAGTCTCTTGACGGATCAAATGCGAATATTTTGCCTCTTGTTGATCTATGTTCTGGATCTGGAGGTTCCATGGCTGTGGAACTTCTTAAAAGCAGCTTAATGCAGCTATAGGCAATACAGTGATAGGATTACATAATGTAAAATGTATCGATGATCAAAAAGGATAAACTTTAAACTGTAGCAACGAAAGGGTTAAAATACAACATATCATTCTCTAAATTATTGGTCGAAAAGAATGTTTCAGAATTTAGGGGCACAATTTTTTGGTCCGTCCTTCGTTCTCTCCGAATCCACGACCTCAAGTGGGAAACGAGAAACCGCTGAATCTTATGGCTGAAGCTGAAAATCGAGGTTTGTGTTCACCGAAGATCCCAAACTTTGAGATCACCAACAAGCCATTCAAAAATACCTTGGCATAGATGAAAGCAGGGGTCATGATACCCCTGGATAAAAGTATCTTCCAATGGTGAAACAATTCTACAAATTCCTGGTGGATACCTACTAGCAAACTACTAGAAGCAATTAAAATTCGACGTCAAACTACCGCTAACTTTCTATCGAAGGCCACAAAATAAACATGACGATGTCAACATTGGCGGCCACGGAGAAACCAATCCTTCAGTTTCAGAAACTGATACTCGCCATGTCCCGGATTGACACTGTGTTGGAAGCTTTCTGTTCTCATTATCGAACGACCAAGGAGATGGGTAGCGATTCGTTGGGAGTCGAAAAACAAGATGACTTTGCGCAAATGGTGGAATTGTGCTGGATAGATGTTGGACCGTCAGACCGGTATTTCAAGCTACTCATTATGCGATTTACGAGACTTGTGGAACGAAATGGGGATATCATTGAATCTGATCTATTGGCAGATCTGGTTGCTCGGGCAAGCCTTATCAACACCGATGGTGCTCCCGATGATCTCGAATCGTGTTACGTATCCTTTTTTCTCCCGAAACCCGAGTCTAGCGAGGAACAGGTGCCGCTGAAGATTCGAGTGTTTCCTCATCACAATGATGTAGCTCTAAGACTCTGGGAGGCAGGAAATAGTCTCTCTGAGTTTTTCATATCCAATCCATCTCTTATTTCCGGCAAGGCATTGTTCGAGCTTGGAAGTGGTTGTGGGGCGACCGGACTTGCGATTGCGGGGTGCTGCAAACCTTCGAAAGTTCATCTCACAGACTACACCGAGGCGTGTATACTCAACATGGAGCATAATTTGTTGATCAATGAAGAATGGCTTTCTCATTACAACTTTGCACCGGAAAGAATTTCACAGGTACGTAGACCATTTCACCAAGAGAGAAATAGAGAGGCACCGGAGCTGCCTACTCGCTTTGCGTAGCTTCATTTCTTTCAATCTATTATCATCTAACCAAATTTGATTCTTTTTTAGGGTTATCTCGAGTGGGAGGCGTTTGTCAACAATTACACAGCGAAGAAGAACGGATTCGATAGCAAATCGGGCAGCGAGGAAAACGTTGGCGCATCGGCTGATACATACAAAGCCTTTACGGAAGCCGATATTTTATTCGCGGCCGACGTAATTTATGATGTCAATTTTATTGATCCTCTCATACAAGTGGTAAGATGCTTTCTGATGCAATCGCCATCATCGAAACAGGCAATTTTTGCATGTACAAAACGAAACCTAGCAACCTTCGAATTTTTCCTGGAAACGATTCGGAAGCATGGCATGACGTACATATGGATTGCACGAAACGAAGAGTGCGAATCGTTAACAAAGATTTTCGAAGGAAATTACGTCCAGAAACGATCTGACGTCCAAATATGTCGCATTGAGATATCTTCAATTCAAGAAAGTTAACGATTCCTACAACAACAACTAGGTCAATACACAATTAATTTTGCTTCTTTCATTTCTCTTCTCCGCCAGCAGTCCAACTTATCATCTACTTAGGACTCGCTAGCGCAGTCAGTAGCCTCCTATTCCATAGTGAAACTACCATCGTTTTTGACGGACAACATGGTTTGAATTCGGAAAGGCTTCGTTCCACTCTTTTCCAATCTAGTCCTCCTCTTCGTTGTCCTGTCCAAACCGTGTTCTTCTCCGAAACTTTTCATTCGGTTTATCGCATTTAAATCTAAGAATATGTAGCTACTTTTGATAATATAACTAAAGTTGCAAAGCGATAGTTGATGAATCTAGATCACTTTAGATACTATGATGTGCTTCTGTCATTCAAGGAAAAATTCCATAACCCAAGAAAATGAATTTCAATCATGAGTGAATTGGTAAACGTGACTCGTCAACTGTCGTTAAATGGGGTGTCTCATTTTTTCAGCATCGGTTGTTGAAAAGGAACGATTAACACTAAGGAAGTTCCTCGTCAGCGATTTGCAACTGTGTTATGAGCTGGTGGTTTGTGTATGTGCACAAAAACCAGCAGGTGTCGTCGCGTCAATCGGCGCAGAAAGGCAACTGTGATTCTGTCACAGAACAGGTATTTTCGGGCAATATTATTTTGCCACCAGGTCACCGCTGGCGTTTTCGGGATGCTGAGTGTTCAGTCCGGTTTTACTGTGTTAGCCGTCCTCTTCGTCTCAAATCACGGTCCACCAACGTTGCAGACCGTCGTCTGCCTTTTTCCACGGCAGTGTTCTCTCTGTAAGTCGTGAAGATTATGAGGGAGAGTGATTGAGTCATCTGTTATTGAAATGCTGAACGTAAATATTTTATTACCTCGAGTCGGTAAAATACAGGAATCATAAGCAACACCGCCGAATTTAAGAATAAACTTGAGATTGCGAAAACCGAATTCGATCTGTGAACACAACTTCTCCATCGGAACACGATGAAAGTGGTCTGAACGATAGCAGACTCCTCTCACAGTTTCCGTTATGGAAGAATCTATACGGCATTTAGCAAGTTCCAGGGAAGCCGGGAAGCCACTAACGATCGTGGTAACAGGATGCACAAGGTATGGCGACTACGAAGGACGACGTTGTTGGTGGGACTCACTCTGTTGATTGATTTTTGCATTTTGTCTCATTGGCAACTCACAATTGCAATCTCTCGCATTTTTCTATTCACAAAAGTGGTATCGGTCTACAAGCATGCAAAATATTACGTCTAATAACCCCGGACAGTCGGCTCTTTCTAGTAGCCAGAACGCGAGAAAAGGCCGCAGAAGCCGCGAAAGCAGTCGACTCCGGTGTTCGCCGACAGTGAGAACGCAAGCAGCAACAACAGCAGCTTCAGTAAATATATCCATTCACAACAATCGCAATCCTGCGCACGCGATTGCAGTACGAGAACGACAATTTTCCCTATGGTATGCGATCACTCGAGTTTCGATAGCGTCCGAGATTTCTGCGAAGATATGAAAAAAGAATTGCGATTACTCAGTGAGATTGAGGGATACCAAATAGGAATCGATGTTTTGTGCCTGAACGCAGCGGTACTGCTTGGTGAAGATTTGGAAGTTCAATATACAGAGGACAATTTAGAGCTGACGCTCCAGACGAATCACCTTTCTCCATTTTTGATCGCCAATAGTCTTACCGATTTCATAAACGTGGGGGCGAGAGTTGTTGTTACATCTAGTGGTCTACATGCGTTTGAAAGTTTTGGAAACTTTGAAGGTGTGGTGGATAAAAAAAGTGGAAAGATAGAGGACAGATTCCAGATGATCAATGGGCATCCTTACCATTACAAGAAATGCTATGCAGTCAGTAAACTTTGCAACGTTGCATTTTGCTGTCGAGCTCAATCCGACGGCTTCGACGAGCGAAATGCGAAGGCGATATGTTTTTCACCAGGCTTGATACCGACGTCAGGTCTATTCAAACATCAAAAACACTTGGGATGAAACAGTAGTGAAAAAGCATTTAATCGGTATGGGGGAAACTGAAGAGTGGGGAGGTCTCTTCTTAGCATGGATGGCAATTTCTGATGAAGCATCTCTCAAAGGGGGATGTTATTGGAAAGCCCCGTTCGGAATTTCAAGACGCGGAGGCAAAGTCCCCAACGATCTTGTCTTGGAATCATTGATTGAAGAGGTTACGAAACCTGAAAACACAGAAGAATTGTGGAGGATCTCGTCTATATTGACCGGGTGGGGCTGTCATCGAGGAAATGACACTTCGGGAAATTCAGAGAACGAACTTTTCATCGCTCATTCATGACGATGAATCAATTTTGTATTGCGATTTTCACCAACCAATATTGAACATGAATTATTTCTACAGCATTCAAAAAAATACAGCGAATAAACAATAGAACATGAAAATAGAAAAGATTTCGACCATATAATATTTACCTTAATCAATAAAAATATTGGTATTCTGTGGAAGATACAGCAGTCACCGATTCTAACCATATATGCACTTGAAGACGACTTCATGAATTCAAAACTTCTGCCTTGTTACCGACAGCTTTAATCGGTTCAGAAATTGACAATCCTTGTGCAAATTTTATAAAAAGATGCAAAACATATAGTGATAACCTGTGCCATTTTTAAGCATCCTCCTCGACAACAGCGGCTTCCTCGGCGGGCTTTTCAACACTTTCTTCGGAGTCCTCAACTTCCTTGGCAGGTTCTTCGGGAGCGGCCTCCTCCTCTTCGGAATAGGGAGACTTGATTCCGGCGACACTGAGAACCAAGAAGACCAAGTTGCAGCAACACCAGACCAAGAGACCTCCAATGAGTCCGTACGCGATGGAGTACGTGAGGGGCATAAGCATGATGGTAACAAAGGCCGAGAGACCGTCATCGATCTTAGTCCACTTAATCTGGCCAAGATCACGGCACATCAGAGCACCGACAATAACCAGAGCACCACCGGTGGCCCAGGCGGGGACACTGGAGAGAATAGGCGCGAAGAAGATCGAAATGAAAAAGTAGAATCCGCAGGTGAGCGCAGTGAGGCCGGTCTTTCCTCCGGCTTCGACTCCGGCAGCACTCTCGATGTAGGAAGTGATAGGACTGAGACCAAAGAGAGATCCAAACATGGTGGCGATGGCATCGACAGCGAAGGCCTGGCGACTCTTTGGGAAGTCTCCCTTCTCGTCGGAGATACCGAGAGGGCGAACAACGGCGAGCATAGTTCCGGTGGTGTCAAGGAAATCGATGAAGAAGAAAGTGACGAGGGCGACACCTGCTCCGCTTAGATCACCCGAATATTGGGCCCAAAGCTTGTCGAGAGGCTCAATCGACACAACCTGGCTAAAGTAGTCAAATTTGGCATCCCCAGCTGGAGTGTCTGGGAAGAAAGTGATGGCACTGTTGCGGAACCAAGAGATGACGGTCACAAAAACGATTCCGACAATGATTCCAGAGTTTCTCTTGTAGGCAAGCATAATGGCCATGATCAACATTCCGACGATACCGACCCATGTGGTTGCGCTCCACATTCTACCTCCGAGGACATCGCAGGTGTAGGAGTCCGAAATGACACAAATACCATCGTTTGCGCAGGCGTCGTCGTAGGCGACAAGCGGGGTACGGAATTCTGGAGGACATCCTCCAAGGGTGACGGCGGTGGCAACGTCGGCTACGACAATTCCCAATCCTTCTGCAGTCTGAAAGCCCAGATGAGCCAAAAAGGCTCCGATGGCTGGGGCAGTTGCGAGCTTGATAGGTTCGGGGATGAGCTTGGCGATGGTGAAACGAACTCCGGTGACGGCAAGGACGAAGAAGATGGCACCTTCAATCAAGACAGCGGTTCAGGGCAGCATCGAAGGCAATGCCTCCAGTACCTCTCCACCCGACAACGTTGTAGGTGAAGTAGGCATTCATTCCCATACCAGGGGCGAGGGCGATAGGGAGGTTAGAAAGGAGACCCATGAAGGATGCAGCCAACCATAGATCCAATGGCGGTGGCCGTGACATATTGACGCTTGATTTCTTCGAGACACTCTTCGTATTCCGGGGCAAAGATGTTGCCATCGGGAGCAACGCAGGATCCTCCAGAGTCGGCGAGAATGCGAGGGTTAATGGCAAGAATGTAGGCCATGGTCAAAAAGGTGGCAGTTCCGGCCTTGATTTCGGTAGTGAGGGTGCTCTTGCGACCCTCGAGTTCGAAGAACTTTCCGATTTTGGATTCAGCCACGCTGGTGTTGAGGTCGTCGAGAAACTTCATCTTGATTGATGTTGTTGATGATATTGCTATCGATGTAATGTATGCGTTGGAACTTGCAGTTGTTACCGTTTGGCGCTAATGCGATCTTTTAAGCAAAATGACAAAATTATGAGCGGGGGATCATAGCTGCAAGGCGGTAGTTGTAAGAACGACTACATGTCGGAAAAGAAAAAGCGTGTGAAATCTACTGGCTTTCTACATGGATATTTTGAGAACATCGTGTCAGATTGATACTCCCTTTGTGAATTCGAACAAAGTGTCACTTGTACTTCTCAAAAAACAAGAAGAAGGGAGAACAGATCGTGAAAATGCCGGCTTCCGAAGAGGCAAGAGTTGCGGAATGTACTTGTTTACAGATCGGAAATTTGTCCAATTTGGAGCCTGATAAGAACAAATTTGAGGTTTTCTTTTAATGGCGCTTCCCAAGTGTTCGGGTGTCTTAGCACTATGCTGTAAGAAACAAACAATTAGCGTTCAACCAAGTGCCATCGACACTTCCAAAAGCGCTCAAATTGTATCACTCCAGCAACGTGTAACGGTATTTGATAAAGAATTCTGTCTATAAGGAAAAACAAAAAAGTCCGAAGTGTCAAAACTGCTTATCATAATTGTATGGTAATTCATTCTTGTCATTGAACGTGCCTGCTCATTTCTTCAAGCAGGAGAGAACATCATTATTGCGTCATTTTTTCTTCTTACCATGAACCTACCGCGATGAAATTTTAATTATGTCATCGAACGTCGCCGGCAAGACAAAACTGAAATTAGGGCTTTTTTATTGAACGCGGGAAGTCCAATCTCTCATTTTTTTCTCATGGTCTCGAATCGAATTTTTGGTTTCGGGGGAGACTTGTGTTTTCATTGATTTCCTTGAAAACGTCGTGCATACAGACAGACGGGCATTTTTTCCCGATTGTGACTCGTAGTAGTCCATTTTTTCTTTTACCTCATTACTCATTTTCATGCTTGTAGTACATTCACGAACGTCGATTTCTCGTTTGGGACGCGTCTCTCCGTTTGTCTTTCGCTCCGCTACCTTTTCGATCCGGCCTTACTTACCACCGCGGCTTTATCAACTCTCTGTCTACTATCTCGTAGTCTACAACGATACATCTATTGAACCAGTAGCAATAAAATTTAACCATGGTATGTATCCGAATTGAAAAGCAGACGAAAACGAAAGCAAAATAGATGCCATGGGGTGATTGTCGATATCAGATTGTGTAGGACGGTGTCGGAGCAATGCAGCATTCCCCCGGGGCCGTCGTAAAGATGTCGGACAGTCACACCGTAGTGGGTCGATCGAAAGAGTTGATGAAGTCCATGATATTGACTAGAATAGAACGAAGTGCTAATGATGTTGTCTGCTTTTCTGCAATTGTTGCTTCCGTAATTTACAGGGTGTCCGTACGAAGACCGTTAAGAAGAGTGCTCGCACTATTGTCGAGAAATACTACACTCGACTCACGCTTGATTTCCACACCAACAAGCGTATTATCGATGAGGTTGCTATCCTTCCTTCGAAGCGAATGCGAAACAAGATCGCCGGATACACAACTCACTTGATGCGAAGAATTGCCAAGGGACCCGTCCGAGGCATCTCCCTTAAGTTGCAAGAAGAAGAGCGCTGAGCGCAGATTGGACTTTGTCCCTGAAGTTTCTGCCCTTGAGCAAGAAACAATCCAAATTGACCCTGATACACGAGACATGCTCGAATCTCTTGGATTCGGAAGCCTCAACGGAGTTGCCGTCAACCAAGGGCACCGCGATTAAGGTGATAATTAATCTTTTAACAAAACTCGACTGAATTTTTACGAGATCTAGCGGAGGAAAACATCACTAATAAAATTGGGAATAGCTAATATTACAATCGTTGTAACAGGACCACCTCCTCATAGCTCAACGAAAGAAAGCCTCCAAAAGGACCTGCATCGGATGATTGAGAGTCACCAGGAGAAGTCGATGCCATCAATGCCGTGGACGAATCGACCGATTTCTTTCATGTTCATGGATGCCAGCCGAGGTTCCATCTTTTGTAAATCGTGGGCATTGCCAAACTATGTAGTGAGGGATATCCCGTTCCCCAGTTTCGTTCGCAGAACATGTTTGATCGTCGTTTCCTTCTGCATCGTTGCAGTAGTATGTTTGCTTCACAAAAGAGTCTGGATCCTTAGAAAATGCGTCACTTTCGCAATCAATAGTAGGGTTTTTCCTGCAGTCTGGACTACAATCGAGATACCACGGCTCAAACTTTGTAGGCGGATCGTGTAAATGACTCAAAAGAGGCGTGGAGTGGCAACCCATCAAGGTAGTGTACCCGAACAGGATCGCTTGGTGGATTCCGGGTAGAAGACACTGCTTTGAGTATTGCTCTGTTCACTTCTATCGGTGCTCGCTGGTGGAATAGACCTAGATACAGAATGGCTACAACGTTGGGCACTGCGCATGCAAGCACAAGCTGCTTTTTCCGTGATGGACTAACGTCGTACACAAGATTCTGTATCCTCGTGCCACAGAGTAAGCAGATCATCGGGAAGGATAGGCAGGAGAAAGCGAAATTCCTTGTGTTCCGAGAAGGAATGAGCGACGACGTAGCAAGCAACTACTACCCAGACCTTGCGTTTTGGTCGATCCCATGTACCAGAGAACAAATCGTATATCAATACCGGAAAAAGAATCCCAGATAATGCAGGAACCCCCGCGAAGAAATACCATAGGAAGGGATGGGTTCCATACAAACTACCGTTGCCTGCAAAGTGCGAATGACAAAAGGGTTGAAATGGTGAATGCAGAATAGTAGAATCGAGAGAACGCTCTCGAAGTACTTAAGGCGCAAATGTGAATATCGTGTCTTGCGTTCTTACCTTGAATCACGTTGAAATGAAAGTTCCCGAGAACTGGTATCGCCCAGATGCCGAACATGACACGATCTAGAATTACAGTCGACAGGAACCCCAGGAATCCCGCAAGAGCACACACGAGAAATAGATAATGGATTGGCTTTTTTTGTTTGACGGGCAAGAATAATTCCCATGGGAATGTATGCCGTCAAACATGTGAACCTGATGGAAACACATATTCCCCCAAGAAAGAAGGCAAACCAAGCTCTCATCATTGATGTATTCGAAGAATTCACCTTTTCTTCGGGTGATAGAAACGCCTGCGTTGATACCGAAGAAACAAGAATATAAAAGGTTGGATATGAGCTTTGTGTGGGTGTTTGTTATCAGCGTCTCGGTGAGTAACGTTCGAACAAATCGACTACTTGTAACTTACCGGGCTGACGAGTGCAAAAGACAGGGACAGCAATACAGTTTCGAGGGAATTGCTATATGTTCGGGTGAGAGTATAAGCATTGAACCATGAGCTGAGTTGGCAGAAGACACACCAGAAAACAGTGTTCAGTCTTCTGCCTCGTCCTTCATGCTATCCCTTCGAATCCTCTTTCGCCGATTTCACCATCCATTTCGACGCATACCAAACCTGTCCAGTCGGTGGCGGCAGCAACCAAAATTGCATTGATAATCAATGGCCCTCTCGACACCTATCCACGATGAATCCCATCGAAATTTCTTGAGTATCGCGTAAAATATCAACGTAGGGAGAATGGATGCAAAGGATCCGCACCGGACCTTCCAAACCAAATAGAATGAAATCGATCATCGGATGACTCCAGTCCTCGTTATCACTGGACGCCGCCAGATGGGGCTTGCCGCCTCCGTTTCCATTCCCATGTCAATCCAGGACAAGAAGAGTCTCGATCAAAGCTCGGGTCATCTCCAAAAATGTAACAATAGGACGGTTCTAGGTTCTGCCAGTATTCGTCGGGATCGAATTGGGATTGAATCAAGAAAACGTTCGCGATCCGAAACGCGGTGAAGAATAGAAATAGTTTGAAAGACATGGTCGGAATTCTTCTTTCGTCGTTTCAGATTGCTATGAAAAACCTCCGTTTTGACGACGTTGTGGTAGAAATCGTTGACTCTCCTCCTCCAATTCTATGTCCGCTTTCGATTCGATTGGGAATTGTTCAATCACTGCCAGATTCATTCATGCATTTCGAGAATGTCACATCGTTGAATCCTAACAAGGATAGGGTTTTGAGGCGTAACACAAAAAAATCGATTTCCTGCTCAGCGCGCGCTATTTCCCCGATTGGACCATGTTTTGGGTTCATCCTCGACTCCTTTCCGATTTGTTTGCGATTTTCGCTTTCGTACGATGGTTAGACGGGATTCCGATAAATCAGACACGTAAGAAATGGTTTTGCGGTGTCACAAGGAAAATACAGATTTAAATTTGTTCTGCCTGCCCGTCATCGGCAATGAAAATTGAGAGCTTAGGAGATTTGTTAGATTATTTCATTTAAGATTGTTCGGTCTTCACAGAAAAAGCTGGCCGAAAGGAATAAATCCAACCCCACGACGTACGAACTGCTTGAAAGCAATGCGGAAGGAGATATATCCATTGTTGGTGACAAACGAGAAGGGTTGCCAAATTCAACGTCATATTCTTCGAAATCTTCTTGAAAGAAGCCGTCGCTATACATCAAGAACATAGAAGACAGCCAACATGACATATTTATATTACAAAGCCGTGACGGAATGGAGTCGCCTGAGAAGCGAGTTTGAAGCCCTTCAGAGCGAGAGCCCCTTCTGGTTTGAGAGCTCCGGCGAATATCAGAAGGTCTTTCTGGCGATGGCAGCAACTGCGGCGTATTGTACAACCATCTGGATCATCTCCTTGCATGTTTATGGTAAATACTTTGCAACCAAGGAGACACCATACGCGTTGAAAGCAAAAACATGTTACCAGATGACAAACATGTGCTTCAATGGCGCCATTGGTGTCTTGGGAGCATATTATTATTACTCGGTCCTGCCAACGTTGCCCGCTTACAACGACGCCACAAGTAGCATCGAAAGGATATCGGGCTTGTTCGACGAATTCTATCTCATGCCAGCCATGCAACTCGGATACCAGTGTTGGTCTATTCCGATTGGAACCTTTTACGTAAACGAAAGCAGAGAAATGATCCTCCACCATCTCGGTGTGGTTTTTGCGGCTTCGTGCGGTGCATTCAGTAACTTTGGGTTTCGGTATTGGTTGCCCTTCTTCTTTGGCGTTTTCGAACTCAGTTCTGTGCCATTGGCAATCATGAATACCTTCAACGATCATCCGGAAGCGGGCAAGAAGCACCCAATTTTGAATCTTGCATCCCGGGTGTCTTTTGTGGCTAGCTTTTTGTACATTCGTGTTTGGAAGTGGCTTCCGGTTGGCCCTCTTTACATGCGAAATAATTTCTTTCTTTTCTTGACGACGGGTTTTGGTGCCACAAAACTTTTCGTCCTGCTACAATTTCTTTTTGGAGTATACCTTGGATATCTGCAACTCTACTGGGCAGTAATGGTTATCAGATTGTCTCTTGCATTCGTGTTTGGGAAAAAGAAAAAGGAGTAAATCTGATTCTGACGAAACTGGGTTTCGCAAGCATATTGCGCTGTTTTTATTAAGTTGGAACATTTCCTTCTAATGCAATAATATTCATAAAAGAAAACGAGTCACCTAAGTTCCAATAGTATATGGTTTCGTAGTCGTAGTGAATTAATTATGGTCGTGAGTTAAATGTTTGTATGCTTAGATGAGAAGGGAGAACGATGATACTCGACTGCGTCCAGGGCTGAGTCTCTTCGTGAATGCGGTTTGGCATGAAGAGACATGAGTGAATGATCGACCATGTCTGCTCGTGAGACACATTTTCATTTCATCTCGTTTGTCTGCATCGTCTCCTCTTGTTCCTACGTCAGCTTTGGGAAGATTTCGTTTCAGCACAGAATTCACCCACTTGTGAAGTCGTTCTGTCTTTCTCTTGGGTATCTCCGCCACTAGCAGGACCAAGACGCGATTGGACGCGTTTCCTTTTGATATAAAAAGTCTTGAAGTGCAACATCGTTACCGCCACCGATTATCCTTAACACATCACCGCGTGGCCCATCGGCGACATTTTTGTATAATTCGAGGAGCTTTTTTATCCAGCTCAGCCTGGAGACAATTGGAGTTGCAACTTGGGTGACTGGAGTACGAAATCAATATCTAAATCCAACCTCTTATCGAGCTCCTTCACGAGACTTTCCTTTACTCGATTTGGAAGAACACTGCTTTGTGAAATTTCTTCCGATAAGCGTGAGCGGAATCCTTCGGTATCTAGGATCCGAGATTTGAGTATATTAGCCGCCATAACCCTGCGGTCCTCGACATCTTCTATCAAATGGGGGTAGCGTAATCTCAATGCCAGCTTTACTGGACGATAAAGCTTCGGCTCTCAACTCGGCCTCTTTTTCTGGGATGCTACCAGCCGCTGCTAACCGTTCAGTAGCTGCTTCCCAGCTCAATGCGTGTGAATACTCATTACTCATTGGCTCCGGAGAATGAGTGAGGGCATAGTAGAGATTTCCAACAAATTCTTCTTTGTTTGAATAGATCAGACAATTTGGAAACTGTGCGAAGAAATCGTTCGACGGATGGGATGGTATCACTACAAACTTCCCCATTCCGAGCGCTTCTGCAACTGTTGTGCAGAGCACTTCGCTGGTGGATGGATTGATAAAAATCTGCAGAAACAAAATGCGATGAGATCATATCGATCATTTACCACGAAAATCTTCGATGAAAATTCTTACCTTATGCGTGAATGCCAACTCGGCATGATCGATTGGTCCATGGAAAGTCATATTGACACCAAGAGAGTCTTTCCTCTTTTCTGCTGCTTCTTTGTCAGGCCCCCCACCATACATGTCAACTTTAAGCTTAATGCCCGCCGTTTCTTCGGCATACTGAAGAAGGTCCATTAACGAACCAATACCCTTCGACCAAAGCATTTTTCCGATAAAATAGACTGCTGGATCTGCTTCAGATCCAAAAATAGGATCTTTGTCTGGCGAGGCTTTTATCCGTTGGCCCACCTCTTTTCCTGCATCGAGGAAAGTACCTCGGATTCCATGCACGTTTTCAATCAACTCTTTTTCTGGAGCAAATTGTCCTAGTGTTCCCGACAGTTTAATTATTCGGTGACAATGAGCTCGGCACATCCAAGCACATAAAAGACGCATCCCGGGTGCCCGAATGAATGCTGCTGGTTGTTCCTGTGCATACACAAAGTAATTTGTATGGATGATTCCCACAACGTGCTTGAATTTGTCCGTCCAGGAGTCGCCGGGTGCACGATACCAATTCAAGTGCTCTGGTTCTTCTAAAATGCAGATGTCAACATCCTCTTTGGGTATAAGGGCTGTGATGTCACCCATGGAGTACACTGAATTCTCTGCTTTGTTCTGCCAAGCCGCATACCACTTTATCTTCAATTCCTCACTTGGTATAGGCAACTTTGCCGAATCACGAAGCCAATTACGAATATATGTTTCTTGTTCTTCGGGTGTTTCGAATAATTTGTTCACGCCATACACTTCTTTTTGATCTTGCATTCTCTTCCAGCCACGGCAACATTAATGTCACGCTTCCACCTGCTTCACGGCGTCCAATAGTCATGTATGCGGCACGCAAAAGAGGGATTGACAGCCTGTACCTGTCATCCAGGGCAACGCGGCTGTAGTTACAATCAATATGTTTTTGGACTTTTCACCAATATCGGTATGTGGAAGAACGTCTTCCCCGTCTTTTCCTCGCAGGCAGGAACGGGCAAGCTAATCGATCCTTTCTTTGAACCATTCTTCTCTTTCGTGTCATTATGAATCTTGGTAAGAACCACTGGTGGTGTCATCTTTGAAGTGATTGACATGAACCTTTGGTTCTTCAACCTTGGATTCCTCTTCTTTGTTCTCAATCGTAACTGGCGTCTTCAACTTTTCGGCGTTTCCAAATTGTGACATTGGGTAACCCTCGTTTTCGGATTCTATTTTTTCCATATACTCCTGAACATCATCCGACCAATCTTGTAGCATTCTTTCCCAGGATGCGAACCCCTCGAAACGAGGAGTTGCTTTGGCACTCTCAGAATCCGAAGTGCTTGTTCGTATCTTGTTCCATTGTTGCAGTCGTTGTTTTTCGTTTTCACATCCAATTCAACTTTGGTTGGTTCGTTCAAAAGTGCTCTCCAACGTCGAAACAGATTTATCTCGTCCATTCTCTCATCGGCATCATCAGGAAAACGACCTTGGAACTGCCAAGTTCTTAATCTCTTGCAACGCTTGTCTCCACTGATCTTTCGATGTGTTGCTGCTTTTGGAAGATCCACCATTCTTGGATTTCTTGATGGATTCTGCCAGACTCAGAAGTTTCAGATTTTTGCTAGTTTTCATTCAATTCAAGCAACGACGGTGGCGCTGATGACGGTTCTGTTGGAACAGTTACAGCAGATTCTTCAGGAGCAGAAGGCAGAGTATTGTCCCCGTCTAATGAATCTCCCGATATTGTAAGAAACACATTTCCAAAGAGCATCAACCGCAAGACGGATGCTAGGAGGTTGAATCTACAAACATTCATTCTACGCCCAATGAACCATCCAGGTATTCTTCCAATAGTTTTAGATTGCAGTGAAAATGATTCAAATCTCTAGTAGCAAGAAGATAATCGTAGTGCGTACTTGATGTATTGTTGTAAAGTAATTGGAGGAACTGTGTATTGGTGCGTGTTGTTCGTTCCGTTCACAGCTTTCTTGATTAATTTTTTCTTTGGTCGAATCGTTCTTCCGATCGCACATGAGAGATATTCGCAATCATCTTCTCTTCAACAGCTGCACGAGAAACGCGTTCACGTAATTAATTTTTTCGATATTTTTTTTTTCTGACATCAAAATCGCAAAGATGTCACTGGTTTTCAGTCCTCACCACGACATCGGTATCCTACCAAAATTCAAAAACGTTTCCATACAGTACGTCATGATAGTCGGCGCACAACCAGCGATTTGAAAAATGAGAATCGGGGGAACAATACAGTACACGCGGATGTTGTGGGAAAGTATTTTTTGAGTCCCGAAAGTCTGGGACTAACCTTCAGATTTTGCGCGAGTTTGGTCTCAACGGTCACAGCAAGGGTCAGGAATTCACGGAAAAAGACTCGCTGAAAGAATGCATCAATCATTACCCTTGTCGTCAATCATCCGATCGATCACAATTATCGCAAACCAAAAAGTCATTTGCAGATTGAAAAAGGAAAGAAAGCTATTGATCTTAACAACAAAAAGCCATGTCCGCAACACTCTTACCAAAACCCGTCGTTTTTTGCGGCCCCTCGGGAGTGGGAAAGGGAACTCTCATCGAGATGCTCATGAAGCGCTTCCCGAACGATCAATTTGGTTTCAGCGTCTCCCACTACGACGAGAAAGCCTCGCGAAGGAGAAGTCGATGGAACTCACTACAACTTTACAGTCCGTGGAGAAGATAAAGGAGGAAATCGCCGCCGGAAAATTCGTCGAGTACGCAGAAGTTCACGGGAACTATTATGGGACAAGTGTCGCTGCCGTCGAAACCGTTCAGAAGCAAAACCGCATCTGCATTCTGGACATTGATATTCAGGGAGTCATGGAGGTCAAAAAGTCCTCGTTAGAACCTCTCTACTTCTTTATCACACCTCCATCGTTGGAAGAGCTGGAAAAGCGATTGCGTGGGCGAGGCACAGAGACCGAAGAGTCCATCAAGAAGCGACTTGCAAACTCCAAGAAAGAGATGGAATATGGTCACCAAGCTGGAAATTTCGATAGGAATTTTTGTCAATGCCTGGCTTGAAAGAGTGCTTTGAGGAATTAGCGTCCACGATCAAGGAAAACTATCCCGAGCTCGATGAGGTTGCGCCAGATGATGAGCAAAAGAACTGTACGTCGAATTGCATAATATCCTAACTTCTTTGTGGCGAAACGCTTATTTTTCATACTCTTGGCAGGTGCGCTCGAGTTCTAGTGACTATTTGTGATCAACTGTCGAATCAAAGTATCTTATTTCATTCCATTGCTACTGCTTTACCCCAGAAAACGAAAGAAACCTGCTACTTTGAATTGGAAGGGTTACGGTCGGTGATTTTGCTCTAAATGATGATAATGTAATCTTTGAAAAATCTATCGTGAATGTGTCAATATAATATCGTCTTCGGCATGCGTTGTAGATGTTCATGGATATTCCAACAGAAAGGACGTGTTCGTAGCAACTCCGTTCCAATTTTCAAATTCAATTTTCTTTTTCGCAAGGGAGAATGGAATACTGAGCCACCGTGTTCTTTGAAAATCTCCTCCATTTCGGGCAATGTCTTGACCAATTTCCAACTCAACTTGTTTGAAGCATGCTGCATAGTTGCACTGCTCGAAACCAATAGCTTTGAACAAACGAATAGAGTTTGTGTTGTCTTCGTTGATTCGGCAAAAGAATCGTTGAATTCCAAGCTTCGTTGCCCCGTATAGGAGCATTGCACAAGTTGCTGCGCGTCCCAACCCTTTGCCTTGAAAATCTTTTCGGGCTATCATAATGTCGACTTCGGCCTGCATCTGTGGTTCGGAAGGCGTCGTTTCCTGTGATGTTCTTTCCACCTCCTTGATTTGGTCTGTATCCGAATCATCCGAATCGTCAATCTCGCTCAGAAACAAATTCACATCCCCAATCATTGCCTCAAGGTTTTCCTCAATGACGAATTCGGTTTCACTGCTTGCCTCGGTTTCTGTTGGTGCTTCGAACTGACAGGCGTCGGTGGCATGTACAATAAAGGTACATTTTGTTTCATCCTTTTTCCACGATTTTTGCATGTCAATTTCCTCTTCGTACGAAAGCGGTTCCGATCCAGTTGCTTCCAATAGAGCTGGGTCTTTCATCCACTCATGATACGTGGGGACATGTTCTGGCCCTACAAAATGGATCGGTAGCAAACGGAAAAGAAATGAGAAAGAATTCGTTCATGTCGTCGTCAGGAATATCTCGAAAAAACTTACGATACGGGACCAAGATAACTCTCTTCCCGACTAAACAAGTATCATAGTTCAGTTTCATCGTTGTCGGGTGAAAGGATATGAAAGTTACTTTTAGTCAACCATGTGACCTTTCACATCACCATCGCCACAAGCATAGAATTCAGCTTTCTCTTGAATCTCACCATTCGAAGTTTTATGAAAAATCTCCACTCGCCGTCTGTCCATCCCTCGTCAGCCTGTCCTCGGTGACATACTTGAGACTATATAAGTTCCTCGTCACAGATCGGATGCTTTGAAGTTGATCTTGATCGGAATTTCTGTTCTCAATGAATCGATTACCACTCTGATTCATAAAGTACACATGAAACCTGATCTCTGTCTTGATTGTCTTGCGGAGGATGCATGAGATCAGTACAAGAAACGAAATACAGCTCCTTTCGGTATTAAAATCTTCCCGGGCATAATGACGGGGAGCATCGTCCGCAAATTCGTAACATTATGGTGCTTCGTTTGTATAGCGCCGAACGATGGATGGGAGATGAAAGTCTCGCCGAAGAAGACAAAAATTGCACAGAATCCGACAAGGCGGACCGCATTACCAATGATCTTCCTCGCGCCATTGCTCCCATCCGCAGCTACTAAAGCGTTGGATTCCATCGACAGTGAGGAGCAAACGATAACATCACTTCAACAACAACAACAACAACAACAACAACAACAACAACAACAACAACAAGATTCAACTCGACCATTTGTTTCTGCGGCTTATGCTAAAAAGGAGTTCACCAATTCGATTATCGCTTCACGAGATACAAATATTTCGCCTGCGGAGGTTTACGAAACGATAAAGAGATTAAAGAAAGGCGAGAGGTGGATCGGCAAACGCTCGTGCACTCGATGTTGGAGCCGGGGCGGGTGTCAGCACACAAGTAATTTTTCAGGAACTTGGCTACTCGAATATTGATGCCCTCGATTGGAGTGGTGATGCTTGGCGAAATAACGTCGTCGACGGTGGATACTGTCCGCCTAGTGTGCATTTTTACGAATTGGACGACGAACGATTTGTCGAACAATGGAAGAAAGACAAACTCGAAAAAGTACGACATTATTGCCTTCAATTTCGCAGTCAACAGAGACAAGGCCCTATATTTTTCCAAAATTCTTCTCAAAGAAGACGGATTGCTACTTGCGCCTATCAATACACAATCGGATTATTGGTTGAAGCAAACGTATCAGCTAATAGATGCAGATGGCAAAGTAATTTGGTCCGCAGGAGATGTTGGAGCTTGGAGCGTACAATTTCAACCCGACGTGACTACAAGATACATGTCAAGGAGTGTGGTGCAGTCCATTCAATGGGTTTCAAAAGCTACGCCGGTAACAGGCGAAATAGAATGATTCATTCCAACCCTATCTCATGATTTCATGGATTCAATTTTTTGTCGATTTTATTTGTCGTATCTTGATTTGCGTCCCGACCAAACATCATCGTCGCAAAACTGATGAAACATTCTTATTTCTTATCCTTTCCCGCATTCCATTTTGATTGTTCTTCTTTCGTAAATGTTTGTCCATTGTCGCGATTCGTCCAATACGTATATCCCGCAACGCCAACAATTGCTACAAGCCATGATGCTGCTTTACCTTTCTGTTTTCGAAAAGACCATAGAAAATTCTGACGTTAGCATTTCTTCTCATCGTAAATTTATGTCATGTTATAGCAATGATTTGTTCTTCAATCTCGGACGAATTGATTGCCGTATCGTCCGCCCGAGAGTGAAAACACATCCAAGCCGTCACCGCCGTGTATTCAAAAATAGTGATTTACCTTTCCCAAGCCGGCACTGAATAGAGTGTTTGGGTCCACCTTCTTGTTCATCGTTGCAAAAGGAATTGAAAACGAGTCAAAGATGCGAATTAGTGTAGTGAAGTAGAAGTTGTAGTCTACAAGAACTGAATTGAAGTGGCAACAATTCGAGAAACTTCACTTCGACCCCTTTTCACCCTTTCTCATTTGAATCTCGGAAAGCGGAATCTTTTACACGAGAGAAGGCTTCCTTCGACCAGTTCATAAAAGCACGAATTAACTCTAACCCTATTATTTGTTTACACAATGCTGCGCGAAATTCGCGCATATCTCAGCCTTGGCCATTCCAGACCACGATTGTCGTATTTCGGCAGGATTCAATCAAAACTCAAAACTCTTCCTTTTTCATCAAAATCGACAAAAGATTGAGATTGATTGATTGATGTACCGTCTGTCGACCATAAGACGGAAAGTACAAACATACTTTTATCACCCAACACTGGAGGAAAGCAGACAGGGGATATATGATCAAGAATAATGAAAACAAGGTTTGGCTCTGACGACAATTGATCGGTGACACCATTTAATTCAAATAGGAAGGAAAAGTTTCGATTTCAATTTTGGGTTCTGCTTCCTTTCCAAAAACGATGACGGAAGTATCTACATCTCGTTTGATCTATCGCTCACTGGTAATACATCGCAATCGCCAACATCGATTTCTTTTGGAACACAACAGTCGAACTTTCACCACTGGTTTCGTTTCCAAAAAACGTGCTTTACCTCTCGGTGGTAGATTCCAATTTTCCAAGAGAGCAGATTCTTCCCATCATAATCGGTTCTTTGCCAGATGCTTATCCGACCTTCACGATCTTAAAACCGATATCACAAGTGATTCAATCGATGATGCACCTCATATTGCTCCCTCTCTTGAATTGTCTTCCGATGACAGCGTTTTATCGGGCAGCAGTGATTCATTCGAGTTATTTTTGGATGCCTTTCCACGATCGATTAAAGACAATGTGAATGGAGTCATTTCCAAAGTCGATGTTGGGCGGACAAGTATTCGAAATCGATGGCAAGGAATAGTACGGAAAGAAAAAGAACGGCATCGTCGTCGCAACAGAGCCAGGTCCAATACAAGACGCTTTGACCGTGCAGAACGATCCATTCAATCACAATGGGACGACGCATTTCGGCGACGTGGGTTCTATATCATTCCCAAGTCACTCGGAGAAGAAGAAATCACAGAACCAGCCGTTGATATGGTTGGAACTGCCGAAGAGCTTTCGCAAATTGATGAAATCGATGAGTTGTCTCACGACGACATTTATTTGTCACCGATTTTTGGGTTTCAAGTGAATCAGCAGACATCTTCGATCGACTTCGAAACTGCACTGCCAATGGAAGGAACTGAAGAGTATGGGGATCGAACAAACCACATTGAAGTTCAGCGTTTGCTTTCTAACAGCGCAATCGACGAAGAAGCAGTGGATAGAATAGATCTGCATAACAATGCTATCTTCGAAAGTATTGCGTTGTTGATTGCAATGAGACGTGAAGACTGGCGAAAATACGACTCGAGTGTGCACTCGAGTGCAGATGGAAACAACAGCATTCTGGCTGATGACGAAACAGACACAGAGAAGGAATCTGTTGACGATGCTACAAATCTGAATTCCAACTACGACGATGAAAACAAAATTCGGGAGTTCTTGCGACATGTCATGGATCACAAGTATGTTCTCAAGACATCAGACGTGAACCTTTTACTGGCACACCTAGTGACATCCATAAATGATGATAATCAGGAAATTGCAGATAGTTGCTTGCGAATTTATAAAGAGATGAAAATGTTGGGAAAGAGTGGACAACATGATGGCGGTCCTGATTCTACAACATATCGCCTTCTCATTCTAGCGTTCAGTAGACGATTTCAAGCAATGGGCGAAGCATTGAAAATCTCACAGGAAATGGTTGAGCATTCCTCAATTGATATCAAACCAGAACTTTTGAACGAGGCGTTGATCGTTTGTCGTTCCAAAACGGAGCTGAATGTTGCACGATTACTGATGGATTCTGCGATACGCAAAAATCGGATTACGATGAACGCTGCTTCCTGTATTATTTTCACAGAAATGTTGAAGACCAGAAAGCTGGAACAAGAGGCAATTGAGGTGTTCCGTCGCATCAAAGAGGTAAGAAGATTTCTTGACTACCTATTTTCATTCGTACCCATGTATAATTTTCAATCAAAGTGAATGTCTGAAACAAGATCTCATTCACCGTCGGTTCTTTGTAGGCCAATCTATTGACACAACGCGACGAAGACGAGTATTTGATATCTTTGTGCCGCTGGCCCCAGAGAAGTCGTCGGGGCGACGTACTTGACCTTTCCTCCTTTTGGACTGATATTCGCTCTATATTGGAGCAGAAAACACTTCATGGAAACATACCTGACATTCGAGTGTGGCTTACTTTCCTGGAAGGAGTGTATGAGTCGGCGAAGAATGATGATTCCCTTTGGAGAATGGCTGCAGGTGCAACTAGGAGAGTACTTGACACATACTCGCAAAGTTTTGTGGGCCGGAAGCTCATGACTATCGGTATAGAGGCAGGTTTCCACATTGAGGATACTGAGTTGATTTCTTCAATCCTAACACGATTGGCGTCTGAGCCACCTAAAAATTCAACCCAATGTCACGGCGGAAGATTCTGAAAGAATCATGCGGACAGCCAAGGTACCATTTAGAGCCCTGAAAAATTCTTTGAAAATATGTCTGAAAACTTCTGATGCAACAAGTGCTCAATCAATCCTCGAGGCAATGAACCTAATCGGAGATCCATACCCTACCGGAGCGAAGTACGAGCTTTTTTTCACTTGTTTTAAAGTGTCACGCCAAGGTGAATGATGCCTGAAAGTGCAAAACATCTTCTCAATACGATGATAGAGAACGAAATGAAGCCAAGGTAAGTTATATTCGAGCCAACGATAGTTCTGGTTGAAGATCCTTAACTCACTGTACGATCGTCTTTCATCCTACAGCGAGGAGCTCTATAGTGAGGTTCTTCGTACAATGGCTGCGACCAGTAGATATGAAGAAATGGAAGAGCTTTTCCAGTCTATGCCAAAATGGACAGGAGGATGGAATAGAACCTGGGATATTGTCCTATGATGCAATGCTATTTGCTAGGATTCGAGGAAAAAAGTTGGGATGATGTCTATGCAATATACGATGAAATGAAAGCGAAAGATATAAGGCCTAGTTCACACACAGTCAAAGGGCTCATCACTGCATACGACCAGAAGGATGGACGTAATTCCGTCGTGTCAGCTTTGGAATCTCTGTTGCTGGGCAATGCGCAATTTGACGAAAGTGTTTTTCGACTTGCCTCTGAGATTTTATTCCAAGAAGTCAACGACAACCTGGACGACTTTCGAAAAGTCGTCAGAGGAGATTGGAGAAGGCAATCCAGATCTGCGAGATGCTTCCCTCGATCTAGGTGCGTTCTATCCGTTCTGCAGAAGTTGAGAGCGGTAGGCCCAAAATTGTGCACGATTCAAAGCATGACGCAAAACACTCTGGAGAGGATGCCTGGCGAGTAGCAATAACGAAGCTGTTGGTTTTTTCACAGGCTTTGTTTGAAAGCAGGGATGAAATAGAATAGAAAGATCTCTAGTACGTTCATTTTTTGGCAGCTAAACAAAAAAGAGGGCCCGAAATGGATAGTCTTTCGGGGTCACAGAATTGAGATATTAAGCTACCAATTAGATAAAACCATATAGTACGATGTTTTTCGTTTTGAGAACTCTAAGATCCTTCAGAAGAATCACCCATACGAAATTCTTCTTCCGGTGGTCCAAACCGAAGATGGGGATGGGAGTATTGGTGCGTTAGGCTTTGAATTCGTTAGACATCGCCTATTCTCGCACTGAGACGTTCTTCTTTGCCTTTTTTTAACTAATGGTAGTTGGAGTGTCTTTGTCTGTTTAATGATACTCGCTAAAATGGTGTCAATAACAATTCCAATAATACTGTATTTTCTTGGAACAATGATGGATGTGCCAGGGTTGACACGTACGACAACTCGCCCGTCTGAGTCGACGGGTTTCGAATTGTATTTTTTGAAAAGAATTCGATCGTGCGTCACGTAGTGAAAGAGATGAGTCAGGAAAATACCTCCATCGCCTATTTAAATACCACTCATTTTTTAGACTTATTTATAATCGCGTCTGAAGTGAGTCATGTTGTGTTTAGTCACAAGAAGAATGGAAACAAACCACGTCTGTTTCCAGTCTACGTTAATTGCGCATTGTCGTGTCATCAATTTTGAATGGATTCCAAACAATTCCTACCCGTCAGAATTCGATCGTATTCTGCCTCATCGATGTCAGGAACATGTCCCAATGATACATGAACTACGGCGATGGAACAAAAACGTGTTTTCCATCAGAAAATCCGACATACCGTCTCAGCAGCACGAACTAGAAAAGCTAAGCAGTCAGAGTATCATTCATTTCCTCACAATACTCAGCTTTCATCGTTTCACCATAAACACACATCAAAGTAAAAAGCATTCGATTTTCAACAAAAACAATGACGAATTCAAGTTTTCTCCCTCTACTGGCAACAGCAGCTTTGCTGTTGTCCCCAGAATCTTGCGACGCTTACACCGTCGGTAAACCAAAAATGGTTCCCACAATTCTGACGAAAAAGCCCTTGATCAAAAAGCCCGTGAAGAAGACGCCTGATACCACAACGATTGGGTCTATCAAAGTTCCTACTGTTGGCGTTGGAACTATCTCGTGGTCCCCAGATGGCTTTTTCTCTACTGACAACAAAGAAGTGAAAGAGGTTGTCACGGAATCCTACAGATCGAACGGAGCATTTTACGATACAGCAGAGCGTTACGGATCCCATCTCAAGACAGCATTTGGTTTGGGCTATGGCGAGACAGAACGAATGACGGCCAAGTACCTGATTGACGCAGAGAAAACCGAGGGTGCAAGCCTTGTGAAGCCTGTGGTTGCGACCAAATTTACTCCTACTCCATGGAGAACTACTGCCCAGACTGTGGTGGATGCGTGCGAACAATCGTGCAAGAATCTGGGAGTGGATCAGATTGATTTGTATCAAATTCACATGCCCGACAGTAAGTATCAAAATCTGAATCTTTGTTCTCTCGTGTAATCATGTTTTATGCCGCAGCTCGGAAATCTTACCCACTTTAAACTCTCTTTTTTCACTTCAGTCGTTCAACCCTTCAGGGCTTTCGGAAAAGTTGATAACAAGGATAAAATTTACTGGGAAGGTCTGGCTGAATGTTACAATCGAGGGCTTGTAAAGAATGTTGGCGTTTGCAACTACGGCCCAACTCTCGTACAGGAATGTCATGACTTTTTGGCAGAGAGGGGAGTTCCTCTCGCATCAAACCAAATTTCATTCTCGTTGCTCGGAAGACACAACGGATCCGTTGAAACAATTGAAAAGTGCAACAAACTCGGCGTTAAGGTTCTTGCTTACTACCCTTTTGCCATGGGCTTACTGACGGGAAAGTATTCAAAAGACTTGACCGAAAATGATCCAACTGCCAACTCGCTTACCGAAAAGAAAAAGACGAACTTGGAATTGGAAGATTTGGAGCGATATGCCTACGGAGATGGTGAAACCGTCCCCGAGGGAGGTATTCAGCCTCTGTTGACAACAATGTCTGCCATTGCCCAAAAGCGAGGCAAAACTGTTTCACAAGTTGCTTTGAACTACATCATTAGCAAGGGCGCCATCCCAATTCCAGGGTGCCGAACAGTGACTCAACTCCAGGACAACTTGGGAGCCATGGGATGGAGACTCACAGCTACCGAAGTCAAAAGGTTGGAACTACAGGCAGACAACCTTGGTTTCGGCTTTGACGGAGCAGGATTCAAACGAACAAACGAAAAATTCGTCGGTTATGGTGTTGAAAAGTGGGAATTGAATTAGATTCATTCCAACATATACAAACTTCATGCAAAACTAAACTATGCTACACGACCTCGCAGCAAATCGGATCTGTCACTATTGTACTCTATGGGGCCAACATTTGACAAAATACACGAAAGCACACTTGAGTGCAGATCCATGTACAAAGCAACCCTTCACGCAAATTTCACGCAAATAAATAATAACATCATAATAGAATCATCATTTTGAACACCTCAAACAGCAATATCATTATCGATTAGTATTTTGTTCGCTACGCCATACGCCTCAGATCGCCTCTGCACAGGATATTTTGTAGACATTCAAGGAGAGCTTGCTGTGGAAATCTGAAAATGAGCCACTAAACGCGGGGAAGTCTTCCGTTGTCAAATGCGGACCATAGCCGTCAACATAATTCCATTCGTATGATTCGTTTGAAAGTTGAAATTGACCTCGAGGGCCTCTGAGCGACAGAGAAAAACTAGATTCCGAATCCTCGTCATTTTGCTCCAAAAATGGTACGACCAGGTAAAGGAAAGAATTGGAATCCTCTCGTCGTTTAGAACAAGGAAGTTCCATTAGGATCGTTTCTTGTAATGCTTCTAGGCTAGAGCTCTTCATGTCGATTACATGGACGTTCTCCTTCTGACAGCCATCATCGGAAATTGTAAGAAACGAGCGCAACGAGACCTTTTTGCAAACCCCTTGCCCCTCGTCATTACCACAGGTTTGGGTGCCATTCGAATCATCATAATATTGTGACCTTGTTAAAAACGTTGGTGGCATGTAAGTAAGCATGTAGATCCAAGGCGTCGGGTGTACCTGTTTGGCCCATGTTGTTGTGGTTCCAATGGCCAATAATGATTTGATAACCCCTCCTTGATGCAGAACTCCAAATAATGTGATGAGTATAACGTTGAAGAGAACCCAGATAAATGTGCCAGCAATCGGAAACCGTCGGATTGGTTTCTCTCCGAGCAGAGTCAGCGGAATCAAAAGGGGCAATAAAAATCGAGGTTCTTGGTGTGGCGCGATAGATAGGAATCCCAGACCAACGAGAACCGCAGCAGCAGATACCATCAAACTGTCGCTCGGATGATCCCTGACGTTTGACGTCCCACGAACCCTACTCAGCAATTTCGGGGCTACCAAAAGATAAGTCGCTAGAGTCAAAGGTCCATACATGATCAGCATGTTTACCACTGCATGAGTCCATCTCGGGTGCAGCCCATGATCCTTCAAGTTTGATACCTTGCTGTTATACGCCAAAGCATTAAAAGGTGTTACGACCAGGGATGACGTATCGAAGAGGGATACTTCTTCGTTTCGTCTCATTGAGTAGAAGATAGTATCAGCAACTATTATTCCCAAGGAAACACAAGAAAAGGAGATTGCCATCCACCCTAGTTTCTCCCAGAGAATAGTGCTCCGAATGCCAAAAAGTTGGATCATTTTGTCCAGAAGATACAAAAGAATTGGAGCGGCGAAAAATACAAAAGTGAATCTTGTGAAGATGCCAAGAGCACTGATGATTCCAATTTTCCAACAGAAAAAGATACCAAAAGCATTTTTGTCGTTATCCTCCATTGTCAAGACCGCCGCCATTAACAACGCAAAGATGAACGATTCTATGGAATTCGAGAATGGTCGAGTCAGCATTCCAATGGTGGTCCAAGCACTCCCCAGAAGCAATACGGGTATTGGAACGCCTTTATTTTTCGCCATTTGTGAATCCCGACCGGTGTTGCAAATCTCCCACACGCTCTTAGTCAACGACCAAAACCGACAACAATGAGCAGGCTATTCGAGGGACAACCAAGACTTCGATGCCCGAAAAACTTTTCATTGTAGCTACATCGCCACTGATCGCTGCCCGTATCACGACACGCAGAAGGTTGTAAAGTTGTAAGCGGAAGCAATGTCATGATTGCCGGAGGAAATATCGATCGAAGAGCGTTTTCGGGTTCGAATTCCCAATGGAATGGTTGGCGGGCAACCGAAAAAATAATTCTTGTACCACCCTGAAAGAACTCATCGGGATGTATGTATCCAAGTAGGAACGGGCCAACGAGGATCCTGAACACCAGCAGGAAGGAATAGATGAGCCACGAAACGTGAACCCAAGATACCGCAGGCATTTTCCCACCGCCCAATTCCCTTCGATAGGATTTCTTCTTCTTTCGATCTTCGATTCACTGCTCTACAGATCCTTTCTCGTCCAATTCATTCTAGTACAGTTGTAGCTTGCTTATCTCTAATCCCAGAAAACCGATGTCTCAACAACTAGGTCTCGAAGATCCGACTTCTCACTATTTCAAGCATTTAACGTTCGCGCCATTTCCACTTTTACGGAGTTTTTCATACCACTGAACAAAACGATGTCTCGGTCGTTTCATTATGAAGGTCCAATTTAGAAACTAGTTCAGTACTATGTGCAGTTTTCAAATTCGTGCACGTAGAAGTTTAGTACAATACGTACTAACGCCAGCCTATTCCTGGTAAAATAACGGTTCATCGCCGTTTGAAGAACACGGGGCAACAGCGAATCAAATGACGACATTCATTCCCAGGAATCAACACAACATGGTCTCCCGTTGAGGACGAGAATTCGAAAACTCAACTTTTTCCTTTGACAATGGTCTACACAAACCATTGACTCTAGTGGACAATCTTGCGTTACGAAGAGGTTAATTTGATTATCATTTCCCCATATTGAGGTTATAAAGATTCTAAGATGGCTAACAAAGACCCCTTGGACATTGTCCAGCAATTCATCGACAAGAACAAAGATTCTTTCGGCCAGATTGGGTTTGGAGGAGGTGCGTTACGTTGAAGCTTCAATTGCAGTGATGGTGTACTTCTTTTGTGGATTGTTGCTTACCATTCATCGATTCTCACTTGGTTTCTTTCTATTTCGTATAATTGTGCTCCTATTCGCTTCTTTTGACAACTTGTGAAGCTATGGGATACTGCTCCGGAATGGCTTTCCGCAGAGTTGGAAAGTTCTTCGGTTTAGTGATCGGTGTTGGTGAGTATTTCAGGAAAAAATCGATAAGAATAATAGGAGTGGCTGCTTTTGATCAATCTAGATACTGATATTGTTCTTATTCTTTCAAATCACAGGCTTCATGGGTTTGCAGACAGCGAAAAGCTATGGTTACATTGATGTCGACTGGAACAAAATCAAAGGTGACGCAATCGCACCATTGGACTTGGTAAGAATGATTCAATACATCGTGAGACTTGCTATGTCTTTTGTGTATTGGAGTTTGGTTCTACGAGTTTCCTTGTTCTCACTCAGTTTTGTGTTGTGTCGATGCGTGTCTAACTATCCTACAATTTATTTCACACATTTTGGTCGTTTGCGGCGAAAAAATCAATATCATCCCAAATTCAACAAACACTGATCATCCCAAAACAGAACAAAGATGGCAAGGTCGATGGAAGTGATGTCGAGGTTTGGTGGAAGAAATCCCAAGCGATTCTGAAAGATTCTGTCCCAGAAGCCGGAGGATTTTCGGCTGGATTCTTGCTTGGAGCTCGACGTGGATAAAGCGAAAAAGAACTTCCCAACGTCACGAAAAAATTGTAACTTGTTGAAAAATAGAATATGAATAAAACATACATTTGCGGTGCATCGTTTTCGCATCGTAGCCAGTGAAGGAATCATCAAAGGCCTGCCTTTCGATTAAGTCGTCTTTCATTCGTAACTTTCTATACGAGGGTGCTACCGAAAGTAATAATCGATGTGACCATCGACATCCTCACCGTGTTAGAAGATCAATGACACCTGTAATATAAACTATGGTTAATAGTTTTGATTTTCTTCTTTGTCCTATTTAATCTACGTAAACGTGTAGTCGCTAGTGTATGGAATTTTTGTTTGACAATCTCTTGTAGAAGAGTTTACAGTTTACCTGAGTCCTTATTGTTATACGTTTTGCGATAATTTGCCTCGCTACTATTATTCTTTTTTCATTGTCACGTCTTTCTGTTCTTTCGTAGTGTTTCCCTTCAAATGAATCGCGATTTGACGTCCCCGTGACGCCCCATAGCTTGGAGCTTTTTTCGTGCTCTTCTTGGAAGAAGACGCGGATGTTCCCTTTTTCGAGCTTCCTCCGCTACTGCTGCTGCTCTTGGATTTCGGTGGAAGCGCCGGCACCGCCTGGACCATTCGCTGCGCCGTTTGAGCGCTCGTGACCACATCAAAGGTTCGAGCCGTCAGCTGGAATCTCTTGGAGGGCAACAAGACTCCCGAATAGCAATGGGTTGGGATGGGCGGCAGGGGCACGCGGTTAATGGTCTGTGCCAAAAGGTTGAGTTTTGGAAGCTGTGTGGTGATCGATGTCGGATGGTCCGGTCGAATTCGTTGGCCAGGGACAAATCGGCCTTGGTGATTTCCGTTCGGTTTGCGACAAAGGCATAATCCTGGGAATCGGACAAAATATCAATGGCATACCGCCGAGCCTGTTCCAACAAACAGGCAAAGGCCTGTGGTGTGACGTCGGCCCGAGTCAAACCATTCTTGTCCAGAGCTGCTTCCACTATTTGCGCTTGTTCGGGCAATATCTTTGCCGCGCTGCCTTCGGCCATGGGTGTCTCGTCTGCCACCGAAGGCAGAACATAATCTTCCAGCTGGTACCAGAGTGGATCCGATCGACGAGCGGCGGCAGCATTTCGCTGAGACGCCAGATCGAGCTGAGCTGCGCGAGATTTTGCCGCCAGGAGTTGGTTGCTTCCGGGGGACGCCGTTGCCTTGCTGGTGACCTTCTTTCTCTTGACGGGTTTCTTGGCCTTGGTTCCCGCGCCCGTGGCTTTGGTGACGGTCTTGGCGCTGCTCTTGGTGCCGGTGGATTTTTTGAGGGTCGACGTCGTGGCTTTGGCAGCAGCCGCAGCGGAAGGCGCTGCGACCGAAGCTGTCGGGGCAGGAGCGGGCACCATTAGGGATCCGGATTCAAACGCGAAAACTCCCGATGAATGGAAGACTTTTGGATCAAAAAGGAAAGAAGCCTCAAACTATCTTGCACAGGGAGACAACTGTATTCCCGAATCCGAATTCAACGACACAAAATAAGTGGGCTAGAATTATGGAAGGGAACTATTGTTTCAAAGTTCGTCAGCTCTCAGTAGAGTTGCTGCAACAGAGTGCCAATCTTTGCTTTCGTCCGATTTGCATGTTGTGTATGAAAAGCTTGAAGGCACGAAAGGAGAAACCGCAATGGAAGGGGGAGGCATTGGAAAGTAAGGGATATAGACATAAAAAGGGGCGTCTCCCCTATTTATGGCACCACAATCTGTCATTTTCGAGGGAGTTCCCTCTCTTCACAAAGGTCATGCAATTATTCAATGGAGAACTGAATCGCCATAATCAAACTATGAAATCAAATTGAATCACCATAGTCAAGTTGTGAAAATAAGAATGGAAGGGTCATGATTGCAAACAGATGAATTAAGAATGGCGCGCATTTTTCGATCTTCTTCACATCCACGTGGTCATGCGAGAATCGGTGTACGAAATCTTTCCCACACGAATGACAAAGCAACATCCACAGTTTATGATCTTGTGGATAACAGAAGGCAAGGACACGTCCAAGACCAATCCAATCATACAGAATTGACAAAAGTGATCATCGATAACGCCCCGAAGATGCCTAAAGTTGCCGACATTGATCCCGCTACGGGCAAAGCCATCAAGGAGAAGATCCGAAGCGACCTGAATCCCCGGCACCGGTCTGAAACACAACCACGGAAGGCCGAAGGATGCTCCGTACGCTTCGACGGAGAACGCCGACCCCCGCGACAGGGCGGCCACATACCTCACAAATTGTTCCAAAGAAAATCGAGCATCCCTGCAGTGCATCGAACGAAATTATCAAAACCGTGCCGCCTGCAACGAGTTTTTTCAGGCCTACAAGGACTGCCGTAGGGAGGAAAACGAGCAGCGAAGGGAGGCCAATGCCAAGGCGTCCGGCGATAGCTGGTGGATGGTTTTGGTAATATCTCAACGAACGACGCAATTCCAGGAGGATATTTATTTTGGTTCCTTCAAAGATCTTTTTGAAACGAACGATGCTATTCACGTGGTAGATCAGCTCCTTGGGATTGTGCCGCTTTGAAAATTGTCTGAAGTTATAGGCGTCGAAAGGCACAAGTGAATTGGTTTTATGAAATAGCATTAGAGAAGTCACTTGTTGCTTGTTGGGGAAATCCAAGAGAGTCAGGTCTTCCCGGGAGTACTGAACAGAAGCAACAGCTCTAGAGGTGCGATCGCCGATCGAACTCCCATTACTCTTCCAGTATGTTGTTCGGATCTGCTGCGTCACATCCCCGTAGTAGCAAATAATGTTGGGCACCGATAATAGCGAAGCCAATCAATCAACAGCTGACATCGGTACAAAAATGATGGTATAGGAAGAGATTTCAAGAATGCAGCAGGAAGCAACTATTAAGGCAACCTGGCGAATTTGTTTGTGCTGTCTGAGAGTGACGAGAAAGATTGTGTTCCAGAGTAAGATGACACCAATTCTGTAGTAGTCGTTCTCCCTGGTCCGCTTTGTCTCTTTCCATACTTGAGGTTGTGGTTGTGTGGTGAATAGTATTAGTACCATTATGATATTGAGTAACAGCACGGTAAGAAGAAATAGGAACAACATACAAAAATCCAATTTAGCTTGCGTTTCCTGTTGCTCCACTTTGCTCCTCGCAGATTCCTGATTACGAGTATTGTAATCACTCATTTCATCCTTGCATATCGCCGTCCCGGATTGGTTCTCCAGATGGGATAATCGGTCGTCGGAAGAAACAATATGCCCGATTTTGGCCTCGCTCGTCTCTCGTAATTTCTTCTTCTTGTGCAACGGGTGCTTTAATTGTGGTAAATTACTATTTCGAGTGGATTGGAGTTGCCCGTCTCGTACAGGTACTTTCATTGTGGTAAACTAGTATGTCCAGTGGATTTAAGTTGTCAGTCGCTTTCGGTTAGCATGTTGGTTCTGTAACGATGCATTACATACAATTTTGTCTGACTATGCCCGACAGAAATTCTATTTTCTATTACCATGAAAAAGTGAGCAAAGCGAGACCACGACGTCAGAGTTTGTTAATCTTATTTTATTAACCAAGACTAGAACGTGATTTGGTGCTGAACGAATGTTTTGAATATATAATGAAACGATTTTTAAATCGATTTTTTCATCCTACGTAGAATAACACGGGGCGGACGCATAACGTTTGTACGATTATTTCATGATATATCGAAAATTTTGAGTTCAAACCGAAAGTGCCTCGTCTCGTTCCCACTCTCCCCAAAGGTCTTGGAAGCGCGTAAAGCGCAATCATACGCAGCAGCCGCGACGGGGAAAAGAGAAGGGTGTTCTTTTTTGTGTAGAGTGGTCGCGGTGCTGGTAAGGCAGAAACCTTTATGGCGGCGGCTACCTAGTCGACTTCTGTCTAGGCAAGCAGAACAAACATGCAAGTTTCCGCGTATCTATCGAAAGGCCAAAGGAGATTGTTATGTATCTTACTTGTAACTAGGACAACAAGTACCATAAATCAATTTGGACTTCTTGCAAACAAGCTTCTCACTTCCCTTTCGTAAAGTCTGAAAAAGTTTTTTGTCAAGGTTGAGATAGAAACTTCTTTTTGGATTTTTGATCATGTGAGTCGTTACGGAAAAAAATATGAGCAACGTACCAAACCCGTGCCCAGCTCGTGCCATCAAGAAATGACAGTTATCACCTCACAGAGCTTTAATTAGATTAGGCTACCAATTAAGTCTTAATTAGTTCCAGAGGAAGAGAATAGGAACAAAAAATAGAGTCTTCACCGAAACACCCAAATAACAGCAAGAATGTACGTAGTGTGAGGGTAGAACCATCATAACCATTATAATGAAGTACATTAGTACTTCTGGGCATAGTCTCTTATTCCAGTGTTCCTCAGTGATCCATAACTTTTAAATTACGAACCTCCCTTGACAGTGCATACTATCATAGAGGCTGTAAGCACTATTCCATCGACGTTCGGCGGAATGACTTTCACAGATAAGATGGAGTTTTGTGCGCCTTTAACGGTTCTCTACGACTAGATGATGTAGAGCTACCCGAAAATAGTAGCTGACTTTTAAGGCGTTAATTTTACTTATATGAAAATGCATTACCAACGGTCCACGTGTGAGACATCTAAGAAGAACGGATCACTACAACGAGATTATTTAAGAAACTCCGTTCCTGTGACTTTTTAAGAGGCTCTTGATATCACATTTGATAATATTTCTTTGAACCTTTTTGTTTCCAATACTTAATGTTTATGGAAGTCGTTAAATAATAACAGGTCTTGGCTTCAATGATCGGTGTTTTCTATTTAGAGGACGCCGATGAAAACGTGATCAGAGATGAACTTCTTCGAATGACATGCTGAGTCGTCGAGGAACTCTTTAGAAACAATTTTTGTTCACGAAGGCCATTCGTGGTAGTTCCTGAGACTCCGGGATTGGGGATTGAACAGTTTGGAAGGTTCAAGAACACGTTATGTTAAATAAAATCCCCATTTTTCGCTCGCGTGTATGTCTTTTTTTTGAGACTTCCTTCACGAGCAAAGTATGAAAATTGTATGAGCCACCTAGTGATGCTAGTACCTGCACAATGTTTCAGGAGATTAGGTGGAGAAGCAATATTCCTTCATAGCAGAATAATGAACGGAAGTCTCATCCTTCAAATAATCATCCGCCACTCATCCGCCACTCATCCGCTTTTGAACCGCTATTTATTACCATCACAAAGTTATTGTAAATGGAATTATTATCATGTCTGAAATGAATGATCAGAGCCAACAACAGCGGGCCGCCGAAGATGGCCCAGAATACAGGAGTGTGATGATCTCGTCATCGCCATCTCCTATCTTGAAACCATCGTTTTTACCTTTGGAGAAAGTCAGTAAATCACCCTTGGTCGTGGAAAACAATCGTACATATACAAGTAAAGTTGAATCCACAAGGCCGTCTTCATCGACCTATAGATGGGAACAAACGGAACTACCAAATCTTCCCATCGATTACAACTTAGTCAGAACAAACATGTATGTCAGAGATACTAGCGCACAAGTAGTTGCCGACAGGATCTGCAACGAGTTAAAGTCATCATCGATCTCCATCGATTCGAAAGGTTGCGAAGAGAAGGTACGTTTTCAAATCATTCACTTTAGTATCAAACTTTGCCATGGAATCATCAATCTAACTCAACATTTTGGCTTTCACTTTCAATCGAAAAATAGAATTCTCTCCTAGCAGAAACCCATTGTGGTGTGAAGCTGGTAATCTCTCTATTTGCCCACGATGGCATGGTTGTAGTAGAGGTACGAAGACGAACAGGGTGTTCGTTTCAGTTTCGGGATGCAGCGAAGTCAATTTTGAGATCTTCCAAGGGGTTAGGGAAACAACGATCCATGCCATCAAGGAAGTTCGGTCTACCTCCCAAACTTCCGAAGCGGTCTCGCGAAGCGTACCATGACTGCATACGTGACGACTTCCGAATGGCTTTCAATATGCTGCAATCTCAGAAATGTGATGCGCATCTGTTGGCGCTTGAAACTATGGGGAAAATGACAACAATAAGCGGCTCCAGTGATGTAGCAGCGAAGATGGTTCTTGGGAATGATTGCATAGAGCAACTGCTGACTTTTACTAGATATTTACAGCAAAGACCGACCAAATCCAGAAAATGAATCGTGCTATCGTTCCACTCAGTGCCGAAGGATACTGGAAATCCTTGCGAACTCGTGTGAAGCAATGAGTAACAGTGACTTGGCAACGATACTTTCCACAAACGATCACGGCCTCAAAACAAGGCCATTCCTCTCTTCTCTCCTTTCGTCACTCAACGAGGCATCAACAAGACCACATGATGCCTTCCAAGCAGCTCGCTGTATGCGACGTCTGCTTATTTCAAAAGAGGTTGAGAGTCTGTTGATTGAGTTGGGCGCCATCGATATCATCTCATCTGCTCGCAGCGTTGGTGTCAAGTGCCACGAACAACTCGAACAAGAAAGTTTCAAGCTAATGGGGCAGCTACAGAATGTTTGCTAAGTTAAAACAGCACTCGAAATATTTTTGCAATCACACCATTACTTCCACTTGAATCATTTTATGAAATTTTTGTTTTTGAACATCAAAAACCAATCTTCAACTTCTAAAAGAAAGCAATAAGCTTTCAAATTGTAAAATATGTAATTTTAAAGCTGGAAACGAATTCTATATCCAGTAACTCTAGTGCTCGAAACCCATAGCTAGAGTTTTAGGGTACACGTTGTTCCGATAACTTGCCGCTACGTTCGCTCCTCCTCCTCCTCTCTAAACTATTTTGTTCTTGTTCTCAATATCGTACACTTCGAAGGACTTGAACCTTCGACCTCGTCCAACACCATGCTATCAGCTACTCAATCCTCCTTCCCGAACGTCCATCAAGCAGGCTACAAACTAGATTGATCATGTAGCAAGTTAACAAAAGAGTAGTAGGAACTCACAAGGAGTGACAAATATTCGTCATGAGCTTTCGCTCGCGACAGTTTCGCTAGAAAGTTTGCAATTAGCAATTAACACGGACATCGGTAAAACCTCATCGTCTCGCGTTCTGCCTCTGTGCAAGAATACTGAATTGGCTCGAAATTTTGGTATATAAAGACTTCAGACTATTAACTACTAAAGTTAGGGTTATTGTTGCAAAAAAATGAAAATGTCTCGGAGCATGTCTTTTTCAGTCTTCCGTAATCAGCCAAAACACCGTTCACCGTTGTTGATGTAGACTTGAAAGAGCAGCAAGATGTTATTATCCGTTACGTCTCTTCCTGCATCGGATACAACCCGTATAGCTTTCTTCTTTGACAAAGATAGATAATTAATTAACTAGCAAAGCCTAACAATACAACATGGCCGTGACACGAGAAGACGAAGAGCTTACGGATCTGCTTACTAAGCTGTACACCATTCAAGAGGACATTGGCGCAAAGCCAAAGACGTCCGAGGGTGCCAAACGGGACAAGGCGCGAAATGCGGCCAAGATGGGTCAAGGCAAGAAGGCCGAAAAGAAAGGTTCCAAGTTTCTGGAGCTAAAATCGACTATCGTTGATCGGCTAAAGACTATTCATCAATTGTTGAAGGACACAAAGCAGCTGGAGGGAGCCGGATACGGTGGTGACAACGCCAAAGACATTATCAAGATGCAAGCGGAGACTCGTGAAAATGTTCGACAGGCTACCGACGAATGGAGAGAACTAGAAGCTATCTACAAAAAGGAGGCACGAAAGAAAAAGAGTAAATTCACTACCGAGGAACTCGAGGTTCAGTCAGAATTAGTGAAGCGTCTTTATGCCGAGATTGAAAAAGTAAAGGATGCACAAATGAAAGGATACGCTCGCAGCCGCACGCCCGATGCATTCGGCTGCCCTCAACACCAAGGCGCTTGCGTATAACGCTTCTGCAGGATCGCGCGGTGGAAAGAAGCCATCGTGGGGAGGCGCAGGTGGAGGTGTTGCCCTCACGAGCGATCAGAAACAGCAAATGCTCCAACTCGAGGAGCGCGATGCCGATTTTGATTTGCAGCTGGACGAGATCGGGGAAGGAATCCTAGATTTGCAGGAAATTGCCCAGCAGCAAGGCGAAGAAGTTCGTCTCCAGAACCAAATGTTGGACAAGGTGGATAAGAAGCTCGACAAGAACCTCGAACGAATGGGCACTGTGAACTCGAGAATGAAGGAAACTCTTGAAGAAGTTGGACGTGCCGGCGACAAACTCATGGTCGACATTATGTGCATAGTCTTGGCGATAGGATTTGGCGCTGTTATCTGGAACTTTGCTACCGGTCGCTGATCATAAAACGTTTGCGTGAATGCTCGATTTTTCTCCTGATAGTGATGACACCTTTTCGATTGAAGCCAGCGCCGTTGGTTGGGATTCAATGCAAAAAGACATACCTTGTTAGAACTCATGATACAATACTTCGTAGTCTTGTTAAGAATTATAAGAATTCTATTTGTACCAACAAAGTTAAGCTTTGATAGATTTTAGTGGAAAAATTCCAGACTTCTATTGATGCATACACTGCGAATGTATGGTCTTCGAATGCTATTGCTCGGGTAGCACTCAGAAACGAACTGAAATAGTAAACAACTATGATTGATACATTACGTTGTCAAATGCTTAGTTATGCAACGTGTTCGAAGTAAGAACAGGAAAGTACTAGCTAGGGCACTTCTTCGCCACGAAAATGATGGGGGGATCATGATCATTCTTCTCGTCGTTGCTGCTGATTCTGGTGGGTAAAACTTCACGAGGCGATGAACTATGTCACTATGAACTACCCAGTACTGATGAATGGAGTAACATCCATAATGTGCTTTCTTGTACAGGTTCATCACTTTTCCCTAGCCATTCTATTTTTCTTGTAAAAAAGTAATTTCTTCGAGATGATGATAAAAACTTCATCCTTTCTATCCCATTTTTTGTAGTTCCCGGTTACGAATACACGTGGGACTGAAAAATGATTTTGACGGACGACGGACGGATCGAATTTTTATACTTCTTCCCGACCGTCGAACTGTAACAAGCGGATTTTGCGCCCTCGTCCAAATTCATCCACGTGAGTCTCTTGGTGAAAAATGTACCAAACATGCGAACGGGAAAAGCAGAGGCCGCATTTTCCTATTCAAGCATCGTCGATCGAACGCTTTGTCTCCAAGCGACCATCACCAACATCGTACTCTACTCCTAGGTCTATCAGCAAGAAGATTGAAAGGCCCAACCGGAAATATTACAATAGAGTAGTAAATAGACAAAGAAAAGATGACCACCATTAACGCGAATACGTCTTTCTCCTCACCAGCCATTGTGATGGAGGACGGCACAGACTCTATCACACAAGTAATTGTCCATCCTTTGGTCTTGTTGCATGTTTTGGATCACCACACACGCCGACAGGAAGGAGCTGGAAGAGTTATTGGTACTTTGCTTGGACGACGGGATGGAAAGAAGGTAAGAAATATGGGATCTTTGAACATAGAAATAGTGCTATTGGAATGACTTTTTTCGATTTGATACTTACGCATTTCGTTCACACTTTCGTTGCTTGTCACTCCAACACTTGAATTGAATAAATCGGATTTTTCGTGCATTTCAGATCGAGGTCACCAACTGCTTCGCGGTGCCCCATGCCGAGCGAGGTGACGAGGTTGCCATTGGAAAAGATTTCAACAAACAGATGCTGGCATTGCACCTTCGAGCCAATCGAAAAGAGACGGTTGTCGGATGGTACGCTTCGGCCGCCCTCGGAGATGTCGACGGTGCGGAAGCTCCGGATCTCATTGCCAACACATCGTCGTTGATTCACGAATTTTATGCGGAAGAATCCGATGAGGGAGATCCGGTTCACCTCGTCGTCGACACGAGAATTCTGAGCGATTCCATTACCGCCCGAGCATACCGAAGCACACCGGTTGTGGTCCAAGGAGAGCCAATGGCCAACATGTTTCACGAATTGCGTTTGACGCTGAAAAATTCCGAAGCAGAAACGCTCGCGTTACACCGAATGGTGGAAGACAGCAAGGGAAAATCCTGAGCCAACGGAAGAACCCCTGCTGATATCTATGGAAAAGCTTTACCAATTGTTGGAGACTGCCTCCGAGTACGTGGACTCGGTGGTCGACGGAAAGACTTCACCCGATGCCGAAGTCGGACGCCAGGTTGCCGATACCTTGGCCAGTGTTCCACGCATCCGTCCCGAAGTCTTTGATAAGCTGTTTAACGACTCTTTGCAGGATCTGCTCATGGTGACCTACCTTTCCAATATCACCCAAACACAACTCTCGATTGCCGAAAAACTGAATGCGAGTTTGGGAGTCTAATTAAGCGAATAAATTAAGTAAAGAGTAATTAGAATTTTTTGAAAGCACAACGAATGCTAATATTTATAAAATCCCATGATCGAGGAAGAAACCTTCACTTGTGATAAAATTATTTTCTCATGGGCCGAGCCTGTAACTTGATTTACAGTCGCCTTGGATGCGTGAGACGCACTGGAAGTTTCCTTCCGAGTCCGCTTTCCACATTTCTACTACACCGCGATCACCGCTGCATGCCAATACGGTGCCGGTGACGTTCCATTGACACCTCCAGGCATTCGATACAGGAATTGTCTGTGTAGCCTCGAGTTCTAACGTATCTCCCTCCCCATCGGTTCCTCGAGACAACTTGAAAATCCGCAATTGTTTCCCTTCTGCGGAAGCAATGTAATGATATCGCCGTCCAACATTGGGTGCCCATGCCACGTCCAAGACTTCTCCGGCAGGAGGTGGCGGCAAAACAACTATCGAACTCCACTGACGAGACGTCTCGCTGTAACGGAAAACAATCGGGTGTGCTCCTCCGACAACCAGTGTGGGTGGTTCGAAGCGACCCGTCGACCAGCTCAAGCACGTAACTCCCAGACCATCCCCAAAGCATTGGAGGGTGGAAGCGTTGGCCCATTGTGCAAGATTCATTACGTCAACGGCTAACAAAATAAAAAAGTGAAACGTTAGCAAAAAGACATAGACAATCGATACCATCATCTAACATTTTCTTTTTTTGAAACTTACCCTCATAGATTCGTACACATCTGTAAAATTAAAGTCATCAAAGAAGCAAGGCTTAGTGAGGAAAAAGAGAATAACACGGGAATTATTGTACAAAAACACGACGATTATTCTTTTCGACTTACCCGTCTGCCGATCCGGTAGCAAGTTTCAATCCCCAGTGTCTTGGTGCGAACTCAACGCAGTTCACAGCCTTTCGTGCCTCCGTCAGCTGCGCCTTTGCCGTCCATCGCGAAGCCGCAGACGTTGCGTTGGTACGTTCCTCAAAGATCTTTGCCTCGTGGTCCGAACCGCAGGTTGCAATGAGGCTTCCGAATTCGGGGTGTCCCCAGCTGAGCATGCTGACGCTGCCTCTGTGGGCTTGCCATTCTCCGACCAAATTCCATTCTCCGCTGTCGGTAAGATCCCAAACGCGGACGAATCGATCGCCACTGCAGGTTGCCATTCGACGCCCGTAGATATCAAAGGCACAGCCATGGATGTAATCTTGATGCATGGAAGAGATGACTTGCGTCGAAGACGCGTTGGTGGTAGTCTGTAGCATTTTGGTTTTGAATTATTATTTCGTTATGGAAATCGATGGAGCTTGACACTTGCAGGAAACAATGTGAAACAGGAGCGATCACTGCTTCTTTCACTCTTGTCGGCTTTTTGATGTGGATACGAACACAAAGGTTGTTTTCGGAAAGCCATGAAAATCAAAAAATTTGGATTGTTTTTGGCGTAGGAAGCTATGTCAGTACTATTTTAAAGGCAGGTCACAGGACTCTAGTAGACAGATCGAACTGAATTCGAAAAAAAAATGTGGTAGAACAAAAATATTTATTACAGTACAGATTCTTATTCCAAGAGAACAATATATTATCATAAAGTCTATGGGGTGATACTGGATATACCCCCACAAACTTGGTAACCCTCTAGTAGCCTTTCTTATCCGGAATTATCATGTTGATTGAGGGTTGCAATAGCATTGAAGAGATGGTTGCGAAATGGCTCCCTGAATGGGACCAGCCTGGATAACTTCGCCGTCAAGGTCATTGAAGGAACCCTTCGTAATAGGTTCTAAACGATACGCAGAGCATTCTATGAACTCTACTCCGCTCATGCCCACGTGACCACCGTGTTCCATAGACAAGAGTATTAATGCCATTCGAAGTCTTGAAACGTTTCCACTGTAAATGAAGCGATTTGAAAAATAAATGAAACGAAGTGAGGAATCATTTTCTTGATCGATGCTGCATAATATTTTTGAAATTGCAGAGCATTCTGAACTTACCGTACTATAAAGATTTGGAATTTCCCGTCGTTGAGTTTGCAGGGAGGAGCATGAAACATTTGTTCTCCCGCGTGCGTCGTCTGGGATGCCCAAAACAAGATAAAATCGTCTTCGCTGACAACCCATCCTTCCGAATCAGGAATGGGTTCATTCAGTGGCGGTATGCGTATCGTGGTTTTGTCTTCCGCTGGAGGGAGGTAGGAAAATTTTGCCCGGTATTTCCTCAAAAAGAGTACCCGCACAACCCCCCAAATGTCCATTCGAAGAAACCCCGCCCATCGAATGCATTCCGACTCAATATCAATGTCCGCAATCATGGCCCAACTAAAGGTCAGATGAGATGTGTAAGATTTTGATTTCGTACTCGTATTTGGAGATATCCACAGGTGACGAGACTCCTTTCACAATCATAAATGCACAGTCCATAGGCGAATGGTTTGCCTTGCTGGCATGGGCTAGGCTCGCAGAAAAGCCATTGGATGTCCCGGCTCCAATAGCACCCAATTTGACTCTCCGCAGTATTAAGTCTCTGTCAGCTCGTCGATGAATGCCCTGTAAAACCTCGTGTATGATCCCATCCCCACCCACGAGAGCAAGACCGGTGTACTCTGTGACGTCTCGAAAATCAGACGTCGAGGATTGTTTCTCCATTCTTTCCTCGGCATGATTCGGATGGGTCGTAACCAAACAGTCGTGGGCGATTCCAGCTTGTTCCAGCATGGGTCGCAGTATCGTGTCGTACATGTTGACACCCATCTTTTTCCCGGACATTGGATTGACAATTACGAGTATTCGTTCTTCCTCGGGTGTTGCTACTTGCGTTGCATTGGATGGAATCGGCCTCGACAGTTTTCGAATCGCATTCACCATTATGGATAGATCTGTAAAATCTTCCACGGGAGCTACAGTAAATCGACGATGATGAGCATACCGAGGAGAAAACGTATCGGGTTTTGTTGTATCGACAGGCGGAAGAGTTTTCGGACGGTTTCGTTCTGAACCACAAAACCGTAAAACTGAATCCCTATAGTAGGTTGGTTTGCCCTTTGGGTAGACATATAAAGAGAGCACGGCGGTGGCTTTTCTATCAAACGGAACCTCCGACGTTGGTTCGTTATCCGCAGCTGACGCGTTCGATGGAGAGGATGTTCGAACCTCCAAGAGATCACTGTCGCCGGGGAGATCCATCATTTTAATTTCCACGTTGACGCCAACAATATCTTCAGGATCAACCACATCGATCACGCTTTGTTCCCCTTCACCATCTACGACAACGGTGAGAAAACGCGTGTCGCTGTCGAATCGGAACACGCATGTCTGCCGACTCGTTTCTTGGGGAAGAACGCTTACGTTCGGGACGTAAAGCTTGGCCCTTTCTGCCTCTTCGCTGGGCCACTTCCAGTCATCTGTGTCGCTTTCACTTTCTAACGTCATATCGACTGCATTGGAATTGTTTGTCTTCCGGTTGTTGATGTGCTTGGACTAGAGACAGTCTACAAATAATTTTAGCATATTGTATTGCTTCTGGGAAAACGAATTTAGAACAAAAAGCAAACTAACGTTGATTGGTCGCATTGAGCATTGGGCGATTTGTTTTTGCTGATGAGTATTCGGAGTAGGACGAGTGCGCACGAAACAGCCTATATTTCACGATACAACGCGCTTTTCCCAATGGTTAAGGTTAGGAATATTCCCTAAAACTTGAAGAATGCATTAACCAAAAGATCGGAAAAAGTTGAAATTGCCGCAGTCTCCTCTGTCTCGTTTCCCTTCCAAAACTTGCAAACTTCTCGGATCGTCCTCATCTGTTTATTCGATTGGTTGAACTCTCCTCCATTGTATCCCAAAGAATACTGTCGTTAGTACTACATTTGCAATATAGCAGCTTATCGCTGCCGTTCTCTGCGGGTGCTGGTGTCATTACGACAACAACAATCATTTACAGCAGCGATTACTTGGTGATTTGCTTTGTTGGTCTTCATCCTCTGACATCGTTGTTGTGGTTATAAACTCAATTTTTTAAAATATTAGCTTTAAAATATATATCAAAAATAATTATCCTAATCTAGTAGTGGTGAACATCGACAAAAATTACGGCTTCACTTCAAAACTTTTCACGATCTGGAAGAATCGGGAAATGGAAGCCTCTTTCCTCTCTCTTGACCACTACTGACAAAAACCAATGGTTTATACTCTTCATCCTTTTCCATCAGGGCAGAGTTTTCAAAACGCTTGAGCATCGCTGCCTTGCCCTGAATTCTTGCGTAGGTGATGTCGCAAATCTTATCACTGTTGAACGTTCGCCAGTGCTGACCGTAGTACTGCCGGTGAAAGTTCAGGATATCAAGATGGTCGACAAAATTGATAAAGGCGTATCCTCTGTTGCATCGGTTTTTGAAATCGATAGGCAAGTAGAAGAAATCAATGATCCCTGGCCCGTGGTCGTTTTCAGTAAATTCTTTCAGGAGCATTTGCTGGGTGTATTTGTTTGGAATATTTCGAACCATCAAAGATGTTCTCGTATCCAAGCCATTTTCCACCGCGTCCAGGTCCAAAATCAAATGCTGGCTCTGACCGTCTCTCGTATTTCCTGCCATGCTATCCACAATAGAAGTGACACTTCGCAAGTTGGAGTTATGGCTTCCGATCGACCTATCATCTGTGTAGTACCCAGATGCTCCTCCTGTGAGTCTAGAACTTGCGCCTGAAATTACAGATCTATTGTCTCCATAACTGGCGTGGCTGGATTGAGGCTGTTGATAATAATGTGGCTGATGAGGTGGCGGATGGTTACCTTGGCGATTCATGTATGTTCCAGGATGGCCGTGTCCATTATCGCCTGGGTGGTGCTGTCCTCTGTATTGAGAATACCCACCAGGATGCTGTTGATGCATGACGTACGCATTGCCACCATAAGGGTATCTCCCGTCTTGAGGCCCCGGACTATAACCGTGAGGCATGCCTCGGTCATCGGGCGCATAACCTCTATCATATCTCCCATCGTTGCGACCCATGCCTCTAGAATCATGAGGCCGATAGGCATCGGGTGACTTGCCACCTGGCATTCCTCTGCTGTTCGTGGGTCTGCTTTGTCCAGCCACTCCTTGGTTTCGCCAACGGCCCAGCATCGCGAGAAGTTCTCGTCCCTTCTTTCGATCTGTGGGGTTTCTACCACCCACTTCGATACTAACATCGGGTCCCCAATGGCTGAGTACTCTCGAGTTCATAAACTACTTTCCTCGCATCTTGGACATCGTGAAACTCTGCAACAAAAGAGCCAGCCATAGCTCCCTCCTCCAAGAGTCTTGAGCGAGCGAATAGCCCCGAACGAAGACAGCATGCGTCCGAGATTGTCGGCGCTGATCTGATGTGGCAAATCATTGATAACCACCAAACTTTCGTCGTTCTGGGAGGATGAATTCAGGGGAACAGCAAAATTTGACCTGAACTCTTCCGCCTCCAGCAATCGACCGTTGGAGCCTGGATGGCAATTGCATTGCTGCAAATTGCGCGCAGCGCATGTCAAAAAAGCTGATGAAACATACGCCTAGAGAATCCAAGAATTCGGAACGAAATGCCTCGGTTGCCCCAAAAGTCTCGCAAATCGAAATGATTTCGGTTGGCGGGATGGATGCTGCGTTAAAAACGGCAAGGGTTCTGCTTGGTTCGTGGTGGTTGGTGTCCCATGTGAAGGAAACCAATTCGCTTTCTGCGTCCTACCGGTTTCGACGAAGATCCGAGGCGATCTCCCAATCCATTCGATGAAGGGGATTTCGGGCTCCTGTTGTTCCCGCCTCCTCCTCTGCTGCCGCCCGCTGCCAGACCAGAGATTTAGGTTCTTCATATCTGCTTGAATACCATAGGATATATCTGTACCCGATTTTCCGATCCGATTGGCACCGTATTGGGAGGAGAAATTATGCGACTTAATGGTAGTAGCCGCCTCCGAAGGAAGAATCAGGTTCCATGACCGTCATACCAAGATCCTTTGTAACCTGGTAGTCTCGATTTGCCATTATCGTCTCGCCCGTTCTGGGTTTGATTCCCATTGAACTGCAAGCCCATCGATGTTGATTCGTAAGATGGAGTAAAGGCGGGTGCTTTAGGGTCGTGTGAGAAAGGGGAGGTAAGTGTTCGACGAGCTTTCGATACCTCCCGATCTGGGAGCACCTACGGAACGAGAATCGGGAGACTCCAAAGCTCCGAACAAGGCCCCAGGATCCGCACCATTCTGGCTTGAAGAAGGAGCAGGCGCAGCACCGGTTGCTCCAAGGAGTCGCGATGCTGCATGACGCTTGTGGCGCTCGTAATTCACCTCGTTCTTTTTGCCAGGATTGAAAAAATTGTCGGTAAGATTTGTGGGAACCTTGAGGTCGAGGCCATTGTCGTGATGAGACTTCGATAAATGTTCACCACGAGTTGCATCTTCCATCGATTCCGCAAGTCCATTTCCAAGGGCAGCGGCAATGTTGTTGAAACTCGACGTTCTTTGTCCTCCGTTCGAAGAAGAGGCACTAGCCTTTGTGCTCTTCTCCGACCATAAGCCAGGGCCAGTGACGAAGCCTGGTGGTGGAGATGAGGTCTTTCGGTTGCCAATTGGATCTACCGCCCAAGTGGCATTGCCGCCTGCTAGATCGCCGGGTGGAACGGGAGAAGACATATTTACTGACTGCGTTGCTTCTAACAGATTCTAAGAACCCTAATGCAGTTGATGTCACGTGCAATAAGATTGAATGGAATGACCGGTGGAGGTTGTTCCAGGGACAAATGTCTTCCCTTCAAGTTTATCACGAGAAGAGAGTAAAGATTCTCGTTCTACGAAGGGTTCCTGTAAGCCCGTAGTACTATATCTTTGTCAGCTCCGATTATATTCAGGAAAGAAAGAGTCTCCCTTACTTCCTGTTCGGTCTCAAATGAAGTCAACAAGATATTATGGTCTTGTTCGATATTTGGATGGCTCCTAATTTCTTGAGCGTTACGCAACAAGTTGGAAGGAGTATTTTGTTTGTGTAGTTGCAACGTTAAAGATAAAAACTCTTCTTGCTGGGGATGGAAGTCGACAGCCGTAGGGAGTTTTAGGTAAGCGTGTGTGCAAAATACAGATCTGCCCAATGGACCGAAATGATGACAAAGTCATAAATTGACATAAATATTGCAAAATCAATAGAAATTTTGATTTGTTTCTGCCCTCTAAACACAAGGATTAATCCCATTAATAGCACGTAGGTCCTGACTCCTACGTTGTTGGACTGTCTCACTGGTACACAGGTACAACGTACGGATGGCCCTAGTACAAGAAACAATATATAAGTGTGGACTTGCAGTTCTCTACGAGAACTTTGCATTCTCGTGCCGTTCAGATAACTGTCGAGAAACTTCCTAAATCAGTTCGGAATGAGAGCGAACATGCTTCAAACGTCGAGAGGCAGGTGCCGCAATTACAACAAATTTTATATATGGTATTGTATATTACTCTTTGTATGTACACAACCTATGATGCTTTATCGCCTATCCCTAACCCTCGTGCACAACAGGAATTTCACATGCACCATTCGAACTGAAACCACCAACACCGATGGCCCTTGCGATGGTTGTGAAGAAAAAATTTTAGTCGTTCGGGCAACTCGACCTCCTTTTTCATTCTGGTCGAAACATTGGCATATAGCTAGCGTTTACGATCTCTAGCCTTCGTTTTCCATCAAGAGAGTATATTGAACAGAAAAGTATCAATTATGCCGGCGGTAAAAAAGGAGCGGAAGCGAGCTGCGGGGAGCAGTATCGTAGTGCCGGGGGCAAAGAGAAGAAAGGAAAAAACTGTGAGAATAAAGGAGGAAGGCGACGGTGAAGGCGCAGACAAACGGTCGCCCAAGGAAATTGTTAGGGATCGATTTATGGAACTGTTGAACGACCCAAAGCACAAGATGGGAGTCTCCAATAAAGTCATCCAAAGTGAATTTGCGAAAGCACAAGAAAAGCCTCTTCTCGTTCAAGTTATCAACGAACTGTCCAAGGCGTCCAAACTTCAGATGAGCAAGTCTGGAATCGACAATGAATTGTATTACACGCTGGTCGCAGACGAAATAGCTCAAAAATACGTTGGCCTTGATGTGTCCGCAAAGCTGGTCCTACAATGCATTGAAAAGGCGGGCAACAACGGAATATGGACCAAGGAAATTCGAATGCAAACAAACATTCAACAACAAGCACTCAACAAAATCTTCAAACAACTCGAACAACGATGCCTAATCAAGCCAGTCAAATCAGTTACTGCAAAAGCAAAGAAACTGTACATGCTTTATGAATTGACTCCTTCCAAGGAAATCACTGGTGGCGTCTGGTACTCTGGACTAGAGTTTGACCACGAGTTTATTTCGGAACTACGCACATTTGTAATGCATTGCGTACGACGATTGAACAGTGGGAACGGGGTCACCATTTCTGAAATCAAAAAGAAGATGGAGCAAGCCAAAGTCAGTCGAGTAGAACTGAATCTAGACGAAGTGAAACAGCTGGTGCAAACGTTGGTTTTTGACAATTACATCGAAGAAGGATCGTTTATCGATAGCGATGATCAATCAAGCTATATTTGTGCGAGACAGGTTTCTACATCCTGCCATTTCAAATGGTGGGATTGTCTCTCTCCCGACTTTCATTTTCGATCAATAAAATTCGAAGATGGTGTAACGCTCTCCCCCCATGAGCCGCATCACCACACAGCATAGTAAGCATAGAACAGTTCAGCGTTTCCGTTTGAACATAGAATAATATCATTAGCAATTTTTTGGATGTAGAAACGAATGTTGTGGATTAATCACTCCGGTACGAGATAAAGAACGCATATATGTACTGCAGATGATAGTAAAGATAAAAATGTATGATTTAGCACGGAAATGAATTATGCATTAATAAAATTTCACTGGCCATCAAAAAGTCCCGAAACTACCCCTAAGATGAATTGCCCAAGATGTATTGAAGATCTTCGGCAATCGTTGTGTTTTGAAGCATAGTGTTACCTCCACCCGGAGGCGTTTGCTTCCTACTGGGGACAGTACAGGAAAGACTCCGCCGACGAACAGTCGAATTAGTTTTCTGTGGAGTTTCTTCTTCTTTGATATCCTCAGAAAAGTTGTCGACTGCGGCAAGGTAGAGGTAGTTCATGCTCTTCTCATCCTTGTTCTTCTCTTGTTGTTGCTTTTGATAACGTGTCACATCTAAGCTCTCGGCACGTGGACGGGTAACTGGTTTGTCCGCACCAACCTTAGGATTGGAGTTCAAAGCGCACGAGACAGCAGCTTGCAGAGCCTGGAATCCCCTAGTACCATTGCCGCCGTTGCTTGGCCTTCTTGAAAAAGCAAAACGAGGTTCTTGGGTAGGAGTGGAGGAATATGTCGCAAACGATTGGGATCGATACCGTTTTCCCTGATACGCATCATTGCTAAGGTTCAGGGATGGAATATAGGTACTAGATTTTCCATTCTTCGAAGAAGCAGACACACATTTATCCAAGGTAAACTTTGCATGACGGGCGACCAGAGAACACACAAGACAAACGTGCTGTTGTCGGTTTTTCCCATTTGGCATTTGTGATTGCCTTGCCCGAATATCACGACAACGGCGGAAGTGTGCCAGTAACTTCCTGGCATCCTGACAACCCTTGTGGTTTGTTGGGCAAGGTTCAACACCTTTTGCAGAACAAGTTTTGTGATGAAGGTACATCATTTTTGCCTCGGGGCATCCCGGATGAGAGCAACGATCACCACCAAGTCGACAATTCTGTTTTGTTTTATAGGTGCAAAAAAATGAAAATGAGAAATTTATGAGTATTTTCATCGTGATGTGTAGATCGAGTGCAGACATCATAGAACCAAGGATGCTTTTCCAGAAACAATGCAGAGAGCAATGACTCAAGCTATTATTCAACCTACCTTTGCGTGAAGTAACGTCCACAATGATGATGCGGCTTTCTTGGACTTCGCAACGAGTTCACTAACTTGGCTCTGGCCCTTTGGCGAAGAGGCAAACGATGAAGAACCGGAGTCCATGCTATTGGTTGATACTACTGAAGAAGATTCATTTTCGGGCTGCGATTCTTTACTCTCGTCGCTACTACCCTGGCGGTCGTTTTGATCTCGTTCTACCTCCATCTCGATATGTGATTGACGTTAAATGCAATGCGAAAGTGTGACAAAGGTCCTTTGGTAGGCGTTCCCGAACCCCAACTAGCCCAGGGATGGCCTACTCCAAAGGTTTATGTTCTGACAAAACGATCTATTTCTTTGACTGGTACCTCCAGCGATGAGGTTCTCATTGATCTTTTCTATTGATTTTCGTTGTGTAATGATTCTTCATTGAAGAGAAAAGTTTTCTTCTTCGCAGAAAGCATTCAGAAGTGCACAACATGGCGTCATTCTCATAAAATTTCAGATCGCGGTATTATTCGTGGCCAGGAAGCCTATTCAAACGAATGGAAACGCACCGATACGTGGATGGATACGTTGTACCGCGCCAGGTTTACGATTTGAATTCGATTTTTTGCGTTCTTTCTTTGTGTCAGTGAAAAATCAAATGGTGAAAGACCCATCACGAGCGACGGATGGACGATAAATTCACATTCTTCACAAAGTAGCACTATTGTTATCTACGGTAGTTACTTATATTACATAATATGGTGCATTTGCGAGACAAAATTTTTAATAGGTTATGATACCAAAGTAATCACCAGACAGAGAACGCGAAAAGCATCAACAACATCCGATAAATTTTTCTTATTGGTCAACGGGAACCCCGGTCATCACGCGGTTTACTGTCGTTATCGGACATCTCTCGACTCGAGACGATCTCAAAGCGATCATTTCGCACACCAATCTGCGCTCGTCTCGCCGTTTCAATCGGTCGCACGACAGCAGTCATTTGCCTCAAATAGACTATATTCTTCCAAAGCCAAAGGTATGTCAATGAATTTGTTGAATATTTTTTCAATCTCATGTGTTGCGGTGACACCATCGTTGCTTCCGTTCCGACGAGGGCGTCAAAGCAATATTTTCTCGCAATGATCGAGGTTTTTGAAATTTCATTGATCGCTGCTAGGGGGTATTTTTACTCGAGCTAGTCGTATAAAAATTATGTTGCATTGGCCGACGCGCGTCACCCCTGAGCAATCTGTTAAGTGATCGAGAGTTTCCGATTAGGTGGTGTCAGCAGATGTACCCATCTTTGATGATGATTCTTCTGCGAGCGTGCACTAGGAAAATACGAAGTTAATGCCACGACTTCGTACCTTGACACAGGGACGCGGTTCACACTCGAGCTCGTGAAAGAAAGCATCATCGATGGGACGGAAGAAAAACCCTTCCGAGAATCATTGATTACTACTTCATCTTCCGATAACAATTTACACGAAGACAAAGTATCAGCGTCTCACACGAAACTCTTTGCTTCTCCCCTTTCCTTCGGTTGTAATTTCGGCCAATAAAAACATAGGCTTCGCAACGCTTTTAGCTTTCTCGGAGTTGGATCATTGTGCTGAAGTGGAAGTGATATAGACATAAGAAGACGACAATTCAGTTTGTCAACAGTTTTAATCCAAAGTATCCCTTTGATGTTACAAGCAGGAAGCTTACCTGTCAGTTACTCGACAACCAATCGTACTTTCAACGCTCCAAGAAGACCAAACGCTGTCAGCATTATGACGGACAATTCCGATGATGAGGACGGAGGAGGCAAGCCGCGAAACAAAAGCCGCAGAGAACTTCCAACGGGCGCAGGTAGCAACTTTGAAAGCATGGCTTTTGTCACCAGAACATTTCACTCATCCATACCCAACTCCGCAAGATCAGGTTATGTTGATGCAGAAGACTGGGATAGACAAGAAACAACTGAAGAACTGGTTCACCAATGCTCGCAGGCGGATATGGAAACCGATGCTGAAGAAGCAACTAGAGCAAGGAAAGCTGGCAACTACAGGCACGGGTGGTGGAGTTGCGGTTCCTGGCGTAGTACCTGGTTTGATGGTAGCAAGCATGCCGGGTCAACCGGCTGCTAGCCCTATGCAAGCTCCTGCTCCAGGCATGCAAGAGGTGCGTTCAATCCGTACTTGTGTGGAGTTAGTGCCGAGACACTAGGTCGACACACTGTGAAGCTATCCATTCTTTCAACGCCATCAATATTCTCTATTCTCACTTCCTTTTTCCAAATCTTTCATCTTGTTCTTACAGATGCAATACGGACAACAACATTATCAACTTCCGCCAGGTGCCGTTTCAACACCGGTGCAATATCATGATCCGAATGCTCATCATCCATTGACAAAGACTGTTCCGGTTCCCACGAATATTGGAGCTCAGAGTGCACAACAAATACTAAGCAAGACTGATAGCCATGCGGTATTGATGGAACTCTTTGCCCGAGATCAAGATCTTGTTCGGCAAGCAACGGAATCTACTCCGAAAAAAGAAATACCTCAACAAATTCAGCCTTTATCTACTCAGCTACAACCAAGTTATCAGCCGGCACAACAACCAGGCCAAGCAGTATCGAATCAACATCCAATGAAGAGCCCATCACATGGTCGATTGGCGAGTGTTCCGACATTGAACTCCTGGCCTCACTTTTCTAGTGTTTCGTCGCTGAACAATCTTGGCACGATGCCAGGAGTGAAAAGCATTACAAGTCTTAGCGCTGCAGACCTAGCAAAACAAGGGTCATTCAACGCTGTTGGGAACTTGGCACAAGTCAAGAGTACCGAAAATATGGGAAAGAACGATTCGTACGCTTTTCTTGAAGTCTTTTTTGGCGACCGCAGCTCTAATAATTTGAGTTCGATGGGCGGTTCCGGGGCATATAAAGATCAACGGGGTGTAAAGAGAGAAAGGGACGAAGACAACGATGTAGGTTTGTCTTTAGAAGACGAATCTCCTGCGGGCAATGTCATGAAGCAAGAAGCTGCTTCTAGTGCACCTTCTGCATTTGGTTCTAGCAATCCCTATGGAATGGACAAGACAGCCACCGATAGTAGCGATACTTTGAAGCGAGCATACGATGACGCTATGGCTGCACGGGGTCTGATGTCTGTGAGCCGAAGTAGCGAAAAGCTCACCGATCTGGTTCTTCCGGCTAAAATGCAAAGGACGCTATCACAGGAATTCATGCGGCAGGAGCAAGAAAAAAAGCAGCGACTGGCGCAACCTCCACAACAGCAGTACGTCCCATATCAGTATACTCCATCGCCAACGAAGGCCGCTAATATGAATGAAAAGGAGAGCTATCAATACCCAGCTCAGCCTTCTGCTCAATCTGATCAGAGCACTACTGTACATGGCTCAGGAGTAAGTAACTCTGTAGCGGTTCCTTCGGCAACCGAGTGCGCAAGTTGTCATTTGACCAACGTTGACACACAGCTTCGTCCGTGTGGCCACATGTTCCATGAAAAATGCCTGAAATCAAGTCTTCAGGCATCCATGGATGCGAAACCGAAGTGTCCTCTATGCCATACCCCGATTGAATCTGCGCTTTTGGCAGTTCCAACTGAAGCGGTAAGGATTTAAATGTTCTTCGCAATGCTAATTTTCTTTTTTTATTTGCCACCCCTAATTCAGCGCTAAACTATCTTTACGACAGAACGCAAATCCTCTTTCGTCTCCTGCAATGATGCAACCCAAAAGCTGGAGCAACGCTTCCGGAGGTCAAGCCGTGAGCGACGCAAAGGGTTAAAAAATTGTTCGAGTCCAATGTAATTATCTACGAGAATTGGGTTTTCCTTCCGTTAATTTGTACAAGCAGTCGATTCTTCCGTTTTTCTTCCGTATTGGGACAAGGGGATCCGTGGCAGAAACAACGAACGTCTCGACTAGCATTATCTTATTTCTTCTTCTCCAACGATGAAAGAATGCGCACAACTAAATTTCCTCACGCTACTATTTGCAAAAATAGCACATAATATTGTAACTTACCACTCAAAGCTACTTGGTACTGTACTATTTTTTGGTTTTCGGCGATGTACTGCAATTTCTTTCGTCGTTCTCTTGTTCGTCTAGCGTCCAAAGAACAATGAAGGCAACGAGATACAAAAAAATGAAGTTACAAAAAAAATGGAGTTACGAAAATCTCGAGCCCAAGCGAAAACAAATCGGTTGTACGACGGACAGACCACACATCTCCTCCTTCGCGAACAAGATCATGAATGGATGGGAGGAAAAGTGTGCTCACGTTTCAATTTCATTCCACATGTTTTCATTCCACAACATGATCGTCACACGTTTGTTATCGGTTTTTACTAAAGAATAATAGAAGGGATCTTCACTAAACTTCAAATCTCAACTTCTTCACCCAACAAAATCTCGCATATCAGATAGGGACACGTTCGTTGTTGGAACCAATTGCTTTCCGAAATATTTCCTGAAACAACATTGAAAAATGGTCTCTTTTAAGGTATCTTTGCTCGACTATGGAGCAGGAAACGTCCGATCGGTTCGGAACGCGATTATGGCGTGTGGTTATGAAATCGAAGACATTACCGAGCCCGAACAAATTGGCCAAGCAAAAGCTATAATATTTCCCGGTGTCGGATCTTATGGATCCGCTATGAAGGTTCTGAAAGAGAAGGGCTTCGACAATCCACTTCGTGAATACCTTTCTGGCCGCGATCGTCCGTTTCTGGGAATTTGTCTGGGTATGCAAACGCTCTTCGAATCGAGTGACGAACACGAGGAAGGCGCCGACGCTATTCCCGGCCTTGGTGTCATCCCCGGAAAAGTAATCAAATTCGATGAGACAAAGATGGATGTCCCTCATATTGGTTGGAACGGACGAATTCCACACAAGGAGAGCCCAGTTTTGAAGTACATTGGTGCTGAAGAGTCCGCGTATTTTGTCCATTCCTACTATGCACCAATTACGGAAGAAAACAAAGAGTGGGTTCTCACTAGCACCACATACTCTGGTCAGTCTTTCATAAGTAGTGTCCAGAGAGGAAGCGTTGTTGCTACTCAATTTCACCCAGAAAAGAGTGGAAAAACTGGGCTCTCTATCCTCAAGGGATTCCTCGAAGTAAGTATTGATTGTTGTTCTGCAGTTGTCGTGGATTACGTCAAAGTTTTTAATAGAATGAAAACATCGTTGGTCTCACCACAATTTTCCTCCAATAGGGAATCGAAAATGGAACATTGGACAAAGCCACTCCTGTCGCTATTGATAGCGCCCCTACGATGCTGGCAAAGCGTATCGTTGTTGCTTTGGACGTTAGAACAAATGATCACGGAGACTTGGTTGTTACGAAAGGTGATCAATACGATGTCCGGGAAGCGGATGAGGACGCAGTAACTGGACGTGGAGGAGTTCGAAATCTTGGAAAGCCAGTCAGTCTAGCGGCACGATACTACAACGAAGGAGCCGACGAAATTGCTTTCCTCAACATTACGAGCTTCCGCGAAGGAGTTGTTGAGGATATGCCCATGCTTCAGGTTTTGGAACAAGCCTCAAAGAGCATTTTCGTTCCCCTGACCGTAGGTGGCGGAATTCCGCACGTATACCGATCCCAAGTCGGGACAGACATGGTCGGCTCTGGAGGTTGCTGCTCGATATTTCCGTGCGGGAGCCGACAAGGTCAGCATCGGTAGTGACGCTGTCTATGCCTCGGAATCCTTCCTTGAGAAAAACGGAGAAAAGACGGGAACTTCTTCGATCGAGACGATTTCGCGCGTGTACTGGAGCACAGGCGGTGGTCATTTCCATCGATCCAAAGCGAGTGTACGTTTCCAGTAAGGACGAGGTTGAGAACAAAAAGCACGTCGTTGTCGAGCTTGACGATGGCAGCGTTGGACCAAACGGGGAGAAATACTGCTGGTTCCAGTGCACCGTGAAGGGTGGAAGAGAAGCCAAGGACATTTGCGCCGTCACGGTTGCCACATTCATGCCAAGCACTCGGTGCCGGAGAAATCATGTTGAATTGCATAGACATGGATGGACAGGGCAATGGATACGACCTTCCGTTGATGAATGCTGTCTCTGGCGCGGTATCGATTCCAGTGATTGCCAGCAGTGGGGCAGGAAACGAGGGACACTTTGTGGAGGTCTTCTCGAAAACAAAGGTTCAGGCTGCTTTGGCCTGCAGGGAATGTTTCATCGAAAAGAAGTCGAAATCGAAGCATGCAAGACGGCCATGAGGCAGAGTGACATACCCACCAGAAATGCTGGTAACTAATCATTGCAATACCTTGATTGCAAAACATAACTAAACTAACGAAAAAGTCTTGAATGAATATGATTTTTTATATAGATTATTTTTTATTTAATTATAGACGCGATCGGTTCCTGCGCAATGAATTGGTAGTACCGGTGTCATGAATAGTGATTCTAGAGAAAGTGAATTTTGTTTTTGAGTGCTGATGCATTCATGTTCGTGCCGCAATCGGCAAAAGAACCCCCAAGCTCTGCAAGCTTGTGGGCCATTTGAGTGACACTCGGAACCTTGATGGGCCCAGTCCAATTTGGATAATCGTGTGACAAACTCCACGTAAGCTCTTCGATGGGCACCTGATCCAGCCGCTTGTCCTTGTCCACAACCACGAAACGAACGGGTTTCGCGGTGCTATATGGCGGAGCACGTCCGTTCAAGTAGAAAGTATCGTGATCGAGACTCTGAATGCCCTTGATGAGCGTTCCGGATGGTGCTCCATATTTACCGTCAGCTTCTCCGGCAATTCCCTTGGAAAGGAATTTCGTGGCGATTCGCTTCTGCGCCACAATGTACGACAACGGAACATCCCTCTGTGCTCCGTTATCCGTCTTGTTCAAACCAGCACGAATGGCACTGATCTCTTCCAGTGCCGCATTGTTCAATGCCGAATCACCAATTCCGTCACGCCATACGATGCACGACGAAGGTTCCACCTTGAGCTCCTTCATTGCTTCCGAAACGGTTTCTTCGAGAGCATCACCAAGCGAGTATTCCTGTCCGGATTCCCTCGCATACGTCTTGGAATAGAGCTCGATCTGCTGCGATTTTTGTTCGCCCGAATTGCGAAAGACTTGGACAATGATTGCAGCGCACGAAGCTTTCGCAACACGCTTCCCTAATCTCGGATCGTAGACACGAGGAGCATGGAAAACATCCACTCCAATAAACACGGTTGGGGTTGGAAGGGACGCCGGAATTTTCACCCACCACAGCCGAAAACCGGTTTTCTGAAGAATTTGTCGAGCAACACCCGCCAAGATAATATCCGAGCGTCGTTGATCTCTTGGGTGGCTGTGATCGTAGGTGTTAAAGTTGACGAATTGGGAAAGGAAACCGCTCTTCGTCAACATCTGCTTGATTACTGGGTATGCGCTGTCGGTTGCCCCTCTCGGCTTGTTGAAGTCAATGACGAAAATATTTTCTGGATTCAAATCTGGATCGGAGAACACTCTTTCCACTACTCCCCAGTGCTCCTCTTTATCTCCTGTAAATTAAAAATTAAAATATACGTCGCACAAGTGTGAGAAAATTTCACCGTTCGCAGCACGAAATTAGAAATCAAAATCAATTTACTTACCGGCGGCAACCATCTGCATTGGCTGGTCATCGAATCGGTAGGTGGCATTGTACTGATTCACAAGATTGCGAAGCTTTTCGAAAACACGAATCGCACCCTGGATCTTTTTGTTGTGAAAGACAATAACTTTCATGGTATTGGACTTTTTCGGGTCAATGTTGAAGTTTGCCTTGTTCAAAAAGGGAGCCCAGTTTTCTCCCTTGTTCTTTGGGACTGTAATGCCCGCTGCCTTGAGCACCGGAAGCGGCAAGACTTCGGCCTTGGCACTGAGAGTTCCATCGGCGAGCTGAATTCCCAGCGCCGGAAGGAGACCGGCAGCTCCCTTGCTCTTTTGTGCTCCGGGAATCAAGTACGAACGAATCTTTTCGATAGCCTGGTTTCTTGATTCGGGTTTGTAACTAGCAATCGATGGAAGCTGTTGCTTGACGCGTGGTTCGAGCTCGTTGCCCGCAACAAGCTCGGCGGGAAGGAAAATAGTTTGGTTTCTGCGACCAAGAACAGCAATCATGGGTCTTGCATCCGGATATTTCAACTGAATGTTTTTGCGTTTCGCAAAGTATTCGGCGTGGCTGATTCCAAGGCCATCTACCGGAAGCGAATTTGCGCTGTGGTCAAACATTAGATCCGTCACGGAATAACACTTCTTGTCGTGCATGGAGATAACAATTTCCCCAATAAAGTGTCGACGGGCACGTTCTTTCTCCGAATGGGAAGGGTTGTAATAGTTGGGATTCTGTCCGTTGACCAAGTGATCCAATACGCTCATGGTGCGGACAATCTTTGCTCGAAGATCGACGGTCAATCCCACACGAGGGGTGTCATCATCGCCATTGCGGATAAATCCAAACTGACACGAGTATGCTTCATAGACACGAACTCCCAGAGGTTTGCCCTGCTTGTCGACAGGGTTCCTTCATATTCATTGGGTCGATGTATTCGGTACCCCAACGAGCAAGTCGTTCACCCAAAGCACGTTGCAAAGCGCCATTGATGTAGGCACTGAATACCTCTGTGTTGGCAGGAACAGGTTCACAGCCTGCAGTTGCGTTGTCGGAAGCAGAGTATACGGGTGTATGACCAGCTTGTTGACTGCAATTTAAAAAAGGCAACGAACAAAACAGTATTTGAGATAAAATTCGCGGTACGAATCAAAGTCGAAAGGAATAAAGTTTGAACAGTCACGATTTTGCTTACCAATGCTGCAAAAGAGCTCCAGTGTCTGGAAAAGCCCTGGTGCAATCGTTGCACCGCTTGTCAAAACTAACTTTGCTGCCATCATCTTCTTGCTTCGCGGACGATTTTGGCTTGAGCTCGACGGGCGTGACATAGTGAATGATCTGACGAACCTGGATGGTATCGCCCTCGGCTTCTTCCGAGAGAGGAAGATTCAAGGGAAGATTTTCCGGTTCGAGTCCAGGAACCCTTCGTGCCGAGTAAAAGAAGGATCCCTGGAAAAAGACGACGCGTTTGAGGTCTTCCTTTTCCTTGTCGGGCATATCCTTCAATACTCCATTCCACAAACCAAGATCAAACAAGAATTTGCGGCGGTGACGGCTCTCGATTTGTTCGCCGTGGTCGGTTTCGACGGCCACCGAATACAAAAAGAATTGAAAGTTCTCCATAACATCGGCTTGCATGACGTTGGAAAGACACGAGGACATGCCGCTCATGTCCGGACCTCTTCCTCTGCCACCACGGCCACCTCTGTAATCCAAATTCAATTCATTCGAGTATTGCATGAAGAAGTCGCAAGAAATCAAACATAAATTGTGTAAGAAAAAGATCAAGAACAAACAGAAAGAATTGTTTCTCACCACCGATAACGTACCTTCCTCCACGGCCTCCGCCTCTTCCCCCACCACCACGGTATCCGCCTCCGCCTCGGTTGTTGTCACGATTGCGGTCACCATATCCTCCACCTCCGTGACCTCGGCGATCGTTGTAATCTCCTCCTCCTCCGTGACCTCGGCGCTGATCACCATAAGAATCTCCGTAGTGGTTTCGGTTTCCACCTCCGCCGCGATCGTCCCGGCGGTAATCGTTGTTGTATCCGCGATCGTCGCGGTAGCCTCCTCCTCGCCGATCATCATCGCGGTAACCGCCCCTGCCTCTTCGATCGTCGTAGCCGCGATCGTTGTAATCGCGGCCACCTCCTCTTCGATCGTCGTAGCCGCGATCGCGATCTCGATCGCGATGGTTGTCGCGGCCACCGCGACGGTCATTGTACTGTCGGTGTCTGTCGCCGCGATAATCGTCGCCTATTGAATTGAATTGAATCAATTCATATAAAAAAGAAGAATCCAATAAAAACGGTAAACAAAATAAAGAAGAACATCGGTTGAGTTTGCAAATGATGGCTGGATAGAATCAAGATTCAATTCATGCAGTTCTTTCCTTCCCTTATTCAATCCGAAACGCGGCAACGATTTTCATACACTTCCTTCCAGCCGAATAACTATTCTTTCATTGATTCAACATTACTCACCGTTGTTGCGGCCAGAGTGGCCACCATTGCCGCCGTCTCTGGCCATGTCGTAGTGGGATCGTTTGCTAATACTTGCGATTTCTTTCGCAGCAATGGTTTCACTGCTGCCGAATTAAATTATAATGGGCTATTTGTTGTGTGAATCGTTTTGGTTGCTTTTGCTGCTTTTGTACTGTGTTGGTGTTGGTCTTTTTGCTGCTCCTGGTCCTCCGAAAAGAGCCAATTTATGAGATACCGTATTGCTGTTGCTGCATACGATATTTATTTCCATATGTAAGTAGGATGCGGGTCCTCTCGACTGTACGTGCTGTCAAACAGGAGAACGACTATCTACGACAATATTCTTCTGACACGATGTTTTCCATAAGAGACGTGAGAGAACCTATGGAACAACAAATAGTCTCATCCGTTGTTTTCGGAGATCGAAAGCCACTTGCGATGATGCGCGGGACGTTTAGAGACTCTTTTATGGAGAAAATCTCTGTTCGACAGAAGGCTATTGCGCGTATTACATTTACGTGTCCGAGACCAATAATTGCGTTGGGGACGACGAAATGTTGGAACTGTCAAACTTTTAGACGGATACAAACCCCTCCCCTTTTTAATTAGTGATTCATATGAATTTTGAATCACGATTTCGAGCTTGTGTCTTTTTCGAAGCGCGACCACATTCTCCGAGAATGTCGTGTTTGTTCCAGGCATCTGTTATTCAATTCTTTTTGCTCTCGAAGAAGACACCAATCAGTGTAGGCGTTTGGCGTGTTGTTGAACTGTATCGCACTTGTAGTACGAGTACAGTATCGCACTGTCAAATTCAATTCACTCGATCGGGTATCGTAATTTTTTCCGATACCAAAAACACCTACCGAATCAATAGCAAGAGGAACGCAAAGGAGACGAAGAAAGATCAGTTTTCAAGATGATGACTTCTCGGCTTCCAGTATTAGTGAGTGGAAAGGACTTGTTGCTTCTTTGTAGCTTTGGTCGTCGAGCCGAAGAAAGATTGCCATGATACGTCCATTGTCGGCATCGAGAAAAACAAAGTCGAAAGGAATCGAATTACCTTCTTCAATTTCAACATTTAAGGATTTCGAAAATGCGATTCCAAATTCCGGTATTTTTGTATGGAAAATGTGGAATTTCGAAAGGACTAAGTTAGCTTCATGTCAAAGACACCGATGATTCGCCGTTTTTCTTTCTCCTTTATTCCGACCGATACAACATACCTTTGTTGCTAGTGAACATTCATCTCATTCTAAAATGTTGCCTTCTATTCTCTCTAACAATTCACAATAGTTCCGGAAAAACGGACTCCCCGCTGCCGCGGCAGCGGTCGCCGCGGCGACCTCGGTCTCGGTGACGCTGATGGACGAAGAAGACGTCGTTCATCCCCCACACTATCCATGGCGCCACCAGGGATATTTTTCCTCCTTTGACCACGCCGCCCTCCGCCGCGGATACCAGGTATACCGCGAGGTTTGCGCCTCGTGTCACTCCTTGCACTATATTCGATTCCGAGAACTCGTCGGATGTCACCCACACAAAGGACGAAGTCAAGCAAATGGCCCAGGACGTGGACGTTTTGGACGGGCCCAACGATCAGGGAGAAATGTTTGAACGCCCCGGAAAACCCTACGATGTCATTCCTTCCCCCTACCCCAACAAAGAGGCCGGCCGTGCCGCCAACGGTGGTGCCTACCCGCCCGATCTGAGTCTCATGGTCAAGGCCCGACACAACGGGGCCGATTACGTCTTTGCCCTTTTGACCGGATACTGCGAGGCCCCCGCCGGAAAGGAAATGATGCCCGGTCTTCACTACAACCCCTACTTTCCCGGTGGAGCCATTTCGATGCCTCCGCCCCTCGCCGACTGGCGGTGTCGAGTACGAGGACGGACGGAGGCCACCATATCTCAGCAGGCCCGCGACATTGTCCAGTTTTTGGCCTGGACCGCCGAGCCCGAATCGGAGGAACGAAAAAAGAATGCCTGTAAGTACATGGTGGTCCTTGCCTTTATGGCCTTGAGTGTTGGATACTACAAACGATGGAAGTGGGCGCCACTCAAGACCCGACAGATTGCCTACGTCAAGGGTGTTGGAGGAGCCTAAAGAGGCGATGAATGAGATACTATTGGATGCGATGCATTAGGTTCCTTTTCAATTTCATTTGCATAACGAGAAACGAATAACTTGGTCACGGATTTCTAGCATTGTTGGAGAGGTTCCTGAATGGCATCCGAGTTTCAAATTGGTCGAAACGAAGAAGAGTGGTCTTTAACTCAATAAAAACCCTTAGATTAAAATCGTTTAAATGTTTAGAATGAACAACGATTGAACGTACTTTCGATTTGTATCCATGATGTGGTTTAGAGTGAATGCAGTAATGATCTTATCTCTCCCTCTATTCGGTCTATTCACTACGTGTCTGATGCGAACTAGAAATTCGATCGATTGCCTTTCGTTCAAAACATGGAAAACCAGCTTTGTTGTCGTTTCCTCTCCTTTTCGACTTCTCGTTCGTACGATTTGTCTTTGGCAAGATATTCCTGAAAGGTCTCCTTTCGGCCAAAGGCCAGGGCGGCCTGTGCGTTTTCTTCCTTTTTCTTTTCGTCCAAATTGGCGTTCATGTGTCGGAGCATTTCTTCTTTTTCTTCCTTGAAACACCTGTCGAGTTTGGCCTTGACCTCGTTGCAGGCCCAAAACTTGAGCTTGTTGCCCTCTGCGTGGCAGTCGCGGAGGCCGTTGATTTCGTCCTGGCACCTCGGGTGCGGGCGGTCCAGAGGAGGATGCATAATATTGGTTTGTGTTTTGAATCGAGGCGGTTGATAGGAGGAGATGCAATACTCTGCTTTGCTTTGGTTCTGAATCCAATGACTTGACGCAGGCGTAATTCAACCAAAGTTATGTATAGTATGGATGAAGGAGGTCGAAAGGAGTTTGTCGAATGATATAGGGTTACACCAACACTGTGATCGAGAATACCAATGTTGCTATCGGAATGGAAAGTTTCCTCTTTTCGTCTTTTGAAGCTGCTGACTGAGTTCACAACTTTCACCGTCGTTGGTTTATAATAATGCGCGTAAGAAAGGATGGATGAATCTGGGTTCGAAATGTGACTGACTCGACTCGTGGAAAAAAATCACAACCTCATCTTCCATCCAAGAAACGAATTTTGGAAATGATTACGAAGTTGCCGACAAAGATGTTTTCATTGATTGCCCATTGAGCTGCACAACAACAAACTTAGATTGTTCGGTGAATGAATGGATGCACCATCCATGATGCTCAACAAAGTCTGACATTTTCCAAGATAGATTGCAATTCAGCAATTTCTTTTTCTTGCTTCCAATGATTCGATCTTCGACGCGTCTCTTGCTTCGAAGACGCCCATCACAAAAGCTCCAATGGCATCGCAATCAAACTCAACTTTCCGCGAGATTTACTTCCTTGTCATCCAAAGAGTTTTCCGTACACAGATGGAGTTCGGCACGATGTCTTGCCACTTCTGCCAACCCCAACAACTACAGCGCCGATGCTGTATCCAAAAACTACAAAGGATTTTCAAAAATCATTCGGGGAAATGGGGTGGAATTTGATGCCAGCCGCAAGATTGCCGGTTTGGCATCTTCTTCCATCGTGGGCAAGAGCGGTGATTCGGTAGCGCTTACCAACATTGTCGTGGGGAGTTCTACCAGTAACAATGCTCCTAAAGCTTTGGATATTAGCGTCACTCCTGAAAAGCTGCTGGCAGATGCTTTCACACGAACGTGTCAACAGGAAAATGCATCTTCGCTATCGCCACTGACGGTCGATTATCGGCAGCGGCATCATGCGGTGGGGAAAATCCCAACGTCCTGCCAATCGAACGGACAACCGGAGGCCTTCCGAATCGGAAATCCTGGCAGCAAGAGCCATTGATCGGTCCCTTCGGCCGCTGCTCCGAAAGGACGCCTTTTGGAACAAGCAAAGCAAGGACCCAGTATCGATTCAGCTTTCGTGCAGCATTCAGGCATACAATGGAGGGCATCCCGTGTCCCTGGCGCTCAATTCCGCGGCGGTTGCTCTGCAAGATAAGCTATCTCAACCGGTAGCAGCGATCGCCTTGGTGTTGATGCACGACGGGACGGTTCTGGTAAATCCCGTCCAAAGCATCCATTCTGCAAGCACAGTCGGACGAAGAGGGCGAAAAAAATGTAATTGCTGGGAATTTGTTGTATGCTGGAACAAAGGACTCGATCGTCATGATGGAATTCTCTGGGATGATATCCGAAACGATGCTTTTGGATTTGATTGGATTGGCTCATGAAAGCTTGCAACCAATTTTAAAGACACAAGAAAGAGTACGCAATTCGATAGACAAAGCGAGCAAGAGTGATCTACAGGAGAATGAAATCCGAGAGCAACTTGGCCTCACTATTGGAAGTGATGAATCAAAGGTTTCAACCGATGAATCAATACAAGACGATGAATTCGAGATGAAAGCCAAGACAATTTACCAAGAGGCATGTGATTTCGTCGATTCTCGTTTGCGCAATGTGACTCTTCGACTTTTTGGTGTAAATGACGTTGAGAAAACAAATTCAGCGACAGAAAATGATACCATAGCAATTCATTCCGAAGACAGAGATGGAGCGTTGCTCGGCAAGGTCGTTCGAGGGCGAAGAGAGGCACTGGTAAACGAGGAAATAAAGCGTGTGCTGGCAGAGTTCAAACCCTCAGATTTAGAGCTTTCAAACGATTATGAAAATTTGTTACATCACGACAAATCGATTATTGAGACAATGGGGGATACCATTCATTCGGAAATTCTCCGGGCGGCCATGAAAGAATCTTCGATTGTATACAAATCACGTGCCGATGGCCGTGGAAATAGCGCAACGACTGGAAGCAATACTATTCGGCCGCTGTCAATGGATGTCCCTGCCCTACCGGATGCCGTACATGGGTCAGCCTTGTTTACAAGGGGAGAAACCCAAGTTCTCTGTACTACTACACTGGGACCTCCAAAGGATGGGATTCCCAAAAACGATCCATATGAATCAATTCCCGAAACCGTCGAAAAAGCAAGTGACGCAGAAACACCATCCAAGAAACTTCCAGTCGGATCACTCCGATATTTGAGGTCCCAAGAACATCTCGATTCGGATCTCAATTCACGAAAAGTCAGAGCTGATCGGGAGCAAACGGGTGATTCGGGAACCTTGTTTGAACGTTCCCGTGCCTTTCTTCAATACGATTTCCCCGCCTACAGCAAAGGCGAAATACAATCTGGACCATCGGGGGGCAATCGACGAGAGATTGGCCACAGTGCACTGGCGGAAAAATCAATTTTGCCCATACTCCCACCTCCGAGTGAGTTCCCATACGCCATTCGAATGACTAGTGAAGTTACTAGTTCGAATGGATCTTCGAGCATGGCATCTGTTTGTGGGGTAACCTCTTCGTTGCTGGATGCCGGGGTTCCCCTCACCGCTCCTGCCGCTGGTGTGAGCATCGGGCTTGTGAAATCCGATGACTCGCATCAATTACTCCTTGATATAACTGGTACCGAAGATCACTATGGTTTGATGGATTTAAAAGTTGCAGGTACTGCGGAAGAAGTTACCGCAGTACAGTTGGATGTGAAGGAACCTCTTCCTGTGTCAATTCTTTCCGATGGCCTTAATCTTGCCAAGGAGGGAAGGATTGCTATTCTCGAAGAAATGAAGAAGCAGACTACGAAATCATCGAAGGGAGCAATTCACGAATTTATTACATCGATCGGAATTGAAGCCTTCCGCTCCCAGGAGTTCGGTAGTGACGTTTGATCCAGCAAGGAAGAAAGATTTGCTTGGGCCAGGAGGTGTTGTTATTCGGCAGATGGAAGATCGTTTCAACGTTTCACTGGATCTGACACAGGAAGGTCAATGCTTGCTATTTGGCGATGATCCGGAAATGGTGAGGAAAGCAAAGGCAGCTGTTATGGATCTCGTCAGTGATGTGGAAGTCGGTGTCACCTACGAAGGAACAATCATCGAAATACGCGACTTTGGAGTCATTATTGAACTACTGCGAAACAAAGAAGGCTTGTGCCATGTGAGCGAATTTGCCAAAAGAGAAAAGATTAGAAATCACCCCAAGGGAACACTAGGCTTATTGAACGAACGCTTTGCGAATAGGCCAAAAGATTGATGTCGTATGCACAGCAGTAGATCCCGTCCAAGGCATCATACGGCTACGGCCAGCGTCAAAGGAAGAGTCGTTTTAAAACTGTAATAATGACTGATACGATATTCCAAACAACAATCTATTTTTCTTTATCGATTAGTAATAATTTTCCAATCAGTAGAATTTGATAGACAAAGCAATTCAATCTCAGAACTACATTGTTAAAGAATTCTCTACAGTAGGAGTGACTTAAGGACGGTTTGGGCCAATATTTCGTCTCTCGTAAACTTGCCACCCGGCAGAGGTGGGCAAGGCACAATGGCACCAGATTCGATCAAACCCTCTTCGCTCTCTCGCAGAAATGCCAAATCCCCCTCGAGTGGTTTTAGGCAAGCCCTTTGGCACACCGGTGGCTTCCAAAAACGAAAAGGCTGCTCGATAGTCCTTTCCGTTGTATTTCAAATCGTTCTTGAAGTGAGCAGGGATGATTCGCTCAATATCCCACTTGGCCACGCTGTCGGCAAAGTCAAGAACCTGAATCGGGGTTCTGTTCAAAATGAGTGTCTGCAAGATGGGTGCACACAATAATCCGCCCTTGAGAGCGTCAAAGCTCGCCTTGTCGTCTCGAACCCAAGTCCCAGGGATAGATTCCAATGAAATCCGGGTTGATGTCTACCCTTCGTTCGTTATACGCAACATCGGCATCCTTGATCTCAATGGCACTCGGGGTAAAGAAAAGACCGAAGAGTGCGACACGACGCCATCCAATCTTTCGGGTTTCGGGCGTGTTCTCTACGAACGGAAGTGACGGTATCACGCGCATGGTACAAGAGTGGTGCCGGATCCAATTCGAGAATCTCTGGAACTTCGTCCGTCACTTCCAACACGGTATCCGTCACAATGAGGGTTTTGGAATCCTTGTGGCGAAAGACAGGTTTCCGAAAAGGCTCCAGTCTCGGCTCTTGAAAGGTCCCAGCGTCAAAAAGTCAAAGGTGTCGTTCCATTCTTTGGGAGCATCCTCGGCCTTTGTGGGCACAATCTTGGTTCGCGAAGCCGGGTAGCCCAAAAAGGGGTTGGGAAGATTCACCGGAAAGGAGTATTGCCCGGGGGCTAGCCAGACATCCTGCGGTTGGGAAATTTCTGTGCCATGACACCCGCAGTACGCCTTGTGCTCCAGTGCCACCGATCCAACGACAATGTGTTTGATGGGACCGTGCTTTGCCACCAAGTCTTTCAGCATGCCCACGCATTCGGGGGTTGCCGCGACTGGATTGTAGACAAACAAACCACCGCCCTTGAGCTTGACCACGGTCATTCGGATGGGAACCTGAACATTCAAAATACCAAATTTCTGGTCGAGGGTCCAAATGGTGTCGGGAACAATTTCCTTGAGCATTGTCTTTTTTGTCTTGTAGGTTCCCACCGGAAGGACACCCCACAAACCGTAATCGGTGGGCTTGTTTTCTCTAGTTCCCAAAAAGGAAATTCCGAGTCCCAACCCAGCGATTGTCAGCTCTCCAACCTGCCGCCTCGATAGACCTCCTTCGGTGGCTTCCGAGAAGAGGCGAGTCGAGGAGCTTGTGGATGGAGCTTCGGAGACAAACGCGTTGACGGCTACGGCAGCCACGCACGCCGAAACTACCGACAGAAGGATCTTCTTTCGCTACTTTCATCCTGCTTCTAACTTTGAAAGAGTGGACCTCGATGCTATTCGTCGAACAACGTTGAAAGACGTTGACCAAGGGTCGAATCAATGCTTGTCGCAAGCTGTTACAGTGCACAACTGTCAAAGTCAATAGGATGCTAACTTTTGGTCGATGTGAAAGCGTTCGATGCAAAAGATGATGCTGACTCCAATTTTGGGCGCAGTACGATAAGTACCCGATCGTACGTACGGTGGCTAAACCAATAGCTATGACGACAGTCTCCATCACAACAACCAAAATTTTGTGACCTCAGCGCACAAACGTGGATCCAATCAACTTCCACGATTCGATTGATTGAGTCGTATGGGTCGAGAATGCAGCAGTGGCAAGAAATCGAAAATCAGAAACGAAGCCGGGTTTGTCACGGAATTGTACGTTCCTCTCAGAATTCCTTTTTGATTTTCGTTGTCACCGTTTTCGTGAAAGTTGTCTTTCGTAAATCTGTGATCTCCCATCATTTTATTTTGTGGAAGAGACACGATCTGGAAGATCGAGCAAACCACTATTCCACTATCTCTCTAAAATATAGAGAGAACTCGAAGCGGATCCAACAAGGAACTCTTTGTTTCTTTCGAAAAGCTAATCGAGAATAGAAGGAAGGGACGTTTTACCTACCGTGTCCGGAAGCTGAATCTGTTTGCTGTTTCTATAGCGTGAACGATCAAAAAGATTCATTATCTCCAACAAAAGCATGGAACTCCCGTTTGCCTGTCGAGTCTCCGGCTGCTGCCACTAATGTCGAATCGTCCCAGCATTCCGAATCGGGTTCTTTGGTCACGGCAAGCTCCCAGGGAAGCTTTTTGGACGCAAGCAACGACGACAATCTGCCCTTTGTTCCAAACACACCCCAAGATGTCGTCTTGCCACAACACCAAGAACAGCAGGGCCAATTGGTAGTGATACCGGCTGCTTCCGATAAAGATAATTATGAAAATCCGGAAAACGATTTCACATATGTCAACGTTACCGAAATAGATGCTGACGAAGGCGACGAAGATCTAGCGATATCGAGCGATCAAAAGAGGGGTGATGTCCTTGCGGTTCTCCTGGGCGAAATGCAGCAAAACGACGGTAGTCCGCTGTTAGTAAGTGAAAGAAATATCTTGCGTTTCCTTTTGTTTGGTTGAAGATACACACCTCTCATACACATTCACTCTTCAAATCATTGTAGAACGACACCGAATACGCCAACGAAATGGCAGAAAAGGCTGCGGAGGCAAAGAAGCAGGGTGACTTGCTTTCTGCGCTCGATCATCACACACAGGCGGCGAAGATGTACAAGGATATTGCTATGGTCGTTCGAGACAAAAATCGTAAGTTGCATCAAGTTTAGATTCAAACTTTTTGTTATCGAGTTTATAAATTGAAACTCAACTATTAATTTTTTCTTTGTTTTTATGGCATGTCAACAAACAAAAGCACCCCTCGCAAGTTCGCTTTTGCTGTTAAGTCAGACACAAGCAAAATCTGCAATCGCTTTGAAGAGCATTGTGAAATTGAAACCTTCCGAACTCCTTCAGATTCTTCCTCCTTCCTCCAGAGATACTTCCGAAAATCGTTCCTCTACCGCAATTTCCCAAAAAGATCGCCTGAGAGCAGTTGTCCGTGGTGCTCTTTCCTCGAGGCATCCCCACGAAGAAGATCTGTCCGACTCTCAATTTCTGGGAAGAGCAGAAACAGAAACCAGAGCAGCAAAAAGCGAGATCGCCCATCACCAACAACGAACAACACAAACGAAAGACAAACAACAAAAATACAGAGACACGAAATGATCACGAAGGGGACTCTTCTCACCGCGGGACAAGATCCCTTGAGCAATGACAATAGCAGCAATCCCGTCGACGAAATGATGGAACTCGAGCGAGAACTCAGAGACATGGACATGGCCTTGGAGCTGGGAAATTCCATATCCTCTCTGGATGTCCGGATACAAAACCGAATGAAAAATTCCATGATTGGAGACGGGAGCTTTATGGTAGTGCCACCGGGATCGAGCTCGTACATGTCTTCCTCCATCTGGGGTACCAACCACAACAATTCTCGACAGACCGCTGTTCCCCCAAACAACCAACAGGGGACTGCCGGAGTGAGAGCACGGGCCAATCGTGTACAAAACATTCTGGATCACACCGGTCGACAAGCGTACCAGCAACCTCCAATTATTCCGGCGCAAACCGTTGGCAACAACGCTACCAAAAACGCCTCTGGATTGGACGCGAGCTGGTGGGGGAATTCCAACAATCCGTCGCAAATACTGACCTCCTCGGTCATGTCGCTGGGTGGTGGTCGACCCATCGAAGGCGCGGGCGACGGGCAGTCGTCGGGCAACACGAAGCAAATCATGCGGCTAATGGATTCCCTGAAAACATTGGGCGACGAAACGCTGTGCTCTTGACGAGAGATTGAGGAGCTCGAAGCCGCACGGGCAGAAGCCAAGGCCGCCCGTGAAACCATGAAGAAATTTCAGGTAGAATACGGCAAGCGCTTTGGAGCTCTCAAAAATGCCCTGGAAAAATTCCGGCAGGAAAATCTCAGCGGAAAGAATTCTAGTCCCGTCAACACGAGCGATTTTATGAAGAATGCTGCCCTCTTGGATCAGATCCAACGCCAGGAGCAAATGATCCAAAAGCTTACGAGAGATCTCAAAAAAGAAAAGGAGGAATCCAAAAAGAAGGACTCGGCCTTGCGAAAGTACGAGAGCTTTTACAGAGACATCAAGGCCAGGAGTGCCCAAAAGGCAGCCCAGCGGCAGACGCAACAGCAGCGTCAAAACGCTCCCAAAGCCTCGCGTTCCGTCGTCTCGGCCTCCTACCCAGCGGTAGATGGGTTTCGCCGCCTACACCCGTACTATTTTTGCACAACAAAATGTGCAGTAATGAGGTGTTCTAAATCATCAATTTCGGCACTTGATTAGAAGATACCGATCTATCTAAAAAAACTATCGTTGGTGTCATATCCTACTCATTCCAAGTCTAGTAGCAGGTTTGTGAAATCAAAAATAACGTAGCTTATAACCATTAATTTGGAAGGTACATATTGTAGGTAATACAGATCTATAACGTAAATCGTTTAAAGATTTTTCAGGTTTTCGAATCTCGCAGCCAAGTCGTTGTAGGATGCCGAATCCTTTCCACTCGCCCCGGAAGGTGCCGGAGCATTTTCATCGTCATCGTCGTCCTTGTCGTTGTTGACAACATCATCGTCTGTCGTTTCGGGAGCATGATTTGCTGGTGGAGCCATGGGTGGGGGACTGGATGCTGGTGGGGGGTTGGACGGCGCTCCAGGGTGCAGATGGCATATAGAAATCATCTTTTCCAGCCTTTTCGCTGGCACTATTGGTGCTGCCATTTGGTACCTGTGGGGGTGGCATAGAATGTCCTCCGTCAAAAGTGCTGATATCGTCTCCAGCCACTGTCATTCCGGTGTGTGCTCGGGAACCAAGTCCCTGTTCCTTGGCCTATTGGTACGGAAAATCCGGATGGGGGTGCCATTGGCTCTCCCATTTGCGATGCCGACAAACGATAATTGGGTGACCAGTCGACCTCGTATTTTTCGCAAATCTGCTCCAAGTAAGTCTGTACAAGATAGGCAGCGGGAGGTTGGACTGAGAGCTTCGTAACAACTCGTTCGTTTAGAATGCCACCGACATTTCCCATTGCGTTTTCGTCAAACTGTTTTCCGTACTTGGCAGTGAACTGTTTCCGAATGACAAGCAATTCTGGAATATCGACTCGGGGTGCTGCATACATCAAGGTGGAGATGCACGATATAAGGTCAGGTGGACATTCCTTGCTGAATTCAAGCAACTTGATTCTCTCACTCAGGAGCTCGCAGTTGAGACTAAGAATATCATAGGCTTCGATCACCTGAGACAAAATATCCAAGGAACAAACCAGGCGAAAGTTCACGTTGAGAAAAAATCGGTTAGTTTGGGGTTACTCATCTGAGTTGCAATCAAGACACAGCAAGAAAGCACTAACAACTTACGTAATCGTCCCGGATGAGTGCCTCGGCTTTGATTCTGGCTTTCTCTTCTTTTGGAGGGTCTTCGGCCAGCAGAACGGCTACTTCCCTCATGTTTTGTTTCAACAAGGCACTTTTCTTGTTGCTGGCCATCTGAAAACGATGAACCGCCATTTTCAGTTCTGAAGCCGCGGAATAACAACAATAGAGACGAAATAGACAGAAAAAGGAAATCATCACATTGGTGAGAAAGAATCAAATGCATCTGTGGCAATCCAGAGGAAAACGAAAGGACGAATGAATCAACAATCATTGTCGACTCTTGCAACTCACGTGGCTTGAGTTTAGTGGCGCTGAATCCCCAGTCAAACATTCCCATCTTGTCGTAATAGGTAGGCTTCGAATTGAAGTATAGTGTGGTGTTGGTCTTTCGTTGTTATTGATCGTAGTCGTCAACAACAGCAAGCAGTGGTGGTTGGCGTGATGAATAAACAAAATAAGATTTGGGAAGGGTTTTAATGCTTCTTTTTTGACTTCACAAAAACCGCTTTCGTAGCTTCCGTTAAATTAGGTTGGCACAAGAAAACGGAGCTTGACTGAAAGAAATCGAATCGTGTGTTCTAACACGACTTGAGAAATTGACGCTAACTTAGTTCCTATCACGTTACTCCTTTTGCACGGAATTTTTGTGGGATTGGATTGCGGTGAGCGTGCGCCTGACAAGTAAATTCAAACCGTCGAGTAACGCCTGATTTGATTTGAAAACGACCACTTCTTTCTCGTCGATTGTTTCCTTTGTTGGAAAATTAGCAGTTTTGCTGACAATGGTGTTGACGGTTGACAACCATTAACCAAAGAATTATTGAATAAAAAATCGAAAAGAAATTCATCATGCCTCCCTACACCTCCTTGACCAACTACGGCAACGACAGCGATGACTTTGCTCTGGGTTTCACATCGCCCCTGATCGAAACCATTGCGAAATCGCGGTCCAAGGTTCAAAACTGGGCAGACAATGAAAAGGCCAAGATGGATGCGGCAGCCGAATTGTATCGTAAAAGCTTGGCCGAACAGGAAGAACTTATCAACTCGCAGATGGAAGAATTGACCATTGTACAAAGAGAACTCGGAACGGACGATGCCGGAACTTCCAGTGAAGACAATCGACCCGAAAATATTGCCGAGCAAAAGAAATCTCTGGAAGAGCAGGTGCAAAAAGTCCAAATCGACATTATGAAGCTCAAGACCGAACGTGGAAACAGAGAGAAGAGAGTTCGGGGTAAGTTACAAAACTCGTTGAAGATGGGTTGCAAGGATGCACACTGTATATTTTATCTCATTGATTTTTCTTTCGCATATGTTTTCTTCCAGACATGGCGTTGGAAGAATCGAAACAGCGAATCCGAGCTGATGATGCCGCAGCCTTGAAAAGATCCGCGGAGGAGTCAAAGAAGACCACCATCGATGATCTTACTCGAGGTGTTGTGAACTACAAGAAACTTGGACTGGATTTCACACAAACGGGACGGGAAGGAGAGCTGCAGTAAGTGTATCGAATCCAGATATGATTGTTTTCGTCGGAAATGATGGCGCAATGTACTTACACAACCTTTTTCTGTTCGGAATTCTAGATTGACTTTCACCGAGATTGATCCGGAAGATCCGTCAAGGATTTTTTCGTTTGTCCTGATTGTAAACGAGGAAGAGAAATACGACATTACAAACTGCAATCCCAAAGTTGATGCCATTGAGTTGGTTGACATTCTGGATGAGTTGAACGAGTCGGGGGAGGACATCTCAGTGCTAGCTCGTCGAATGCGTAAGTTCTGCGAAAACAAATTTTCGGACGAAACTGTTTCACCTTCGATTTCATTTCTGACCATTCTCTTGCGCATCAATAAAAAAACACTCTTTGCTTTCCAGGCCGAGCGTTCAAGGAATTGTGTGATCAGCGTGCTTAAATTATGTCGATATAGTTGGTTATCGATATGGAAACTAGTAGATCTCTACTATCATACAGTAATACAATACTTTTAGGGAAAATAAAGTGAGAGTAGTATCGAAACTGGTATTTAAATAGTTGCATTTTTTATGAACGAATATTATATCTAAGAATTCATCTGGTCGCACTCTGCAGCAATCAAGCGAGTATTGAGGCGATCATTTTGGTCTCGCAAGTCCTCGTTGTCCATGAGGAGGGTTTCGAGCTTCTTACTGAGCTGCATAATCAATCGAGAATCGTTGGCCTGTACGCGATCCTTCTCGGCAGACTCCTCCATGACGCTCTCGAGCTTCTTGCGAAGTTTGAGAAGTTCATCTTCTCTCTCCTTCACATCCTCGTGGACCTTGGAGGAGCATCAAGAGAATACGATCATAGGCTTCACGCTCGCGGTTCATGACCTTGTGAACAGCAGCGAGAGGAACCATGACTTCTTCGTCGTCATCGTAATGCATCAGGCTTCGGCAGACGATTGAAGACCAGAAATACTGACACCCTCGTAAATCTGCATATCGGCAAGGACGCAACGCATTCCATTCAGGAATTCGTTTCTTGCGGATCGCGACTTGAATCTCAAAATGTAAGATCGGGTAGCAGCCATAGGTGTCGGAGTTCCCTTGATCGTGATGAAGAGACTTCCTTGGCGATTTTCGCTCTTTCTCTTTCCATCCTTCGACTTGGCACGGCCGACTGCCGATGGAAGCTCGGTGTGATCGTAACCAGAGCAACCCGCCTTGACTTCCAAAATGTCGTGCATCGACAATGGCTCAAGAGCGGTCTTATTGGCTGTGAAAAACACAAAAGAACAAAAATATTAGCGCGATTGTAGGATGGATGCAAATAGCAAATCACGATACCAAATTTGACTCCACTTACCACCGCCACGATTGCGGCCAATTGCTTTACTCAAGTATCCACCACGCATAGTGAAATTGACCATGGCTTGAACCCAGGCGTCACCTTTTCTTTGCACTCGAACGGTAACATGAGATGCCTTGAGAGAAAATTCAGCGGGAGAATTCTTCTCTTCGCCACGATTCATTTGCCACATGGTCACATCAACACCCTCTTCGAGACCATGAACGAAACTCTTCATCGACGATTCGAACTTGTGAACGTCGTCGCGAAGAGCTTCTTCCTTTTGCTTTCTGCTCTTCACATCGGACTTCCAACCAACAACAACTGTATCGTCCTTCTCTTCGCTCTTGTTGAAACCTCGGCGAATCTTTGGCAAGAGATTGTCGGCCATGACGGAGAAACTCTTCTGAATTTCCTTTTCCTTCTTCTCCTCGCCGCCTCCAAAGGTGGACGAAATTCCTTCCATGGCTCTGGCAAGACTGGATTTTGGCGCAGCAGCTTCCTTTCCGGTAACCTCGGGAGCACTGTTGACGCGTTGGAAGGAAGATTTTTGTGAGTTTCATTCTTGTTGGAATTTTGTTATGAAACAGCTTTTCGATACAATCGTCAAACACCGAAGTTACAACGACGCCGATTGATGAAGTGACAGCTGGATTTGTAGGTCCGATTCCAATTTTTGCACCAAATGACGTAGCATTTCAAATGATGATTTTCGTTGAATCGAGAACACAACAATCGCCAAGTTCACCAAAAAGACGATCATCACAACGACCACAAGCCTATGTCAAGCAAAAGCAATACGCATAAACACGCACTCAAAAAACTCTTAGACGCCAACGCAAACGAACAATTGTACGACACTCCGTAACGTACCTCGCTCCAGCAGCCTCCTTTTGTTTTTGGATAAGAAGGTCCTTAACTTCCGCATCGCTCAGCTGAACTCCGTTGATAGCAGCTCGTAGCTTAATAACTTCACCATCTGCTTCTCGTCGGGCCTTCTTCTCAACTCGGAGCATTTGCTCGATCTTCGAAAGTTGCTTTTTGTGGTGTTTGACAACATCCGGGCTAACATAATTGGCAGGCATACTTGGCATTTGAGCACCAGCGGGAGCAGCAGCATTGGGATCAATCGTAACAGGAGCAGACTGAGGTGTGGGCGAAACCCTCGAGGCCAAATCCTTTTTCGCTTGTTCTTTTTGATGAACAAGATCTTGTTCGAGTTTTTCAATGAGAGCTTTCTCTTCCGCCAATTTAGCTTCCAATTCTGCGACACGGTGCTCAAGCTTTGTGATTTCATCCTGCTTCGCCTTGAGTTCAGCTTCGTGTGCAGCGTTCGAGGCACCTTCTTTTGCTTGCGCGGCAAGCATAGCCTTCAAACTGTTCATTTCCATCTTCAATCGTTCGTTGTTCTGTCTCAACTTTCCAATATTCTTCTGTTCACCCTTGAGTGAGTTGATAACCTTCTTCGCCATGATGACACGAATCTTACATTGGAGAGCAATAACAGCCGATTTGAGCATCTTGAACGCTTTTTCGGCACGGTACTTCCTGTAAAAGGTTGCGACCTTAATAGCAGCCAACAATCGGCGAGTTTGAACACCGCGGAAAGCGGCTTGGAATCGGCAAGTTCCTTTTCTTGCTCTGACAAATTTGCGCCTGCTGAGCTGCATGCGGTAATGATTCGTAAGAAGCAACGAGGCCGAAGCTCGTCGCAAGCGAGTCCATCTTGCGCGGCCTTTGTATCCACGGTAGCAGCGTTGGATAGTAAGGAGAGCATCTTGCGTGATAAGGTATCGATGTCTCTGTTCCAATCCTCGAACCCAGCATTGAATCATGGTGGCACTTGCGCTCTGGTGGAAGGTACGGTGTGCCTCCAATGCATCGTGAGGAGGCTTTCTCATGAACACCTTCGTCTTTCCGTTTTGTACGTCCGACTTGGGGAAGTCCATTGGTTTTGGTTGATGCTGCATTCGACGAATTTTTTCGAATTTACCAATTCCTGCTTCCTTCGGGTCCAGTACTCCTTTGGCCTTGGATTTTTCGCCTTCTTCCAGACAAATGTCAATCAACTTCATACAAAGACTTTGAGAATCTTGTCCTTCAACACTCCAGGGAAGCTTTTCGTCAGCAATGTGAGGTAGCAACATTCGGAATCTTTGGTAGAATTGTGCATGAATCAGTCGAACTGGGTATCCTGCTCGGGCAACACGAACAGCCTCGAGCACACCACCGTATCTAAGCTGTTCGGTGAGACGCTTTCTTGTCAGCATTTTTGGTTTCGCCAAGTCATTCGGCTTCAAGCATCGAATGTAATGCGGATCGGTACTTTCAACATTTTCGATCAATCCCATCAGTTGCGCCTTGAATTGCATACCAACAGTCTTTTGTCGAGCGGGTCCTTTTCGTGCCGACGCCTCGGGCTTCTTCTCTTCTGTCTCTTTCTTTTGGATCGCATAACAATCTCTGATTCAGATCAGGAAGGAGCAGTCTCGAAAAGATTCTGCGCGGCAATAGGAATTTCGTCCTTATTCTTCTCCATGAAGCTTGTAAGGGCATTGTACTCCACCAAACCAGCGAAATGCCTGACGCAGAAGAGGGATTTACCTTGCTGGATTTTCGAGGCGTGAATTCGTGTATTTTCTGAAACAGTTTGCCCCTTTTCTGGGAGCCACTGATCGAGCAAACGCTTGCAAAAGTTCCTGTCGGAACCTCTTGGAAGACGACACTCATCATCCAACATGGCCAAAATACCTGTCTTCTTTTGTTGAATAGTATCCAAACAGTCTTGGTTATCGGGGAAAGAAATGAATGCCCACTGGATACCCTCGGCCTCGTACTCTTCTTGTTCCAATTTGAAGATGAATTTGTTGAATTGCTGCTGAAGAGCTTCGTTTGTGTAGTTAATACATAGCTGTTCGAAGGAATTGATCTTGAAACATTCGAAACCGAAAATATCAAGAACTCCAATAGAAGAACGAATGTCATCGTCGTTCTCCCACTGAATACTTTTGTTGACTTGTGCGACAACCCACAAAAAGAGGGAACCATAAATCGTTTTCGCAAGAGCATCTCGGGCATCATGGGCTTTCTCAAGTGACAATTCGGTCTTGATTTCCTCTCCTCTCGCAATAACGAGTCTTTGGGTCAATGCAAACTTCAATTTTGTCAACATCCGACACCAAGGAACTTGGCACATCTCTCGAGTGATTCTCTGTCTTCAATATCGGCAACTTCGTTACCAGATTCAGGATGTTTTCGAAACCAACGCAATCTCTCCGAGATGCAACAATCCAGCAATGAGGGAAAGAACGCCATCGATAAGCTCGTCGGACCATCCAAGGGCAGACATAGCCTTTGTAGGTATAAGGGAAACTGACTTCATCGGAGTATTCTCGTAGCTCTGGAGCTCCACCCTGCTTTGTGTAGTGGAAACAATTCGCGAGTTCGTATCCACCAGTGTCACCTTCGTTCAATCCGTATTTCACTTTTTGGTCGTGGCTGGCACCACGAAGAAGCTGGTAGAACATAGTGGTAGTTACGTTCTCCAGGTTGCGTGGAAAGCAACACGAACTTTTTCAAGAAGATAAGTCTGGACTTTAGCTCCCATAAGGTGTCCAGCTGCATTGAAACCAAGTTCGATAAATTTACCGAATCGGGAAGAGTTGTCGTTACGAAGAGTTTTAGGCGTTACCAAATGCTTCGAGGACAGGATTTGTTTGCAGAACTCGTTCCATAACGGTCAGTTCACCTTCCTTTGTATTGTCGGTTCCCATGGCACCGAGTGTTGTAAGGTAGGACATGACAATTTTGGTTGTTTCTGTCTTTCCTGCTCCGGATTCTCCGGAAATGAGGATAGCCTGGGATTTGCGGCCTTCTCCCATCATTTGACGGTAAGATTTGTCGGCGACAGCGAAAACGTGGGGTTCGAGTTCGCCATCGCCTCCCATACCTTGGGATCGAAACAATCCCTCGGTTCTGTAATGTTCTCGGATTTTCTGTGGCACGAATCATAGTGATTTTGTCAACGAAACAAAACAAGGAGAAATTAGCATGATTCAGTCGTGAAACCGAATTATCAGACAAACAAAAGGCCGACAAAAAGATAAATGATAATTCACTTACATCGGTATATAGAGGTAGTCGCTCGAAAGGGTTCACAGCAATAATAACAGGTCCCGGTCCAGGTGTAAATGGATCCGTGTGCGAAACGCTCGCTGACTGCGTGGAGAATCGCAGGTTCGTGCAAGTGAGGAAGTGTGATAAGATCGTTATCGGCTCCGGCGGCTCGTTCCGCTTCGCTGAGCGGAGTGTTTGCGAGCTCAACACCCTTAAACTTTGTTGCTCCACTTTCTTCATCTCTCGCATCCAGTTCTCGGGTGAAGACGTTCTCCTTCTTATCGACTTGCTGGAGTTCAATCTCGGTTTCTCCTTTCTTCAAAACCTCGGCAAGAATCCAGGCCTCGTCGCTCTTGGCGTCGGCCGAACACCACACATGAGTTCCGGCCTCCATCTTTCTTCAGTGAATTCTTCGTATCCAACCACGAAGTACTTTTTAAAAAGTTAGTTACTTTGTTGTATCTTTACAACAAAAATCGATCGATGAGAGAATGAACAATGATGACGTCGTCGAATCAATAGTTCAAATCACGAAGTTTCTCGTCGATCGTCGATGCAATTGGATCTTTCTCTATCAATGTGCACAATGAACTACTCAAGACAAGGTTTAGATGTCCGGTAGTCAAGTGGAGATAAACAAAGAGAAGATCAAAACTTGTTGACAAGTGATAATGACAATGATTATGACATCCGAGGCATTTTCCTTATTTTTTTCCTTCTCAAGATTAGTACTGACTACTACACCGAGCTTTTGTTGGCGACGTCTTTTCGCGGGTAGGATGAGAGGTCGGGCTCACGACGCCCACTTACTTACTACTGCCAATCCACAACGCCAGTCGGCATCAGATGAGACGAACGAACCAGAAAGCTGGAAACTTGGCACTTCGATCGACGTCGATTTCAGGGCCGGACGGAGTCGGACAAGTTGCGCGCTTGCGCGGCTTCTGGGATTTATCGACCGTTGAGCGAGAAGCGGGATTGATTCACATTTTCAGTCATGAAACCTACGTCAACGACTCGACTGGTTTGACATCTTGAACACAATCTTGATGGTTGGTGGACAGAAAAAAAATACGACTGACCGACGATGGAACATACGTAATGACACACACACGTTAGAGACTTCAGGAAGAAATATTCCTCCACCTATTAGGCCTCAGTGAATACACGTAATAATAGCTGTTTCACAAACGAGGAATTACACGCGGAAACGCAGAACGAAAAGAAATAATTCCATCAATACTGTCTCCACCTGATTTCTTCTTCTGATCGCCCCCTCTTGTCGTAGTAACACTTCAACTTGGGTGCCGAAGCCTCTTTCTTTCTCAAAAGCAAGAAAGTCGGAATATCTGTCTGAACCTTCTCCACCTGCTGCTTAGAGTACAACTAATTCTCGTTGATCATCGACCACTTTTTCTCGTTGATCATCGACTACTCAAGCCTCCTACACAACCCATAGGAACAGAATCTATATCATCTCTGCTCACCTTTCTTAAAGCAGAGTCTACAGAGCCCAGGAATCTTCTCTTCATCGCATAGACTTCCTCTTTGTAGCAAACAAATCGTCTTCACTTTCAGCCATCCAAAGTAGGAAAGAAAAATGAGAATCTCTTTCGCTGCCTGGTTGGCCTTTCTTGTATCGACAAGTTCGGTAGACGCCTTCACAAATACAAATAGCTGCTCCGTATCGCAAGGTAGGAGATGCGAAACAAGCAGACATGTTCTTCGATCTCTTTCAACAAAGTCGGAAGACGAAGGAAAAGGTGGCAGGAAAAGTCATGGAGGGTGGCAAAGTTATCGATTTTGAGTCAACTCGAGGTCCTTCCCGAGCCGAAAACGCCCTCAAGATTGCAAAGGAACAAGTAGCAAACGGCACAGTGAAACACGCTCAGTTGTCGGATAAGATTCTAGGTATCAACGACGATGTGATTGCGGAAGTTGGACACGACCTAGGAATGTTTGCAACATCCGACGAGATCCAAAAGTGTGCCTCTTACTTGCGATCAAGAGCCGCAGACGGTTTCTTCGAAAAGAAATCTGGTTCTGTTGCCGATACATACGATGGAATTGCTCTCCCGCAGGAACAAATGAACGTCGCTCAAAACATCTTGAAAAAAGCCTACATCGAATCTGGCGAAGTGACGAGTGCCTTTGCGAAAACATTTTACCTTGGCACGCAGCTCATGCCGGAGAGGCAGCGCGAAGCTATCTGGGCTATTTATGTTTGGTGTCGCCGAACCGACGAGATCGTGGATGCCCCCAGAGACAACAACGACGAGATGCTTTCGGACTTGGGTGTGTGGGAAAATCGATTAGAGAACCTTTGGAAGTACGGAGAGGTAGAAGATGTCTTCGACCTTTGTCTGCTTGATGTTTTGGTGAAGTATCCCTCCCTCCCCATTACGCCATTTGTGGATATGGTCCGTGGTATGCTCATGGATGTTCCCGACCTTGGAACAGAAATTTACGAATCATTTGACGATCTTCATTTGTACTGTTACAGAGTAGCAGGAACCGTCGGTTTGATGTGTTTACCAGTTTTTGGATGTGCTCCAAATTACAACGAAGTTATTGCGAAGTGAGTTATTGTGTCCCATCGAGTGTTTTATTCACAGGCAGAAAGTTGTCTGAAAAAAATGAGACAGCAAATGTTGCATTTCCAAATTCTGATACATTTTTTTCCGTTCTTTCACTATTTTATCTACCAAAACCAAAAACATTGTGCAGAGAACCCGCCTTGTCTCTCGGAGTTGCCTTTCAGATTACAAACATTCTTCGAGATGTTGGCGAGGACGCGACAACACGCGGCAGAGTTTATCTACCAACGGAAGATATGGAACGATTCGGTGTCACCAAAGAACAACTTTTTGAACAGAGGGTAGACCAAAATTATATCAATTTGATGAAATTCGAAATTGCCAGGGCGAGAATGTACTATGAACGAGCCCGTCGCGGTGTATTTATGCTGGCAGAAGAGAGTAGATTGCCAGTGCAGAGTGCGCTAGATGCGTACGGAAAGATTCTCGACAAGATCGAGGATAACGGATACGACACGCTGACGACAAGAGCTTATGTAGATAAATGGGAAAAGCTATCGATAATTCCATTCTCATGGTACCGAACCCAGGATATTTCAAGATCAATACCTCTTCCAGGAGACAAAGAGATCCCCAATCTCGAAGAGCCCGCTCCATGAGCAATTTTCGCACGTAATTGATATTGAAACCTGCGCCCAACTCATGTCGACCATTCAGGCATTGAAATTCACCAGAACACACTCAAACTTTGGGTCAAATTTACTCAATCAAATCGATTGATACCATAACGCCCAGGAATCACACCTCACAACACAGCACTATCGATTATATTTCCAACAGTAAAATCATTTCAGAATACAGCAGTATTCCACTTTCAACTTTCGCTGTTAAGCCTTCTAAAACTCATTAAAAAATAGGAATATCGATAGTAATGTACATGATTTGATCTTTTACGAACTTGCAAGTCAAAGTGTGTAGTGCACGCAACCCCTTTTTTTCTTGCAGAAAAATATTTCGTAAAACGAAAGCCGAAAGCCAATTTCAGAGGTCGAAATAAACGGTTTCTCGAGCTCATACCGGAAGGCATCGTTCACTTCAGCTTGAAGCTCAGTATTTCATAATCAGCACTACTATCTCCGAACTTGCTTGGGCTTAGTTCGTCGATCTCGTACGTCAATTTCTTCGTATAAAAGTTCATGGCTTGATGGTTTGTCTTGAACACAGTCAATACGACTTTGGTCATGGATTGCTCGCGGGCAATAGTTTTCACAGATTCCCATTAATCGCTTTCCTAATCCGCATCTCCGATACGCCGATTCAATCTGAATTTCAAAAATGTACAAGACGGGACAGGATGGGATCTCGTCATCATCGTATTCGAAGCGAAAATGAACGAATCCTGCAAGTTTCTCGTCATTGTCAATTGCAAATAAATAGCGCGCCTTCTTGTCTCTCAATTCCGCCGACTTTGATTCCATGTCAAGGCCCCATGAACTATTTCTATACATTTCCCCCATGTTGTCCTCGAATAAGACAAGGAAATCCTTCATTCGGCTTTCGGGTATCTTATCGGAATGTGAAAATACTATGGATAGCTCCTTTGTCTGAGGAGACTCGTCACCTTCCGATGATACTTCGGCGTCGGAAACGAACGAATATGATGTTGCATTGTCGATGCCCTTCAAGAGATCTTCGCATTTAATCGCGCTGGCGAGACGTTTCCGCAAGATTTTCAGCTCTTTTGACTTCATTTTGGTTTAACACAACAGTACAAGTCAGAGGCTCGCTCTCTCTTTGTTTCTCTTTCCCAGTACCAGAGTAGTTTGTTTCCTCTATTGTTGTTTCTGAAATGTTATGCAACAACACTTTTCGTCATTTTTATCGGCAGATGAGATCTCGCGGAAAAATTTCACATTTTGGTCCATGTGGTCGACTCCAATTCTACCATCGGATGGTACATACATAGTCTCAAACCAGCAACCGTAGCAAGTTTCCGTCCGATCACTCTTTACAACATTAGTATTATTAGTTTACACTAGTGTACTTCTAATCATTGTTTTCGCATAAAGACCAAAGGTCTAAAAGTTAGTATGCGTTGTGACAATGCATCCCGAATATTCGTTTGAACTCTGCCCATTGAATCTTTCCGGCTCCATCAAGATCCAATGATTCCAGTATTTGTGCGATGTCGTCATCTGTAAACGTTTTGTCCATTTCTCGAAGCAAAACACGAATTTCATCAAAGTTAATCAATCCACTTTTATCGAGATCAATCTTTTCGAAAGCTTCTTTCAATTCAGCTTCGGTTGATGGAAAAGGCTTTTTTGTTGCGAAAGCCAATGCCTTTTTAAACTCTCGTCGAAATACTACGTCACGAAGACCATCTCGAATCGACGGGTTGGACTTGATCATGCCTTCAAAATCTTTGAGTTCCATTACTTCGATTTTGCACCTGTCACTTACACATCGCGCGTTTGTGTTTCTATTGCGACCGAATATCATCGAATACTCTCCTAACAGTTCACCGGCTTTCACAGTGTATACATTATTTCCATCCACATCGATATCCACCAGTCCCTCTTCCAAAAGAAAAATGTCATCGCCATCCTCCCATTTCCTGTAGACATAGTCGCCATTTCTGATGACTTCGCTATTGAGATGATTTTGAAGTCGTAGAATAGACTTTGCTCGTTCCTGTCTTCTCAGTCGATCCCTCTCGATAAGAGCAAGTTCTATTTCAAAGCCATCCGCCACATATTTTTCAAAGTAATCCCTCCCAATCTCGATCGCATGAACCGGCGTCAAGCACTTTATCGTTGCACTGCGTCCTCCTTCTTTTTTCACCAACACACCTTCGCCAAAAAAATCACCCTGCTCGGTGGTTGTCTTGAAGCCGTCTCTTGTCGTCACCTCCACTCGTCCAGAGTTCAGAAAGAACATTGAGTCACCTTTATCTCCTTCTTCAAAAATTACGTGACCGGCAGGTAAATACACATTCTTCATGTGCTCCGATAATAAATCTGAAAATCCAGAAAGAGAAAGGTGGGGATCTTCCTCTTTCTCCTTGGAATTTGTGGCATCCAAATCTTTTGTCGTGATATATCCCTCTATTTTCAGGAATCAATGCTTTTAAAAGAACGTGCTAGGAGAGAGGTCTTTCCTCGCAGCATCTTCGGAATCTCGAGTATCGGCAAATTGAACCATACTTCGCAAAGACTTTGGCTTCTAGACCAGACTTGTATTTACGGAAACCCTTTCAACTTCTTTTCAGAATCCGTAATCTTTCCTTTCTTGGCAGTTTCTCCCTTGACCCACGGGTGATTCAACATTTCCAGTGCAGTCATTCGAGTCTTCGGATTCGGATCGAGAAGTTTTTCGATCAAGTCTTTTGCCGATTCGGACAGATGGGCAGTGATTGGCGAATTTCGCAAAGGAGGCATAATTTGCCGAGCGATTCTTTGGTTCAACTCTTCGTCTGTAGCCTCTCCCGAAATGTCGAAAGGATGCAAACCTGTAAGCATAATGTAAATGATCACGCCGATGGAAAACATGTCCACCGATGGTTCCAAATGTGCGCCACTCCTCCCTTCGACAAGCATTTCGGGAGGTGAGTATCCGGGCGTATTTGAAAAACATTTCTTGGTTCCTTCGGGTGGGCAGTAGTACGGGCTATTTTTGTCAATAATTTCAGCACACCCAAAATCCACAAGTTTGACAACGGCGTCACTTGAGTTCTCCGAGCTCAACATCCTGATGTATGAAAAAACGTTGGTTGCAAAATCATGACGTGTGAGTTACGGCCAAACACACTTTAGACAATTTCCATACTCACAAGTCAAGAAATTTTCACTTACAGGTTTTCCGGTTTCAAATCGCAATGCACGATACCAATTCCATGTAAAAAGGAGAGCGCTGAACCAACTTCCCTCACCAATCTCGCCGCATCGGCTTCGCTATAAGCTCCATCTTTGACCAAGTGGTCGAACATTTCTCCACCTTGTATCAAGTCTAGAACCAGATAGTAGAATCCTCCTTCGTCAAAGTTTTCTCGCAAGCCACAGAGATTCGGGTGTCCTCCCTGCTTTCGAATGTGCAAAAACGCGTCCATCTCTCGTTGAAAACCAGTGTCGCTTGTATAATCTTTCGAGATTTGTTTGACAGCGGCTAAAAAAGAAAATTTTCGAATGAGAAAAAAAAGTGCTGCGAAAATGTTGTACGTGTACACGCATTCGTTCATAAATTCACCACATCAAATAACATATGTTCATGCACGTCCTTACCCAAAGCTCCCGTGTGTTTGCACTTGCCCAGATACACCGCCCCAAATCCTCCCTCACCCAATGGCCGACTCCATTCCACGTTGTACATGTTCGCTAATTTCCTTTTGGCCATTTCCTCTCTCATTTTTCGTTGCGTATCTCGTCGTCGGATGCGCTGAAATAGCTTGGGAGGCTGGGAATCAAAGTCACAAGCCGCATAGCCATAACTGGGGAACGAAGCGATCTTCCTCGTCCCGTGTTCTGAGTTTTGATCTTGTATCTTCACTTCATCTTCTCGTGCCACCAAATAGGTGCAGATGACTCCCCCGGCGGCGACGGTGCTGCGTGACAAGCTTCGCCTTTTCGCCAGCACAGATGCCAGCCTGGAATACCAGTACATTGTGCTTCTCCTCGATACGGATCCTCGCTATAATATCCGCTTTCGATCGTTGACGGATTTCTTTTTATGAGATCATTTGCATTTGCAAAGAAACACGGCACGAAGTCCGACTTCGTAAATCAATGGAACAATTAGGTATGGCTTTTCTTCCTTTCGAAAGAACGGATTTTTCATCTCTTTTTGAGAAGCTTTTCGTGCCTTGTCAGCCGTCTACATACGCGGGTCGTACAAGAATCAACAAGGGCGCGACACGAAAAGATCTGTGAGTTCTCGTACCGCGAATGAATCTGAATTTCGGTATTCGTGAACCAATGAATTCCATTCCCGTGAAATACGCACCTGTTTGCGACGAAAACATCAGTTTTTCGATCTGACCACTGAATTTCGAATTGGCGTTTCATTTCTGATCGCTTGGTGACAGAACACATCATAGGAAAAACGGACTTCTCTATCTGAGGGTGTCAGGCGGGAAATATCACCTATATAGATCCCAGAATCGACCGGAATATCTCAATCTGCGAGGAACCTTGCCGAAGAAGATCGTTGTGTCGTGGGACGGAACAAGGGGAAAGGATGCAGAGAAATGGACGGCCGTCCAAAAATTGGTTCCTTTGCCTTTGTCTTGTTGTTGCCATGATGAAGGTTTCTGCATTATTGATCCATAAGAGAACATTTCGAAAGCAATGCAATTTTCTTGGTGGCAGGGCTTTCTCGTCAAGGGTTGATTCTCGTGTCAGCAACAGTAATGAAAGTCGGCAAACACCGCTGATGAGTCACCGGATAGGAGTGATTGGGGGAGGCTTGGCAGGACTTTCGACTGCCTACCATGTTTTGGAAAAGTGTCCAGATGCAGACATTACCATCTTTGACACGAAAAGTCCGGGAGCTGGTGGGGCCTCCTCGGTGGCCGGAGGCTTGCTGCATCCGTTGAGCCCAAAGGGCAAATTGGCCTTTCAGGGACTCGAGGGCTTGCGTTCGGCCAACAAACTGGTCGATGCGGCATCGCAATTTCAGGAGAATGTGGTCTTGCGCAACAAAATTTATCGCATCGCCACGAAAGAAGCCCAGATTACTGCCTTTCAAAAGACGGCAAACGAGTTGCCGGAAATAGCAACCTGGATAGATCCCAACTCGGAAGATGCCGAGGATGTGTGGGAAGGAGAATATTTTGACAGCGAAAAAGAAGTTTTGGGAGCTCTCAAGCTATCGGGAGACTGCAAGGTTTTGCACATGAAGAGTTATCTCAAGGGGCTTTGGTCGTATTGCGAATCCATCGGTAGCGGAACGAAAACTTGGGAAATTTGCAAAGACGTCGATAGTATCGATTCGGACGAGTGGAAAGAAAAACTTGCAGACTATGATTGTGTGGTCTTTTCGGCAGGATCTGGCTTGTTCCACTCATCTCATCTGGATCCTAAAGAGTATCCGATAACGCTAGTTCGTGGCCAATCGATCGAGATGACGATGAAAGACGAAAAGACGCCATGGAATGCCATTCTGTGCGGAAAATATGTCTCTCCACTGCCAGAAAGCGGTCGTGTTATTATTGGCGCAACCCATGAATGGAAGGAAGAAGCCTTGACTCCTGACCAAGTTGAAGTTGAGCTCAAAGAAAGGTCATATCACTTTGCATCAGCACCATGGGACAAAGGGACAATCGATACTATCACTACTGGCTATCGTGTGCAAAGCAATAGAGGACCAAATGGTAGAATGCCTATCGTGGGGAAAGTGGAAAGTCCCCATCACCACAACTCGTGGGTGTTTACTGGATTAAGCGGAAGAGGAATTCTTTATCACGGAATATATGGGGATCTTCTAACTGATTTGATTCTCGAACAAGAAGCTACGGATACCAAACTCCTAGAAATCATGAACTGGTGGCGAAAGTAACTGCAAAAAATAGTGCTATTTTAATCATATCCGTTCTATACATCTTCTAGGCGTAATCGCGGAAGGACATTCATTGACTGAAGTTCCTGGAAGAGGAGTTTACATGCATAGGGCAAACGAATATCGGTGACCTTTTCGCCTGTTCTACAATACTGGCACCAATTCTCGTATTGAAGAAGACCACATGTAAGACAAACATTTGCAGAAAACGCATCGGAAGAATGCATTAAGCGTTCCATAATGAGATTGGCTGCTCCATAGGCAATGAGACAATCGCGCTCCATTTCTCCCAAACGCAATCCACCATCGCGCGAACGCCCTTCTGTAGGCTGTCGTGTCAATACCGCACGAGGACCTCGAGCACGAGCGTGAGCCTTGTCGAGAACCATGTGCTTCAGCTTCTGGTAGAACACAGGTCCAGAGAAGATGTACGCGTCCAACGGTTCACCGCTAGCACCACTATAAAAGGTGTCTTTGCCCGTATAATTTAGTCCATTTCGAAGGAGTGCCTCGGCTGTTGTTTCGGCTGTATCCGCGGAACCGTGTTCTTCACCAAATGCAGAGGAGTAGCCCTGTCGACCCTCGTACAATCCCGACTTTCCGACGAGAAGTTCTAAAAGTTTTCCGACTGTCATTCGCGAAGGAAAACCGTGTGGGTTCATGATCAAGTCTGGCGAGTGCCCAAAATCATTGAAGGGCAAATCTTCTTGTGGCACAATGAGCCCACAAACACCTTTTTGACCGTGTCTGGAGGCAAACTTGTCTCCAATTTCCGGTCGTCTAACTTGTCGTAGCATTACCTTGATCAAAAATTGCTCGTGTTCATTCGATGTGATAAGTACCTTGTCCACATGGCAAGGAGCCTGTCCACGATACGACATCCCGGATGGTTTATACTGCATTGTTGCTGCCGACATTCCCATGTTCATACCCAGATCTGCCCCACCAATATCACCAGTGGTATTCGAGGGCGACTCCTTGTTGACCATAATGGTTCCGCTTTCTATTTTTTCTCCAACCATACAGATTCCATCTTGATCAATTGCTTTGTATCTTGCGTATCGTTTGTCGTCTTCACCATTTGCAAAGTTACTGACATCGGGAGGTCCACATGTCCTATCTATTGAGCCATTGGCATACCTTCGAACGCTAGTTTGGTGTTTTCGGAAGACCATACACCTTCCAAAACCACGATCAATTCCCGCTTTGCTGAGTATCACTGCATCCTCGATATCATATCCGCTGAAACTCATAACTGCAATGCAGGTGTTTTGTCCACCTGGAATCTTATCGAAGCCTACCAAATCAAGTGTTCGAGATTTCACAAGGGGTTTCTGAGGATATACCAGCGTGTAGATCAAACCATCCATTCTCTCGTATTCATTTACCCCGATGGTTCCCATTGCTTGTTTGCTCATTGCCACAGTGTATGTATTTCGCGGTGCTTGGTTATGATGCGGATATGGAATGACTCCACCGATTACACCAAGAATAGTGAAGGGATCGACTTCCAAGTGTGTGTATCGCATTCGGCGATTTTCGAGTCCTTGCTTGCGAGCAATCTCCAAGTCTCTTTCTGTGACCGCAATGAGAGTATTGTTTTCTTCGTTACAATCTACGTACTCCACAATGCCACGCTCTAGCAGATCTCTTACGTTTATCGTGCCAAGAGCCAATGCTTCGACGTGTTCCTGTTTGAGTCTTGGCAAGCTTGTTTCCTCGTCCACAATAATGAGTGGGCGACAAACGCGTCCGCCGTCAGTCGCAATATGGACTGCTCTTTGTTCCTTGTTGAGATAAAAGGAAACAAATTCCCCCGCCAGTCCCCTTCGTCTCAGTGTTCGGAGGTTTTTCACCAACGAATTCGGACGCGTGTGAACCCCAAGAATCAAACCGTTCAAGAGCACCAGGTAGGCATTCTTGGAGTTGATTTCGTGGCCGGACAAACGAAGAACATCTTCGACTCCCAAATCACGGCACAAGCGCTCAATAGGCTGTGTGTCTTCGTCCGTTGTAATATGCGCCAACAATGCAAGATTCTTGACAAGACCACAAGCTTCTCCTTCGGGCGTGTCTGCAGGACAGAGCATTCCCCACTGACTAGCTTGCAACGAACGAGGACCACTGACTTTTCTCGTCTTTTCGAATTGACTGTTGATACGAGTCATCATACCCATTGCAGACATGTACGATAACCTCGATAACACTTGTGTGACTGGAAAGCAACACGCGAATTCAGTTTGTGAGATATTTGTAAACAAACATTACCAATAACGAAAAAATTGAACACAATGATGAAAACTTACCTCCAGCGCGATCCATTCGAAATCGCTTTAACACCCAATTTCCTGTGGCAATCGCATTGATCATTCCATTCGTAATGGTGTCGGGTCGAATCGACTTGACAACATCGTATGCCTGTGCACGATTGGGTTTGGAGAGTACCATATCGGCTTGTCGCTTCAAATCCTTGCTGAAAATCTTGAACAAATCCTCAAACAGGAGCGATAATAGATTGCCTGCCAGTTCTAATCTCTTGTTACCGTAATAATCCTTGTCGTCGAGGGACATCTTTCCGAGGTGCACCAAAAGAACCCGGCGGGTAATGTGCCCCACGTAAATGGCCTTGGCACGGAAATCAAAATGGTTTACCGGGACGTGACTCAAGACCACGCGGTCCAGAATTTCCCTCGCTTCGTCTTCCGGGGGCATGGGTTTGCGATACGAACTCGTGTTGCGTCGTATTTTGGAACCAATGAATTTAAGGGCTTGTGCCTGCGTGTGGATTCCAACCTTGGAAGCTTCCTCCAACGAGAGTGCCAACGCGTTTACGATGTAGGATTCGCTTCCCACCAGTTGGACTGCCTTCGATATCGCTTTCGACGCCCATGGCTTTCAGGGCAATTGCAATGGGAATGTCTTCTCCCAGCGTGTTGTTTTTCAGGTACACTCTTCCGTGTTTCATAGTAATGTACGCCTTGGATTTGCGCTCGTGTGTCGACGACGTAATGCTGGCGCAGATTTCTCCCTTGTTGTCTTTTTCGAGAATCACACGATTCTTCGAAAGTTGTTCCTGAATCAGAATGACTTTTTCGACACCCTTGACAACGAAATAGCCACCGGGATCGTAGGGACATTCTTTCATTTTTGCCAATTCTTGTTCCGATTTCCCGTACAGGATGCATTTTTGCGACCTTAACATGATGGGCATCTGACCGATTTTAACCTTTCGCTTGACGACAATCTGCCGTCCGCGTGTGTATCTCACATTCACGTAAATGGGTGCCGAGTAGGTGCAATCCCGAAGACGGCACTGAAAGGGGGTTGCAATCGAGGTGGCATACGAGTCTTCCTCGACGCTGGGTTCCCCCAACCAGCAATCCGTGTATCTCAGATAGAAATTTGGATCGTGTTCCGATCGAATCTCACGGGCACTGGGTGACTGGACAATCTTTTTGAGCTCGACGTTCACCAAGTGGTCAAAGGAATCAATGTGTTGTCGCATGAGGGATCGAATCTTCAAAAAGTGTGGCAACAATCTCCACTTGTCTTTCAAACTTCCCACCGGAGCGTCGTCGGGAGTTTTCGTCGAGCCAAAATCGTGGGGATTTTTCAGTGTGGCATCTCCCGTGGCCGAAACTTCTGGATTGGCATCCCCCAGATCCATTCCGTCGACCTGGTCAATGATTTCCTGCCCATAAATGTGTCCATAGCCTTCCCGGGGTACTGTTAGGGGTTTGAGGTTTTCCGTTCGCCACTCCTCCCATGCTTCGGTGCCCTCCTGTAAGAGAATCCAAACAAGATCCGTATGGACTTGCTCGGACGCAACCCAACGGGAAAGGCTTCTTCTTTCGAGGCGCATCGACGGGTGAGATCAACTTGTTGTCGCTGGGTTGTGGAAAGGAGCCCTTGGCAGACGAGACGATCGGCTCGGGTTTGGCTTTTCCCATTTGTGTTGTCAATCCTATCTTATTCGAGAATTATCAATATTTTATGTCGATATCGTTGGATATAATAGAGCTACCGGCCTTGGTATAGCATTTCGTTTCGGCCGTTCTTTTTTCAATTTGTTGATAGCATCAACAATCGATTTTTATTTCGAAGTTCTTGTTGATTGGTTTCGAAGATCGTCGCGACTTCATTGTCGGATGGATGCGCGTTAAGTTTTTGATGATTGGTGGTGCGTGAATGAAACGAAAAATAACTCTAACTCTAATTTAGATAAACTGTTTCAGAACAAGAAATGAAGAAGCAGTCATCGACTATGATGGTGAAAACTTATTGTTTAGTTTATGCTTGCTGTAATAATTATGCTGCAATAGATCTATCATCAAATGTGAAATCTGATTCGAACAAAGGTGGCCTTCGAAATATTGTTCGGCTGCTTGCTCTTAGTTTACTCTTCTTCGATCGCTTCATTCTCACCACCGAATCCTTTCCCGGTCACGAGGCATGTCACCCAATGCAGCAACAGACCAGGAGGTCCGATCAAGTTGGCGAACAAAACCGAATGCGAAGTAAATATTCCTGATGGAGACCAAACGAATTAGAAAACGAAAAAGAGTGAGTAGCACTTTGGTTCGTTTGCAACGGCAAGCATGTGCTGAAGAACAATAGTATACGAATTGATTTTTTGTCGACTCTCCCACCACTCACCTCGCTTCAATCCATCCAACCAGATGTATCGTCCCACAAACAAATCCCATGTCAATACGTGAGGCCACTCTTCTGCCACAAAGTTGGGATAGTTGGTAACCATGTTCATAAAGGCGGCTTGACTGTCTTTGGCGGGATCAAAGACATCGTTGAATTCCAGCAGGGGCTGCGGTCGAATCGGGTTGGGCAATCGAAGGCTCCCACAATAAAGAAATGAAGGAGTGCAAAGAAAATGACAACGTCCATCTTTCCCCATGATCTTTTTGGTCAGCTCGTTGCCCGGAAGCAAAATCATCAAGAGCCAAAAGGGCTTGAGGACCAAAGGTTGCAAAGGCAAAGGCCGTGTGGATTGGCTCGGGCGAGACTCCGACAATGTCCGATGACGGCATTCAATTGCGTATCGGACTTTCGCGACGAAGTTGTCATGGGCTCATTGTTGCGTGAAAGTGGACTGGTGGAATGAGCAAAGGCAGATTCGCGGGTGGCAGAAATTCCTCCGACTTGAAAGGACTCTGCCTGGTCATGCTTCAGGACCAGGGAAACAAAAAGAAGGGCGAGGCTTCTCTTCAACGTAAACTTCATTTTTTTCAGATGCAGTTAAGATTATTCGATAAAATCCTCAACGATGGTGTTCTTTTGTGCGACTTGAGCCGATATGGTAGTCGTCGGTTCTTTACATCACACTTCGTTTGTCATTTCTTATTTGTTCCAATACGTGATACGTACGTTCGTACCGATTTTCGGAAAACCAAGTCAGGATTTTTTTTCAGTCAGTTTTCGGTTTTCTATGATGCATGTGTGGGGCAAGAGATTAGGGTTCGGGTCAAATCAAGAAATAATAATGAAAAAATCTTACTTGTATCCCCTTTTTGCATTCTTCGTTCCACTAATTCCTTTCACATCAACAGCAGTTGAGACAGGAGTTGTTATTGTTATACTTCAACACATTTTCTTCCATCACATTGCTAATGATGAGGGTAACGAGGGCTTCTATGGCTGCTGCTGCATCGGCAGCGGCGGATGGAAGTGTTCAGCCTTTGTAAGCACGACGTTGAGTTCCTCACCGAAAGTTCAATCCAGCCCTGTTACACCGTCGCCCATGAAAGGAAAACGAAAGCGTAGCGGTCAAGACAGTAAAATACCTAAATATAAAGTGTTTCCAAGATTCCATCTTCTGAGGGGTATCATTTCCGAGGCTTCAGAAATTACTACGGAATCCATGAAGAGGCTCGTCGAATCTCGAATTCTTCGATGGAATAGACAAAGATTCGGATGAAATCAAACTTGATACGAATCTCAAAATGGACACAACAACTCTGCACGGCTGGTGCCTCGTCGATGCCCTGGTTCATTGCGGAAATGCCTCGAATGGGATTCTGGCTCCGCTCATCCTGGAACACGGACCTCCGGGAATATATATGGATCATCTCCGAGAGAAATTCAAGACAGCAAACGAAAAGAAAGAGGAGGAGGAGGATGTGTTGGACGAATTTCCTTCGTTTCGAGCGTTATGTCGCACGGTAGCTGGCCAACAACTGGCAGGAAAAGCGGCAGTAACGATTTGGCGTCGTTTGGTGGGAGTTGTAGCGGGAACGACAGAAGAAGATGACAACAGCAGCAGCAAGGGAGTTCCAGAGCCATCCTTGTCGAGTTTGCAATCCTTCACACCAGAGGCTCTACTAGCGGTGGTCGAGAACTCGGACGATACCGATGTCTTGCGGAAACCTGCTGGCCTCTCTAGGGCCAAATGCGATTGCATAATCGCTATTGCCCGCTCATTTCGAGACGGGAGTCTTTCAGAGGCCGTTTTGACGCAACCAAAGAATGACGAAGAAATCCGCTCCCAACTTCTTTCCATCAAGGGGTTAGGTCCCTGGTCGGTCGATATGTTCTTGATGTTTCGTTGCCACCGGTCGAATCTCCTCCCCATTGGTGACCTGGCGGTAAGAAACGGGACAGGGGTTTTGTGGAAGTTTGGTGGAACAAAAGCCTTGTGTGCCAAAAAAGATGCTGCCTTCATCAAAGAATGCCACGCACCCTTCGAACCCTATCGGTCGGTTTCCTCCTATTACATGTACAAGGTCGCGGATTCCGTCAAGGCGAAAAAGAAGCAAAAAGGAAAGAAAGGAAAAGCCTAAAATATACATTATCTATATTTTTTCTAGTCTTCAGGACAAAGCTGACCAATAGTTTCATTGTGTTCACAACCTTTACGGCAGATCGATGCATAGGAATTTCAAGGATTTTGACTTTCGGCATCTCGTATTTTGTGTGCTATTGGGATGAAAAAGCGTATCGGTTGGTTTCTTCGGGTCAACTTATGCTGCTGAGTGAAAGCAGTAACTAAATCATTTTAAAAGAAGGAGAGATTTCGTGGCTTGGCTCCCTGCCGATAAAACAAACCACTCGACTTGTCCTTGTAAAAGATCTCTCCGTTTTCGTAAATGCGATCGCCATACTTTCTTGTCCACTCGGAATTTGATATCCTCGGGCAATTCGTCCTCGTCGTACGGATCATCGTAATATGGATCGTATTCGATGCCATATTCCAGTTCAAACTGGATTGATCTCGTCGTCCGTCATGTGATAGCTTCGGTCGTCGTCGTATCGATCCTCTACGGTCCATAACCTGCACGCCCCTGCCTTCCTTCATGGCTCGTTCCCGTTCGGCTTCTTCCTTGCGAGGTTTTCCGTAGGCACTCCACTCCAGCGAGGCTTCTTTTTGTCGCAATTCCAATTCGGTGAGAGTCGGATCCTCTCTCAGTCCGCTTTCTCCCGTGCTTCCTCCAAGCGCTGTTCCCAGGCAGATTCTTCCAGGCGGAGACGGGCAAAGCCCTTGGACACGCTCAGCAAAATGCCGAGCATTGGAAAGGTAAACGTAAAAAAGTACTCGGGGACCTCCAACAAGACATTCAGCGATGTGGTGCTGCTCGACGGTGGTATTCGGATTTGATTGCTTATAGCCATGATTTGTTGAAACCAACTGCTTGTCCACGAACGAATTACCCGCAATGGTTCGGTTTCGAATTTGGTGCAAACGCCGAAACTCCAGCGACGATGAGCAAGGGTTCCGAAGAAAGACAACCTCGTCAGCTTCCGCGAAAACATCATCCTGCTCCTTCAATATCTGTCTTCAGTGTTGAGAAAAAGTATTGCCAGTGGATTAATACAATGCCACTGCTTCTAGTGAGCCTGCTTCAATCACTCTGTGCTTGCAATTGAAATGCCAATCATCTTCTGAATTGTTCGAAAACCGATGTTCGCTGATTGATTTCGACGATTTTTTGATGTCAACGATTGGCATCCTATGAATCCACGTAGACGCGACTGTGCGTGCTTCGCTTTAGCAGTTTCTAACTTCAATCGATTACACGTGTAAGCCGCACGAGGCAAAAGCAATCTGCAATCCGATGTCATATATTACCCATAGTACATACTATACATATCATGAGGAAAAACCTTCGAGACGCCTCTCGAAATCCACTCGTGTCCTTGTGTGACGAACAAAATTAATTTTTGCTCTCAGCTCAAACGAAACTTTCACAACACAGACACTCAACAAACACCAAACACACCATTGAATAGAAGCCGATCAACAAATAATTCTGAACCAAACAGTGTTAACAATTAGCAGCACATTGAAAGATGGCATCACTTTCCCTACCCCCGCCCAGAAAGGCAAACAGCGCCCTCGCTGTCTCTACTGTAACAGACGATATGGATGACCACGATGAGGCAAGTCCCAGCACTGCCCTCGCTCTCACCACCGTCAACGACCCATCGGCGCCGCTGCCTCCCCCAAAGACCGCAGCAAAGCCAACTACGGCTCCGACATATGCTCAGAGGTGCAAGGCGGCTGCCGAACTCTCCAAACTACCACCCGCAGGAACGCAAAAAGAAACGCCTCTTTGTTCCTCGCTCTCTCAAAGACTTTGACGACGGAGGAGCCTTTCCCGAAATCCACTGTTGCACAGTATCCTCGCCATATGGGAAATCCCCACTTGAAGGGAAAGAAAGGCTGCCTACAAACACGTCCCGTGCCATTGTGAACGTGGAAGTCGACAAGAATGGAGAAATTTCGTACGATGCTATTGTCAAGAGCGGAACCAACTCGGACAAGACTGGTGTATTCGCGATACGAACATCTCAAGGGAGGAGAGGCCAAGGCGGAAGACGTGGCACTCCCCAGTGCTTCGGAAGAAGCCGAAACAGCAAATCGAACACAACTGGCCCTGCAGAAGCTTTTAGAGGCCAAGACATGCCCTCAACAAACCAGTCGGGTTCTGCCATTGTCAATGCCAATACCTCCAAGGGTAATCGAGGAGAAAACACAAGTTCATCAAGTATACTCCACGCCCGGATGCCCCGGGATACAATCCAGCGGCAGCCCAACGAGTCATCCAGATGGTTCCCGCTCAGGTCGATCCCATGATGCCACCCAAACACATGCACAAAAAGGCACCCAGAGGGCCTGCCGAAGATCCCGTTCCTGTCTTGCATGCCCCACCCCCAAAACTCACCAAGGAGGAACGCGACAAGTGGAACGTTCCCGCATGCATTAGTAACTGGAAGAACTCCCGTGGGTACACCATTCCTCTGGACAAGCGTTTGGCAGCCGACGGACGTGGACTCCGAGAAAACACCATCAATTCGAACTTTGCCACCCTCAGCGAGAGTTTGTACGTGGCCGAACGACAGGCGCGTACAGGAAGTCCGACTTCGTGCCCAGGTTCAGAAGAAGCTGAGCATGCAGGAAAAGGATCGACGCGAAGACGAGTTGCGCAAGCTGGCGAACCAAGCACGTCTCGAGCGCAGCAGAGGACCCGAAGCAGCGGGAGAAATGGAGGAACGCAAGCCACAGCAATCCTCTTTTTCGGACGACTTCGGAGGACGATGTTCCTACCAAGTCGAATGATTCGGAAGACGAGGACGACGATGCCATTGCGGCGAAACAAGCGAGAACGCCTCCGAAAGGAACGACGACGGGAACGAGAACTCGAGCTCCGACAAGAAAACAATTCCAAGCTCAAAAAGCAAAAAATGGAAAAAGAACGAGATGTTTCCGAACGCATTGCGCTGGGTGTGCACACGGGAAGCGGAGGGGCGGGAGAAGTCGATTCTCGATTGTACAACCAGGCTGCGGGCATGGACTCTGGGTTTGGAGCCGGGAGGACGAATACAATACATACTCCAAGCCTCTCTTTGACCGACAGGGTGTCACCTCGGCATCCATCTACAGACCCACCCGGGGAGAGACGGAGCACAATGCGGACGAATCGTATGACAACTTGGTCAAGGGCGCAACATCGAAATTCCAACCGGCAAAGGGGTTTGCGGGTGCCGAGGGTGGTGGAGATGTACAAGCAGGACCAAGGACAGCGCCTGTGCAGTTTGAGAAGAGCAAAAAATAAAAAAAGACAGCTGTATAATAATTCAAAACTTTTACGTTTTTATTATTCGATTGATCGACATATTCACTACGATTTCATTAAGAATTTCTCTAGGCGATAGCAACAACATAATACCGTAGAACAAAAAGCACCTTTTGCAAGTCAAGAGACTGATTATACTTATTTTTTTCGTTCTTAAAATTATTTTTATTTATTTGGACACGATAACTTCTGACAGTGTGTTTTGGTGTCCATGCTATGATTCGACGCCCAAGCGAGGGGAGATGTACCAGTTGTGTAGAATATTAATAAAATTGGGCAATCTTCTGGTAATCATCACGGCACACATTTGCCTATTCCTCCTCGTAATCATCCTCATCATCGTCTTCGTCATCTTCTTCCAACCAGTTAAACCAGTCAACAGTTTGAATGATTGCTTTCATCTTGCCTGTCTCGTGTTCAGGAGATTCGTCTTCCTTCCAGAGAGCAAAGGTTTCATCGTCAGGCAAGATCGAACTTGTACATCGCTCTGAACATGGCTTGAACGACGTTTTCATCGTTGTACTTGGGAAATCCAATAGAGTCACAGTACTTTTTGAATGGCGAAAAGGACTTCCATCTTGCTTGAGGAGATCATCCTCTACCAAAGACAAAAGAGCACTTCCGTATTTAGCAGGCTTCGGCCCATCCGCATTCCAAATCTGGAGCGGACTTTTCGGTTTCTGTCAAGAGATGGAAAACAAGTTTCTCGAACGCTGGGAATGAATTTGACCCTCAAGCCAAGACTTCAAGTCGTCTCCAAGCTTGTTTCCACTGACAAACTCCGCAAGAACGGCGCTATAGGTCAACAACTGGGGCAGGTGCAGGAGCAGCAGCCTTCTTAACTGGTTTCGTTTCGGCAGCAGGCTTCGATTTCGTGGGTGGCTTGAACATATTATCCTCTTGCGCTTTGTTAGCTTTGGGTGGAGCCAAAAAGTTTGAGGCTTGGTCCTTGGTGGGGACCTTCAGGATGTTTTCTTCCATAGGGCGGGCCTTTGGCTTCAGAAGATCGGCAACCGAAGATTTCTGAGGCGGCTTCTCTTGCTGTTGGAATCTGCTGGGAGGTTCGTTGAAGCGATCGCCTCCTCGTCGATCATCATAGCCACCGCGTCTATCATCATATCCACCACGTCGATCATCGTCGTAACCACGTCTATCACCTCTGCCACCATCGTATTCGTCACGATCGCGGTTGTAATCTCTATCGGCTTCGGCAGCGGCAGCAAATCGGGAATTCGCAACCGGTGGAGGCCCACGTCCACGGTCATCCATTCTGCCACGAGGTTCATCACGGAAATCCTCTATCTCTGTCGGCTTCGGCAGCCGCAGCAAATCGAGAGTTGGTTGTGGGTGGAGGTCCACGATCATTTCGTCCTCCATCGTAGTCGTCGCGATCACGATTGTAGTCTCTGTCGGCTTCGGCAGCAGCCGCGAATCTCGAATTCGCGACAGGAGGTGGTCCACGATCACGGTCGTCCATTCGGCCACGAGGTTCATCGCGGAATCCCCTATCTCTGTCGGCTTCGGCAGCCGCAGGCAAATCGAGAGTTGGCCACCGGAGGTGGACCTCGATCGGCATCGTTGCGTTGGTAACTTCTGTCACGGTCAGCTTCGGCCGCTGCGGCGAAACGAGAGTTTGCAACCGGAGGAGGACCTCTAGGGCGACTCTCGAATTCGCTGTCTCGTTCTCTGCGCATGTCTTTGTCGGCTTCCGCGGCTGCAGCGAAACGGGAGTTGGTTGTGGGAGGAGGCCCACGTCGAGACTCACGATCTCTTTGCTTGTCACGCTCTTCATCAGCGAGCTGTTCGAAGCGCTTGTTTACCACCGGAGGTGGTGCACGTCTTCTGTCGTTGCCCCTTTGATTGTCAGTCGCATTGTTCGACTAAGCATTGAATTTTAGGGTACAAGAAAGCAGAAAGTCAGAAAATTCCATTCGAAGAAAAATCGTTCATTCATGAATCGGACAAATAGTCACTTACATCACGCTTAACGTCAGGAGCCGAATCGAGCATTGCCGCTCGAGAGTTAACAACAGCGGGCTCTCGCTTTTTCTTTTCCTTCTTCTCTCCACTCTCTTTAGGAGCTTCTTTTTCCTCCGCTTTGGGGACTTCCTTTGTTTTGCCCTTGACGCCTTCGACAGTTTCCCAGCCGTCTTCAACTACCGGTGCAGGAGTTTCCACGGGAGCAGATTCTTCCACTTTAACAGGAGCGGGCGCTTCTTCTTTGGGCGCCTCGACCTTTTCTTCCACCTTTGGTTCCTCCACCTTTTCTACGGGTTTCGGTTGCGCTGGTAGCGGAGCCGTCCTCGACTTGAGCTGCAATCGGGGTCTAGCACCACCACTGGAAGCACTGGGTGCGTCACGGTCAAAGCCACCACCTCCTCCTCCTCTTCGGAAGGAATCAAATCCACCACCGCCGCCACCGCGATCATTGTTGTCGTATCCTCCTCTGCTGCCACTTCCGCGATCGAATCTATCGAAACCACCGCCTCCTCCTCTGTCGTTGTTGTAACCACCGCCGCCTCCTCTTCGGTCGAATCCACCGTCACGATCGTTGTTCTCGTAACGACTGCCATATCCTCCTCCACCACCACGACGATCGTATCCACCTCTTCGATCATCGTTGTATCCGCCGCGTCTGTCGTTATCGTAGCCACCTCGGCTGGGAGCACCACCCATCGAGCTTCCGGCACCACGTCTCCAGTTGTTGTCCCCATCGCTTCTGGAGGGTTCGTCTCTGCGATTGTCCTCGTAATTGCTTCGGCGCTTGAATGATCCATCATCATCGGGTCTGTACATTCCAATCCAATCGAGATTCGAGAGCAAAAAGAAATTGGTTTTTGAGTGAAAAAAGTAGGCATGAAATGCACATAAAATCAGCATTCGTGTCACGAATCAATGAACTATTCGAAACATGGTCGGCAACAATTTCGATTGCCAGCAACAAAAAGCTATTCTTACCCTCTTTCCTTGGGTCTTGTTGGAAGAGCGGCCAAGCCAACGGGTTGGCTATCGCCCATGAAATCCCCGAGCGACATTTTCACCTGTCCATTTTTCTTGTTGTTGGGCATGGTGATGCGATTTCTGTGTTACTAATACTATTTCCTCTGCTTTTGTTTGAACCGACACAAGTATCTCCTTTCTTTGCCGTTGCTAATGCTTTGTAGTTCTTCTTATTCGAGTCTCGTTTAAACTTTTTCCTGGAAGTTTTCGAGTTGAATATAGAAGAAGTGTATGTATGGAAGAGGTATGCAGTGCAGTGCAATTGCTGAAACGTGATAATTTTCAAGTTTAACGAGAAGGGTGAAAAACGTTGCATCCGACGTGTGGACAGTGAGAAACACGCACCTACTGCAGTGCACTACGTGACCTTGTACGAATCTGGGAACGGCAGTCGGGTTTTCTCGAACGCCTCGGCGTGCGTAGAAAGTGTACGAAGAAAATGACGAAAGAAACCACGGAGAGCAGTCAATCCAGAAAAAGCATTCTTGCCCATTTTTCTTCAAGCGACGAATGCGCTGATTGCACTCGTGAACCGTTTTCACGTACTACTCCAGGTTTTGGTTGGTGGATGAGCGAGGGGCAGGGAGGTTCGCGAAGGCCAGACTTCTTCGCCATCATAGGTAGTATAAATATGCATTATGTGTATACTAGCATCATTCTTCTTCGCACATTACGTCACGCGTTTTCTCGAAACCTGGAACATTCAAACATACCGCTGTTCAAACTTGTGTCAAACAACAACCACAGAAGTGGATAAAAAACGAGCGGCCGGAATTGCAAGGATTTTGAACGTAATCCCCCTTTCTTCCTCACCTTGTGTCACAAAACTTCAATCACCGAAAAGACGGTGCACTGCATACCATTTCTTCGAGCTCAGATCAATTTGGTTCGAATCACCAACAACAACAAAGAACAAAGCAATACATTGATCATCTACTTGATTTCATTCTCGCTCAGGTTCTTGTTACAAATGAAGATCTCCACTCCCTGCGCTTTCGTTGCCTTTATCGCCGCTTGCGCTTCGGCACCCACTGCGGCCTTTACCCACCAAGTGGCTCGCCACCAATCCAAAACCTCGGAATTGTCCATTCAAAGGCGACAGGTTTTTGCTTCAAAGTCTGCTCTTTATTCGACTGCCGAAGAAATCCTTGAGGTTCGCAAAAAGCGCCCACCATACATTCCCGGAGAGATTCCAGACCCAGACTATGTGAGGATCTTTGATACCACCCTTCGTGACGGAGAGCAGAGCCCTGGTGCCACCCTGACTTCGGGAGAAAAACTCGAAATCGCCCGCATGCTTGCGAAACTCGGTGTGGACATTATCGAGGCAGGTTTCCCCATTGCTTCGCCCGATGACTTTGCCGCTGTCAAGCAGATTGCCGATGTGGTGGGAAACGAGGTCTTTGAAGATGGATACGTCCCTGTCGTTTGCGGTTTGTCCCGTGCCAACCCCAAGGATATTGAGCGAGCCTGGGATGCTGTCAAGGGAGCCAAGCTTCCCCGAATTCACACCTTTATCGCCACGAGTCCTATTCACATGGAAACCAAACTCAAGAAAACACCCGAGGAGGTTACCGAGATTGCCGTGAACGCTGTCAAATTCGCCAAGAGCTTGGGCTGCAATGATATTGAATTTTCTCCCGAAGATGCTGGGCGTTCGGATCCCGAATTTTTGTACAAGATCCTCGCGGCGGTCATCAAAGAGGGAGCAACCACCTTGAACATTCCCGACACTACCGGATGGAACATGCCCTGGGAATTTGGAGACCTTATCTCAAAGCTTCGCGCGAACGTGGAGGGAGCCGACAAGGTTATCTTTAGCACGCATTGCCAGAACGATCTCGGTTTGGCCACCGCCAACTCTTTGGCCGGTGCCAAGAACGGAGCTCGCCAGCTGGAGTGCACCATCAATGGAATTGGGGAACGTGCCGGAAACGCTTCCCTCGAGGAAATCGTCATGTCCCTTGCCCTCAAGGGTGAAACCCACTTTGAGGGAAGCCAGGGATCCGGCAAGCTCCACACCGCCATCAACCCAGTTCACATCACGGCCACCTCCAAGATGGTTTCCGAATACACCGGTATGATCTGTCAGCCACACAAGGCGATCGTGGGTGTCAATGCCTTCCAGCACGAGTCTGGAATCCACCAGGACGGTATGATCAAGAACAAGAGCACATACGAAATCATGACGCCCGAGAGCATTGGTCTCATGCGAGGAGACTCGCAGTCTGGTGCTGGTATCGTCCTTGGAAAGCACTCGGGTCGCAATGCCGTCGGAACGCGCTTGAAGGAATTGGGATACGATTTGGATCTGGACAAACTCAACGATGTCTTTGCCCGTTTCAAGCAGGTTGCGGAGAAAAAGAAGGGTGGACTCGAAGACGAAGAGCTTGAGGCTCTGGTATGGGATCAAGCGGGGGCATCCACCGCCATGTGGAAGGTCTCTGGTCTCCAGGTGACAACGGGGATGTCGGGTGTTCCCACTGCTACGGTGAAAATGATTGGCCCCGATATGGTGGAACGATATGTTGCAACAACAGGAACCGGTCCTGTTGATGCCGTTTACAAGGCTATCGATTTGATCATGGGAGTATCGGTTGACTTAGAAACCTATGCTCTTTCGGCAGTGAACGAAGGTATTGATGTAAGTTGCAAAAATTGTTTGCATTGTTTTGTATGGAAATGAATATGAAAGCGACAGAATCTTGTTTGATTGATATTAACTCAACGATTGCTTCTTGCCTCGTCAATGTTTGAAAACCCATTTTCGTACTCTTAGGCAATGGCGGTCACCCGTGTCACCATTGCTCCTAAAGAGGGAGGTCCCAACGACTCCCAATCGATTCACTCACAATCTGGAATGTTGGAAGCCCGCAAATTTTCCGGATCTGGTTCCGACACAGATATTATGACTTCCTCCGCCCGCGCCTATGTCTCCGCCCTGAATAAACTCTTGACATGGAATGCCCGACGGGTTATGCAAGCAAGCAACGAAGGAAAAGTCGACGCGAACTCCGTAGAGGTAGAGGCCGAACAAGTGCAAGTAGCAGAATCGCCTTAAACAATACTGTAATCAAAAATATTAATATTTACCGGTGAATGGATTGTTTACGAGTGCTGTAGATTTATTGGTATTGAAATAATTATGTATAACATACTGCGCCTTCTAAACAATTGATTTAACTAGCGGAACTTATGCGTGATCAATATGTAATAGTTCTGGATGCAAAAAGAATTCCCAAATAGCAATCAATCCTAGTAGACTGGCAGAAGAGCTACTTCATGACTACTAGAAAACACTACTTTAGCTTCGCAGACTTGGCATGGCCGGAAGGGGAATGTGACTGGTTTTTGTCTGGATAACTTCGTCGATTAATCCGTAATCCAAAGCCTCGTAAGGGGTCATGAAAAAGTCACGGTCGGTATCGGCAGCGATCTTTTCTACGGGTTGGTCACAGTAATCGGCCATGAATTTGTTCAGGGATGCCTTTGTGAACAAAATTTCCTTGGCTCTGAGATGAGGATGAGAGTTTTGGAAAGCAAAAAAGTGAGAACACAAGCGATTGCGGAAACGCCATGAGCATCCAAATCCATCCGTTCGCCTGGAATAGATTATCCACCATCAACACACTTACTGGATTTCAATATCGGCGGCCTGTCCCTGAGCACCTCCCAAAGGTTGGTGGATCATGATACGAGCATTGGGCAGAGACTTGCGCTTGCCCTTTGTGCCGGCCCCGAGAAGAAAGGCTCCCATACTGGCGGCCATACCGAAGCAAACCGTTTGAACATCGCAGGGAATGAATTGCATGGTATCATAAATGGCCAATCCCGCACTGACGGATCCTCCGGGCGAATTGATGTAAAGAGTAATGTCCTTGTCGGGATCTTCGTTGGCTAGGTACAAAAGCTGGGCGACAAGCACATTGGCCATCTCGTCGTTGACATCGGTTCCCAACAAGAGAATGCGATCTTTCAAGAGACGCGAGACGACATCCAATTGCCCGGATTCACCAGCGACGGTGGGAAGAGGAGGCTGTCGGCGAGGCGCAGGGGGCTTCTTGGGCTCTTCGGAGGGCTCGTCGGGCATCATGAAAGGCGAGGCTGCCAGGGAAGAGAGTTGTTGAGTGGATCCATTGGATCTGGAAACCTGAAACGCCGAAGCGCTGGTTGCACAGAGAGCCAAGAAGGCAAACAATTTCATAGAGAACATTTTATTATTTCGTTTGTCAAAAAGTGAACTTGTCAACAGCACACAATGAAAGTGATTGCTTGTGGAGAATCCAAGATGGGAGAGATGATGATGAGAACGGTAGGTATGGCGCTCGTGTTTGGATGTGAAACAAAAGGTGATGCGTTGTCGGAATATTTTTCCCACGTTAAAACTGGACAGGTGGAACGCGATGGCGAGAAAGAATTTATTTCTCTCGACTCAAGCTGTTTTTTTGTACGAGAATCGACGCAATCGTACGTGTTCATATTTTTCGTATGTGCCATAGGTATCTTGACAAAGCTAGAGTACCCCAACGACTGACTTCTTCGTAGAACTAGAGAAATTTTATTGTTCTTTTCACATCAGTACTAATGATGTTCGTACACTAGTTGTACCGGTCAAAAGACTTCCTTGCCTACTCATAAAGCAGCGTCCAACATTTCGGAGAAGGTAGACAGTAGCGAGGGCGCCCCAGCAGGAGGAGCACCAGCAGCACCAGTCGCCCTCTTCGTCCTCGTCTTCCCCAGCAGCATTCGGAGGAGGAGGACGTATTCTTGCTCTTGTGTTTCGTCCTCCTATTCCTCCTTGCAATATGACGAAAACAGGAAGTTTGGCGCCGGAAAGTAGTGGGTTTGAGTACGAGTATTTACATAGAATATTCTGATGACAATGACCTCTAGTGCCAACTTAGATGAAACACCAGCAGCGATCAGCAAGAAGCGATGCTCCAAGATCGATAATCGATCAAACGCTAGAGAAAACCTTTCAGTATCAATTGTCGTTAAGGAACGATTTTGAAAGATAGTACGAGATAGTTCCAGATTTTGAAGACTTTCGACGAAAAAATCCAGTGTGTTTGTCCGAGGGCGTTATCTGCTACAGCACTATGCATCCGATTCTGCATCTCGTGCTGGATTCCGCTGGAAGAAGTAAACGCATTGGTTTGAAGTCTTGAAGGCTGTTCTCAAAGCTACAGTAGAGAAACACTCTCCGCTATTGACGAACGTGTACGTTTGATACGAAGGCTGATAAAGAGAGACCTTACAACGAGGACGGGAGGTCTTTCATTGTTTCTAATCGACAAACAACTACTACTTCATGAGCTACGGAGTAACGCGCACTATGATCAATTCTTTTGACGAATTGATAGATCACTTCCACTTTCATGCAAAGTTCCTCCCGTGAATTGCTACTACAATTTGTATCTCACAGGATATAACAAAACATTGATGGTTCATCTAAGGTGTGCCACTCCGTGCGTCGATTTCGATGTGATCAAACAGATATCGGACATGATTCAATCTCTGGTACTTCGTTCTCTTTACATAGTCTAGAAACGGATAGAGTAAACGGGCTCGGGGAGTATAATTGATTCTTTTGTTTGATAGGTCTACGTGAAAACCCTTGAGAGGGCTCTAACGAAGGGTGCTAGCACCTTAGCGGCGGTTGGCCATGTGCTTTGGAACTTTTTGGAAGACAGGCTTTCCCTTTCCCTTACCACTGCCCTTCTTGGCGGTGGCCTTCTTTGCCTTCATCTCCTTCAATGCGGCTTCTCGGGCGGATGTTCGGACACTGCTCTTCTCTGAAGCTCGCTTTTTGATGTCTTCCAAAGAAGCACCGACAACGGCTCTCTGCACTTTGTTGGCACGGCGAGTGCGCTTCTTGGTTGTGGTCTCAGAAAGTCCCTTCTTGTGAAGGCGTCTCCATGCCTGGGTCCAAACAAGCTTGGCGGCCTTTTTTCGTTGGATCGTCAAGCTGTAGGCCTTGGAAGTTCCGAGCCAGATAGGCTTTCCGTCACGACGGATCATAAGCTTACCATTTCCAGGGTAAATCCTGTACTCTGAAAGAGCGCAAAGTTCAGCTGTAACAAACAAGAGAATCGGACAAGGACAGAAACGACATGTTAGAGATGCCGTGCAAATTGAAGGACACCATCGGACAATCACCTCCGACAACCAAATCGACGCTCAACGATAACCGCCATCGCAGAGCTCTCGCCATTGTCGAACTACGTCTCCTGTCCATCTCTATTTTGCTAGTGTATTTTAATCAGTCTCCACTTACTTGCGATCACCATCTTGATATACTTTGTTGGTACTGATTAAGTATCACAATGTTTAATCCGTTACGGGGTGTCCAATAGGGTAGGTTTGTCTACTTCCCGTAGTACATGAAAAAACAGCGAATGAAACCTAGGTAGATTCTACTTAGTTTCCGTACGTTGGTCAAAACAAGTAAATTAGTAAACGGGTAGGTTTTGTGATTCGTGACTCAAACATTTGTGAATGGATTTTAAAATTGGGAATGACGCGGGAAAACTCGTGCAAGGAAAAATACTTACTACCTTAGGACTAGGACTATATAATACTGTATTGTACTAACTACGAAGCGTACCACAAGGCACTCGTTAGGGGAGAGACTAGATCGAATTGGAACAGTTTTTCCTATTATTCGCTCTTCACAAAGACCATTTTAGTACCTAACCTGTACTATGACCACCGTCATTGACCTCCTTCTTCATCAGGATGGTGGAGATAGAACTGAAAGGAACCAGCATCCTCACTTGTCCTCATCCTCCTCCTCGTTAGCAGCACGACCACCAGTATGATTCTTCTTCGACGAGAAGACGAGGACAACACCAGTCGCTCTTGTGATAGATCTTTTGCAGGTGGAATCGCAACTCTACGAGTTCTTCCGAACTTGTAGTGCATGGGTTCTTGCTGTTAGGCGATGGCAAGTCGGATGAATTCGAACTATTGCAGTTGAAAGAGGACGAGGACGAGAATCTTTTTCGAAAAAATTCGAGGGACAAAGTGCTAGCATGGACGGAGCCCATAACTGCGGTAGACGGACAGAATGGATGACGATTCGTTCGCGCAATTCGAAACGGAGACAGATGTCTTCTCGACAATCTATCCGTTGTTAGCACTGTATTGTGAAGAAGCTGTCCGATTGATTCATTCATTAGGTCGAGCAGGATAGCAGGATCCTCGTTGGATCACATCATATTAAATTGTTTTATTTACACACAGTATACACTAGTAAGGAGCAGAGTATTTTAAACGGATAATTCCATTGCTTTATTTAATTATATTATTTTTCATTTTACAGGTACACAATTTTTTCTTTTTCTATCGAAGAGATTCACAGCATGCCCTTTCCCCGCCCTCGAAGGGGGGATCCAAGAACCATACTTCTGTAGAAACCTAAGCTCATCAAATGTCACACGAACATCTACATCAATAGATCCATTGATCTTAGTTTGCGATTTCCAAGCAATTCCATGCAATGGAAATCAGCTGAAGGAATAGCCATATCTCAGATCTCGTTCCCCAACCAACTTAAAGGTTGATGGCAAAGACGCTGGTAGATTCGCAAGGAATCGCGAACTGGTTAGCCGAAGTACCGGCAACAGACATAGCAAATTCAACAGTCTGTCCACTGGTTCCCTGGAGAGCAAGTGTCTTGGTCTCCGTCATCAAGACAACGCTGTCCTGTTGGGCAATAGTGGTTGGGACACCACTGATAGCACCTGTCACAAACGGAGCAGGAGCAGAGACAGTTCCGCTTTGGGCAATGAGAGGAGATCGGCCAGTATTGCGGGCAATGTACTCAATTTCAATGTCGGCTGAAAGAGCATTGAAGTTGAAAGAGGCTCCGCCATCAGGGGTAGTGACGTAGTACGCCAAAGTGAATCCAGGGGCGATGGAGCCACCGATAGTCCAGGGTCCAGGGCACGGAATGGCAACGGTGCTAGATCCGAGCTCGTTTCCATTGTTTCCGAGAAGATCTCCAGAGTCGTAGATGGTGAAAGTGACTTCCTCGCAAGCATCACTGGCACGAGTACTGAATTCGAAGATTTCTCCAGTAGCCACAGTAGCAGTTTGGTACTCGTTCTTGTCACAAGTAGGAACCACGAAAACAGTGGGTCCAAGAGATCCATCGTACTCGAGGAAGGCAGTGAGAAGACGCTCCGTGGCAGGGCAGGTTGCGGAAACGTCACCTTGGAGTCTGTCACAGGAGATGACAGAGTTGACAGGTTTGACAACAGTGCATCTAACATTCGAGGAAATGGAGCAAGCAGTGGTCTCAGGCAATCCGGTAGGGAATGGAGTGATGGTAGGTCTTGGGGTAGGAAGAGTAGTAGGGAAGATAGGACCAAGATTGAAACCGACGGTACATTCGAGGAAACTGTTTCCGTTACAGTCGTTTGTTCCGTCCAAGGTTTCTCCGACAATAGTGGTGAAGAAAGTGTATCGGACTCGTCGTCCAAGCTCGATATCAATATTGAATCCTGGAAGAGTAAGAGGAACTCCAGGTTCCAAAATAACACCATTTACATTAGCGGTGTAGTCAAAAGGGACATCGGAAGTACTAGCAAGAACGTTCATCTCTCTGAGACGAACAGGCTTGGTGTCAGGCGAGGCATCCAACTGAACAACAAGTTCACCGGAAGGAACATTGAGCTGTGTGTCGGAGACAACACGGCCGTCAGTTTCAATCCACTCAGTGACCTGACTGGAACCGAAGGTATCGAAGAGGAACAAAGCTTGCGAACAAGACAAGTGCACATTGGTGCTCTGCAAAAGAGTTCCACCGGCATCAGGGTTTGAACTGTAGACATTGATGGTCATATCAGCGGAAAGCTTGTCGAAATCCTTGTTCTGGTTCAAAGTGTACTTGTCTCCAACATTGACAGGACCAGTGAAGTAGAGGTCACCGCCTCCCTTGGGGGTAGCAGTAATGTAGTTGGGAGTTCCAACGGTAGAAGGAGGACCTCCGTTGAAATCTTCGCAAGTGAACTTCTGACGAGGCTGAAGGTTATTGGACTGGGAACAGTCTCCACCAAGGTATCGGAAAGTAATGACTTGTGGGCGGCCTTCGCAGTTCTGGTTAAGAACAAGCTCGGGTTCAGGACATCCCGAAAGCTCGACATCGATAACGCAAACAGAAGTAGGAGAAGGAGAAGGAGCGGGACTAGGAGGAGGGGTTGGGGAAGGAGTTGGTGGCGGATCAGGAGGATTCCATCCATCCGAACTTGATTTCGTCAGCTCCAGGACAGTTCTTGGGGATTCCAGTGATGGGGTTGGTTGCGTTAGCAGAGACGTCAACGCAGTAACTCGATTCTTGGCATCTGTTAACGTTGGCTGTCTTGGTGTCGTAGAAACATTCACCAGGTCCAAGCATAAGTTCGGCAGGATCAACGTTTTCGGTAAGATCGCAGATTTCTTCTTCGGTAGAGACGGTTTCGATTTCTTTGAGGAAGAATTCGTAAACAGTCTGGTCCTCGCTTCCGTCGTTACAGACCTTGAGGCCGTACGAAATTTCTTGGCGACAGTTGTGAGTGTCCTCAGCACTACAGCTGTATCCGTAAGACTCGAAAGCACCATAATCATTTAGCAACGTAAGTTGTCTTCCGCCATCGCAACTTGCGTCGATTGTGAAAGTCTGTGTCACAGCACCAGTGGGAACAGAGATGGTAACAGCGAGGGCATCAGGAATACAGCTGGTAATACCGACTGCGTCGAAGACAATTTCGTCGTTTTGTTGAACGGTACCAGTAGCGAGAACTTCAGTTGGGTCAACAGCGTTGGTGATTCTGTATCCCGCAACGAAAGGGTTTGGTCCACTATCGGTACATCTTCCGTTGGCAACGAGAGTCTGGAGAGCATGCTTTTCCGGTGTAAATGAAAGCAAGAGATCGAACACACTCGGGACATTCGCAGACAGGTTTACTTTCTTCAGGGATAAGTTCACAATCAATTTCAACACCGTCCATAACAGCGGTACAGTTCAAACAACTGTCGATGCTGCACTCTCCAGTAGGGAAAGGCGAAGGAACAGCGGATGGCTCTGGGGAAGGTTCGGGGGATGGTTCAGCAGAAGGTTCAGGAGAAGGATCAGCTGATGGTTCAGGGGAAGGAGCAGGCGAAGGTTCTCGCGTTGGGGTATCGGACTGAGGAGCAGGCGTTGGCGGCTCAGATGGTTCAGCCGAAGGTTCGGGAGAAGGGTCGGCGGATGGGCTAGGGGAAGGTTCCGCCGAAGGCTCGGGGGATGGTCCAGGGGAAGGCGCTGCGGAAGGGAACGAGTTCACCTCTTCGATGTAATTCGTCCAGAAACTATCTCCGGCAAGGTTTCCTGCTCCAAGCGTAAACGCTTGGAGAACAAGAGTGCTAACTAAGCACAACTTCATCTTCTTTCTTTGCGATGCACACTACTTTTCGGTGGAGTAATGTTTTTTTGATTAAATCAAAGAATGTTGTGGTATTGATGGAGAAAAGCGGAAAGTACGAAATTTTTATGATATCAAGTTTGTGAGCGAATTTTCCATTGGCGATAGGCGACGAGCTCGACTAGCGATTAGAAACGTTCAGGAACACGCACTTTCTTATGCTTTTATCAGTGGGCCAATATCCCCAAATTCCGCCGATTCAAAAAATATTACATACATGAATATTTATTACACTTAACCCAACGCATGTTCGATACAAGGCGAATGTGCTCGGTAGCACCAAAAATCAGTATACAAGAGAGATCGTACGCGTTGAGAAAAGCGGTGCGTTTGGCGAATTCGTGAAATTCCCGTACAGTAGAAACGTGAAACGCAATCATACCTAACGGAAGTATCGCCTTGTCTTACGTGGATTTGTACCGTATGAAACGGTCCCAGGCATGCGCCTTCCTGATGTACGAAAAAATTACTATTGAAAAATAGCGCATTGTTTTAACCTGATATAATCGGACGAGTGAGTCGTAAGCCATCAGGAGGAGGACGGCAATACTTGGGATTAAAGATAGAAGGGGCAATAATGAACGAGAACGAGAAGCCGTATTCGCTCGCTAACAAAAAAGAAGTATTTTCTCCGACCCGAAATTAGAACCATCATTCCCCCCCTTTTCAAATCAAAATTAGTATTTAGTCCGCTTGGTCGAATGAGAATGCTATGGAAAAATTTATTTGCTTATAATATTTCTCGTCGTGGAGACGCCTTTCCCGTAACTATATCATTTTAGCTTAACATCTTCCTAGTTGATTAAAGCGCTCACTAGCAGAAAGCTGCCCTTTTCGACTTTCATCCTGAACTCCCCGGGAAACTCTCGAATGTCGATACCCGAGCATTAACAAGAAAGAATGGAAGAGACAACAAGGAAGTACGAGGGGGGAGAGAGGGCCAGGACGAAGAGTAAGAAAGAAACAGCACGACCAACAAAAAGCGAGACGGACCCAGCACCTTCTTCTTGTTCGATCATGAAAATAAAAATTGCCACCACATCTTGGATTTCAGAAACGATTACAGCAACTACTATTTGAATCTAGACAGGGTATTAGTTGCCGTTGTGCTGACCATCGGCGTTGGGGAGAAAGTAGTGGAACATCATCATGGTGATCATGCCGCCAAGCCGACCACCGAAGAAGCAGCTCTTCACAACAAGAAAACAGCTAAAAATTGTGATCTTCATGCTGAACTCTCCTTCGCCACTACGTCCAGCACTAGCACTGCCATTATCCAGGATAGCGATAAACATTCCAGCATTGTGGTCAGTGTATCGGTCCAAACTTCCAGACTCAATCTAGTTGATGATGTGACACGAGTTGAGTAAATGAAATTCGAGAGAGAGATGTTAATCAACAACACTACAAGAGGAAGTATCGATAGACAAAGCAAAGTGTCCTTGTGCACGAATCACCAATCGTATTCGAGATTGAATGAGAAGGAGAGTAATGAAAAGTCTATGTTAACAGTCGTTCTATACTACAACATGTTTACTCTTCATCGGCATCATCGCCCCCACTGATGGAGAAGTATCGCATTTCGTAAGAGTTCTTGCTGGCGGCAACAACACGGAGGTAGTCTCGGAGTTGCTGCTTCTTAAGGTAGCGCTTGGAAAGGTATTTCAGTTGTCGCTTGCTGAATTTCAATTCAGCAGGGCTGGCGATGGTAAGCTTTGTGCGATCTCTTGAGATGACAACGTTGTTGGCAGCAAGAGCAGAAGTCTTTCCTCCGATCTTGATTTTATCGTGAAGGTACTTCTCGAACATGGCAACATCGAGGACCTTATCGTCGACGGGCTGCGTGCAGTCGATGACGAACTTGACAACTTTCTTAGCTTTGACCTGTAGGAAGAGACTAAAATAACGACAGTTAGAAAGGGTACTCTCTGTGTATTTGCGTCGCCCGAGCCTATAGCTGGTGCGCACTCCATTCCCTTCGACAACCCACCAAAACGAACCAACAACCGATTCATGTCGATTGTTGGCGTATTCAGTTTGTCGTTTCCAGCGGACATATCATCAACACCGATCAGAGGCCCCTGAATCTTCACGCTCCAGCAGCATTGCTGAAGCAGTTCAGATCAGGTAGGCGGATCATCGGACAACGAAGATCTCTTACCATTTTGAACAATTACTTGGGATACTACAAATTGATTTATTGTATTTGATGTTGCAACAGGAGTAGGTCGCGGAGGGAATCGATTTCTTATCGGTCTCGTACAGCCATAGAGAATGTTGTTTGATTTTGATTCAGCAGTCGAGCGGCTCATTTCTGCGAACATGCCCGTATGCTAATGGCAGTGGTATATTTTTAGTAAATCGGTATCTCTCGATTTGCTGGTCGTTTGCTTTCACTGTGCGCACTGCGCAGTCCCGAAAATTACCTTTGACTACCTCGAATAGATTCAGAGCATACTTTTAGTACATCGTATCATATTCATATTATATAGTATTCATATCTTCAAACATTCGTAGGACTTGCTATTTTATATTTTGAATTTTTTCATTTCCGACAACTTGAAGTTCTAGCACTCAACCCCGTCGAAGTTCGATAGAGGAAGAGTTGTAGCTACTTGTGATATAGAAAAGAAACGAAATAATGATTTCTCTGAATAGTCTGTATGCATTCTTCGATTCGTCGAGTTGTTGGTTTTGTTCTTGCCTTTTGGAGGTCGATGGAATGTTAATTCTTCGCTCCTCACGCAACAACAGCAACCAAACAGATTCTACTACGATCGAGAAATTAGGTGTCGACAGTAATCCTTAGTGAATAACAATAGTAATGTACAAAATATTATGTAAGCTTAACTACTCTACAACTCAGTACCTTCTTTGGAACATGAAAGCAATCACGTTTCTATCAACCAGAAGTTGCAAAATGTTTTGTCGCCAAAGGCTCAAACCGATTTTGCTGTGAAAAACTGGTGTCATTCGAACGCATTGCTCCAAATATTTCCAAAAAAGTACTTCGATTTGTAGTCCTCAGCCTCGAATGGCACCGCCACAAGAATCATTTAGACAAGGACTTCTTGCTTGTTGTCAGCAGTGACTCGTTCCTTGGCCAAGTCAATCACTTGTTGCATGTCGCAGTGAGCTCCCGTGCTTTCGTCGTAGTGAGCAAAGACAGTTTCTTCACCGTCGAAAAGAAAGGCTCCGCCCTGATTGAAGGCTTGGTCCTGTTTTGGTGGAATGTAAACCGCTGAATTGGTATATATAAATATTTTTTGCAAAGAAATATAAGTGGGTGAAAATTCACGTGTGAAAGTTTCAGAAACTATTGTAGCAGAAGGTTTTTTATATCACCAAATGATCGGATATTTTTCACCTACCTTTGTTCCACTTGGACAAGACTTCGTTCAATTCTTTTGTTCCGTCACGCTCGGTGAACCGCTTCAAAAATGCAAAGGGAGTCCCCGGAGAGAAAAATGTGGATTTGACTCCCTTGTTGAGATGGAGGGAATCATAGAGAGCATTCTCTGGATCCACATAGAGAAAGTCTCCCAGATTGGGAATTTCCAAGTGATCGGCCAGCTTTTTCCCATTGGTGGGAGTCCCGATCGACACCATGACGAGCTGGATGCCCGATGCCTCGAGTTCATTCACGCGTTTGCTCCATTGCAGAATGAACTCTTGGCACAGGGGTCACCCGAGCGATCGCAAAAAGACGACAATCGAAACCGAGTCTTTTTTGAAGCAAATCGTCCATGACAATTGGTGTGTCATCGAGACTGACTACCGAATTATTGCGAATGGCTTGGCGGGGATTGGCAGCTCTGGCAACGTCCGATGGTTTCCCCGAATAAATCGTCGATGCACAACCGCAATCCTCGACGTCGTTCAAAGTGGATAGTATTTGTGTCGCAGACGATGGAAACATGCTTTTCGAAACCACCGCTAGAGATCCCTTCGTAGATTGGTGTGTTGAGAATGCAGCGACATCCTGTGTCGATGCGCTCAGCGCGAGTAGGAGTATAGACGACAGCCTCATCCTTTTCGTAAAGCTATGTCGGCTGTACTTTTTGCGACGCTTGTTGTGGATAGGAAGACAATTTGGTTCTATTGTTTCAATGATAACAAGAGAAGGTCGAGAAAAATAATGACAAGATTGTGGTGGTGTTGTGTTCTGAGACAATCGATCAATTCTTGTTCGACTGTGTTTCGATTTGCTGACTCAAACAAAAAATATTCTCGTTGCTACGTAGGATGGTATTTCACTTATCCTGTGGAATGTGTGAATGGGTTTTCTGTTCTCGCCTTCGGGTGGTGGCGTACCAGCAAGCACGTCGAAACTGTATGTGGCAGGTTCTTCTCGGTCAGAACGCAGTAACGTATGTACAGCGAATCTACGTAGATGGAGGCTACTTAACGATCCTCATGCCTTCGAAAAGTTCGGTATGCATAGTATCATACCCGTCCTATGTATTTCTACTAAGAATTTCCGGTATGTACAATACATACCGTGCCAGGGATCATTTTTTTCGATAAAAAACCAATTCAAAATTAGCACGCTAAATCCCTTAAGTAAGCTAATTTAGTCGTTGAGCGTTCAACTTTGTATTGGAAACAACGAAACAAACAACAATCTCTCACTCTTCTCAACTTGGCATTGGGACAGCAACTGCAGCCGAATCTCCCTCTGCTGCTACAAGGTTGCCTTTATATTTTCTCTTGAAACACAACACACGACAATAACAACATGGGGGACTATCGTGGAGACGCAATTGCCTCCAAGAGAGGTTTTTTAGCCTCTTTGTGGTCCATTGTCACGATACTTTCCGCGATTTCCTTTTTGACGGCATTTATTTACGCACTGAGCACCAGCGATGAAGACTATTACAACAATTACAACAACGAAGGAAGCCAGGATGGAAAAGACCCAGAAGTGGCAGTCACGTCTCGAGCTCTGGCCTTTTCGGCCTCCTGGGCGGGCGTCTTGGCGGCCCTTCTTTCGGTGTTTGGAACCGTGATTCTCGGGTGGCAAAGCCCCACGGGCCTGTATTATACCTGCTGCAGTAGTTCCGTGCACCAGACAACGCCCTTGGGAATTGGATCCTTCATTGGAGCCCTGCTCATGTTTGCCAATCTTACGTTGGTGTGTTCTGTATTGTTTGGAGAATTTCAGGTGAGTCTTTGCGAAGTTTTCTGTTGTCCCGGAAAAATGTTAAGCTCGGTGATTGCTAAAACCTTTTGTGTTTCCACTATTCTTTTGACTTCTAGATTCGTGATAATCACGAAGGAGATGACCGAGGTGCCGAAGGTGCAGAATACGGACAGCGGGAGACCAAGTCTACGGCGTTTTCGATACTCTGCATTGTCCTGACGATACTGTATGCCGGCTTTGCGGGAGTCACGCTGGCCTACGCCAACGATGTTATTGACGAATGCGCCAACGACGATCGAGTCGACGACGACGATGCCAATATTCTAATGACGTCCACGAGGAATCACAAAAACAATCATTTCAGCACGGCATACGATGGATACATAGGGGAACGATTTGATGTGGGGAGGCGAAAGGGTCCTTCGAGTTTTGTGTCCACGACGTCACCGAGCTCACCCTTATCATAAGTGCGTTACACAACCGCAATCAAACCATCTTTTGCGAATTGAAACTGGTTTCCCAAATCACAGCACTTGCAGAACATTTTGTAATAAAACTGATCGGATTGAAGTTATCGATCCGTACAACAAGAATATTGTTCACTTTTACATATAAAACATTGTTATTATTAAGAAAATTTAGCAACGAAAGATGGCATGACTCCAACCTTTTCGGTTGCTTTTTAACCCCTAACGATTGATTGAATTATATCACACGCTCTCGAGAGACTTCCAAATCCGGGATTAGCGTTCTTGACAAGAGACTTCTTGATCGTATCAAGATCTTGATCTCCTGAAATCAAGTCTAACCGTACCTCGATTGGGAAAGAAGGATAATGTGCACACTCAATGCGGAAGTCGGCTGTTACTGTCGATCGTCCGCTTTCGAATTCTACCAAAAATGAGAATACGTCTCCGCTTTGACGCTGCAAAATCCCATTGTAACGCCGCTGCACAACTTGAAATTCCTTTGCAATGAGATCCAGCCGCCCCGCGAGCCATGTATATTTCTGCAAGTGTTCGCAAATTCGAACAGGTCCCGTTGCAGTGCTCTGTTGAGCCGTTTCCATCAATCGTTTCGTACTTGTATCCAGGAAACCGGACAAAGGTTCGTGATAGACATATAATGACCTCGATTTGGCAGAGTCATCTTTCGATGGGACAATTTTAGATGCCTTCCCAGATTCGGCGCCTTCGTACATCAACTTTAGATGGGTTTGGTGACATGAGCCGACAGTATTGAATTCCAAATCACTTTCCGACATCGTCTTCATGGACCACGAGTGCAATCCCTTCAGCGACATGTAATTCTTTTGACTGGATTCAGCCGTCACTCTCAGTTCATCGTATAATTGGGCATCATGAATCATTCTTTGTTGGTCTTTCGTGGAATTTACAAGATTCGATTCCTCTTCCTCGAGTTCTAGTAGTTCAGACTTTGCTGCAGACAACTGAAATTCGATAGCTTCAATTTCTTTTTCAAGGTTCGCAGCTGCTTCTCTTTGCCGACGGATGCTCTTCTCTCGGGCGAGTTTTGTTTCCATATCGTTCATCAACGAAATATTGTCTTGAACTTTCTTCACATGTCGAATAGCTTCTTCTAATTTCGATGCATCATTTGCGTACATTTGCTGCGTAGCAGTTAGAGGACCATGGAATGATTCGAGTACGGTTGCTAACCAGGAATTCCAATCATGTTCAATCAATTTGTGCCCCGCCTCAACTAAATTGTCCATTGATTTTTTAATTTTTTCTTCGTGTTGGCTCGATTGAATCCTTTTTTGAAGCATTGTGTAAAATCTTGGATCGTCAGTTTACATTTTTTCCTAAGTGACGAGACCGCCTTCCCTTCGAGATCTGTCCTTCTTTCTACCTCTCCACATACAGCATCAATATACTGACCCCATCTTTCAAAGAGAATCCTGTCGACGCTTGTATCTGCCTTTCCAAACCGAGAGAACGAGCTGGAAAGTATGTCCCCTCCTTTTCCTTCGAAGTTTAGCCCTTCAAGAAGCACAGAAGTAATAGCGGAAATATCAACTGATTCAGGCTCCGTATCATTTACAAGAGCTGCCGTTATGAATTCTGCGGTATCACTGAATGAAACGGATTTTTCGAAGGTTCTCGTAGTCATATCGTCGACGAGACTTTGAACTTCGTCATCTCGATGAACAACGAAGCTAGTACTCGATAATGACTTTCGACGTTTCCTTCCACCATCGCTTCTCGAATCGTCACCTAAGTCGATGAACAGGAAGTGATCAATTCTTCCTCAGTAGCACTCTTTCGTGAATGCATTACTTTTACCTCAGTTATGCTTTCATCAATAGGTCCTGACTCCGTCATGCTGTCTCTCTCGACACTTCTATTCATGAGAATGTTGTTGAGATTACCTGTAAAGTGCTCAGAAACTGTTGCATCATCTTTCAAGATATCCATTTTATCATTTGGATCATTTTCCTTTTCATCGTCTTTACCACTGATGGCAGCGTCAAGCAAGGAAAGCATGTTTCCCTCTAGCTCCACAGTCATGTCACCTTCAATGCCATTCTTCAATTCCCCTGTGGTTGTGTTATCGTTCAGCATCGAAGAAGATGAGTCGTCAGAGATGTCCATTTTGTCTGATGTAACATTCTCTCTTTCGTCGTCTTTGCCGCCACTGGTAGCTTCGAGCAAAGAAGACAAGTTACCCTCCAGCTCGACAGTCTTTTCACCATCAATGTCTCTTTGTATATCCCCTGTGAACTGCTCGGATACTGTTGTGTTATCGTGTAGCATTGAAGATTACTCCCGAGATATCCATCTTATCACTTGCTTTCATTGTCTTTCTGACCCTGTCCGGCACCTGTAGCCTGAAGCAAGGAAGATAAATTGCCTTCAAGTTCTACAGTTTTGTCACCTGTGATAATCTTATTGATGTCCACAGTAAAACGCTCAGATCCATCAGTAGTGTCGAGTCTATTCGTAGTATCGTTGTCGTTCTTCTCCTTTGGATCACTGGCAGCCTCAAGTAGAGAAAACATGTTGCCTTCCAGTTCCACAGTTTTATCACCCTCGATGCTTGTCTTCGTGATGACGTTTTCCATAAATTGCTCCGATACTCCAGTCAATTCCATTTTATCTGTTGTATCACTTTCACGTACGTCTTTGTCACCATAGGTAGCTTCGAGTAAGGAAAACATGTTCCCCTCAAGCTCCACGGTATTGTCACCCTGAATTGCTTTCGTTCCTTTCTCCTTCTTAGCCACTATTGGTAGCTTCGAGCAAGGAAAGCATGTTGCCCTCGAGTTCAACAGTCGATTCAGCTCTGTGGGCATCTTTGTCCTTTGGCGTGGAATCGATATTTTCGGAAACATCGGATGCAATGCTGAAATCGAGTCTTTGAGCTTGAAAAGGGAACGACGAATTCTGACGTATATTTGTTGCATTTTGAATGGATCGATGCAATGCTTTCTGAATCTGTCAATTCAACTGAGCTGTCCCTCATTTCCGATGGAGAATCCGAGAACGAGTTATCTTTTCCGTTTGAACCTTCTCCAACTTCGGTTCTCTTCGGCGCGCAAATTCCCTTCTGGCGTCTTGTCTTTCATGATTGGACTCAATTCGGGCGAACCGTTCATTTCTTCTGCGGTTATCTTGTCGACCAAAACATTCATACCCATGCCGACGGTGACATCTTCATTCTCGGGTATGTCATCGTCACGGGGGCGATTCAAAACATTGGGAAGGGTGAAAAGAGCCTTTGCACGACCTTTCGGCATAGGAGTTAGACTCACCTGAAGGGCTTCCAATATTATATTCGGCAGCCTCGGGTGAACCAAAGGCAACTGACCGACGAGGGAATGGTTTCTTCTTCGAGCTCAAAATTCCGACTGGTGGCAATGATGCAGGGTTTCACGCCTACCGACTGACGGCGATTGTTAGAAAATAGAACTGTGCTGACTTCTATCCTATTATTTTCGTCCGCCTCAGAAGAGCTATTTGGCGTCGATCCTTCCAATTCACTTGAATTCAGTTTGGTATCCTCGTGAATTTTATCTTTCTTAGCAGAGCTTCTCGTGTTTCTAGCTGGAGAATTTGGGTTCTTGGGATTCATCACCCTCCTTGGTATAGGAGTAAGCTTAGTCGGTGTTGGCTTCCTATGCCTATTCGGAGTCAACCGAATAGGTGATTTTGGAAAAAGATTCGTCGCACTTTGACCTTCCAATGATTCTAATACCGAATTCTTTTGCAAAGAATTTATAGGACGGCCTGGAGATTTCTGAAGTCTCAACTGGAGATTCATAATTTTCTTTCGTTGCAGATGTTGAATTCTCCTCACCTACGATACTTTGGTTGGATGATGTAGAAGCGTTCCCTTCATTCGATAAATTCAACGAATCAACGTCACTGGCATCTTCCATTTCCATCGACTCATCATTCTTTTGCGAATCTTTGGAATCGAGAGAAGTGTGCTTCTGATCCGAAGGCATTTCAGAAGTTTGATCGTTTCTGGCAGGGGGGCTTTCAAACGACTCTTGCTTTGGTGAATCTTGGCTACCAAGAATTTCATTGATGTCTCCTATCGAAGCCGTCTCTTGACCGTTTGAAACATCCTGTTTCTTCAATTCAGAAGTTTGATCGCTTCCGGTTGGGGGGCTTTCAAACGACTTCTGCTCTGGGGAATGGTCGATGTGACTCGCACCTACGTTCAGAATTTCGTTGATGTCTCCTATTGAAGCAGTTTCCTGACCGTTTGACACTCTCTGTTTTTTCTCGCTACTCGGACTGATGCTTGAATCAAATGACTCGTCTGTAGATTTTCCAATGCCAAAAAGATTTGCAATGTCACCGAGAGAAGCTGTGTCGTCGTCATGGGATGTATTCAATCCTCCTTCTTTATCCGAAGATTCGGAATCCATAGACGTGTCATTGTCTGGCGACGAATTCATTTGGAACAAACGTGTGCCTATCGACGAAGATCGTCTTGATCTTACGATGTTCTCAGTGGATGATTCTCAGTGGATGCTTCAGCTTGTTTTTGCTCTTCGAGTTTCCGTTTTTTCGTCGCACTTACGGGTATTACGAGCAGGCGAGAAAAGAGAATCTGGATTGACGACACGACGTGGTGTTGAATTGAGTTTGGTTGGGGTCATTCTCTTTCGCAAGTCTGATTTTAATGGATTGGGCCTCTGGAGGAGATGCCATCGGAGGCGAAGCAAATTCCGGTTGAGCATCTTGTGCAACAGGCATCGATTTCGGCACACTTGTTTCCTGTTGATCCTCTTTCGTGTCAAACGTGCTTTTGGATTTTTCATTCGACATTGGTGTATTTTCTGCTTCGTCAAGAGTCGTACCTGACGGACTTTCGGTTGCCTGAGAACTTTTCATGCCAAGAAAGGCATCAAGGTCAATATCCATAGTTGCCGTATCATCCCCAGCTGGAGAGGATTTTTGGCTATTGCCGGAAGTTGATTTCTCAGACGGCGACTGTTGAGTAGTCTGAGGAGGTAGCTTATCTCTACGAGGCAATCCACCACCAGTGAGAGCTTCCAGTTGAGCGCTAATCGAGTCTAAAGTGTCCTGAACCTTCGATTGAAAGTCGTCTTTTTGTGTCTTCTTCCCTCTGTATCTGACGTTGCATTCTGGAATTCTTGAGGTTTTCGTGGAACCTGCGAAGACTAGCAGGCGACGAACTAATTCGTGACCTCAACGATGGAGATGCACCCCTGACCGATGATTTCTGATGAGACACGCCAACCTCCTCGATGTTGTCATTCTTTGGTTTGGAGTCATCTTTCGTCTCTGCAGTTTCAACATCTTGATCTTTCCCATCTGCCTTTCCCCCGGGTTTTTCGAAGACTGCGCTATCTCCTTCAACCAAAGGCTGAGATTTGTTCTCTAACCGCAGAAGAGCTTTTGATTCAAAGCATTCTCCTTATCATCTACTCGACCAATCGATTTCCTATTCTTGCGACTCAAAAGTTTGGATGTCGATACCAAAACAAAATTCGATGCTGTCAGTTCGGTTGTATCACTCAAAGTGCTCTTGTTCAACATATCAGTCACTGGCTTCACTGCCAGTGGAGCTACCAGCTATGCTGAAGAAGCTGGTATCACCTTTTGAGGGTGTTGCGTTATATTTGAAACCCGGGATACTGATCTCTCCGGTATCTCCTTCGTCTTTTGCAAACGAAATATCGCCCGTTCTTCTTTCCAGGAATTCATGTACTTGAAATAATAGTTGCCAGGAGTTCCGAGGATTGATTCGTTTGGAACGGTTGGGCGTTCTTGCGGGCAATTCATCAGTAACGTCATCCTTCCAACCGACACTCTTCCGACCGCGGCTTGGCGTGCCGACGTCTGATTCGATGTTCGACATTGTCTACCTGCGTTCACTCTTTCCCAGCTTCACTATCAAAATGAACTTTCTCTGAATTTCAAGCCCTTTTCTCTTTATTGAAATTCTTATTCTGTAAAAGGAGTCAGTTCTTCTGAAGAACCTACAAAAGTGTTGCGTCTTGTCCTCTTCCGAAGTAGGTTTTGTCGATGAATCGATTTCTGCTGGACAAAACAATAGAGAGAGCTCGTCGAAAGAGGAGTTACGATGCCTTGCAATCATGGAAATTCAATTTGTGGCGTGTTTTGGTGATGGCAAGGCCGGCGTGAGAGAAAAATTCAAATTGTCTTGCGCGACCTCGAAATTGATCAAAGTATGATCATACAAAACTAGTAAATATGAAGGTATGAATGGATCCGAAACTAGTTTCGGGTGCTATTTTTTTAGCGCGGGAATTGAAATGATCTCAGTGATGTGAAATGAATTTCACCCCAAATTCTTCGATTCAGTTCTCGAAAATGATGTTGTATTTTACAACTTTCATACTTCGTGAACTATTCATTACCATCACCCTTCAGGGGCATCAACAACAACCACAACCCTTGAACCACAACAGACATGTTCTCGCACAGCGCCCGTAGGGTTCTACGGCTCTTGCCCGAAACAGTGAATCGGTCTTCTCGACGCGCGTTCAGTTCGAACAGCGACAAAGGATCCGTCGGCGATTACTTCAGTTCACTGCGATGGAAGGCAGCCAATGCATTAACGTCTAATCTTCCCGAGGATGAACGCAACATTCTTCTCGACAAGCTTGCAAAAGATGGAAATCTCGTCATTCAAGACTCGATAGACGACGATTCCGACGACGAAGATTCCGCCACGAGCTACGAGCCTTCCATCGACGAGGCGATTGCTGCCACAAAGATGCAAGAGGCAGAACGCTACGAGAAACAGTGGGAGCGAGACAAGGAGGAGCTCATTGCCGAGGCGGAAGAGGCAGCTCGCGCACGAATCGAGAGCGATATTGAGATCCAGCGACGACAGATTGCCTTTGAGGAATGGAAGGCCTCTTTGGAACGAGAGAAAGAACAACCCGACTCGACAACCGAAGAACTCGGGGATCATCCTATTCTCGGGCCAATCGTTGCAGATTTGGGGATACAAGAGAATCCATCTGGCGTCCGCAACTAATCTAGCTACCATTCCGATATGGAAAAAAGCAAAGAATATACAGGCATGGACGATCCAAGAACATGGCCAACGAAAAAATGAAAACTCTTTCTCTGGGACTGCCCGGAGTGATTGGAATCTTTGAGGTAAATACACAGTGGCGGACGGGAGACGAGAACGATGATGGCCGCTTTTTCAAACGATTTGCTCAACTTTTCTGATTGTGCTCTTGTTTTCTGTTTCCGAATGATAGAGAACCGATGGGAGCCTCAATATTATTGATGGGCAACACCGAATAGGAATGCTCAAAATGCTCAAAAAGAAAGTTTCCGAAGATGATGATTTCGACTTTGACAATGTGCTGGTGGAAGTATATCCTGCGCAAGAGGAGCAGAAGCAAGACGCGCAGGTACAGGATCTCTTTTTTGAAGTCAACAAAGCGGAACCCGTAAAGCTGGTGGATATGCCGGGAGTTGCAAAGGCCAAGGATCGAAAAATCATCACCGAGGTCGCCGAGTCCTTGCGAGCGAAATATCCCGACATGTTTAGCGAGAGCCAACGGTGTCGATCCCCGCATCTCAATGTTGATAACCTGCGCGATGCCCTCTTTGCATCCAAGATTATCGAAAAGCACTCGCTCAAGACATCCAAGGCTATGGAAGAATGGATTCTGAAACGAAACGACATGCTCGAAATCGAATTCCAAGACGAGGAAGCCCAAAAATTGGTCAACGCGAATGCCTTGAAGAAAGCCAATCGGCTAAAATTTTACTTGGGACTCGATTCGAGTTGGCTCTACAAGTAGAGACTCGTTCGAGAAAGTGACACCCAGTATTTATGTTTGTTTGTTTCACAGTAGTTCACGATATATTTCGAGTTTTGGTTTGGGTATTCATTAATCACAGTATTCTTTCATTCTAAATTTTCTTGTAAATTTATAGTGTTTTTCATTACTCTAATTTTCAATTTTCATCTAAATGCGAGAGTTCTGTAGATTCGACAATGACATTTATTACCTGTCCAGCGACGCAAAGGCTTCCCCGGCCATGTCTACCAACTCTTGGAAATGATCTTCGTCAAAGTTGTCTTTTTTGCTCAACCAATCCGATTGGATGGTCTCGACAATGCCTCGAATCTCCATGGTTTCACAGGTTGAAGCCCCACAGTAGGGTCCCATGACCGCAATCGCTTTGACTAGTGTCTCTTGCACCCGCCATGGAACCAAGATTTCCGAGGAAAAGAGTTCGCACGTGGCATCGCAAAAGGCGGAACTGATCGAGCCCACCAGACTGTTGTCCTTGGGGAGATCCGTGACAATGTCCATGGACAAGCCCGCCAGTCGCTGAATCAGCTTGGTGTTGGCCGAATTGAAGCCCTCTTGCGATAATTCTCGAAACTTTTTGCCCAACCGTTTGAAACCGTCACTCTTTGTTATCTGCGCTTGTGCCAGCTCGTTCCCTCGCAGTATAGAGCCAATCGCATAAATGCCTTTGGTGAGAAGCGTCCGGATTTCCCAGGAGTTGGAACCATTGTAGGAATCGCAAAAGATGTCAATCAAGAGATCAATCGCCGTGGAGTGTTGCAGATCCCCGATAGAGACAGGATTCCTACGCCGTACGGATAGAACTCTTCGGTGTTTTTCACCGCGGTACCAATCGCCCAGGCAGCATACGATTGGACGGTGCGAATCTTTGTTTGCGTAGCGGGTGCCAGGTCGTCAATCGTCTGGTTGACGGGCACGTGGGTGTTTTCATACAAGAGTTTGACCAACAACGGCCATCCCTCCATGGTGTGGAAATCCCGTGCCATGTCAATGTCCGACAGTTGGAATTCCAGATCTTTGAGCAAGGAGACAATGTCGGTGACAACGTCATCGTCAGTAATCGTCTTCCGGATCCACTTGTTCCAGTCCAGTTAATGGATCTTGGAGGTATTCCTTGATGCCCTTGATTCTCGCCTTGAGGAATTTCCGGAAAGTTGAGTTCGAGCTCGAGCAATTCGGCCTGGCGGGTTTTCCAGATTTTGAGCATGTGTTCCTCAAATTCCTTTCGCGCGGGTTTGTCCTTTTTCGGGAATCTCCGGGAGTCCACCCATGGCAATGATTTCTTCGGGAGGAAGTTTCGAATAGGGTTCGATGCATCATTTCAAAGTCGTAGTTGGGTTCGGAAGCCTCAAAGGGCTTCGATCTTTCGTTTTCGTTTTCGATTGTGACATCGCCATTTCCTTCGACGACGGCCACCGATTTGCCCTTTTTCGATATGAATTTGCCTTTGCTTTGTTGGCTTCGTCTTCGTCATCGTCGCTCATATTCTTTACCCACTTTTCTCCCGTTGTCATATCCATTCGCACGTGCACCCCGGCAGGAATCGTGTCGTTTCCTTCCACCTTTTGCCATTCGTCCGTCACCTCGATTTCTTTGGCACTTGCCATAAAAGAAGAGCTTGCATCGTGGTACAGAACCAAAAGGATTCCGACACACACGAACAAACGAAGCATGCTGACTGTAGAAGCCATTCTCATGGTGGATATTGGTTATTCAATTGGTTGCTGAAAGCCCTTTCGAATGTTGTGCCAGAACGACAACAAGAATCTTGAAAAAATACCGAAAATCGCTTTCTCGTCGTTTTGAGTTTTGTGGTCAAATCGTTTGGTTTGAGGTTTGTGCCTCCATCATTCAATTTTCATCATTTCATTCCAAACTTGCACGGAGTTTTTGTCTTTGTCACGCGTCGTTTCAACGACGATGGCCAGACGTCAAAGTTGGCATTAACTCAAACCCAAAATGTTTCAATTACCCCATTTTGATAAAGATTGCGCAAAAGAGTGCTAACGACGATATCCTCTCCTCCAAACCTGCTCAATACACATCTTCGAAACAGATACATACTCACCATCATCATCTCGCAACAAGAAGCTACAATTACCCACTTCACAAGAGACACAAATTGTCATTTAAACTGTTTCGAAGCAGAAATAACAACAAAAAATGCCTTCCAGGCCCGGAGAAAAAGGCCCCGGGGTCTCGATGCGTCTCAACGTAAAGACCGGCCGATCGGCTCCCTCCAAAAAACGACGCTTCGAGCCACCACAAGCATCGGCTGCTCCACCCAACACGGCACAGGTCGGAGATATGACACTTGCTTGCACCAAGTATCCGATCTTGCCTTTTACTTGCACCGAAAAAATCCCTTCCAGGCCAAGGCAACATGGTATGCGGATGCCACAACCACGCTGTACGTTCTCAGAGACGAAGCTTCTTCCAAAGACACTGCTACGAGCCAGCAGTTTGCTTTTCATTTGCGGGGATCCTTGTCACGTTTCTACCGTCGAGGTGGAAAGCCTCGATGCCTCCAAATCCGAGCTCGTGCAAACGCAAATCCATGTTTGAGCATTTTGATCCCCTCGAAACCGTCCTGCTCAAGCCTGCCACTTCGTGCACCATGGACGACGTTGTGCAGAGGAAAAAGCACCACGACGCGGATTCCCAGTCCACGAGGGGTGCCACCGGTATGACCAATGCAATTCGGGCGGCCAGCATTGGGAGCAATCCTCGGGGAATTGCGGATTCTGGCTTCGTTGGAACAAAAGCAGGACGAAAGCAGCAAGATTGGAAGCCCGCAAAAGCCTGCTGGAAGTCCGATCTGGAAGCCTCCAAGGATTCCGGAGACGTCGTGTCGAGGCTGGCCGAACGCATCGAAGCGAGGAACGAGCCGGAGAAAGATTTCTCGCATCGATCTGGTAGCAGGCATTCCTTGCCAAACAAACACACCGGGCTGCCAAGATTACCGGTGAACTACACAATCTGCCTGGGCAACGACGAGATTAAGCACTTGGGTGGCATCCACGCACTCACCTACGAACCACACTCCAGCACATTTACACAACTACCGGAGTCTATGGAGACCACGAGGGTCCCCGATCGTGGCTTGCGACGTGTGACTCTGCCGCTTCCGCACACAGGGCTTCCCACGACATGACCATTCGCGTCACCTGCGCCCATGAAGGATGGATTGTCCGGTTGTTGGGCTTTGGTGAAAATTTTGGGGTGCACGAGACCTTGCTTCACGATCCACTGGCGGGAGCCAGTGCCATTGTCGAAGAAACCGAATTTAAAAAAGGAACTGGGAACCAATCACGTCGATTGGCTGCGCAAGACGTCTGTCGCTTGCAGCGAACAAATGGAAGAGGCAACAAGTTTTCCGCACATTATTCCACCCGAGTTGGATGGTCACAACAAGATTACCTCCATCGACTCGATACTTGCCACGTCGGTATGGAAATCCTGCAGCTGGCTACCAATATCTCCGCGGTCACAGGGCTTTTGCCATTGGGCCATTTCGAATTCTAGACGATCCAGAGTATTTAAATTCTCTCATTGACGACGAAAGCGGCAGTTCGGCAAGCGAAGGAGAAGAGGACGAACAAGAAAAGGAAGAGTCCCCGGATCTCATACTGCAGGCACGGGAGAAACGGAGAAGGAATTCGGCAGGCCTACTTTGCAGCCCATTTTTGCACGAAAGTTCATCCATACCACAACGAATTCCAACACATCGCTCATTCCGGATACAAGGTTCGATCTACTGCCCCTGACCAAGCGGCAAATCACGCTTCTGGAAGATCCTGGACAAGAGCGTTTTGACGTCCACAGTGGGTGTTCCACATCGGGCGCTCTCGCTCATGCGCGATATATTGGCTCTCCCCGTCTTTCGCACCGTTTCAGTATACTCAAATCTGGGTTCCGGAAGCCGTTCACGGGGGTGTCACGAGCGGGTCGCTTCACTGCTGTCCGGAGGTCTTGAACAATCCGTTTTTGGGAGGAGCGATTATGGATTCCCGCCTCTTGCCGCCTATCAACCACCGGCTTCCTTACTATCAGGGAGGTCGCATACTTCAATTCCTTCAAGCACGCTGCGCGATTCGGGGATGGATATTGTCGGCTGTTCCGCTGGGTGGCTTTGACGATGTGGGGAATGGATACATTCACACTCTCATTGAGAGTTTGATTATGAGTTTGTATGCCCGTGGTCACGGTGCATCACGGTGAAGGGGGAGGAAAGGGTGGTGTCTTTTTCTGCAAGCGATTTGCTTGCCAGAGCGGTTTGAATAGCTCCAACCTGGATTTTTTGCCGGTGCAAAACATTGAAGACATTGATTTTGATGTTGGAATTGTTGGGGGAATAGTCGGTGCTGTCCCCGTAGAAGATCGAAACAACGATCAGTTGTGGCGTTCTGCTTCCAATGGAACAGAATCACATACTTCGGCGATGGATGAGTTTGCTGTTCAGACAGCTGCTGAATCTAGATGCTGTAAGCACACTGGAAAGAGGAACATGACAAGGATAAATTTGTTCCAACGCCTTCAATGGGATGGATGGGATCACATCTTTCTCTTTCGTTCCTCTCGAGCAATGCCAACAGCAGTTCTGAATTGGGTTGCGGTGCCTTGGAACTCCAGCATCCAGTCGGTGGGCTACCATACCGCGCTCTCAAAGGCGATTTAGTGCGTCGAGTTGTGGAAGGAAGAGCTGGAATTGCCAACTTTGTTCGATTGGTGAGAGCAACCTTTGTTGCAGCACACCTTGCCGACACTGGCCAAGTTGAGCTGAAATATCCACCATGAGAAAAAACACAAGGGTGGTGGGGATCAGGACAAAGCAGAAAAAGAAAAAGACGAGATTGAGATGCCCAAGCCGAGGTTCATTATTTGCGTCAACGAAATTTTGAGAAAGAAGGGTCTTTCGCATACATTGTTTACCCGTGCGCTTCAAAATCTGTCGGGACGTGTGAGGGAAGCCCAGCTGCTAGGGAACTCTGGTGGATGTTGAGACGTGCCAACAAAGACCCGAGGACACATCGATCGTACTGTGGATCCCGAAGGCTTTCCCAATTCTTACGTGCGAGGTGCCTCTCAACTTGTACTTGCGAGTGGGTGTTCACGTCGAGCCATCAAAGGATGCTGGAGGTTCTGGCGTGACCAAAGGAATTCAGTTACAAGCCTACGCCGAGCCCGTCATCCCCGAAGGAGGAATCGCTTACGGTGGTCCAATCACGCTTCGCATTGTGGAAAACGAAGGTCAATTTCGCGAGTATGTGAAGGATTTGAATATCGACGGAAGTCGGCGCGACTGGGGAAGCGTTACACTTCCATGCAAAACCTGTAACGCTTCCGAAAGCACAAACGGCAGCTAGTGGAATTATCGAAAGCGGTAGCAGTGGCGCTAAGTCAGCCCCGAAGAGCGATTCGAATGCGAATTCCAAAAGTCCCCTCGGAATTACACCTGCGGCAGTTGGAGCATTTACAGAATCGAACATTCACAAGAGTGGCTACCAAGCGATCGAACTTGATTCGCATTACAAATCTGACTCCACTTCTCTGGGTAAGGGTGGATCCAATGCTTCTTTACGGAGGTAAAATATCCGTCATTCAGCAAGATGCTTGCTTGGCAGAAATGCTTTTCCACGATGGTGATGCAGGTGCTCAGGTAGAAGCTCTCCGTGCTCTGGCAGAACGACCAATGAAGATTCAAGGGTCTGTCAAGGTGACTTCTGTTTACGATGTTCAAGTTTCTGAGTTGCCTGTTCGGGTTTTGGGAGACTGTCTGCGCGGAACACCAGCTCTCCATAGCTCCTTGCCTCACACACCATCAGTGCGTGCGCAAGCGGCCCTTGCTATCGCTCAGTGGCAAAACAACAAAGCGCCAAAACACAAGAATGATATTGGACAATCAAATTGGGTTGGTCTTCACTTGTTGATTCAATACTTTCGAGAAAGGTTTTACAACAACCAAACGGTATTGCCAGTCAAATTCAACAGAGTTGCAGTGAGAAAAAACCACGTCGAAGCGGCACAAGCAGCCAGCAATGCAGATGGTGCTGCTAGCGCGATAAAGGCGAATGAAGATGATGGATTTCAATATCTTGATGGCTTTGATGAGGGTGTTGAAAGAGCCGCGGTACTTGAAGAAGCTGACGAAGTCGAGGTTGAAGAAGATGAGGAGTATAGAGTTAGGTCAGCAGTCATTACTGCCATCGCATCTATACGCGCAAAGGATGGGATGACACCCGCTACAGTTTTACAATTCCTCGAGACTGTTCTGAAAGCCAATGACTCAGATATGATTGGCAACCTGGTGACTCCAGACGAAGAAGCACTGATGGAAAGAAAGCGTCGTAAAGTGCAAATCGAAGGAGCAGAAGATGAAGAATCTGTATCCGACGACGAAGTGGAAGATATTGTTGCCACAACAATACCATATGCTTCGACGATGTTGATTTCGGATGCTCTACTTGCGCTTTGTCATATTAATGTCAGTCCTAACTTTATTACTGACCCAACAACAGGGAAACAGGTTCAATCGACCGCTAGACACCCAGTATTTAATCTGATGGAAATCAGTCGTCGGTGGCTTGATTGGGAACTCTATAGAGAAAGCGTGCGAAAGGAGTTGGAATCAAAATCTCTGGCAGGTGTTTCGGGTGTGTGTTACGACACTATTGCACCTTGTGCCATCACTGCTTTGTGCACACTTTCAATACTTCGACAGAGTACTACAGATCCAGCAGCTTCATTGAAGATCAAAAACTCAAGTTCACAAAGTGCCGAAATGAAAGAGAGATTCCGAAAACTTGACGAGGTTGCTACGGCTTCGTTTTACATTTCAATATTTGACTCAAAACCCACAAGATCTGATGTGACTCGTGCAGCATGTGCACAGGCTATTGCATGCGTTTGCTGTGCTGCCGATCGCTTCGAAAGTGACACAAAGAAACCTGTTGGCTTGCTTACAGCTCTCGAGTTTATGTTCGAACGTATAGTTGATCCTAGCACAACTCCTGGCCTCCGACAAACCTTAGCACAACTGATGCTCGATGCTTGCTCTGGAAAGATATGCTCAATGCAACGTGTTGGCGCTATCGGTGGACGGAATGACTTGGTCACTTCGGCTGCACGATTCCTCCACGGGCCTCTCGGAGCAAGCTACGGTGGAGATACAGGCGCAGCTGTCATTACGAACGTAAACGCCCTCTCATACTCGGCTGCAAGTGCTGTGAACGATGGAGCCCGTCGTGGGCTTCGACTGATTTGCAGGGCTGGTCATCCCCGTGAAGTCGGAATTGCCGAAGAATTGATTGTTCGAATAGCTCGCTTTGCGACGAATCTTTGGCGAACCATAAACGGAGAACCTCTCGAACTATCGGAATCCAGCTCTCCGTCTTTCAAAGGAAACGTAGGCGTTTGTGCCAACGATGGTCACCTACGCTGCACGCTCTTGGCTCTGTGGCAATGGGTATGGCCACGAGGCTGCTTCGCTGTGTTGCAAGTGCAGGTTCGAAAGGCCAATGAATGGACAGGAAATTACAAGGACCTCGGAGTCGACAAAGTAATGAAAACATCCGAAGAAGAAAAGGTGGCAGCCAATGAAGAGGAGGCATCTCTTGCGGCACTCGACGAAGCTCACTAGGAAGGAACTCGATCGGACAGATGTGGCGCGGAGAAATGGCCATGAAGGCGTACGAAATTTTCAAGTCGACCAACAAACCGTCCAATGTTGCGGACCTTTCCGCTACAGAGCAAGGAATTGGTCAACCCTTACCACCTGTTCAACGAGACACCGCATTTAAACAGGGCGGATGGATAGCATCCGCCTGCACAACAAAGAAGAAGTACAGGTATCGATGGAGGAACTGCTATTACGAAGATTAGATTAAGAACTTCGAATGACCAGTAAATCGAAGTGTTCCATTACTTCTACAGGTTACCTAATTCGCTTTTAAAATTATTAGCAACTCGTTAATTATCTATTCGCGATATCATTAGAACATCATTTTTCATCATTCTCTTCCGAAACGATCGAATGAGCAAACACATAACCCACAGAGGCGCATGTCAATGCCGGCGGGTTGGATATCATTGTGGGAAAGATAGAAGCATCGCATATATACAAGCCCTCATGGCCTCGAACTTTGAGCGAAGAGTCAACTACCCAGTTTGGATTGTTGCTTGAAATCATCGCACAAGTTCCAGAAAAGTGATAGTAGGGAAGCAAAAAACAACGGCAGTAGCATTCGAACCAAAAGTTCTTGCTCCCAAAGAGCTTCAAGACCTGAAAACACAAGACTCGGGAATACCTCAATCGAGGAAGACTGTTCCACCAAGGGACATCCCATGCCTCTTTGAAGTCTTCCACGTCCTTGTGGATCTTGCAGATATCTCGGATCGGCTTTAATTGTAAAGTCCTGCCTTCGTTTGGGGCTTTTCGTATCTATTTTGCTTTCCTTTCGTGATATTGTCACACTCCCCCTGGATTCTCGGATGCAATCAGAAAAATCATGGTAGTGGTTGTTAGTTGGCGCAAAAGAAAGCCCAGAGGTGTCAATAGAATCACCAATCGCAGAGTAGCCTTGATGCCTCGAAACAGGATTTCCATGATTTCTGTCAGAATCTTGTTTTGGCATTTCCATCTCAGTGCCATTGGCACAACGGAGGGGATTATCGAAACATTTGCGATCGCATCGGCAACTGCAAACTGGAATATCTGGGATTCCCCCGCACCATCATCCTTTGTAATTTTTAAGTGCCCGAGTGCAGCAATGCCATTGGGTGATGTTGGTGACGGTTCGTCGATCGAGGGCGATTTTATGTAAACCCTTGCGACAAGTGCTTGGTCGGTAAGGTTTTGTCCAACTCCCAATAGAGGTTCTCTGTCACCGAGATTGGATACCAATAGCAGTGCAGGTGTTTCAATGGCACCAGAACAAAGTATTACTTTTTTCTTGGCATGCAATTTTCGATATGTCACATCACAATTCGTGAGAATGCACTCGATGCCAATCACCCGAGTGTCTTCCATGAGAAGTCGCTGTGCCTCGTATCCCCGAAACCAATGCAAATGCTTTTCCAATGACTGAATGCTTTTTTCAAAAAGGGTTTCACGAGAGAATCATGATAATTTCTTCGGACAAATCGATGGGTTTCTGCATCCCTTGTTGCCATAGTTGGAACCGTAGTGCAAAAGTCGAGGATGGAATTGTTCTCTGAAAAAGGATTGGCTGACTTCCGAATTACTGTGTGTTGTATAGCATCATTGTCTTCCATAGTATTTTGCAAGTAGGTTTGCGGTCGATACGAGCGAAGATTGATACTGCTCTAGCCATTTTTCTAAGTCTTGCTGCAATGGGAGGCAGACAGAGGCAGGCGTTAACGTTGGACGTCCCCCCGAGGCCCTGTCCCTACCGGGAGATCCATGGTTCTTCCGGTGATTTCGGATGTAAACAGCCGAACACTCTCGGAAGCACTCGAGTTTGCGGCATCAAACCAGTTCTCCGGAGATTGAGTCCTGTCATCGTGGGGTGGACCCTTTCCTCGTTCCACAAGGGCAATCGAGAGTGTCGAATCGGGCTTGGAGAGGAGATCCTCCAACAGTCCTCGAAGGATACCCATTGCCGACGGGCCAGCTCCAACAATCACATAATCAAAGGTCTCAACGATCGACTCCCGTTCGCTGGAGTCAATGTCCATGTTGAATCACAATGACTTTTGTTGTGATGAATCGGAGCCAGTGTGTTTTGGGTATGTTTTGTTCACCTATTTCATATCTCGATGAACGAGTTGAGAGTTCTGAGAGTTTTGCATAAAATCTGGATTTCGTTTAGATCGTGCGCTTGGACTCGAACAAGTCAATCGAATCATTGATTCGACTAGTCCGAGTGGATATATCAGAAGAAAACTATGAAGAAAACGATTTGAATTGTAAAACTAGTGGAAAATGATGATGGTGTGCTAAGATAGTATCGTATGAGATGATTTTCTATGAGAGTTGTTTTTACGATAGAGCTAGTTCCAGATATCGTGAATGCTGCATGGTCATGGAGGCATGACTCTTGAATGGATGCGAGGCAATGGTTTCTTTCAGGGCAGACGTTCGAGGGAATACCGTCTCCTTTTTGAGATTGTGACGGAATATCCGGTGCTTGTGATAATCGTCGTCGTCCCAACACCCAGCACCGGTGTGTTTGTAAATGCAAATGCCAATCGCCGAGTCGGAATGCCATAAGAATTCTCTGTAGGCAGAGGTGTCGAATTCTTGGACACACTCCTTGAAATGGGGAGCCGTGTCCTCCACAACTTGCCTCGACATGATGTATCCAGGGCCACCGGTACAGTAGGGTTTGACAAGACCTCCGTTTTTGAGTCCCTCGCGATCCTCTGCTCGGCCTATTCCCTTTTCTCCCATACATGTGGTATCCCTTGGAGCTTCTTAATCGAACGAAGGAAAGCATGGCATCGAAATTGACGTATGCGTCGTCGTCGACCTTGTACACCCATTGAACATCGAGATTGATTTCTTGCACAATCCTGTTCATGTATTCGATCATGGCAGTGTTCTTTCGAACGGGTGGATATTCGTCGTCCACCACATCGCCCATGATTACAATCTTGGACAAATCCTTAATGCCAGCAGTTTGGGCAAGATATTGCCTTGTCTTCCTCTTCCGATTTGCCAGTAAAATTCGCTGTCGGGTGCTGGAGCTCCGACGAAAAAATCGTAAGGATTGTTCCCTCGGGTATAGTTCTGGGGTTGACCCCAGGTATCGACAATGCTTTTAACTCGTGTGCCAAAGTTGGCACGGGAAGAAATAACGCCGACAAGAACGGTAGGATTTTCTTCGACAACCTTGTATTTGTCCCGTTTTTGCTTCGTTGATTCCGTCTGCGTTTTCGTTCTTGTCGACTTGGTTATCTTTGTCCTCTTCGCTCTTTTCTCCAATCTCATTCAAAATTTCTTTCAATGTTTCTGGATCGTTGTCCTTTAGGTTCTTGAGGTACATTCCAAGCTGTGATCCGTCCGCGTGTGCCTTGCTACCAAGACATGCCGTGTACCATTTTTTCTCTACGAACCCACCGAGGTCACAGTGCTTTGGATGCCAAATATGCGTCAAACCCGGCTCGTGGAAGTCGAATGAATGTTCAATTTGGCCTTGACGCGAGCATAGAAATCATTGTCTTCTCCTCCCCATCCTACAAAATTTTCATCCATGGAAAGCCTAGCAGCATCCGATCCGGCAACCTACATACATTCCAAAGGAATACTTTCTCCAGTGTCCAGTGGTGCTCCGAATATTCATACCTCTTGAGTCGGGGCATGACCTTGTCCACAAGCTCCACAGCCTCAGGGTCATAGGCAGAAAACATAATTGGGAAATACGCCGAGGCTGTAGTGAACAAAATTGTACAAAAACGAAAAAAGTGAGTGATACTTGTGTTGCTTCAATCTATCACGTGTTGCCAACATAACAAAGCACATGACAAAATTTTACGCACCATTCGGAAAGGGATACGTCAGAGCATTTTGCAAAAACTTGGATTTGATGGAGAGATCGACGTCGATGCACGCCAGGACACTAGCATCACCGTGATAGGTCTCTCGATGCAATGCGTTGACGGCCTTGGCACGGCTGAATTCCGGCGAGTCTTTGACTTCCACAAAGACGACCTTGTCGGCAATGTCCGTCAATCCCGTAGCTTTGGTAAGCTTTTTTGCGGAATTTTTCCAGCTCGGGCGTTCCAAAGGCCGGCTTCGTCAAAGGGGAAAGCGCGTCACTAAAAGACGAATGGTAATCTTGGCACCAAAGATTCCCGATCGAAACTTCTTGACGGAATGACCCAGCTTGGTGGCGAACCTCATGAGCTTATCGTCCTGTCCCGCGATGGGGACAGCAATGTCCAGCTGTTGATACAAAAACGGGACCGTCATTGTAGTTTGGAAAATGCAGCGAAGTTCCATTGACCACCCTCCCAAATATCGATCCCGTCTCGCTGACATGCTGTGTACCAGGTTCCGTCGCTCTCGCTACAGGTAACGCATTTGAGGAATTCCAGATTTTTGTTGCATCGCAGGGACGGTTGGGAGTTGGGAGACGCCTTTTTGCTGCGCTCGCAGAGCCTTCGGGAGGCCTCCTTTTCGATCTGCTCGTGTTCCTTTTTGTCGATATAAGACATTTGCACACCATAGTCAGAGCCCAGCCGCGAAGGTTCGGCAAAGACAAAGGATCTCACTTGCACCTTTTCCTTGTCGTGGGAATCGTGAACCAGCTTGCCCGGTTTCGTCCAGGGAGCTATCACGACAGCAGGAGCAGAGTTCTGTCCACTGGACCGACGCACGATGGGTTGTTTGTCATTGTAGTTATTGCTAGGTTGTTGTTGGTGGTGGTTGTAGGAAAGTTCGTATTCTTCCCTTATCCGAAAATTGTGGATGGCCTTCTGGTAGAGTCGGACAATGGTGAACAACCCAGTCACCAGGAAGCCGTAGAAGACTATCCGCCAGCTTTTCATCCTTGCCAATTCGACCGGAGTGGGTGTCTACAAAAGTATGTATGGATGTGATCCCCAAAGTCAATTTTCTCGTATTGTTCGTCTTCTGCTTTTGCTCCAAATAGGGTCGCACTGCAATACTGTACTGTAGGGGCCCTGGCTAAGTGATGCAGTAGTTCGCCAAAGGTATTAAAAGTTGAGATACGGCAACATAATATAATCCACTGCCCCTTGAGTTCGTTCAACTTCTGTTCATCCTCCTTTTGTCTCGTCGGAATCACAAACGACACAAGAATTTTAAATTTGTATCAATTTCCGACGGACGGCAATTGAAACATAAAAACAACGGACTAGCCAGAAGCGGCATGCGCGCGAATCATCAGCACGGTATGCAGATTAGAGTAGCCGTTTGTGTGTGGAAACACGTCTTGGACTGGTTTCCCTCCATACCACGAGTGAATAGTAAGATTATGATTAGTATGTACTATACATATGACGAACTCTGACAGCAAAAACGGATCCAAAGCAAAAAATCGAACTGATTTTTCTCATGTTGACGAGACAAAGATGATCATTACACCATCATTCTCAACCTTGTCGATAGACAAAATTTGTTATCAAGGGATAGATTTAAAGCTTTCCATCGACCGCGTTCTGGTTTCGATCACTGAAGAGAGAGATTGAAGAATTGATATTGAACATTTTCTGTTTCGATCATTGGCATTTGGGAAAAGCAAAATAACATGGCGGGCCTTTGGAACTACAAATCGGCCGTTGTCTCTTTTGGGCTGTTGTTGCTCGCAATCGCTGCCACCGCACTGAGCAGCAACGGTGAAGCGTCGTATGTGTCGGTGAGGGCTCTGGATCATTACGGAAATGCCGTCCAGCTGAGCCACGCCAAGGAAGCTGCCCGGCGATACGGTCGACCCGTAGTGGTGGCCCTCGTCCAGGCACCACGACAACAAGAACAATAGCACCGAGGAATTGGCAACAAACGATGAAACAGGAGCACCCTCATCCTTTCTGGTGGTTGTTTCTCTGGGAACGGCTCCGATTCTTCATCCCGTCAATCTGCCGCTCCCGGAAGACAATACGAAATCGCTCTTTATGTGTTTTGTGGGAGTCAAGGGCGATGCCCACTGGCTATTGCAGCAAGTCCAGAAACACGCGGCCAGCGTGTGGGAGCGCTACGACCAGAAACTCTCGGCTCCGAGTATGGCCCACGTTGTGGCGCGTCTGCTGGGCCGCTTTGCGGGCCAACCCGAAAAGCTCGAGTGGCAAAGTGCATTGGGATTGCCGGGAAAACAGGACGAGGAGGACAACCGACAGAATTCCTGGTCGCGGCCGTTGGGCGTGCAAACGATGATTCTAGAATTGGACAATTCGAATGCAAAACACAGCAGGATTCCTGATTGTCGAGCCATCCGGGCGAATATTGAATCCTTCCGTGAAAAGCAAATCGGGCAAAGTTTCCCTCGGAGCCATGGGAAGGGGAAGCGACAAATTGCAAGAGCAACTGGCTCGTGTCTTTTCGGGAGAAGCTTCAGCAGCATCCTCGTGGGAAAATGTTCCTCCAACGTTTGAGAAAGTCAAAGACGAACTGATTCGGATACTTTTGGAAGAGACCAACACAAACAGTGCCAACGACATCAGCACTAGTCTTCAAACAAGTGCCGGTGGCGAATTCATGGTGGAGAGCTACTCTCTGGATGGAGGAAAAATCGAACGGCAATTGTTTCGATACCAAAACGCGAATACGTATGCTCCAATATGACGATGCCGCGGAAAGGCAGCGTCATGAATAACAATTACTGTAAACGTAGCTGGTTAGAAATATTACAAACGTATTGGCTTTTTGAGTTGCTCTCTAAATAGAATGATACAATGAACTAGATGAGAATTGGTTTCGAATGAAAGCAGCATAGTAAACAAAGCATTATGAAGTCATCGAAAAGTTAGAAAAAATCATTAGATCAAAATAAAATTTCCTCCCTTTGCAAATTCGGTTCACGGACAGACTTCACTCACCTTTTGACCAACAATCTTTTCCCTCCACTTTTGGAATCGAAAATCAATCACGAGATGAAAAACCGAAACACACTTCTTTTTCCTTTATCGAAGAAAACTACCGAAAGTCAACATTGATGATCCTTGTTTGGAACACTTCTAAACATAATCACACTCTGTGCTTCTAGAAGACCTTCCAAAGCAATTTACAATGAGACGATCCAAGAGTGACCCGGCCAAGTATGCCCGGAACTACCGGAAAATATCCCAGCGCCGCATGACGCAATACGACGGATTGGACGAAGAAAAGGAAATGAAGCGTCTTCGATCCATCCTGCGGCAATCGGAAAAACACCTCGAACAGGTTCCGGATGATGATGAACCAGCACTTGACACCAAAAAGAAAGCGCAAGCGTCACTGCACAAAAGGCGCAAGAACCTTCTGCCTGACACCGACATGTCCATCTTTTCCAAGGAATTTCTGAAAGAACAGGGCCACGGAGAATTCGGCGATGACGACAATCCCCTCTACGTGCAAAAGAAGAAAAAGAAAAACAAGAAATCATCCCGCGTCCAATTGACACCGGAAGAAATCAAGGAGGCCAAGACTTTGCAAAAAAAGACGGCCAGGAAACTCCAGCAGCTCGAGGCACGGGCAGCACAAAAGAAAAAGCGGGCGCAGCTGTACAAAAAGCTCCAGGAAGATCAAAAATCGCAGGCCGCTTTACAACCACTCTTGTTGGCTTCCGGAAAGCTCTCGAGAAAGGATGCGGACACCAAGAAGCAGGCTGTGAAGAAAATATTCAACAAGGAACAGGCCTGGCTTGGAAGTTGACGGCAGAAGAACAGGACATTCTTTGCCCAGAGCGGACAATCGTAGACGAAATGCCATCGTCAGTCGCATTCCAACAACGCGAACTTGTTCCTGAAACCGCAAGATTCCAGTAACAAGAAAGTCCAACAAGAAAATAGACAAAACAGAGAAATGCCAAAAGCAAAAAATCAGCAGATGACAAAGCAAAAGACAGCGATTCCAAGAAAGAAGGCGATGATGAAAAGAAATCGGAAACACCCAAACCAAATCCTGCTATGGATTTTGCGGCTCAAATGATGGCATCGTTGACAACATTGAAAAAGACAACCGAGGAAAAGGCAGCAGAAGCTCCCAAACCCGACAAAGATATTGTAACATTGAAGATGGACACAGAGCCCAAGGAAAGATATGTTCCATCGAATCCAACCATTTTGAAAACAGCGGCTGCCATGGGCCTCGAACCTAACGCTGAATCCGAAATCAAACGAGAGGTCATCCAAATCAAACGTCCGGAAGAAGTGGAAAAGTCTCGTTATGATTTGCCCGTCACGGCGATGGAATTCGAAATCATGGACGCCATTCGCAACAACGACGTAACAATCATCTGCGGTGAAACCGGAAGTGGAAAGTCAACCCAAATTCCTGCCTACGTATACGAGGGTGGAATGTGCCAATCTTCCGGGGATAATTCCTATTTGGTGGGTGTCACCCAACCTCGACGTGTAGCAGCCGTCTCTACCGCCAAGCGAATTTGTTACGAACTCGGCCAGGGTGACGGACAATCCATCAAGTCTAAAGGAAGAAACGGAAATCTCGTGGCTTACAAAACACGATACGAAAGTGCTGGTTGTGGTGATTCGACTCGCATTCAATTCATGACGGACGGAATCTTGCTGAGTGAAATCCAGGGAGATTTGCTTGCTTCGAAGGTACAGTGTGATTGTTCTGGATGAGAGTCACGAGAGAAACCTGAATACGGATGTTTTGATTGGTTTGCTCAGTGTGGCCTTGCCACTCCGAAAGAAAGGCAGCGGAAGAAGATCCTACGATACCTCCTTTGAAGCTTGTTCTGATGAGTGCTACTCTACGAGTCGAAGATTTTACAAAGAACGACTAGGATTGTTTCCTACTGGGCCACCAAAGGTTGTCACGGTGCCGGGAAGAACGCATCCTGTTACCATTCATCACAGCAAAGTTACGGAGCTAGACGATTACTGAAAATGTTGCCTTCCAGAAAATATGCAAAATCCACCGGAAATTGCCTCCCGGTGGAATGCTTGTGTTTCTGACCGGAAAAGCCGAAATCATTCGCATGGTGAATCGACTCAGGCGTTCTCTCGATAGATCTAAAAAGCGAGAAACATTCAGAGGTTCTCAAGATGTTGAAGTGTCACAGTCACAACCCGATACTGCCGATATTCCGAGGGAAATTGATGACGAGGAATTGGATGGCGAGAACGCAAATGTTGATGACTTTGATGATATGGATGATTTCGACTGACGATGTAATCATGCCGGATTCAAATGATGAGAATATCCCAAAAGAAGTGCGCATTCTCCCTCTCTTACTCTTTGCTATCGGCCGATGATCAAGCAAAAGTCTTTGCTCCCGTACCTGAAGACACTCGTTTGATTGTTGTTGCAACAAACATTGCCGAAACTTCGATTACAATTCCTGGTATTTCCTATGTCGTGGATGCGGGACGTCAAAAATGCCGAAATTACAATTCTGGCACTGGTGTTGCTTCCTATGATATCATGTGGATCAGTAAGGCTGCCGCCGACCAGAGAGCTGGGCGTGCTGGTCGTACTGGGCCAGGACATTGTTATCGTTTGTATTCCAGCTCATTGTATTCTCGACACATGGATGACTTTGCACTGCCCGAAGTGTTAACAAGGCCTTTGGAAGACGTCGTCCTAGATTTGAAAGCAATGGATATTTCGAATGTTGCATCCTTCCCTTTTCCAACTCCTCCTGATACTTCACAAATATCAGCAGCAGTGAAACTCCTCGCAAATATTGGTTGCGTTGATACTTCCAATGTTGAACGTGATGGCGGGGATGGAGTCATCACTAGGCTTGGCAAAGCTGTATCCGAAACTTCCACTTGGTGTACGATACTCAAAGATGCTTTTGGTGGCGGCCCAGGCCGGTATATTGGATTATGCTATTGTGATTGTCGCAATTCTTTCTGAGTCGAGCCCGTTCACAACCCATGTTCCCACCGATTCGAAAGATGAAGAGGGCGACGAAGAGAAGGACGAAGACGAGGAAGATCTCGACGAGGTAGACAAACAATTGGTCGAGGAGAGGAAAAGAAAGAAAAAGCGAAACCACATGCAATGGTTCAATGAAGGTGGTGATGTACTTGCTGCGATGTTGGCTGTCGGTGCCTACACCTACGCTGGAAGGGGAGCAGGAGGCGCTTCCGAAAAAATGGCAAGTTCCAAGTTTTGCGAAGAAAACGGATTGAATTATGTTATCATGTGTCGTATTCAGAAAATGCGTAGCCATTTGGCGATGATTGCCAAAAATCGGTTGGGAACCGCCGCTGGTATCGCTGCCAAGACCGGGGGTTTCTCATTCAGAATGACACCACCAAACAAACTCGAAGAAATGCTCTTGATACAATCGATCACGTCTGGTCTGTTGGATCATGTGGCAATACTGGCTACCCCAGGGTCTATATCCGGGGAGTACCCGATTGATTTACGGTCGGCCTACCTTGGTGCTTCATCGACGATACAAACTCCGTTGTTTTTAGACAAGGGCAGTTTTACATATACAAGAGATTACAGGCGGCTGCCTCGATGGGTCTGCTACGATTCAATAGTTCGTAAGACAGCGAAAGACGGGACTCCATTAAATGTCATGAAGAGCGTCACTCCAATAGACCCTTCCTGGCTGGGAGATATATCGAAAGACACTCAAATGATTTCCCTCGGTGCCCCTCTTGCATCACCACCTCCAATCTACGATGCCGAGCAGGATGAAATTCTTTGCTCTATGACGACAAAGTACGGTGCTCGGGGATGGGAGATAACCCCAACCAAAGTGGGTATGTACGAAGCACTGAATTCCACTGATCGAAAAGAAAACCATAATTTCCTTCGAGACGATTCCTTTAGGTGGTTTGCAAGATTTCTTTGGGAAGGAAAGATTATACCCGAATTTTGCTGACTTGAAGGATTTGATGAATGACAGCCCAAATCTTTTGACGCAGAAGACTCCATCAGCGAAGGTGAATATGCTAGTCTCAGAATTATCGAAAGGCAGGCGTAGATAGTGCATCTGCCCTACAGAAACATTGGGCAGAAAAAGACGACAAATTCCTATTTTTGCAAGCTAAAGAATTGGATTCGACGCGATTGCCGTTCACAAGCGAAGAAAATCTGGGTAGAAGGTGTTCGTCAAAACGTAAAGAAGTGGAGAGCTCGTTCTTGATAATATACAAATTTAATATCTAGTAGCTTATGTTTTCTCATTCTGGAAGGAAAAAAGCGTTTTGTCTGTCGTCGAGATGAAGAAAATATAAGATAGATCTGTCATCGAAATGAGGAAAATATGAAATTTTCATACTTTCATTGCTCATAAGCCTGTTGCGGCAATTCCAACAAGTCTCTTTACGTAATCGTAAATCAGGAGCTGAATTGTGACAATGATTCCAACGTGAAGGAGTCTCGTCTTGGTACCGACGAAGAAATCCAGCAATGCCGCGATCGCTGCGAACGATGTTTCGAGCAATGTCGCGTGTTTTGTAATCACCAGTCGTGAGCACAAGCAAGACTTAGAATGGTGTCACCCGGTTGACTTGTCAACGACGAGAGAACACTAGGCAATTGCTGCCGAAACCAGAGGGATTGCAAACTTCATTCCGTTTGATACTGTCGCAACTCCACTCGCCAAGACAGTCGTATAGAAAAATTTGGTGAAAAGGTCAAAGGAGACATTTTTTGTCACAGTATAAGGGACCTGCTTCAAAATCATTGGCTTCATTCCCTTGGTGAATCCATGCACACCTTCTTTCTTGAGAATTTTGAAGCCACCCCGAATCCAGTTACCAGATGTATAATTTGGCTCGGCAACCAATCGTATTCGCAGTGTTTCCATTAGGGCAGAGGACAAAGGAAGCCTGCCAAACCCGAAACAATTCCACTCAAGATGAATGTTACAACTTGTGAGTTCAAAAAGCCCAACGACGCAGACACTGCAGCGATTCGAGAAAGATAAAATTTGAGAGCTGGCTTCAGAACCTCGTATACTCCGAATTTGATGGCCCCTTCGAATAGATAACCAAAGGTTGTCGGTCCCAAACCACCCCAAAGTGCACTGAAACCTTCTTCCTTGACGATATGACGTCCTGCTTCAATAAAAGACATATCTGTCAATACCGGATCTACCTGTTTGCGAGTCTAAAATTCATTATAAAAATTTGCAGTCAATGCAAAAGCAAAAATTAGATTTTCTCCTTTTTGCATTCATTTTCAATCCATTGTCGGATTGTCGTCTTTTTGTGCTTACCTTTACGACATCGACAGGAGTGGGAATCGTGTGAGAGACGGCCGCGCATAGTCCACCCGCCAAGAAAAATCTCCAAGATCCTGGCGACGATTTCAAGATGAGTGCCAAAAAGGCACTCGCAGCAGCACCCGAAAACTGTTGCTATTCGGATCTTTTCAACAGTTGTCATCCCTGTTTGTTCGACAGGCAGTGCTTGTGCTGTAGGGAGGAGGACGGAGCTCCATGCTGGTCCGGGTTCTGTGGAATTCTCATTATAGAAAAAGGATGGTTGGGCTTTCAATTCGGAATCATTCTCGAGACCAAAACTGAAAGCATTTAATTGATGATCTTGAATTGGAACCGATAGAGAGATTCGAGGGTTCCTTGTTCCAATGCTGTAAGGGTTGACCCGATGACTGCTTCTAACATTCAAAGACGCAGGATTCTCGGATGCACCATGAAATAAGGGTAACAACCGCGAGCGAGGTAGTGATCTTGCTAAAGCATTCTCATTGTTTCCTCTTGAAGTGTTAATGGTCAGTTTTGTGATTAAAATATGGTAACTCTGTATCTATGTCGATTCCAGATTCCCAGCTTTTAGAGTTCCAAAGAAGACAACAGCGGTGTGTGTCGCTGCATATGTTGCTGTTTTGTAGCAAAGATTGCTTGACTCACCTCTGAGCTAATTTTGGCAACCCTGTGCGTATTTCATTTATTTTTGCGGTCACAACAGTGAACGCATTCTTTGTGGAACAGTTCATTTTCTTTCTCGTAACCAATCAGAGACACGTAATCACGAATGATGTCATATCAGCCCTGGATTGAACCAATCGCGGAATTCAGATTGAATTACGACGATGGTGTTTTCGCGATGGAACACGTTTGTTTCCGGATTTTTTACATTTCCCTACGGGATTCAACTTGCCAAAATTGAGGAAAGATTACGTAACTCGTCAAAAACTTGGATAAACGCCAGTCGAGCCAGATTTTTTTCACAAAAATATAGAGTTAAGGATTTTGGTCGTGACAAGACTCGGGAAGGTTTAGGGTTATGGCTGTAGCGACGTGGTGTGAACTCCTTTTGCCCTCAGCCATCCATAGGAATGAAAACGGACATCATTCAGAATTCAAATGACAACATACCTTTTCGCAAGTTCGATGGACGACCCGCGCTATTACGTACGCAAAAAAATGCTTTCTATTTTGTGAATAAGGATTCTAGTCAGCTCTTGGGAACCCATCGGAGATTCGTAACGCAACAGGGAATCACGACGCGTTTTGTAAGACCAAACAGAACACAATACTGTTTGGCCATCCACTTGCTTCTTGTTTGTTGATCCACATAGTTACGGCACAACATATTTACAAAACAAAATGGCATCGATTACGGCAAACACAAAGCACAAGATGGGTGCACCAGCATCCAAAAGAAAAGCCGGTGGCGGGAAAGGCGAAAAAGAGTGTTGCCAAGCGTGGATCCGTCGCTCCTCCGATGAAACCCTCGACTTTGGCAACGGCTGCCAAGATCGATGAGCTCACTAGTTTGGACAGAGATGCGCAAAAGACCAGGGTGATGGACTATGTGTCGGCTTGCCATGGGAGAACAAATTCCTTACCGATAGAAGCAAACCCCACACGGCAAGCACAACGAGAGATCGATCCGGCGCTGCAGCTGATGTCGCCACCGCTGCAAAAAAACTGGGCGTTCGGTTTGTCCTCAAGGAGTGCCAAGTCATGGAAGAGATGCAAAAAATGCTCTTCCCCGAGGGCATTGTGAAAACCTTTGACAGCAACGACGAAACTTCGGGTGGCTTGAAACCTAGTGCCTCGGCATTGAGTCTTGTCAGCATGGGAACCGACGATATGACCACAATGACGGATGTGACCACCGGAACAGACTCCAAGCGAGGAAAATCAACTCCCGCTAATGCCAGAGAGGGTTCTCTTCTTCTGATCCGAGCCTTTTGCGAAATTGTTGGAAAAACTGCCGAGCCTTATGTCGTCGGTGCATTCATCACGGCAGCTCTCGACGAATGCGGAAGCAACTCCAGCTCTGTTCGAGAAGCCGCAGAAGATGCGGCCTCTGCACTCATCAAGCTCGCAAACCCCTTTGCCTTCCCCAGCCTTATTTGTCCGCTGTTGCTCAAGGCGATGAAATCTGCCGAGTGGCGAGTCAAGGTCAATGCCTTGGACCGTCTTGCCCAGTGTGCCGAAACCGCTACACGACAGGTTTGCAGCGCTCTGCCCGAACTGATTCCAGGCGTCACAGGCCAGGTTTGGGACACCAAAGCCCAAGTCAATAAAGCCGCTGGATCGTGTTTGTTGGCGATTTGCAAAACCAACCCCAACCCCGATGTTCTTCCCGCAATTCCGGCCGTTGTCAAGGCCGTGTGCAAGCCATCTGAGACAAACAAGGCTGTCTCCGAATTGATGGGTACCACCTTTGTTGTAACGGTCGATGCTCCAACATTGTCCATTATTTGTCCCGTTCTCTCGCGTGCTTTGAAGGAGAAATTGGCCATTCACAAACGTGCCGCTTGCATTGTCATCAATAACATGAGCAAGCTTGTTGGAACCCCGGAAGATGTTGCGCCTTTCGGTCCTCTGTTGGTTCCCGAACTCAAAAAGGTAGCAGAAAGCGTCCAGTTCGAAGAGATCCGAGACGAAGCCCTGAAGGCCCTCGCAAGTTTGACGAGAGCTCTCGGAGATCAGTACACCGAGAACGACAATACTCAAGACGAAGCTGCAGAAGCCGCTAGACTTGCAGCGGAAACTGCGGCCATCGAAGCCGAACAGAAGCGAATCAAGGATGAGCGTGATGCCGAAAAGGCGAAAGAAGAGGCCATGAAGAAAAAGGAGGAAGAAGAAAAGCGAAAATACAAGGAAGCTATGGATGCTCAACGTGAGCTCAATAGAATCGCAGAAGAAAAAGCTAAAAAAGAAAAGGAGGAGGCACAAAAAAAGAAGGAAGCTCAAAGGCTGAGTACGAAGGGCAAAGGTGGAAAATGCCAAGGTTGTGGATTGAAGAAATGCAGGAAAGATTGTTTTTTCAAGAAATAAATAGATTTCAATTTCTAGAGCAGCAAAATAATAAAATGATAAACCTCAAAGTTCATCCTCATATTCCTCTGTGGTCAAGAGTTTCGCATTCTCGTCGTGTGGCATAAACGTGTATTGAGTTGAAATCATTTTCCTACTTCACGGAACCATGTCGCGTGCCAAAACACCACTGCCCACATTTGCCCACATGTAGAGATAATAAAATTACGGTAGATAGGAAGATATTGTGTGTGATGTAAACTCTTCGGACGTTTTAGGTATTTTATAACTAATCTTCTCGCTAGAGAGTTCCTATAGATCTCGAAGAAGGCAGCCACAGTTTAGTCGTGGCATTTGCGTCAGAGAGCTTACTCCTTTCTCGGAGGAAGTTTTGTGATCTTTCCAATAGCAATCGTCTTTCCTTCGGTACGAAGCGTAAATCTTCCGAGGAAAGCATAATCGGAGAAAGTCTCGACAGGAACAGATCGTTGCACTTCGATCATACAGATGCAAGTCATGCCAACGCTGGCAAAGCGAGCACCCTTTACCACCTTACCCTTGGCATTTGTGGTTTCAAATATTTTCAGGATTTGACATTCTTCCACACAGGTGTGAGCGTGGAACATGGCCTGGAAGCCGGCAGTGAGGATGCGCGTGTTCTCGGGCATTTCACTGACATATATTTGGCCAATAATCTTGTCCACCGCTCGGCAGGTGGGTTGTGAACACAGGACGAAACCCTTTTGGATATCCGTAGTGCTGGCTCCGGAAAGTTTCACAAGAACATTCTCTCCGGGTCGAGCAGCAGCGACGGGGTCCTCGTTGGCCCAAACGGCATCAACCTTGTATTTCTCTCTTGTAGGCATCACGGTGACCTTCATTCCCGGACGCAACATACCACTCTCGACCTTGCCCATGGCAATCGTACCGCGGTCTGTGTATCGATTCAGAATAGGGACTCGGAGAGGTGCCGTCGAATCACGTCCAGTCATTTCGAGGGAATCGAGGAGACCAATCAGTGTCGATGATGTTGTGTTGTTGTCACCGTTCTGCCAGCTCTTTTTCCACCACGGGCAAACCGCAGGATCGACCTCGTCTTTCACGTTGTCTCCTTTCAGTCCGGAAATAGGGATAAATTTGACTTCTCGCTTGATTACGAATCCACATCCCTTCAAGTATGGACGGATCTTTTTCACACATTCGTCGAAACGAGCCTTCGACCATTTGACGGTTGGGTCGTCCATTTTATTGATAACGACAACTAGGTAGTTGACTCCAAGAGTCTTGGCAAGCATGGCGTGCTCTCGCGTCTGTCCATCACGATCGAAACCAGTTTCGAATTCACCCTTACGGGCCGAAATGACCAAAACTCCGACATCTGCCTGACTGGCACCCATAATCATGTCTGGGACGTAGTTTCTGTGACCCGGGGCGTCCAAAATTGTGTAGCGTTTGATATCTGTGTCAAAGTGGGCCTTTCCGACTTCGACAGTCTTTCCCTTGGCACGTTCTTCTTCGTTGGTATCCATGATGAATGCCAAGAACCAAGACTTCACGATTTCGTTCCTTGGCCTCCTTTTCGTAACGCTCGATCGTTCGCTTGTCAACGTTTTCTGTAATGTAAAGGATGCTACCAGACAAGGTCGACTTTCCGGCATCGACGTGTCCAATGAACACCAGGTTCAAGTGCTCGCGAGGATCTCCCTCATCGACTGCTTCTGTGGTAATCTCCTCGTCGACTTCTTCCTCCTCCTCTTCTTCTTCTTCCTTTGCTGGAGGAGCCTCGTCAATTTGCATTTTTTCTTCAACTTCCTTTGCGAGTTCCTCGACTGGAGCATCGTCCGTTTCCATGTCATCGCTTGAGCCCAAGAGTGCTACAATTTCGGGATACTTGGTCAAACTGTCCGGATCGTTGATCAATTTCTTCGCCTTCTCCTTGTCTCCTTCCGAGATCTTGAGGACGGCTTGCCAGAGAGGATCGCTCTCATCAATGTCATCATCCTCGGGCTCTGGTTCCGGAGCTGGTGGTGGTACCGGTGCTGGAGCAGGAGCGGGGGTAGGAACAGAAAATGACTGTCCCGGCGTCCAGGATGCTGCCGACGCCGAAGGCTTCCATTCTCCTGCATTGGGATTCATTGTGACGTGATTTGCGGGATCTAGCTTTCTATTTTTTGTAACAACGTTGCTTTCCAACGGATTTAGCCTTTTTTTGGTTCGTAAATCTGCACGGAATCCAACAAAAGAGGTTTGAAAAAGGCGCGAAATGAATTCATGAACACAACGAGAAACATGGGAAGCAATGCTTGTGAGTTTGGGTGCTTTTGTCGAATCGATCGTGGCCACCGCATTCCAACTACAAAACTCTAGCTCGCAACACAAGAACTTCCAAACATTCACTTACCGATACGGATAGATCGATTTGCTATTAGTCTCTCAATTTAGTACAAAAGAGGCTTCTCTCCAATGAAACCTTGACCTTTTGTTTCAACCCAAACCGGTGCTTCTTGTTGCTGTCCAAGAGGTCCTGAACTAAAAATAAAAATTCCACATGCCCTTGGTATCATTGCATTCCCTTACGTGTGACTCTTCGCGCATTTCTGGCCCAACGTGTGGATGCAGTAGAATCCGGTTAGAATGGCAGACGACACAAGTTTTGCCGTGAAAGTAGGAACATATTCATACGTTATATGATGAAAGTAGGAACATACGATCACCGTATTGGAATGTATGTGTATCTGCGCGCGCTGGCAACACTTCGAAAAAATGAAAAATGCGGCTCCGTCCAACGCAAAACACGAATTGAAAATGGGTTCCCTCCTTTCGAAATTCGACGTTGTGTGAGTTTGAGAATTATTTTTATGTTGGAAGCAGTACAAATATTTCATCACAACATCATGATACCAAGGATAGCACAATACAATAAACCTTAGAATCAATCAGAATTCTGCAATGGTGGAAGGGTCTGCATCTGTGTCCATGGCGTCGACGCGAGCTAGTAGGCCACTGCACGAACAGGAAGCTTCTGCGACGAACAACAAGAGCATTCAAAACACTCGACAAGCCTTTCGCCAACAATCTACACAAGACTATCGAACGCCTCGAAACGGACGAAGCGACAACGTGCACCACCGACAGTATTATCGTTCCGCTCCGTATGTCTCTCCATTTGTGTCTCCTCCCGTTTCATCCAAGCGGCGGCCGCGCAGCAGCCATTCCAGAACTTCCGATGCAGCACGAAAACCCCGACCAGAACCCCTGGTGCTGGATCCTTCCGCCAGCAAAAGCCTTCCGGGACACCTGGGAGCCTGCAACAGCGAGCATCGCCGCGTGACAATCTCCGATGGAAGAAGCAGCGGTACGGTTCAAACCTTGTTTCAGGTAGCTGCCCAGGGACTTCGTGAACACCATGCGACGGCAGCTCTGTATTCGGAAGGCTCTTTGAACCTGCACGCGACACCCACGGCGATTGATCGGACCACCACCGCGGCAATCTTTGCGCGGTCCAGCGGTGTGGTGCAGGCGGGCTTTTTGCAAAAACTGGGAAAAAACATTCCGGAATTCAAGCGGCGATTCTTTGTCCTCAAGCCCGAGACAAGTTTGTACTATTACCTGTCGCCCAACGAGACGGAACCGAGGGGGAAAATCAATCTGGAGGGTTCAACCATAGAACAACTGGAAGAAACACCGGACGGGAGGCTTCGATTTGTTGTGTCGTGGAAAAGCGACAATAGTGACGGGGAAAGATCAAATGCAGATGAAAACAAAGAATTTGTTCTCGAAGCTAGATCGAAAGAGATTGGAGAAGAGTGGATTCAGCACATGAAAGGGGAACGAGTATCCTATTTGAAAGAGAAAAACGAATCTCTGACAAGCACGATTACGAAACAAGCCAATCAAATAGCGGATTTGGAGCGTCAAATTGAGCACTTTCGAATGATCGAAAAAGATCGTGATGGAGCGCTGGAAGATGCCAAAAATTGGAAGAACAAGTTCCATCGACTCGATGAAGCCCTGAGATTATTGACGCAACAAATACGAAAGTCCGTATCGACATCTTTTACAAAAGAAGAAGAAACTGATGACGCTGGCAAGGCCACTGCCGAAAAGGATGCTGTTGATGAAACAGATAAATCAGTGAATTCTGTTAACAATGACAACGAAACTGTAGACAGTGCCAAATCTTTGTCAAAAAAAGACGATGACAAATCTCCTGAAACCAACGATGACACGACTCCGGTTAAAAAGAATCGTACGCCTGCGCTGTTGGACGATCTGGCACACGAAGACATGGACGTCGAAGAGATCATGGATGTGCCGGGTACCTATTTTTCGGGTCTGTCCAATGCCTGCAAGCAACAAAAAGAATCATCGAGACTTGCATCCATCGAGGCCTCATCCGCCGTCGATGACGTCTTGCAGGCGAACGAAAAGGTTGAAGTCATACAGAAACGAATGAACAAGGCAGAGAAACAAATATTGAAATTGTGGGAAGAAAACTGCGATATCCGCAATAAATTGAAGCAGAAAAAGAGAGAGAAACGGGTGCTGGTAAAGGAAGTGAAACAATTACAGCACACTGTTCGGGATATGGAAGAGAACCTCAAACAGGCATCGGCAGCGCAATTCATGCCCAATAAAGCAATCAACGAAGACAATCCAATGGAAGATTCTATGATTGGAAGTGACGAGGAGCGTCTGATTATCGAGCTCGAAGAACATGTTGCATCCAGCATTCGTTTGCACGATCGACTGCTGGGCAAGGGTTTTGACCGCGACATGGAGCAATCTATTTCTACCGACCTGGCGTCTGTTGCAAGGGAACAAGTTCCGAATGGCAATCTTGATTCAAAGTTTCGACAGATAGAACTGGAAGGAAGCAAAGCAAAACAGGTTTCGCTCTTTGACGACGAATCTGATTCCGACGACGAAAGCAGTGTGCAGCACCAAGATTACGAAGATATGAATTCCCGCATCGAAACGCAGTCACTGTTCGGATCGGTAGCATCGTCGGCTCTCTCATATGCAGATTCAAATTTGGGTTCACCCCCACGCGCGAATCCGTTGCTTGAACTCGAAGAAGATTCCGAGCGAGAGCACCGCTTACTCAAGCCATCTTCGTCAAAGCTCGTGACAGAGAACGGTCAAGCTAATTCTAGACTGGTATGTCCCTTGGCGGATGTGGTGGATGTCAGTGGACGCTCCAGCAATGGCACCAATGATGCAGGAGATCAAAAAGGAAATGATGATTTGCGCGTACATCATCTGACATTTTATTCCCAAAAGATTGGAATCCAGTTCCAAAAGGCAGCTCCCGCGCCCACAAAGCCACGTGGTTTACTTACCGACGCAGTTACGGCAGATTTGGTGGAGAAAATTGACGACAGCGACAAGACGGCAGCAGAGCTTCGAAGCGTAGCCAATTTTACATCACTGGCCCGAGGTGGAATTGTCCGACAAAAGAAAGAATCGAAGAGTTCCAAGTCTTCCCCCGTAGACATTGTTCTAGTATGCGGATTCGAGGGATTTGATGACTCTGGAGCAAATCAAAGACCAAAGCTAGGAGCTCGTTTGGTTGCTTTCGATGGTATTTCTGTGGAGGTTGGCAAGTGGACTTTTGAAAAAATCAGAAAGGCCATCAAGTCAAGAGGGAGACCGCTGACGCTGAGCTTTCGAAATGATTTTTTGACCACGGAGCAACGAGCAACTCTCACGCAAGCCATCAAGGACGTGCAAGTCAAACGAGATCCCGTACATCGAAAGTTAGAGTATGAGCGACCACCGTCTACAACCCCATCTCTGTCTTCTGCTCCATCGTTTGAGTCCGGGAATTTTCTCAACAACAACAACGACATCAGCAATCGAGAGCAAGGAGTTCATCGCACTGGCGAGTACACCACCTTTAAAAGTCTCGATATAAGCGCAACCGCAACCGAACAAAGCAATTGTTGGAACCAGTGCCCTGCCTCCTCCGCAAGTAGCATTTCGAGTGCCCAACCACCACACTCGGCGAGGTCGAGTGAAGCTGGATCCACCCGCTCAATGTCATCATTGATGAAGATTCTCGTGAGGAAGGGTTCGGCTTCTTCAGATGTAGAGCCAGGATCCGAACCATCTCTCAAAGGAACCAAGAGCAGAGAGGAAGGCTCAAAACGAAATCGAATGTTCGATGGCGGAATAAACCCTTCCGGGACGCGGCAGCATCAAGACTTTCAGGCGAATTTATTGTGAGGATCACCATGAATCGTATGTTGTGACATTATAGAAGTAGCCTATTATGTTGTTATAGAAAAGTTATCGTCTCGTCAGACTTCAGGCCTATAGTTGTTTGAAATTTCTTTCATAGAAACGACTTCGATTTCGACATCAACAAAACACTAATTCAGCACCGCTGTGAAAATTGCGCGAAAAATCTCGCTCGTAAAATTCTTTTCGTGATTGGTTCATTTTTCAAAATTACGGTATTTTTTTCCCAACCGAAAGTAACGATCGTCAGATGTGCGGGCTGACGCCTCGCCACATGTACGGGTGACTTGCACTAATTACGCTACGTACCGAATTTTTTCTATTTCTCGATTGATTCATTCAGAAAATATGGATCGTTGACGACGTAGTCGTTGTTTCCGTGTCTTTCGTTGGAACGAAGACGTCAACTGTTGTTTGATCGTTGTTTCTCATTCAATTTGTTGGCTCTAGAAAAGAAGACAAGCTTCAGCCAGACAACGATTTTTGACATACCAAGCGCTGTCGAAATAATCATCTAATCATGGCGTCTACAAATAAATGCCTACTCGTGGTTGCTCTGTGGAGTGGTTCCTTCTTCACTTTCTCATCTGGATTTCAGGGACCGCTGAATACTCATCATGGAAGGGCACCAAGAATAACGACAAAAACGACAACCACCACTTTGTACAATACTCCCGAGCCACTGGGAGAAGAGGGCACGTGGCAAGCCTACCTCGACGATGAAACCACTGGACTTGTATACTATTTCGATACCGCAACCGGTGAAAGTCGGTGGGAACCCCCAACGGCAACATTTCCTGCAGTTCGTCTTCCACGAAGGAAGCAGCGTCTAGCAGACACTCTCCGAAGAGAATACAGAGCGTCGCGCCAGGAAATGGCGCAAGAAGGCGAGGCTGAAGAAAATGTTGTAGGGGCTCTTTTCTCTTCGGTAACCTCCGTCCTAGAGCAAGTCGAAGCACCCGAAGAAGTTGAGGAAATTGTAGAGGAGACACCAGTTGAAGAAGAAGTTGTAGAAGAAGCACCTGCACAAGGAGGATGGTTTACGAATTTGTTTGGAGATGCTGGGGCTACCGAAGAAACGGTGGAGGAAACTGCGGCACCAGAAGAAGTTGTAGAAGAGGAAAAACCTGCATCGACCGACTTTTTCGGTAGTTTCTTTAGTGCGCCTACGAAGGTCGAAGAACCAGTCGAAGAGGCTCCTCCAAAAGAAGAAAAGAAAAAAGCCTCCACTTCTTTCTTCACCACCGCACCAGCTGCTGCCCCTGTCAAGGAAAAGAAGGTCGAAAAGAAAGTCCAGCCAAAAAAGATTATCGATACGACTCCAAAACCTATTCAAATCAACATTGGATCACACATTCTTCCTCATCCTGCCAAGGTTCGTTGGGGAGGAGAAGACGCTACTTTTATCAAGGGAAGAACCTTTGGTGTTTTCGATGGCGTCTCTGGAGCCGAAAAATTAGATGGCGTCCCACTGTATTCCAGAACATTGGCGAGTGAAATGAAGAAGCAATGCGGATTGAGCGGAGAGACAGTACAGGATATGACGAAATATCTTACTTCTGCGGCATCCTATGCCGATGGTGCAGCCACCGGAGCATCCACTGCCGTGGTAGCTTCCATCGGAGAGGACGGCTTTTTGCAAGCCCTGAATGTTGGTGATTCCGCTTGCTTGGTCATTCGGGATGGAAAGATTACGGCCAAGACGAGAGAAATTTCGCACTATTGGGAATGTCCTTACCAGCTGTCGGAAGATTCTCCCGATCAGCCCAAGCAAGGAACAAAGCTCAACGTTGAATTGATTCCCGGTGACTTGGTCATTATGGGGTCGGATGGAATTTTTGACAATGTGGACGACGACACCCTCTTGGATATTGTGGCCAGATCATCCGCGCTCAAGCCAACCCCTCTGGCGAAGAAAATCTGCGATGTTTCACGACGGGTATCCTTGGACAAGAACTCTGCAACTCCCTACTCGAAACAGGCTCAACGTCGCGGCGATGCGGACTATCGGGATGGTCCTCGGTGGCAAACTCGACGATGTAAGCTGTATTGTCGTTGCCTGCAAATAAGTAAGTATGTACACAATCTTTGAGCTATGACGCGGTATGATTTACACAAGCTTGCCACAATGACAAGTGCAAACGAATCAGGAAAATGTTAGATAAAAGTTTTCAGTAGTTGGTTCAAATAATAATAATTTCTTTTTTATTCATAAAAAGTCTAATTGTTTGAGAGTACGTAGCAAGATAGTATAGCTACTACGATGCAAAATGGGGTGAGAAATTGTCGTAGTTTAGTCATCGTCTTTCATTGGGACCTTGTCGCCATCCCAGGTCTTCCATTCGACACCCTTGGGAGCCGTGCGTTCCTTTTCGTAATCCTTGTCCTTGACTTCGTCCCAATTCGTCGACAGACACGTTCCGCCAGACGTCTGAAAAGATTTGATCATGGCACGCCGGGTCTCCTCGCTAGCGCCCGCATAAATCTGCTTGAAGAGCTTGTTCATGGCTTCGTCCCCTTCGACCTTTTCGTTCTTTTCGTCTTCGACGATATCCCGTTCTATCTTATCCCAATCGCGGTGGCTTGCGTACGGACGAGGCTTCTCGTTCGGAATTTCTTTGGGAGCAGCAGGTTTTGCCTCCTCTGTTGGTGCATCTTTTGGTGCGACCTTCTTTTTGGGTTTAATGACGGGAGCATTGTCGTCGGGTTTGCCCAACAATTCGTGCCATTCGTATTGTTCCACCTTGCGAAGCTTGACAAGGACCTTTTCGTCCTTGATGACCACCTTGGACTTTTGCACATCGATTTCCGCATAGAGGGTTCCGGCAATCACCGTGAATTCCGTCCCGTTCTTTCGAAGCATGACCAGCAACCCCTTAGCTTCAAACTCCACCGTCAAATCTTCTTGCTTCACACCAACCTCGAGAATCGAAATGGTCATGACCTTGTCCGACTGGTAGTATTGGTATTTTGGGACGTCACCCTTTTTCCCTGCCAAAGCAGGAGGAGCTTCGGGTTTCTTGGGAGGAGTCGGTTTTGTGGCGGCGGGTTTCTTTGCCTCTTCGGGTGCTGGTTTGGGAGCTGGGATAGGAGTAGCTTCGGCAACAGCCGCAGAGGATTGCTCCGGAGGAAAGTTTGCAACAGCGCACTTTTCTATCATGTCTTCGTATATCGCTTTTCGTGCGTCTCGTTTGTTCAGGGAAGCAAGCTGTGAGGCCTTTTCAAAGTTATTGTTGGCGTTTTCATAATTCTTCAATCCAAAGGCTGCCAACCCCGCTCGGTAATGGCAGAGTTCTCCCTCCCCCGGCAAAAGCCCCGAAGGTTTTCGTCGTGACAAGAGCAACAAAGCCAGATCCGCGTCCTCGTATGCCTCCTGGTAGCGCTGCAATTTGTAAAAGGCTGCGGAACGATGGGAAAGCGTCCGTATCTGTAAGGCAACCTGTGAATCGCGAAAGACGGCAAGAGCAGCCGCGTAAGCCTCCACGGCGTCCTCGTAGTTTTCGTCGACAAAATGAGAATCGCCCATGCTCAGCAGTGTTTCGGAGCTCAAGTCCTCGGTCATGACTGGCTCTAAATCGCCAGATGTTTCTTCTGCCATGATGATAAAACAGTTATTCAATGATGAATATCGCTGGGTGTTTGTACAAGAGTTGTACTATTGTCAATGAACAATGATTGTCTCAAGACCGTGGAAAGGTCTTTTTATGCGAGAAAATGAAAGGATGAAAAAGAGAGTGTCTTGAAAGATTATCATCTCAAGTCGTGGTTAACGAGGCGCGGTAAAAACCAGATGTTGATCGTGGTCGAATGAAACAAGCTGCCTCCAAGAACCCTTCCAGTACTGATTCTACGTCGGTTCTACGCTTTTTTTAAAAACTCCCGTTTTCTGGGGAGCCAGTCTCGGCAAAAACAAGAATACTACTTCTCAGTTTGCTTCTTCTTGGCATCGAAAACAACTATTGTACTAGTATTGAACATTCTCCAAACCATTGAAACCTTGCTAAAGATGAGCAAGATAACTTTTTTTCAACCTGACACGATACCGTTACTCATCTTTAGCAAGGTTTCACATGATAAAAACTAGTCGTCCTATGGCGGTGCTTCTGATGGCGTTGTTTGTGAATCGTACACTAGAGTAGCATCGAACGAGGTTCGTCATGAATACAATAGTTAATAAAGAAGCTCAGCGATCAGTACCGGTATCTTATAGTATATCGTGATTATTGTTAGCTAATGTTATTGTTGGCAACTTTGAGAAGTGGATAAATATACAACATATACGAAGCCAACGATTCAAATGATTCGGTTGGGTTGGTGCTTTTTCGAGGTTCCGGTCTAGTATTGTACAATAATGGAATTGCTGTGATATTCCATTTAGAGAACCTCTATGATTTCAACTTCCTCGTCGTCGTCGCTGCTGTCCACAAGGTCGATTGCTATGTTGTTGTTATTCGCCGAAGTGGAATGACTGTTCGTTGACGCCACAACTGGTTGTTGACTGAATATTGACGATCCTTGTTGCGTTACATTCGATTGTTCTGTCAGATCATTTGTTCCAATTGCCGTTGTCGACTGAATTCTTGCGTTGACTGTGATGCTGCTGCTAGGCTGCGTTTCCGTGAACAAGCTCCGTCCCCTACGGTGTTCTCCCCCTTGTCGTTTCCATCAGCACAGGGTCGAATGTACAAGTGAAGTATCCGATTGTTGAATTTTCCCAATCCCTAGATTGCAAAGGGATCGGCCTCCGCTCTTTAATTCTCTCCCCAGGTGAAACAGCCGTTGACGCCTCACGGGAGCCTTGGATCCAAAGTATTCCTCGTTTGCCAGTATCTGTTTCAACTCCATCAATTTTGTTGTGGAAGTTGTAAGAGGAACCTGTAGAACATTATTCGGAAGAGTGATGGAAAATAAAAGTGAGTATCCTACTCTATGGAACGCGGAAATCAGGCAAAGCGACCGTCCTTTCGTACCTCTTTGATCGCAGCATCCGACGTCATCACGACCTTGAACGTGACGGGTTCGTCTTCTCCGGAATTGCTCATCTTCAATTCGTCCTGGAGAGCCGTGTCTTGGATCTATTGGTGGGAATGCAAATGGTGACGTTCTGGTATAACACAATGCCTAGCTTCCAGCTAGATACGATACAACTGCAACGAGATCCTCTTCGATCAACGAGTTCGCAAGAGATGACAAATAATAATGTTGTTCGAAAGCTATATTTGATTTTGTGTGCGCGGTCTATTTTCTTGCTCATTTTTTTCATTAGGGATATTGTTTTTTGATTCCTTCGACTGAGTCTCCAAATAATAATTTATCCATTCGACTCTAAAAACAGATTTTCGGTTCCCAAAAGTCTATCGCCCCCAAACTAAATTTCCCCTACAATTGTGTGAATTTGGCGGCTTTTTTCAATTTCGCGCCCACCGGGTCACCCGTGATCATTAGTGGAGGTAGCTCGTACCAATTCGCCGGCATTGAATTTTCCAGCCAGCATTCGCGGGAAGGGTTTGCAACAACGGAAGCCGATGGAGATGCTGTTGTTGTAATTATTCAAACACAGTTTTTGCGTTTTGGTGATTCCAATAAACAGATTTTGGTTGAGCCAGTTGACGGTACAAGCCACAAAATTAGTTTTGGTCCGCTATTGTATCGGCACACACTTACAATTAATACAAAATGCCTCGGGGAAGACCCAGCGCGGCGTCCAAAAAAGGAGTGGCCAATGGACCGCCACCCTCTCATCCCGCGGAAACCTCTCGGGAGCATCGCAAGTTTTTGATTCGATCCCTCGAGCGCAATGACATTGATATGAATGCGTTGATTGAACTCAACAAATCCCTTCACAAGGCCAAGGAAACGATTCTAAAGGATTGTGGTGAATTGGTCTTGTTGGATTTGGGGATGTGGGAAACTCAAACTGGTCAACGACGAACTACACGAAGGAAACCAAGGACGGGGAAAGCCAATCCATCAAGGATGGCAAACGCAATTTGACAGATTCCCAAACCGAATTATGTGTAGACTTTTTGTTGCGCATGAAAGCTCCGACGAAAACTATCCACACGGTTGGTAAGACGTCTCACTCGTTTGGCTCATGTCATGGATGGAAAGGACGCCTACCCTCCATCGGCACCCAAATACGGAGATTTGCGATTGACCATTGACCCAAAGTCCTTGGAATCCTGGCTGGCCGATTACAAGCAGAAAGAAGAGGCCAAAAAGAGGATACAGACCGCAATCGACTCTGGAGTGCTAGATACCAACAAAGCTAGTGGCGAAGACAAAGAAAACGCGGGGGAGACTGAGAAAGAAAAAGACTCACCAGACGAGACAAAATCCGGAGATGCACCAGAGGGGGAACCAAAGGACGAATCATCCGTGCCAGTGGCAGAAGAGAAGCCAGAGGAAGCTGGAAAAGATGCAGGGGAGAAAGGCGAACAAGAGCAGGCGCTATTGGACGACTTTAAACTGATCAAAGAGCTCGATACCACATATGAAAAGACCTGGGACGCAGCTACCAAGTCGTTCACGTATTCCATTGCGAACGAGGAGATTTCCGACCCAGATTTCCAGCAATTTTCAAGGAGTGGAGGAATCGGAGCCACGCAGATGTTTCTCAGTCTCGAACAGCTCGAAGCCGAGCACAAACGCTGGCAGACACATTTGCTTCGGAAAATTCAAGCGCAGCCCTACGTTTGAAGAACTGGGGTTGAAAAACAGAGTCTTTCATTTGGAAGAACGCAGGAAACGCTGTCTGGAAGAGATGGAAGCAAAAGATGGAGAAACCGCTCCAGAAAGCCCAACCAAAAAGGCAAAGATCGAAGGGGAAGACAACACCGAGAATGCCGAGGGTGAAAAAGAGAAAAAGGAAAGCGGGGACGATGCTGATAGCGACAGCGATGACGACGAAGAAGAAATGATGGAGGGGGAAAATACAACTCTAGAGGAGATTAAACCAAAACGATCCATTTCGTTCGCTGCTACCCCATCCTTTCACGACCAGGATTTGGCGAGGATTCGACTCATTCACAGAGATTTGTTGAATTCGTCACAGGCAGAGCTCACACGCAAACGTCTTGCCGATGCCACGAACGAATACAACCAAGGGTAAGTGAATGTTTGCTACATGCGCGTTGCGATTATGTTATTGTGGAGAATTTGAACTTACACGACTTTTTTGCCTTGTCCATTTCTATCATTTTAGCCCATCAACTATCCACAAATCTCTTTGACGCCCGCCAGATGGTTCAACACAATCTCACGTTTGCAATTGCAAAGGGACGTCAGGAGCTAACAAAGGCACATAGCGACTACACAATTGCATACACAGCTGCGAAACAAAACTGGCTAAAAGAAAAGTTTGCGTACGACATGAAAAAGTCGCAGTCCGTTTTGCCATCAAAGTCGGGTTACCAGCCCCTGGGAACAGAATTGATCAAGAACTACAGGCAGCGCAATTGTCAGGACATTCGACGGGTAACTGTTGGTCAGACTCTTGCGGATATCGTGGATGGCAGTATTCTAGCAGCGCAGGGCAAGGCTCCGGCTATTCCACGCTTTAAGGACTTTGTGCCACCTCCTGCTCCGGGCATGAATGCCCAGACGGGTGAGAACATGGCGCAGCGCCAACACCGAGTTGAAACGGAATTACGAAAGCAATATACGGCAGTCGATGCAAAGTTCAACAAGAGCGAACAAGATAGAGGTCGCGCTTGGCGCAAGGTGATGAAAGCTCAGGCCGAAATCAACGCTGTTTCCGGAAACACCGGAAGGGGCGTACGAATCACCATGGCGAATTACAACCAAATTCCTGTTCCTGGCATTCGAGGAAGTGCCCAACAAAGCATGCCAACCCACCAATACGCGCAGCCTACAAGAACATCGTATCCTTCGACACCATCTTCTGTATCTACGAGTACAACGGACATGTCAAAGTACTCCGCTTCCAAGGTTAAAGCACGAAAGTCGGCAGATGGGACAGTGGCACCGGTTTCGGAACCGAAAAAGACCAAGGACGGATTGTACTTGAGACCTGCAGGTAGAACTCGGAAAGGAATGCAGTGGGATGCTGTCAATGGAGTATGGGTTCCCCAGCGACAGAATTAATCTACTAGTTAGTCAATTGCATGAATATTGCTATGAAATAATAAACTCGCACTAGTTGGCTTTTTTTAAACATGTAATAATCGAAATTATGCTTTAAGAACGTACGTTGTGAGTCTGGAGGTGATGATGTCGAAAATTTTCATTTTCAAAAACAAATTTTTCAATTTTGATCATTTTTATGGAATTTTGGGCTCGGCATTTAATCTCGCTTTGGACCTTTTTTCATTCGTTCAGTCCCATCCACGTTATCCACGTTTGCCATAATTGTTATTCTTGTAGAACACGGTCATTTCTCTCAAAGCCACGGACGGACGCCATGTGGGTTTCGCGACAAAACATCACTGCTCTCGTACTACCACTGCCTTTCCGCGCGCCTTTTGAACAAACGATAAACGAGCGAGCCGGCAATAAAAAACTACATAACATTATTCATATCCAACAACTATTTTCAATTTTTAGGGCGTCTACCAACGCTTTCAAGCATTGCTCTGCTCGAAACCGGAAAATCAAAAAAAATTATCAGCAACGACAACGGTTAATCTACGATCCATTCTGTGTTCCTAACTCGCATTGGCAACAGGAGAGGAATAGGAATTTGGAACTTCTTGCGAAGTGCATTCCCTCTACTTGAAACCTTCCTACCTGAATGAATTAGGTTTGAATAGAACGGTTGTGAAGAAAGTCCTGCGACGCATTGTTGTCGGGTTCAGAAATCGGATTAACCATGGACACGGATGGGTTGTTTGATCTTGGGGATATCGACGGAAAGGATTCTGGTCCAACTTCGACGGCTTGGTCCACGCGAGTTGCACCAAAGTCTAGGGGAAGAAGGGCTTTCGGGGCATTTGGACGAACGCGAAGCTGATCCATTCGCTAGCAATGTAAATCCATTCCAGACAGCGGCCACGGAAAGAAAGGAAAACGGAAGCGTCGATGGGAATCAAAACTGAGGACTAAAGGAGAGGACCTCGAGGAATGGGATATTGTGGGACCTCCCGAAGTTCCCTGCCCTCGTCGGTTGTCAAAGAGATGGAAAACTGTATCGGGCGAATCACCAGCCAACGCAAGGCCTCATCTGCCACCAATGCTCATCAGGTCGAATTCGGTGTCAGGAGCCCCGAGGCACAGAAGATCATCTACATCCTCTGGTTCTTTTTCTTCGAGATCGAGTTTTTCTTCATTTGCCTCGGACGTACGCGACTTTGAGAACTTCAACCCGAACTTTGGGCGCAGTGTCTTGGAAGATAACACATCTCCGAAACGATCTGCCGTGCCTGAAGGTAGCAAGAAAGGGCGAAAGAAAAGTAGGCCTACCAATCATTCGTTCTTGCAGAATAACGACTTTACTTCTCTGACGAACTTCGGAAAAAGTGGCAACAATACGCGCGGAAATGGCAACAAGAAAATGCCAGCTTTGGATTCCTTCTCGGACCTCGCAAAGAGTCAGGAAGAAAACGAACCTTCTTGGCTTACAAGTTCCACGAGCAGCTTACCTAGCAATTACTATGACGACGGCGATGATGATGTGAACAGGAGGCGATCATACTCTACTGGCTTCTTCTCCCCGTCTCCTACGTCTTTTCTGGATGAAGAATTCGCGGCATCGCCAACACTGAGCACTACATCCTCCAACAGAAAACGAGGAGCTTCCAGATCAAAATATGTATACGATGATTCTCCAGTGGTGCGATCTCGATCTAGAATTCTATCGCCTTTCACTACTCGAACACCAGAGTTACCAAACCTGAATACAATTGATTCGAAGCCCAGATCAGCTTCAAAATTTTTGAATATTTCTTTCTGTTCGTCAAAGAACGATTCAAAGATCGCAAGGGCAGAGGTTGATGTAACCATGAGTGATGACGATGTATTTTCTGGTGATTCAGATATTTCACTTGATAGTGAAGATGATGCTGCCTTCCATGGAGCAAATCACCCTACGTCTACCAGAAGTACAAAATTCTTTGATCCGGAAAAGGCCTCGGTTGATGACATCCTCAAACATATGGATGATTACGAAGATCTTCAGTTCCTGTCGAAGTCTCTCAATCAAAACTTTGAAGGGCATCGCGGGTGTGTCACTTGGAATGTTGCACCACCAGTGACATGGTCTACAAAGCGTCGGGATGGATTTTTTCAGGCGGCACGAAAACTTGGTTTCACGTTTCGATCGGGAGGCGCGAGCGTTGCGTTCATCCAAATATCCAAAACACGGGGAAGTCGGCTGATGCCTTTGGTGAAATCGACTCTGGAAACTTACGATGAACGAAAGCAAAGACAACGACAGCTCCATACTGAAGCAAACAATGCCCCAAGAGTTTTTGATTTCTCCTCAGCAGTTAAGAAGGATTTGCGGCCATCGACGGGACTGAGATTTACACCGACAGAGTACGTTACTTTTGGGGGATTTCCGACAAGATTTATTGCATCGATGACTGCACTTTTTCTGACTCTTTTTTTCTTTTTTAATTTCCTCTCAGGTTGACATCCAACTCTTCGAAGCGAATCTCGGTTGATAGATCTACTGAAGATTTGGCACAGTTCATGAGCGATTTGGATATGAACGCTAAACCTTCTGAAAAGCGTACAAGTGATGTGGGAGATCGAAGTTATAACGTTAACGAATGTTTCCATGGCCACGATGATTATAGCAATTCTCGTGCTACGAAATCAAGGGATTCGTCTGAATATCACTCGAATGCTGCAGATTTCAATGCGCATATGCACGGGGCAACACCTGTTCCCCCCAAACTCAAGGGACGACCTCCTCGTTTGTCTTTGCAAAGTACCACAAGTATGCCATCGTGCAGAAAATCGACGTCTTCCAATATGGATATCAGTGGCAACGCGAACTCGAATGAATGTGTCTTCACGTAAGTATTCCTGTTTATTTTTTCGTTTTTGTTGAATGGTCAATTGATAGCTAAGTGATTAACACATTGATTTCTGCCATCCTACAGACCATGTTTCGGACGTCAAGGCAACTGGGGATCTCGACCTTTCAACAACCGTGACTGGGGTACTTCAGAGTCATGCGATGCTGGCATCATCGAAAAGCTCCTTCGTAGATTTAGCCAGACCGAGGGAGGATCAGAGCAAATCGAATCAATCGATAATGAATCGTCATGCATTGGGCTTGACTTCGAGTCTGTCAGTCATTATTGTGACGAATTTGAGAGTCCTTCAAGTTCGTCGTTTCAAGATTTTACCTGAAATCCCAGAGCAAACTCCTTTCTTTTCTAACACCAACGCTGAGAAATTGGATGCACCAACGACAATACGTGCTGCTAGACGTCGCCAGACAGAATTTGCGAAGCATAGACGAGTGTCCCTATTTGCCTCTGCGGTCAATCCCGCCGAAGCATTTTCGAGACAAAGAAAGTCATTATTCGTCCGAAAACCCGGCATGTTTTCTCCAAGGAAACAGAAAAATTTCTTGGAAAGTGCACCAGAATTCTTTTCTCAGCACACTTCGTTACAAGTCAACGAGTCTACTTCGCCACGATCAACATATAAGGAAGAGTCGCCCCTTGATGACAGCGATATCCTTCGAATGATCTTTGATTTCCTGGAAGAAAAGGAGCTTCTTTGTGTCGTGGGCTTGGTTTCACGAACATGGTCCGATGCAGCAACGTATTCCCATGCAAATCTTGTGTTGTCAACTGTTGATTATTGCGAGAAAGAAGAAGCTCAGTACAATGAAAATGCAACTGTAGCGACAACAGGACGTTCGTGGGATTATCTGATGACAAATTTCCCATGGGCTTGCTTTTTGTCGGAAGGTGCATTCAAACGGGTCTACAAGGTGTTCAATGGCCCATGCAAACAAGAAGAAGCAATATCTGTGATGGATGTTAAACAGATTCATTCGACGGGAAATGAAAATGTAGTGAAAGCAGAATTGGCTGTCTCGGTGTTGTTGAGTTCATTGGTTCGTCGTGGAGTTTGTCCCAACTTCGTTGCGACACGGGGAATGTTTTCAAGTCAATTCGAGCCACCCGATCATTATTGGGGTACAGCGGATAACAAACGCCCGAAGGGAAGTGTTTATGATCCTACGAAATCTACCAGGAAACCAAAAGAACCAAAACAAACTGGGCACTTTCAATATATACGGATGGAGCTATGTGGCGAAGGTGATGCAGAAGAGTTTTTGAAACGTCAACCGAATGAATCGCTGCTGCCTGTTCAGGCACGAAACGTGCTCTTCCAGGTTTCGTTCGCACTTTATGCGGCTGCCGAAAAATTCAGCTTAAAGCATTACGACGTTAAATTGTTGAATGTCTTCATGCAGCGAATGCCTCAAAAGAATGGTAACAACGTGATTCTACGGTATGGGCTTGGTGAGCACATGTTTGCTCTAGAATCATCACGGGAGGATGCTATCATTGCGAAGCTTGCGGATTACGGTACTGCTAATGTCGATTGTACCACAAATGGTCAGAATGTTACGATTGCTCAATTTACAACCCTCGAGAATACTCCGCCAGACTTCTTGATTTTGGGAGATGACGCCCTTCAAGGTCATGGTCATGATTGTTTTGGACTGGGTCTATGCATGCTTCATTTGTTCACTGGTCATGCGCCTTATGAAGAAATATTAGAAGAAGTAACATGCCCGTGCAACTTGAAGAAGGAGCTACGGAGAATATGGGAAAACGAGGAAGAAACGCAGTATTCCGTCTTACGGAGTATTGTTTTGGCTGATGTGTTCAAAGACGAAGATGGACAAGTCATTGAGGGCGAAGCTGATGATACTTTATACGATACGCTTTACAGATACCTTGTTCTGTTTGGAATTCCCGACGATTCTTCGGCGCTTTCGAATTCGAAGGTCATGGCTGCTGTGAAAACCACTCTCCTATCCGAAGGAAGACAGAAAAAAGGCAGAGGCCGAAACAGGAAAAATCTTTCTGATGCGAAGAAATTCACCAGTGATTGTAACAAGTTCTCCCTGTCGCACGGGAGCAACAAATACATTTCCAGAGCCAGAATGTCACTTTTTGCAATGGATGGTGGGATGGATTTGCTCATGTCTTTGGTTCGTTTCGATCCCACGTACAGGAAAAGTGCGCTCGATGTGCTCAACTCAGAGTTCATGGCACCCCTACGCGAAATTCCGAATGGCACTCCATACAATACGGGCGAGGCCGAGGTATTTTCGTATACTGCCTTTTCAACTTAGACATTAATATTTGTAGATTTTTTTCTATCGCAAAATAATCCCGTACGTGTACACGTTAGTCTACTTTCTATTTGAAGTTTTTGGAAACTAATGAAACAGGAATTTTTATGTTGTATAGCTACGCTTTCAAAAGACAACCCGGGACAGTTGTGCAGAGCATCGTGCAAAAATGAGTCGCAATTGACGCAAAAGACGTTTTTGCACTCGGGACACTTGTACCGCAGCATTTCCTCTCCCTCGTCCTCGACACCATCGTCTCTTGGCTTACCGGGGACGCCAATTAATCGGAGACAAGCAAAGCACGTGGTTGGTTCGTCCGCTGCCGACAAGCGTAATTTAGAATCCAATATATTGTTAGAGGCGATGATTTGTGGATTGGACGATATTGTGGGTTCTGGCAATGCTTTGACTGCGTCTTTGAGCTCTGAAAAGGGTGCCACGGGAAACAAGTGGTGAAAGGATCGTGCCAAATGCGGAGACAGAACGAGTTTCAATCCGCAGACGACGCAATCGGCCGGAAGTTCCTGTATCTTGGCCCGGCACTGTGGACACGTATACGCGGTTCGCGACAATAACTTTGTGTCGCGAGAGGCGTGGACCTAGAAGGTGAAAGAATGAAAATGAATGAATGAATGAGTGAGAAAAAGGAATTTCATCTTCGATTTGTTTACCCATTAACACGCATTCCACTTACCAGTGTGGGAATTTCCGACTTGGTTCTCGTCGGAAATCCCATTTGTACCATTTCGCATCCAAACTCTAGGAGCTCCTTTCGAATCGCCGGCGGCGGAACACACTGTTCCAACAACCAGTCCCTCATGTGTCCCTTGTCCAGACACACCCCCATGGCACCCCCCGTGACCTCGGCAATCTTGCGGCAAATGTGCAATTCCGCCGAGAGGGCAAAGGTCGACACCCGAATGTTGGCCTGCCATTAATCTGGGTAAAGTTTCCGTCAAGATGTGTCCGGGATCGCAGGTGCTGAGTGCTCCGCAAATAATCAGGATCTCTCGGCTTCCGTGCCGCGGCTGGTGTCCGAGGCTCCGTCCCGCGACCTCGAGGCCGTTTTGAAGCGAAAACTCGCTGTTTGCGTTATGGAATTGTGAGGGTGGTATGTATGTTAGCCAAAACCAAAATCAAAATAGTGAGATTTTGAATGCACTATATTGCCTTTTTGAATTGTACAACAGAATTCTAGCGACGCAAGGTCAAGCAGAACCAATTGTTTTTTCTCCCAAACAAATAACACAAAACTTACCCCCCACTCGATGGCCCTCCTGCCAGTTTGGCAAGATTCTCCAGTGCTAGTTTGTGCGTTTTGGAAGACGACGAGAGATTGGTCAGTATTTCCGCTTCCCCACCTTTCAATACACAAAATCCCAAATGCGAGAGCGGATTCTGATCGTAATACTCCTGAATGAATTCCCGCAGTAACTGCATGGTGACCTCCAGCTTGGTTCCTCCCAATACTGGATCTTTTTGCAAGGCCCACCGGCTGCAATCAATCAAGACGTAAACGTATCGAATCATATCCCGGACCACTCGTCTATTGCGCTGCGCATAATCGTTCTGTTCCAGCCGCTTTCGACGCTTTCGTATGATATCCGCAGTAGTGTCGCCGCCCGCCACGATGATTCTCCCGTCGGCATCTTCGCGGACGGCGTTTTCCCACTGATTCGTCGATGCCTCCCAGGCATGATTCGTGTCGGGTTGTTGGCCATCGGAGGATGATACAGGTGCTGCTGACATATTTGTTGGGTTGTTAGAATAACAATCCTACAAGAGAATTGCAAATGGCCAATGGCAAAGTGGAGGAAATCTATGGTATGTGAAATTATTCGAAATCGGAAACCTTCACTAATTTGATGCCAGAGAGATGGCTGTGTTTCAGTTTGTGAGTTTTGTGTTGGTACTGATAAAGTCCTTATTGTGTGGAAAAACATACCTCGACTCGATGGATCCAGTTGAAGCCGGGCTAAAACTTCTAGATTTCCGCGTGCAATTGGCGAGAATTTCAGTGACACAACATCTACATTCCTGCTACTTTTTCGCTTTCCTGAATCTTCTCAAAAACTTGGGCTTTTTGTCATCCATACCCTTACCAACATCCAATAGATCTATAACAATTCTCTCAAGTCTCTCCGCTCTGCCTTTAAGAAGGAATACCATTTAACAATGGTCATTAGCACCGACGAAGAGCCTCTCCAAAAGCTGGCAAGGCTGTGAGTTCATCTTTTTCTGAGAAATGCGGTTCATCAGTAGTTTGTAGGAACTATCCTTTTGTTTCGAATCGGTTTCTTACCATCTGTTTTTTCTCTCTTTCTGTCATTAAATTCACCGCAAATCAATACGTTCGATCCACGAATTCCTTCAGGCTGAAGCAGGGAGCCTCCGAGGCCATTGCAGCGGGAGATCCATGGGCCAAGCACGAGATTGACAAGGTTCCCGCCGAACGCGTCATACGACACCTGTACCAACCCGAAACCCAAACCTGGAAGCAGGACGAGACGATTGTCAAAATGCAGACAGAACACTTTACAAAAGGAGCCATGCGCCATTGTTATCGCATGAAAAAGCGGCTCGCCTCCCCCGCAATCGGCATCGAACCACCGGTTTCACCAATTCGGTTGGACACGGGCTTCGAATTACGTCGCCAAGGCCTATCACGACTGATCAATGGAGAAATCGATGTATCCGAACAAGCCAAGGAAAACGTACGGAACGATATCTTGTTGCAGTACGAGGCCAGTCACTGGTCGCAGCGCTTCAACGAAACGGATCCTCCCAAAAAGATTAATTTCATTCGGGCCTACGCGATTGAATTTCCCGATCGACCAGGAAAACCATGGTTTGCCGTAGGAGCGATACATTTTCGGGAATGGTGAGTTGGACAACAACACAATGCTGAAGATACAATCGCTATTCACAATTTCTATTCTCACACGCAATACCCAATTTCTTTGCTTGTGATTTGAACATTAGACATGTACGGAGCTGGATTTACAAAACACAACACAAATGCCGGCTATGTCGATGAAGACTTACATAGAATAACTCCCCAGGTATTCTCCGCATTTTCTTTTTACGAATCCCAGGGAACCCGATTGGTGGCGGATATTCAGGGCGTGGGGAACTTGTTTACGGATCCCCAGGTCTTATCGAACGACTATCGGTTCGGAGACGGAGATCTTGGCCCCCGCGGAATGGCTCTGTTTTTCCACACCTTTCGGCACAACACGGTGGCCACCGCACTCGGAATTCCCTTTTTTCCTTTATCGAAATCCGAACTCAACAACCAAAAACGATACGAGGACAATTTCTTTTCCATGGTGGGTGGTGATCCAACGATTGAGACGGAAAAGGGAGACGATCAATTCCAGGCGATGGATCGAAACCGAAATCGCAGAAAATCGATATTGATGGTGCCCACCAAAGACGGTGTCCCACTGGACAGGCGAGACACGGAAAAAAGGGCCAACATTGCCGCAGAAAGATTGCCATCCATGAGAAATTTCAAAAAATGCAATCTAAAACGCAGCAAATCCGAAGCCGACGAGGTAAAAATTTGTTTGAATTTGGCCAAGGAGGACTTTCAATTCGATCCGGCTTTGTTTTTCCGACAAGAATCGGGAGATTTAGTGCCCGAAATAAAAACACCCCCCAAAATGCCAAAGCGATCCTCGCTCATGATTCGGAGGGTTTCCGAGCCCATGATTATTAGCGAGAGCGCACGAAGGAACCTCGGGCTTGTGCACTATCAGCTTGCCGTCTTGCACGGGATTGGCCGATTTTCGGACGAGGACGAAAACGAGGATGCTCCTTCGCACGATGTTTTTTCCGTGCTCTTTCATCTTTCTCATGCGGCCAGCCTGCGGTGTGTTCCGGCGTGTCTGGCACTGGGAAGAGTCTTGGCGGGCCTTGGATCGTGCGTGAGCGAACTCCTGGAAGTCTTGGTGCCGGTAGATTTTGAAATGGCAAAGTCTCTGCTGATGCGGGCAATGGAATCCGACTACCCACCGAATGCCCCCAAGGTGGCAGCGGGGTGTGTTTTATATCAAATCTACACTGACGAAGCCTTTGTGGCACGCGGAGGAATCCAGGGCGGAAACGATGGTGGTGAGGAAATTGATCAACCCTGCACAAAGCACAGTGTTGCATCGGATTTGGTCCTGACAAATCTCCTGGAGGATATCTTGAAGCTCATGGCAGCACGCGACGAGGAACAACAGCAAAACAAAGAATTCAAGGAGCGTCCAAAAACTAGTGTCAAGTTCCATGTCGGTGACAAAGTGGAAGGAAATTACTTTTTGGAGGGGAATTACTATCCCGGTGTTGTCGACTCGGTATTAGAGGATGGTGCTGTGATTGGTGTCATGTACGATGACGATGGAACAGTAGAAGCTCTTCCATCGGATCAAGTTCGGTTGCTCATTCCGTAAGTTTTTGAATTTCTATTGTGTTTCGATAATTTATTCGATCTGGCTATGTTTGGCTAGCCAAATCTTTTTCTCTCACTTTTCGTCATTTACGTGTTATTTTGCGCTCAAAAGACCTACTGCAACACAAACTGCTTTGGGTGGGCCTCTTTCGGACGAAGAAGCTGGCTTTGGAGTGGGTAGCGATGAAATAGTGACAATAAATTCTTATCAATTGAAAGCAGACCTTGCCAAGCTGAAAGAAAAAGCCGGGGACACATCCAAGGCAGCAAAGCTTTACGAGGAAGCTTCATTCGAAGCAATGGAAGCAAAAATGATGAAACTAGCTACCGAGTTGAGCTTGAAGGCTGCGGAACTGATGCAATAGAGATTTTGCATATCAGTTTATTTGTGTCTTTCAGCATACGCTCCATTCAAGGTGTCAGAATAAGAGTAGCTTTCATGACTATCTAATTCTCGTCGTTGTAGTTTCTAGAAATTACGTTTCACGGTGACATTTTTCCAAAGTACTGTACAAAATGAATTTATATTTAGGTGTGTGTATGTATCATGTTGCGAATGTTTTTTGTTTATGCAAATCGCTTTTGTTCAAGATTGTTGAGTCTTTCTTCCGTACCCACGAGTGCTGGTCGAACGTAACCTTCTTGACCTTCGGCGTCCGTCAAGTGATCAAAGGCATCGACTTGGATCAAGACATCTCGCAAAGCTTCGGCCTTGGCAATCTTGTCCGTCTCTTCCGCAGTGGGCTCTCTCTTCTCACGTCGCAACGTCGAGGCAATCTTGTCGGCTTCGACGCAAATCGGAAGCGCTCGAATCAAGTCCGAAGGCTGATGAACCTGGCCTTCCGGAGCAATGTAGACGTTTTCGACAAACATGTCACGGAGTCCAGATGGTGTTGTCAAGAGGCGAGAAACCTCCTTGGTCAAGGCGTCGTTGGGAGCATTGTACGGGCGAGTCATGCTTCCAAGAGGGAAGCAACCGATTTTCATGACAGTGCTGGCAAGAGTTCCCAGTGGGCCAGGGAAGTTGTCGGAAGCTTCCTTGAGGGCATCCTGAGCTTCCTTTTCCAAACGAAGCATGGCGTGCTCCGTAATTGCCTCGAGACCATCTACTCCACGATTGCGAGAGTAGTGATGAAGAGTGGAATATCCAAGGAAAATAGCTCCCATGGCGTCGGCGAGACGTCCCATCAAAAGTTCTTCAAACTTGAGACGTCCTCCCAGAGTGAAACACAAATCGGCGGTAAGTGCAAAATTTGCCGACAAGCGCAAGAGTTGCTTTTCGTGGTAATCGAGCAATTTATCTCCGTTTTTGAAAGCCTTGTTCGATCGCGTCTTGGTCGCAACGGTCGCCCCGATTCCACGGGTGACGGAATGAACAAAATTGGTGACACCGTGGTTGACAACCTTGTAGAACTGAGTCGTAAAGGTCTTGATGGCCTTTTCTTCCTCCTCCTTGGGTGCTTGCAAGGAATAGATAAGTTCCAGCATGTGTGGATGGCAACGAGTCAATCCCTGGCCAATAATTTGGAAACTTCGTGTCATAATGTTGGCTCCCTCGACGGTAATAGCAATTGGCAAACTCATGTATGCGTTACCCATGAAATTATTGTTACCCCGACAGATTGCAGCACCTCCCGCAATGTCCATTCCGTGCTCCACAATTCTGCGTCCACGTTCTGTGCAGTTTTGCTTCATAATCGAAGATACCACCATGGGTGCTTCGTGATTGTCAACAATGGCATTCATCAAATCAGTTCCGGCAACAGTAATGAGAGCATCACTTCCAGCCTTGGACAAGGCTTCCTGAATACCTCCAAATTCGGCAATTGGCACTCGGAATTGTTTGCGAACGCGAGAGTAGGCTCCAATCGCACTGACGACCTGGCGTCCACACCCAGCCGAACCAGCTGGCAAACTGACACCACGTCCTTCGGCGAGGCATTCCACAAACATGTGCCATCCGAAACCACAACGTTCCTGGCCTCCCAGAATATTGCTCATGGGGATCCATACATCGTCTCCTTCGACCGTACCGTTCATAAATGCGGCATTGAGAGGCATGTGTCGTTTTCCCATGTTCAATCCTGGATGATCGCGTCTGTAGTATTTTTGAAAGAGGAATTTCTTTTGGTGAGAATGGCAGTTTGAAAAAAATGTCCATAATGACAATGGATGACAAAATAGAAAAAATTCCATGCACCAAAAAAACGCAACTTACTCTAAAAGTGCCACCGTAAATCCTTCCACTCCCTGTCCCTTTAATAGATTTTGCGGATCAGACAGATTCAATCCAAGGCCAATCACACCGGCCACCGGTGCCAGCGTAATGTATCGCTTCTTGAAGGAGGCCACGACGCCCAGTTCCCCGTTTCGTTCCTCCACGACGCAGTCGCTTTGAATCAACGAGGTAGCGTCAGAACCCGAATGCGGACCCGTCAGCCCAAAGCACGGAATGAGTGTTCCGTCGGCCAATCGTGGCAAAAAGTACTCCTTTTGGTCGGGAGTTCCGTATCGTACCAGCAACTCGCCGGGCCCCAGAGAATTGGGGACGGCGACCGTGGCATTCGCGTCAAACGACTGAGTCGAAAGCTTGCAGAGAATCGCCGAGACGGCGTGGGTCGAAAATCCCTTGCCACCCCATTCCTTGGGGATCTTGAGGGCAAAAAATCCCTCGTCTCTCATGTAGTCCCAGACCTCCTTGTTAAAGTCCTTGTCCATGGAGACGTCGTGGTCGTTCAAGCAATCCACACAAGACATTGACCTCGTTGTCCATGTACGCCTGTTCTTCCTCGGTCAATTGAGGATTGTACGTGTCAATCAGGTGCTGCAGGCTGGGACTTCCGGTGAAAATGTCTCGGTCAAAGCCAATGGTTCCGCAGCCCAGAGCCACCTGTTCCGTCTGGGAGATGGTCGGCATGACGCCTCTTGCCATTCGATAAAGACGCTTGTCGAGGGCTTTGGAAATTCCTAGAATGGTTCGTCGCTGGGTGGTAGTTTGCCCGAGCTTCGTAGCCGCTTGGCGGCATGTGTTTCTGGCAAGCATGTTTGTATAGTATTCTTATTGTTGTTGTTGTTGTTACTTTGATTTCAAAAAAGTCTTCTGATTTCTGCTTCGAAAAAAGGATTGGCGTTGAATATCGACGTCGAACAAGAGAGCGAAAGATGGGTTAGTCACAGTATATTGATCGGCACCTCTACCATACGTTCTTGGTCACAAGAAAAACCCGAATGATCTCATGGCGAAAAGATTGGATGCATACCTTACTTGTTGGTTGTTTAAGTTTGTTGTTGTTATTGTCGAATTTATGAATAATGACGACGACGACAAATTTGTTGCCGGAGTCTTTTTATTTTGTATTTTCCTTGGCTATCAATGTCTTCCATTAAGAATCCTTTTCCTTCTTCCCGCAAAAGAAGCAGTTCGCGGCATGATGCCATCGTGTAAGAAGGATTTTTGATGATGGGTGTCATGATGGAAGGTGTCAACAGAATGATGTTGTCACCTGGTTTGGGAGCAAACATGACTCGTTTCTTTCTTGTTTTCGTCCAACCAAAAAGAAGGCTTCCACGGGAATCAATGAATGAAATTGCATTCACGCATGATGATGGGTTTATCCAGTACGTACTAAGTTAGATTCATTTTCACTATACGGAGAAAAAGAGAAAATGATGCCGGCGGACCGACAGTTTTGAAATTTTCTAGCGTACTTTTGTTGCGAACACGCGATTCTCACTGTTCATTTTGCGACGTTAAAAACAAAGTACATAGACAATCCAGCCGTTGAAAAACCGAAAAATTGATAAAGTACTACTATAGCTCTATTTTGTTAGCATTTGTTTCAAGCGTGGCGGTCTGTCGGATGCGCCTTCCGTCAGGCTCGGCAGATCAACGGAAACATCGAGATCACTTTCCCTCCTTGCAACAACATTTATATCGTGGGAGTATCGAATTTTACATGTGGGCTCCTTTTTTCGTCGATTGTGAACCAAGCGGAACGTATTTCGATCTACCTTCAAAACGTGTTACGCCTCCACTATATTGCCAACGACACACGAGTCAAAGAGAGGTTTAGTGGAAGCACTCCACTGTACGATACTCGGGTCGTGACAAATTCCTATACGACTTGTATTGAATTGCAGCAACATTGTTGCATCGATTGGGGACAAGCCTTGCTGCTTCGAACAACCTACACAGAACTGCTCTGCCGACTGACTAGTTACTTCTGGACAACCAACGGACGAAAGAACGGCAGTAGTACCCGGTTCTACTGAAAAAGTCTGTATACCAGACGCGGACGGCAGAGGACTCGACAACAGTATTTCATAACACTCCAGCACAGCACACAACTACAAGACAGGATGATGTCTCTCCTGGAATTCGTGGGGAATCTCCTCCTCTTTGCGCTGGTCTTTGGAATGTCGGCCACGGTCGACACGGATTGTATGAAACAACAGGTCAAGAACTCCAAGGCGATCATGCTGGGGATTTTTTGCCAGTTTATTCTCCTGCCGTTTTTGGGCTTTTGTATTGTCAATTTGATGCAGCTGGATGCCACAATCGGTATTACTCTTTTGGTGGTAACGAGCAGTCCGGGAGGCTCCTATTCCAATTGGTATGTGATGAAAGAGCACGACGAATTTGTGTGTGTGGTCCTGGTTGCAAAGCTTATTTCTTACACGTGCACTCTTTTTATTATCCAAACAGGTGGTGTTCCTTGTTCAATGCGGATTTGGCGCTGAGTGTTACCATGACGGCCATTTCGACGATTCTTTCCTGCGTCGCTTTGCCCGTAAACCTCCTGCTATACGCCAACTTTTCGTACAACGCCGACGTGACACAAGACCTCGACTGGGTATCGGTCTTTGTGGCGCTCGTGATTGTTATTTCGGCCATTGCCCTCGGCCTCTATATGTCACACAAGTCCCATTCCTACAAATTCAACATGCTCGCCAACAAAGTGGGAAACATTGCGGGCTTTTTGCTCATTGTCTTTAGTGCTACCGTCACCAACATTGGGGACGCCGATTCGAGGATATGGTCCCGCCACTGGACCTTTTACGTTGCAACGATTGCGCCGTGTCTGCTCGGATTGATCATCGCTTCGGGTTTGGCATCCCTGATAAATCTACGAAAGCCGGAACGAATGTAAGCAACTGGAAATTACTTTTGCTGATATTGTGTGGCCACAAATGATTCTTCTCACACCAATTTTTAATTTCTTTTTCTTTAGGACCGTTGCGGTGGAATGCTGTTACCAAAACGTTGGAATCGCAACATCTCTGGCACTCACCATGTTCAAAGGGAATGATTTGAACGCAGCCATGGGAGTCCCGTTTTTCTACGGAATGGTCGAAGCCCTCTTTGTGGGAACCTACTGCTGGGGCTGTTGGAAGGCCGGTTGGTCCAAGGCACCCGCCGACGAATCCTTCTGGAAGATCTTGTACGTGTCGTACGAGGTCTTGGAGGTCGAGATGCGAGAAATCAACGAAATCGAGGTCTCCATGTCGGAGTCTTCGGACGGAAGTGGAAAGATACCACCGGAAAAGGCCGACGGCAATGTTCTCATGACCTACTTCAACATGATGGAACCCAGCGAAGTCCTTGCCACAATACCGAAGGCCCCGAGCGGCCATGTATCGAGACATTCCAGTTCATCGCTGCCACCGCTGCAGGTAGCAGAGGGTACGTTAGTATAATAGAGATATTACAAAAGGCTCTATACTAGACTCATATGTCTACAATTTGTACTAATATCGTTCGTCTGTTTGGTACACAACTCGTTTGTTAGCGTGATTTTCACCACAGGTAAAGCATAATGAATAATGAGACTACGGTACCGTAAGTCGAACGCACACGAAGGAAGGATAAGATTCGAGTACATTTGGCGTCATCCGGAAAAAGAGCACTAAGTCACGATTCTATACGAAATGGTGTCGTGGGTGAATATTAAGTCGGATCGTTCGTTGTTGCAGATTCCATGCGCAGTGCAATCCAGCGAACGAAACCACGGATGAACTTGGTACCAATAGCAAAAAACTGTAACGGTTGTAATAGACAAATATAGATGCGCAACAATTCTCAAAATGCAAAACGAAAACTCTAAGTGTGTTGTTGTTGTTGTTATGTGAACTCTCCCTCTTCGACTTTGGGGGAGTCCTTCCCTATCCTTCGGGATTCTTGTACAGCAGCGTTGCTCTTTTCTTTCATCGAATTTTCGTCCACTTGGAAGCCGTCTACGGTTTGGTTGAAGACGAGGTTTTCAACAGTCGCCGTCCCCGTTGGGGTTGTTGTTGTGTACAACCTCAATGGCATTGGGGGATTCTAATCGACCTGCTTCCACCTCGTAGGAGGTGGCAATCATTCGGCAAAAGTTCTCTTCGGCGGGGGCTTTCGTCCATCCCATCTTCCAGCACGTAATGCAAAAGATTGCCAGAATGACCATCTCCACAGAGTCCAGTAGTACAGAGGAACTCCAATGGCCTTCTTGAGCTCGTCTCCGGCAAACATGGATGCAGGCCACCGAGGTTGCAATTCCGGTGTTTTGATAGGTTCCCTCTACGGCGACAGGAGACAGCGTTCCGGTTTGTCCAGACCCAATTTGGTGGCCATGTAGGTGGCTAAGCACACACCGGTGATTGCCGGAATGGCACACCCAATGTAAAAAGTGGCATTCTGGTTCCAGATTCCAGGCATCCTGGCCCGTCGAGGACACGACTGCGGAAAAGAGTACCAAAGAAAGACCAGCCAAGTTACCGAGTTTGTTTGCCATCAAATTGAAGCGAGTGGAGTTGTACCAGGCGGACATGAGGACACCCGAAGTAATTCCTCCGAGAACCACCACGAGCGCAAGAAACAAGGAAAACCAGTCTAGGGCATTGACGACATCATTGGAATAAGTTTCGGTGGTGTAAATGACCAGATTCAGAGGGAGCATGATTACCGACATGAGGGTCGAAATACCCGTCATTGTTACACTCAGTGCCAAATCAGCGTTGAACAAAGAGCACCACCCTGTATTTTTATTGAACGATGATTGGAATAGAAATAATGTCACCAATGCGAAAGAGTAGGAATCAAATCGTGGATAAAAATAAGGAACGTTTTCAAGAAAGGAATAGTCAGAACAATGTAAAAGAAAGACATAGGTTGTTCTTCGAAGGAGTTGCTCAAGCATATAACACAGATTATCCAACTCTTGTACCTCTCACACATTGATCAATCATCATCGTTTTACTCACAATTCGAATAGGATCCTCCCGGCGAGGACGTAACCACCAACAAGGTCACTCCGATTGCCGCATCCATGCGCAGCATCTTCACCACGCAAAATCCCACAAAGGGTAGGAAAATAAATTGAAGCGAGAGCCCAATCATCAGGGCTCTCCAATTCCGCATTTGCTTCTTCATCTGGCCAATGTCCACGGTCGCGGACATTCCAAAGACCAGAAAGAAGAGGAGAAAGTGAGCTCCGAGTTCGGTGGCTCGACTCATGGTTGCAGTGTAGTGTTAAAAGAGAAGAGTTCTTCTTCAAAGATAGTAGATATAAAGGTGATCAGTGTTGTTGTTGATTCGATGACAATGGTGCTTCTACAATGCAGAAAGCGTGATATAAAACGAGAGAACTCCCTCCAAAAAGAGTCACCAACGACTCTTTTTTTCAAAAATCCATGACCAAATCCCTTCACGCAAATGCCCGTTCGTAGCTGAGCAGTCGAGTGAAGTTGATAATTTTTCCAAGTGATTCCCATTTGTCGCCATTTTCAGTCGCCCGTGATTCGTGCCAATGAGGGCTCATACGAGCAATGTACCATCACACGCTCGTGGGTATTTTCGTGCTAGTACGTGTGCAACACGCAAAACCAAGCCACTATCATATGATTGTATAATATAATACATAGGAACTAAACTATTCGGAAGTTGCCGCTCTACTACCACAAGTACGTTCTGTTGAAGAATTCGTTTCGTACGGTCGATTAGCCTTCAAACATGGTAGGTCCATCGACAGGTTTAGTAGCAACTCACCTCATCAAACCTCTTTGACATCAAGAGCAAATAGACCAAGTACTATCCATCAACTAGAACCTATACGATACAATGGCTCGCGGAAAGTTCAACAAGCGTGGAGGCGGCAAACGAGTCGACGCCCAATCCGCCGACGAAATCGAACAACGCAACCAGCGATTGGCCGAGTTTGAGGAGACCCGTGCCAAGCGACGTGCCGAAGAAGAGGAGGCCCAAAACGGTGGCGGCGAAGAAGGCCGAGGAGGAAGACGACAGCAAGAAAAAGAGTGACAAGAAAAAAGAGCCCGAGGACAAGGCACCCGTGGTTGTGACTTCGGCAGAAGACCACAAGAAGAACCTTGCCAAGCTCGAGATCGTCCGAAAGAGACGCGAACAGGCCGAGGCCAGGAGAAAGGCGCAGCAAGAAGAAGAGCTCGCCCAGGAAATGGAACAAAAGGCGCGATTGAAGAAAATGCAGGAAGAAGAGGAAGACAGCGATGACGATGGAAAGAAAAAGAAGAAAAAGTCCAAGTCCAAGGACATTCCCAAACTGACAAAGATTGAAATAAAGAAAATGAAGCCGGCACAAATGAAAGAAGGTAAGTACTATACTGTTCGACAGTAGAACAAAAGAAATGCTCAAGGATGCAATGTGCGTTCATTTGAATCGTCGTTTCTCATCCGAAACTGCTACTTGAATTTTTAATCTGTTTCTCAGCATTAAAAGAAAGAGGCCTGGATATCCAAGGCAACAAAAATGCACTCCTTGCTCGTCTTACCGAGTACGAAGCGAGCCGTTAAGCGCTTCCGAAATGCGGTTTCAGAAGAGTTACGGACGTTAGTTATAAAACTTTTCATTCTTTGAACTTTCGAACGGACGCAAACGTTCGAATGGATGGATTCAACGATTCGTATTTTCTTCTACGATGTATTCTCCAACTAATGTCGTGTTTTTCCGCAGTCGAATTGATTTGGCATAGAGTATGGATATTGTATATAATAGTCATAAATGCTTAAAAGGAAGCTCGTATTGCCTATAACCATTAAATTACGTATTATTTATTCGTCGCTCTTTCCTTGACGCTCAACCCACTCGGTGACCATCTTGGCCCCAAAACCCGTAGCACCAGACTTGTCGTCCCAAACTGGACCAGCAATATCGATATGAGCAAAAGGCTTCTTCGAGCTGACAAAGTTTTGCAAGAACAAAGCTGCTGTAATCGATCCACCGTAAGGTAATCCCAAATTTGTCATATCAGCAACCTTGGACTTGAGCTGTTCGTTGTAGGACTTTTCCAATGGCATGCGCTAAAGTCATTCGCAATTTGCAGTTTTGAAATAATATCAAGATTGGAATGTTAGAATCGTGAATAGGGAGAAATGCCAATACCAACAGTGAATTCATCAACCAAATACACTTACCCATGCTTTTTCTTCCGTTACTTTGGAGATGTCCTTGAGTTCATCTGCGAGGTCATCGTCATCGGTCCAAACTCCGCAAACACTCTTTCCTAGGGCGATCATGCAGGCACCGGTCAATGTCGAGAGTTCAATGATGGACTCGCAGTCCAATTCCTTGTCGCAATACACCAAGGCATCCGCAAGAGTCAGACGTCCCTCGGCATCGGTATTGAGGACCTCGATCGTCTTTCCGTTCGATGCGGTGAGAATATCACTGGGAACAACTGCTTTGCCGTTGATCATATTCTCACACGCAGCAACTACGAAATGAGCTTCGACACCGGGTGGCTTGAGCGCTCCAACCGCACGGGCAGCTCCCAAGACAGCGGCAGCACCACCACAATCGAACTTCATGAGTTCCATCATTTGCGTTTTGATGTTGTAACCTCCGGTATCGAAGAGGAGTCCCTTTCCGACGATTCCAACCTTCTTATTGATAGGTCCCCTCTGGAGTGTAAGAGATGTGAATGAATTGTGGTTCCGTCTCACTGCCTCTAGCAACTCCCAAATAGGCACCCATTCCTCTTTCTTCGCACTCTTCTTTTCCGAGAACGGTACACTTCAAAGCTCCTCCGCTCTCCTTCCGCGATTCTCTTGGCAGTATCGGCGAGAGATTCAGAGTTCAAAACGTTGTGAGGTGCGTTAACGATATCCTTCGTCATGGACATTCCGGTAGCGATTTTCTTTCCGGTATCAAGCGCCTCTTGCATGGCATCCGAATCGCCATCCGCAACGACGAAGAGAGCTTTCAGATCTTCGGCAGGGGTGACCACCTTTTTACCAGTTCGGTGTCTGTTGTCTGCGTACAAACCAGTGTAGAAGGCAGAAGCCAAATCTTTCAGGTTTTTAGCATCGCTTGCTACGGATTCCGGGAAGAAGGATCTTGGCGCTCATAACCTTCTTCTCCGCATCGCATTTGGTTGCCAATGCCTTTCCGATGGCACTGCCGATAGACTCGGACGAATCGTCATCTTTGGGCTCAGCACCAAGCCCAACAACGATGTATCTCTTGACTTTTCCGTCTTCATAAGTTCTCAAGGTTAGGCAAGGTTCCGCCAGCTGTAGCTCCGTTCTTGAAGTCTTTGAAATTTTCAATCATGAGGCTCGAGAGAGCTCCACCCAAAGAGTCATCAAGCTCCTTGGTGATTCCGGCCAAGGTTGGTTCGACAACTTCTTCTTCCTTGTCTTCGTCTTCCTCCTCCTCTTCGGAATCATCCTTGGCAGGAGCGTAGACGCCTACAAAAGTCAAGTCGACATCATCGGTGTCAGCAGCGGACAACTCGGCAACGGAGATAGGGCTCCAAGCCATTGTCTTGCAGGCTTCGTCAAACGACCAAGTCTCAAAAGATTGATTCATTTTGCTCATAGCAAGCTCCGAAGACGAGCTGTATCCCCGTCCGTCGCTCAGAGCATGAGCCCGCGGAAGAGCAAACGAAGAAGAAAAGGCCGTCGCGACGAGACTGGAGGGAAGGTTGTTTGCAAGCAGTCTGGTAGATACCAGCGCCATGGCCAACCCGCCACTGCTTCGTGGTGTTGCGTAAAATCTCATTGCGTTTCTCGTGATTGTCCCTCGTTTGAGTGAAAGGATGAATCTCTTTTGTGATATCATGTCCGATTCAAAAAAAGACAAAGAAGATCGGAGGGGTGATTTGGGTGTGATTTTGAACGAGTGACGACAGTGGATATTGATGTGTTGATTGATGTGGTTTTAGATAGAGGGGTGAGGATCGTCCGAATTTCACTCTCGATCACAAATAAGAAGTGTAAGTTCTGTACCCACAGACGGTAGAATGCCTACCTCCTCTTTTTTCATTGGCGTACGTCTGGATTCTTTTGGAACACGTTTCGCGGGCAAAATGAAGAAGTGTCTTCCTACCTTCTCATGAAACGGACCCAAGTCTCATCTCAAGTCCCTTCTTTTTCTAAAATCTCTGTCTAACTTTTGAGATGAGAGGACTACGAAGCCGAAGATGAAAGGGAAGATGATCATAATATTATGTTGTATCGAGAAATTATGTGATATCATTTTTATTTCGAATCTTCCTAATTCTAATTTACTGAGTGAAACGTATGGATTTGAGCAGCCTTCGACTTGAGGCATATTTTACGGACAACTCTTCGTTATCATATTTTGAGATTGTATCCTTCTAGCTATGGGATTTATCGTGAGTGATACTTTCAAAATGTGGCCCATCTCGGAAGTGTTATCTGCGATCTCCCGAGTCTCAATACAGTCATGACAGGCTTCCGTGTATGCTGATATTCCCATGTACCCTGTGTCCTTCATCTTTGTCGTCATCTAAAGAGCGCAAGACGAGTTATCTTAGTTTGCTTGCAAATCAATTATCTCCTCCTCGCCATCGCTACTATTGTCCTCTTTATCGGATGCATCGGACGTATAGTCAACTCGGTCATCCGACTCTGATTGTGACGAGTCTTCCTGTTCATCTTGATCTCTGGATGCTTTCATTTCTTTGATGGATTGTAGAGTATCGGACGAAGACCACCATTTCTCTTCGGATTGATTCAGACTTTTCACAATCAATTGCAGCGATTCGATGGTTTGTGCTATTTGAAGATTTGGTTTCCGAAAAGATCCCCCGCCTCCGACGATCGAAAGAGGCATTCCACATCCTTCCGCTAAATCAAGAATAAAAAACACGGGGTTGGCTACAAATCTGATTCAAAGTTCATTTTCCAAAAACCATTCTCATGCGAACAGTATACATCCAGGAAATATTTTCATCTTCTCGTCTCTTCTTACCTGGACAAGTGCAATTGTTCGAAGAATATTTATCGATGCAACTCATACAAAACGTGTGTCCACAAGCCGATAAGGTCGCGGGCCGATCAAATATCTTGCTACAAAGAGGGCACGTGAGATGGCTCGCAAATTCAGAAATGGATCGTTTCATTTGCTTTGTCGCTTTGGTATTTTCTATCAGCATTCCTGCGTCCCGAAGAACAGGGTCCATGGAGATTGTCGAATCCATCGTGATGGTCACAGCTTTTGGAATTCCTTTTTGATTTCTTGACGTATAAGCGATTTCAAACAGCCTTGTTTCGATCGAGACAGCTAGCTACTTGAGGCACTCAACTCGATAATTGTTGATTGATTGATGTTGGTGATTCATCACGATCGAAGTCAAAAACGCTGTCGTGATAGCTCCTTCCGCTGCATTCCTTGTTCGAACGAGAATTGCAGTAGCGCTCACTACGGCAAATGCACATTTGAAAATTCGCGCCAAAAAGTAGAAAACAATTTCATCCCGAACCTTTGTTGGTGGTACATCCAATCGTGCACCACGTAGTTGGAACAATTTACTGAGTGTGAATTCCATCCACGTTACAAAATTTTCAGCTGTTCCAAAAAAAGTGTTTCGAGAAAACTTCATTCCACCTGCCACAATCAGAGGAGAATGATTTTTCAATCGATCGAAGTGCTATAGATATATTTTAAAAAGTTATCGTTTAGGATTTAGAACTAATGCTATTGTCGTCAACTATTAGGAACACTATAGCAGGCGTCAACGAATGCTCGATTCCCGAAGGCAGGCGCTGTTGGCGGGAGGAATCGCCCTCTCGTCGTCGCTCCCTGCTTCGGGAGCGCCACGTTGTTTCTGGCATTCTTACCTTTCTTGATGACTTGCTAGCGCACTATAATGACTACGAAGCGACGCTTCTTTTAAATGTTCTGACGAATGCTATTGAATAATGACCACGACCACGATTACTAGATCGGAGAAGGCGCATTGCTGCTGCCACACTCATTCACACATTCAAAGAAGCTACTCCGCATTCGTCCGGCCTGTCAACACATGATGGCCTGACGAATATGACTTCGGAGACGAGTTCTCTTTTTCTAAATGTGATGACGACTGTGATTGAATGATGACCACGATTAGATGGTCGACGAAGCATTGCTCGTGCCACATTCATTCATCGGAGGACGAGCTACTGCGCTCTTCTCGTCAGGCCTATCAACACATGATGACCTTCCGAGAATATATATCGAGCGAAGCTTAGAACGATTGCGAATTCTTCTTTACGACCAAACATAGAAGCCGTCGTGATGTGGTGGGATTCCGATCTGATGTTCCGCTAACAAGTTGCTTTTTTGAAAGATTTAAATTTTGGCCGTTTCCTCATATTTTTGGCAAGTTTGGCGTATAATCTCATGTGCGACTGAATCGTGAATTAGAGAATTATTAGAGAATTACGTTTTCAAACTCAACGTTTCGTCAAAATCGTCATTCCTATCGGCTTCACGAGTCGAAACACATGAACAAAATTTCATTCGAACAATCTCGAATCGGAGTGGGTCATAGACGGCTTGCGCGTCATGCTTGTTTTGAGGCGTTATTACTGATAGTAAGAAAAGTTGGCATCTGCTTTTGGATTGATCCCATTCGGTAATTAACCTTATAAGTCTTGTCTTAAGAGCCACTATCTTGTATTGCCGCTTGGCACATACAGACTCCGTTACTTTTTTATGGCGACCAAAACAAAAACATCGGTGCCAAAACGCGCGGTTTCACCCGGAAGTCATACTCCGATCTCCTATTTAGGTTTTGCCGTTGTTAATCCGTGCCGGCGTGAATTCTTACACGACCCTGCTACTCCTAGTCCGCTACGCGAGCTCGACAATTTTGTGGTTCTTCCCTCGACATAACCAACTTCCGCTGCGCACGAAGGACGAAACTTTATCGGTGCTGGAAGTACCGCCCGACACGCAGATATTTGGAACAACTCACTCCTCACACAATCCAGTGAAACCATCTTTTTTGAATACTATTGGTTTTTCACACAACAGAATCATATATTTGAAACATCAAAATACAATATCGATATTCCATATTCAGCAATTCCATCTTTATATTACACAAACAATTAGATAATCGATCATGTCTCCTCTATCAACTAAATTCGCTCTTCTGGCACTGGCCTTCTTCGTGCAAGGTGCAGTTGCCCAATACCCTGAAGGAAAGACCTTCAAGCCCGGATACTGCAATATCTGCCGTGATGTACCGGGTGGAGTTTCATGGAGAAACCTCGCCAACCCTGGCCAATCGTTCGATATGAACGGTGAGTCATGGTCTTGCGGATACTTGCAAGAAACCGTGCAGGATGTGAACCCCTACAACGGAGCTCCTGGTGAGGCCCGTATGTGCGCTATTGCCCAGACCTTTGCCGAAGAGCACTGCGCCTGTGATGGTCCTGACATCCCATCTATGGACGATGATGTCAAAGACTTGAACCCTGCCTGTGATCTTTGTGAGGGTCAACCAATGAAGTTTGTCCCATCTGTCAACTCGGGTATCACCGCCCAGACTGGTGTGGCCGGAAACATGAACTGCCAAGGGCTTTACAACGCTATGGCTCAAGGTGTCTTAACGAGCAACCTTTGCCCGATTGTCAAAAAGAACGCTGGACCTACTTGCTGCTCTTTGGAACCAATTACTGTTTTCAATCCTGGAACTGCTCCTAAGCTCCCTGCTCCCGCTCCTGTACCGGCTCCGCAAGTTGAACCAAAATGTGTGAGTGCCGCCGAGGTCTGCCAAACGAACAACGACTGCTGTCCTGGCCTTGTATGTAAGGTCAAGGTCTGGAACGGGCCCAAGTACTGCTCTTCCTCAAATACCCGCCCAAGGCAAAGTATTGCCGGAAACGGTATTGGAGGAGCCGCAGCACGGTCGCGAGCAGGAAACTAAACACAACGTTTCGCGAAATGCAAACTGGCTATCTTTCATCACAACGCCCAAAAAACTGTTTGTTTCATCCCCGGCAAATCGAGGAAGAAACGTTTTGCCTTGTTTCACTAGAAGTCTAAGTGGACTACACTACAATACTGTACAATATAATTTATTTCATAAAAGTTTGAAAATAATAGGATCAATCCATTACACGCTACAATACTTGCTTCTCTTTTACTATCGCGCCCCCTTCTCATCATTGCCGATACCATTGAAGAGATATCGAAGAAGATAAAGAGCATTCCTCTCGCCAAGAGCGGCGATCCATAAGGATCATTTCAGGAGCCAAAAGCTCGCCTATCGATATTGATTCGGAATCCGAGACCAGCGACTCCGAAAGGTCAAGAAACCAGTAGGTCACATAGATTCGAATTTCAATTGCATCGGTAGAAGAGGTTTCGGAAGTGCGTGAAAAACAACGAACACCGCGTCGTTACAAATCTGTACTTCCGTTGGAGTATCAGGTAGATTATTGTTTCTAGCCAGTAACGAATGGTTTTTCGAACCTTGGTCGGAGTCGTCAAAGCGACGTAAATTTGACACTCCAACCAATATTTGAAAAATTCCATCGAAATGATGACTTTTCCTCGCATTTATTAGGTGGCGCACCGATCCATGAAAAGCGCGGGTTATGGGATTGCACGCGTCAGAACTTTCCATTTCAACGGCTTTTCCACTATCCAAAAGCTAAAAAACTACGGGAGCCAACCAAAATTTAGCCGATTCGAGCGTGGTACATTCATTATCACAGTCATTAATTCTTACTAAGTGTATATCGCGCACTGGAGAAACACGTGGGACATTCGGTAGATTCAATCGTTACTCAAGCGCCTGCCTCCCCATTTTCTTAGGTGCATATTAGTCACGTGCGAACGAAAATCCAACTTTGGACGAACTCACGAAATACGTGGGACATGCTTCCTCTGACAAACGATTTTTTTCCCCCTATGAGATTTTTTTACCCCGCCGAGATTCACATTTCCGAAGCTGTTAGCGGGAAAATTGGACGCACCAAGTTGATTGTCGATTCAGCACTATTGTAGTACTATTCGATTCATGACTTGATCGGATTGAGTCACTGATTTCCAAAATATCTTCTTCTGATTTTGGGATCAGGTTTTGACATCTGTTCCGATTTGTACCTCCGATTTGGGGTATTTTTTTCTCGAATCAAGAGTTGTGCCTACTTCTCATTTCATCATCATCTATCTCAACCTGACGGAAACAAGAATCTTACCATGAAGCTTCGTTTGGCTTTCCTCATAGCAATCACCTACCATCGCATTGTCGGATGCATTCGCAGTCACTTGCGAACCCTCATTGGAAAAAGCATTATCTACGGCCAAGAGAGGGCAATCGAGACTACCGCCACACCAGAGAAAATCATCCTTGAGCGCTGACAGTGATGCTCCGGAGAGTAGTGAAGAATTTCGACGGAATGTTTTGGCTTTGAGAGGAGGAGATGCGTCGCCATTGATTTCCAAAAAGCTTTTCCGTGAAATGATCGCCGAGCTCTTTGGGACTTTTCTTATCGTGTTCATTGGAACTGGGTCTGTTGCCAGCGCAATCTTTACGGATTCTCTCGTCGGACTCTTCCAAATTCGCCTTCTGTATGGATCATTCGCAGTGACGATTCGCAATTTGCACAACGGCCTAGTATTTCGGGAGCTCATCTCAATCCCGCGATTTCGATTGCCTTCGCGATGATTCAGACCATCCAAGTCGTTTGGCTGGGCCAAGGCTAAGCATTAGATTTTTGTGGGGTTTGATCCTTTGTTGATACAAGAAATGCTATTGTTATGAAAATTCAAAAATTCCTAACCATCAGCTTCCATCATGATTTCCCTCGCAGGTTCTTCCATATAGTGTGGCGCAAACTTTGGGTGCGATCTTGGGCGGCTGGTTGAATCTTACTTTATACGCCAGTTCTATTGCTGCATTCCGAAGGCAAAAATGGTATCATCCCGTGCCGGTGCGTCCGGTATCGCGTCGGCAAAATGTTTTGGAGAATACTTTGCGTAAGTTTATGATTCTTGTCGATTTCCGTACAAAAAGTCAATCAGGAGTGTTTCTCATTGTAGTTTTTCTCCGTGTTTGCAATTCGATCTTCAGTTCCCCGGTGACGACAATGGTAGCTTTTCTGGCAGAAGCCGTTGGCACTGGAATCCTCGCCTTTGTCATTTTTGCGTTGACTAATCCAAAGAATGACGGAGTGAAAGATGGATTCATCCCTCCACTGATCGGTTTGACGGTTGGTGGGCTTATTGCCGTTATTGCCCCTTTGACTCAAGCGGGTTTCAATCCAGCACGAGATTTTGGTCCTAGAATAGTAGCATGGCTTGCTGGTTGGAAGACTGTAGCATTTACGAAGGCCTGGCTATACATTGTGGCTCCTATCGTTGGTGCTGCAGTTGGGGCAGCATTGGCCGACCGAGTTTTGTACGCTGACGAAGAATAAATGTCATTGTGTCGTTTGCTGTGCCAATAATGAGATAATGCGACAAACGACTAGGAAAACTTATAGCGAATATAAACTAAAGTACTTAAATATTGATTAAATTCGAATAAAGGATCAGTGAAATTGAATGTATGTACAAACTTCGAATGAAGAATTTCGAACATTATGGACAAAAAAGAAAACTTTGTCTGATTGCTATTTTGACTCATTCAGAACATCAGGCCGAGGCAGTTTCTAGCACGAGCCAGTAACCTATCCACTTTTTGAGTTTCTCGACATCACCCAGACGATAAAGGCCATTTTCGACTGCTTGATCAATAAACTCCTGCGACGCTTCCAATGGTGTCAAACACCATTTCTTGCATAGCCAAGCGCATGCCACCCTTCCACATCTGCCTTTCCCACCACTGCAGTGAGCGACGACCTTCTCTCCGCTCGCATCAAGTTCTTGAAGCAATGACATGATTTTGTCGTACGAATCAGTTAGAACTGAAAGGAATGTGGTGAACGATCAACCCGGCTTGGCTATAGATTTCCTTCAAGTCGGCCTCGTAGACATCAAGTTCGTTGTCGTCCAAAATGATCAAGACATGAGTGATCCCCTTGTCCTTCATGTGCTGAATCCAATCGTCGACAATGTTCAAGCGGAAATCTTCAATAAAGTGACCAGGGCGCTTCGGCAGTGTGCAAGGTTTTTTCCCTGAAGGAGATGCGTCCGAAATTGTGGGGGGCGCAGGGATCCCGAACGGTCGTCACGGGCTGGTTTTCTGTAACGATTGTTGATTTGCAGCAGTTACTCATGGTCGAAAGAGGAAGGAATAAGTGTTGTGGATTAAAATCAGAATTGTATCTACGGGTTGCCAACGGTAATGCAAGTTGAGATAAGCTTGTCACTGTATCATCATTGATGGCAAATATCCTTCGGAAGAAAAAAAGAAAATCAAAAAAAGTTCGCATGTCAAGAAGAGAACAGATTTTCCCCATCAAATTACGCACGATTGTTACCACTTGCGCAGTTTTCCATCACTCTTATGTTCTCCCAAAGAATATCTTTCATATCAACTGCGCGACCTTCGAATATGTTGAATTTTGAAGAAAATCGATTGGCTCGCTCGTTGATGTCAATGATTATTTTGTTTAAAGGTTGAGAACGTGAGTGGGAAGGTGAGCAGAAAGAAGTTCTCATGCATCACCGGAACGTTGTTCTTGAATTTTTAGTTTACGGCATGAGCACGACGACTGACCTGCTATCAGGCCTCATCAAGACTACTCTAACTAAACTACCATAACCGTCTCCAGACGTGCCACTTTTTTGTTCTTTATTTTTCATTCAACAGAACGCGTTCGATAGCACGACGTGACGACAAGTACAATATCCATAGCAGATAGGTGCATTCCATTGATGATGTATATTTTGAAGTAACTACCGGCTTCTAGCTTTTGAATTTGATTCGGAGAGCTGCAGCAGCAGAAACACCAATAAGTTCGTCTTTATGCGAGAAACTACGTTATTATCATTTCATTTTTTCGCATGTTCCTATATTTCTACTTTTTTGCGACTGTGGTCATCTGTTGTACCCTGCATCTCCCAAAGTGGATCAAAATATCCTTCGATTCCTATTCGAAAATCAAGCGATACTCTGGTATTTTTGGAAGCGTTGGGATTCACGTAGTGCTTTCGCGAAGATCCATGCCACGAAATCGCTTCTCCCACATTTGCTTTGATAGGATGATAGTCACCCTCCCCAAATGCTGTTTCGCTCCAAAGATCGACTCCCGTTAAAGTTCTATCTGTTAGTGGTATCCACATATTCAATTCCCCGTTTTGATGCCCGTATTCGACATCATTGTGAGGTCTTACCTTGGCCCAGCCTATTTTCAGATCGAATCGAAATGGACAATGAGAAAGGATGTGAAAACCCTGCAAGGATTGAATCCCGAAATATAAAATGAATCAAATGAAATAGTATAAACTTACCTGGACCGGGTTGCAAACGAAGCGTCGGGGGTCTTTGATAATAGAATGCGCATGGAGCAGAATCGCTTTCCAGAGCACCACATGCCACCAGTCGAGCCTTCACGTATGGAAGAGCCACTTCCGCAACGAACTTATCAAAGACTGTAATAAATTCTTGATTCGTTGCCACTTGGTTGGATAAGTATTTTTGCGCCTCCTCACAACATCCTCCATTGACTGTTCGCCAAACCGAAGATACCGGCACACGAAAATCTTCCAGTCGGAACTTTGGTTCCTCCAATTCGGAAGCATTTTCGTCTATTTCAGGCTTCTCGAAAGACCCAACAATTTCCGGATCACAACCTCGAAGCATATTGATCACTGCACCATTAATGTCGTATAATTCTTGATCGTATGAAAATACTTTTTCTTCTTGTAACTCTTCAGGAATCCACGTCGTCCCGGTTTCCTTCCCATTCCTATCCACTGGTTTCGGGTCATGCTTTCTGTGTTTGACTTTAAATTTGACCCTGTGAGCCGAGGCACGCAAGGTAGGAATGCCCGATTTGTAAATCAAGTGGCTTGCATCTCCACCGTATTCCCGGCACGTCGCAATCTTCTTCTTCTCGTTCGGCACAAACTTCTTGCCATTTTTCTTCGAAGTAGTTTTGTCCTCTTTTGAAGGAACTGTTTCCGTTTGCGCCGTCATTACCTCGCGAGATTTTTGATTCACACTGAATCAGCAATGATGGTAGGATTAGGTTGGTGGGGGTATGCTATCGGTCTCAGACAAGTCTCGGTCGAAACAATGTTGTGTTGTGTTTGCCGATTTTTATCATTCTCGATTCTTGTATTCTTTTGGTGTGATGCTTTTTTCGAAAGAAGAAAAATTATGGATGGAGGTATGTTTGGAATGCGCGCGCATTTCGCGCGGGACTTTGGAGATGAATCATTTTCTCGGAGCAAGGACAGACGCGTATTTCATCGTACCGCTTTACTATCCTACCGCTTTACTACATTTGAAATCGGTAAAAACACGTTATCCCTCACCGTGAAAACCAAACGGGAGCACTTGGCTCTGGATTACCGATCGATCCCCTCCAATTCGTTTCGTTTATCTTGGTCTTCGGTATACAACCTTTTACATTAATCTAGCTGTAAGTAACCATGGGGTTTTCAAGAGATTCGAATTAGCAGCCACAGTACATCCAAATCAGAATAGCATTCACGATGGGAACTAGCTGTGATCGATGGCGTATGGGAAACGATGAAGGTGTCCGTTAGTTGCAACTCTGACGGACCCGACATCGACGATGCATGACGACAAAAATAACTCAACACTGTATGCCGAACATATTTCTCACCAATCTCCATTTTGTTTTGAAAATTACAGGGATCAGAAGTTTGACAAAATGCCAAAGCAAATTACAGACATCCGTGATTTCCTTCAAAAGGCTCGCCGAAGCGACGCCAAGTTGGTCAAGATCAGAAAGAGAGATTCTCAGACCAAGTTCAAGATCCGATGCTCAAGATATTTGTACACATTGGTTGTCACTGATGCCGAGAAAGCCGACAAATTGACGCAATCTCTGCCTCCTGGTTTGCAGCGAAAGAACATCTAAGCATGCCGAAACCGTACGGTCACTTGCAAAATGTTTGTGATTTCGGGGCTAGCAGAGGTGTTGTTTATTAAATAAAGGAATTTGCAAAATACTCTTTGAACTATTCTGATACATCAATTTATTGATTGTTCGGGTGCCATGCTATGGCGATAAAAAGAGTACAACGCAACACACCTTCGCAGGATACCCATCGTTCACCGGACACCATTGATATCACAACAAAAGTGCTCTCAAAGTCAGGTTATGGACGGGACAGGTCTTCCAGCGAAGCAATTGCTTGTATTCGTATTTATCAAAGCTCGATCGTAGTAATTGTCGTTCGGCAATTCATGTAGAAATCATTTTTCCTTGTAGAGTCCTGGACGTCAGATCGGACGAGACGAAATGCCTGTGCAGATTGCCATTGCCACAGTGTTTCAATGTTTTCATACACGACAATCATTCGAATTCTTGTTGGAGTTGCTTGAGACTACATGTGGTTTCGCTACGTTTCGAACGGAATGAAGCATATGAGTTTCTGCTATGCAACATGACATCCAAAAAGCATGACTCGAAGAAAATGTGACTTGTCACGTTTAACCCATGATGGGTACAACACTGCATCGTTGTTATTGATTTATTGTACTACTACATTATTCAACGACGCCGCAGTGCTGCAACACACGTCGACGAAACTGCGTTAGGCGGCTTTGGCTCGGAGTCGCTTTCCGTGGAATTGGACGTGGTCTTCGATGAACGCCGCGATGAAGTGATACGAATGATCAAAGCCCTCCCGCATGTTGATTGTAGCAGTTTGTCCCACCTCCTTTGCCTTTTCGACAAGCGCATTCGTGCTGAGCTGCTCTTCCAAAAAGTTGTCTGCGGTTCCCTGGTCCACCAAAATATCGTCAAAGGCCGTCGTCTGTTGGAGCAAGCACGTTGCGTCGTGGGCCTTTCCGGCGTCAACACTGCCCAAATAAGCCTCAAAGGCCTTTTTGCCCCACGGCACCATCGTTGGGTTGCAGATTGGGGCAAACGCAGAGACGGATGCCCACTCGGTTGGTTCTCGGAGTGCAATAGTAAGGGCACCGTGTCCACCCATCGAGCTAGCGAAGAAAAGAAAGAAAATCCAAAACGTGTGTGTGAGAAACTGTTACCAATCCTAGCATGTTCGTATAATAATCAAGTTGCACTTACTGCCCGGTGATGGATTTCAATCCACCACTCCCGAGTTTGTTGAATTCGGTCTCCAACAATTGGGGAAGTTCTTTGGTCACGTAGGAATACATTTTATAGTGTTTCTTGTAGGGCTCTTCGGTCGCATCGACGTAAAAGCCGGCACCGATTCCCATGTCATACGAATCAACAGTTCGGGACGTCGTCGCCCCGGGGAGATGTGTCGGGCATGACAATGGCAATCTGTTCTTGGTTGGCTCTGTCAAAGGCACGGCTTCCCGCCTTGTTGGCAAAGTTTGTGTCGTCGCAGGTCAAGCCGACTCAGCCAAAAGAGAACCGGTGTGGGCTGTGAACTGGTTGGCGAATAACTAGTGGGAAGGAAACAAGCCAAAGATCATGTCCGTTCCGGTAGACACGGAAGCGTGCTTGCACGCGGTGGTAGTAACCGCCGTCGGCAGAGCCAACAGCGAGTCTTGGAGAGTATTTCGATGGGCATGGAAGAAACGCTGTGGAAGAATGATCTGGATCTTATTGTCGTGTGTTTGTACAAGGTAGTCCTGAGCATATAGAAGACGCTATCGAAGGACTCGAGGTTGCGGTAGGTTGAGTAGTCCTGTCGATCTCAACAAGAAAGTGATGTGAACACAAAGATTTGGCAAAAAATCACAAAACTTGCGTTGCGATCCAAAACGATCTCGAAGCTGATTTAACCCTAATCCTAACTTTTCCGCGCAATTTCGAATTTCACCAAAAATCAAAAATGGAAAACCTTTCATTTACTGTTGGTAAATGATTCATAAAGTAGTAACAGTAACAACTAAATGGATAGCAAAATGCAATTCTATTTTAAAGAAGCTCGAATTAATCGACTACACGAACCGGCATTGAATCGATTCTCCCGATAACTTCGCGTCTAGAATCGTCTTTTCGATCATGGGCTGCAAATCTTTGGGAGGGAATCCCGCCCGCAATTCGAGCTTTCTACCCCTTCCGTCCGTCGATTCGCTTTCCACATAGGCATATACCATACCGACCGGATCGCTCTTGAGAAACCTCCGCACCGATCGGGATCCGTTGGGCATGCGAAATTGGATGCGGCAGGCATCGGACGAAGCAGCGGGTTCTTCCGTCAGCGTGACTTGTGGCGTCGTTGTCGTCGTTGTTTGTTGCTAGACTCGCATGCATGGCCATTTGCAGCATTTCGTCTTCGGTCATAGCCCTCAATGACATTACTGCTAGAGGTGGTTGATCTCCCGTCCTAGTCGCATCCCGGAAGCCTACGTTTCTCCATACGTCAGTCGCGGCAGTTGCGGCATTCTTTCCTTTTCCACTGACCAAATCCTTTTCTTTCCACCAATACTGGGGCAAACCCTGCGTCAATTGAGCTTCAGGTCGTGCACGGAGGAGGCAGGCCGTAATTGACACAAAAGACGGTGTATCCATTGCTCTGAAAGCCCGCAATCTCCGTGGCCAATTTGAAATGCGATATTGTTGAGGGACGTTCTTCCATGGAATTGAGATTCCAAAACCTGCCATTGATTTTACGAATGGCAAACCAGTGTGCGGATTTATTGCAAATAAAGCCCTCCATTTCGGTCACGTCCCCAAGTCCGCTCACGCGCTGCGCCAAGACATTGGGCAGATCCAAGTCGTAATTGGCTTTCAGAGCGGCCCGCAAGACTTCAAGTCAAACAAAATGAAATACACCAGCAGGGTTAGAACAAAAATACTCTTCATTCGAACTCTTATATTGATTCCAATAGCGTCTTTTGATTACCAGAACAGAACGAGGTGTTTGACTTACCTTCAATCGAAAAATTTCCTTGTGGGTCGACATTGCCGGAGCCTTCTGCCACTCGATTCAAGTAGTCTTTGGAGCTGAGCAACACGAAGAGCAAACACAAAAAGGTGCGTGAGATTTCTGCATTTGATGGCTTTAAGCTAACAGTATTCGAACTCTTGTCACTACTTACTGTACTCCACCTTCGTTGTTTTGAGCCATGAAATTGAGTTCAATTTGATCCAATTGGTGGGCAATTTGAGCCAACTGACCCGGGTTGAAAACATTTCCCTGAACGAGATTGTTCAGGGCATGCTGTCCGCACAGAGCAGCCTGTTGTCGCTCGTGGTAAATCCAATATTCGGTTTCGTCGTCGTTCATCTTGTCTTGCTAATATTGATGCTGTAGTCGATAATAATGAGAAGAACTGTTTCATCACCTCATCGTTCTCATTTCCAAAATTGGAGGCCGCTTCTCGTTACGTAGAAACGTACTGGTATTTAGTACGTACCGAATTTTGAATTTTTGGAGAGAAAGAAGGTTTTCGAAGGACGTTCGAAAAAAATTTCAAAAAACGGAACCGACCAACCGATAGAAAACGAGAGTCCCGAATACTCGTGAATCGAAAGAAAAACTGATTGATTCAATTCGCAGGATCAGAAAAAAATTTAAAACTAGCTATCGTATTACTATTCAATGAGTTTATGAACCTTTTGAACTATAATTTCAATTGTCTAGAAGTATTACGCTACTTCAGAGTTCGAAGAATATAGATGGTTAAATTGGTCGAAACCAGGAGGTGGCTGAGGAGCAATAGAAGAATTCAACAGCAAAAGAAGAGGGGTAAGAAATACTTGTTGTTTTTGTTGTTGGGAACAACTAAAGTTATTTTTGCGCAAGGACACGACTGCATTCCAAAAATAGTTGGATCTATACTTACGACTCCATCTGTGCACCATTTCGTCGGCGTGATTTCCTTGGTCATCATGTCCAATCCGACGATTTCCTTGTATTGTGACAGGGGTCGTTCGGTTCCCATGGAATATTGTTCCACGGCCGTCAAGAGACTCTTGGCAGCGATCATGTCCTTTGCGGATTCGGGATATCCGAGCTGGTACTTGACACGTGCAATGACCATGGCCTGCAGTGGGTTGTGAATGTTCGGTGCAAAGTCACGCCCCACCGTTTCCCAGAACTTGGGCGAGTGTCGCCGGACGTACATGTGACCAAGGACGGATTGCGAAGGCGAAAAAATGTCGTATCCGGACGTCCAGAGCCGCGCCGACATGATGATCTCTTCCCCCATGAAAATCCATGGCAAAAACGGGTCAAAGGGAACTGCAATTGCGAAAAAGAAGTTCATTAGAAATGCATGCGACACAAAACTCTTCTGACAACCAACTTTATCCAACGCACGAGATACATACCTTCCCTCAAAAACTCCGAATGTGCCACAAAGTATCCCGCCGCTACAAATGGTGCAAACCTTGGTGTTTCATTGTATTCGTTATCGTAAACCTGGAACACAAAACACAAAAAAAAGTTAGACAGTGTCGAAAGTTGCTGTTTCAAACCCGCTGTACCAATTCAAAACAACGTAACTACTCACTCCCGATTCTTCCAATCGTATAATCTGGCATTCAATCTCATCCGTCGCAAAGACGGGACCGCAAATTCTGGGTGAGGGCTCCCGTACCAAATCTTCTAAATCTTGCGTGTGCGGCGGCGGATAGTGGCTAATGATGGGCTTGTCGGAGGGTGCCTTTTGCAGCATGTCCACCGACGTGGCATCCCAATCCTGGGCAAAGGTCATGTGCGCATCGATCTGCATGTACCACTTGCTCCCCAAACCACAGCTTGCTGGCAAAATACCGGGCGGCATACGGGCCCAGCGACTCGGATTCTTCCACGTTCAAGACGCGGACCTGGTCGTTGGCACAATATTTCTTTCCCTGCGGGGAATCGCAAAACTCCTGGTAGCAGTCCCTGTCGGGTCCAACGGGTTCCACGTTGCCTCCGTCCAGTACCCCGCTCATGCAGTTTTCGTGGCAGTTTTGTTGGACGAGTCCCACAAAGAGTCGTTCGGGGTTGGCCGCCTTTTCGTAGGCCCATTTCACCGTGTTGATGCAGTTCTCATCTCTATAAGAGGCAATGCTCAAAAAGATGCTTCCATCGTCACGCCGGGGTGGCATTCGTGTCAGATATTCCCGATCCCAGACATATAGAGTTTTGACGGCATAATCGTGATAGGCCTGCCAGATGACGGGGTAGGTCGCCTTTCGGACCTTCCACAGAGTTTTATGGAGGCCCTTGATCCATTCGTCCAAGAATCCAACAATCTCGTTCATGGTCATGGGGGGCTTGTCGCTCTTTGTTTTGGCTAAATAATTGGATGCGTGCAGAATTTCCTGGACGGTTTCTTTTCCTTTCTTGACATCCGTCAGTTTCTCTCCGATTACCGAGTTGGTCGAGCGCAAAATCTTGAGGCGTCCCGGGAGGTTTTCGGAGCTTTTGGACAAACTTCCCAATGCCTTGGCCAGCTGGTTTCGTTTGAATGACCGTAAGCCTTCCTCGACGCTGTGGAGCCTCTCGCGGTAAATATGGGCGTGGAGTTTGTCGCTGTCCCCCAAGGTTGGGTGATCCCCCGGTTCGGGAACTGTGATGAGATACACCAAAAGGGTCATGATTCCAAAGAGGACCAACAGAATTAGGGGAATCTGAATGGACTCCATTCCGGGCAGGCCAGTTCTTCGGAGAACCCCGCTTAGATCCCATTGTATATATTGTTGTTGAGTGCTTTTACGAGCTACTCTGTTGTTGTTGTTAGCTGTAGAAGTGGGTTATGGCGACTTCTTTTGCAACAGCTTGAGTTGATCGAATGCAAAAGACAGAAAAATGATTCCTGTCGTTCGAGACGAAATAATGAAAGTTTGCGAAACGAGGGTTTTCGTTGGAGACTCCCCAGAATAAGTACCAAAAATTGGTTCAGTACATAAGTCTACGTATCTACGTACCTTCGCGTAGAATTTAATCTTTGGGGTCGATTGGAGGGATCGGTGTTTGTTTTGAAAAAATCAATCCCATTGTTCGGGTTTTTGTCTGAAGCTACGACAAATGACTGCGTCAAAAACCGGCTTTTTCCAACCTAACGGATTGATGATTTTTTCTCATTGTTCGACGTTCCGAATTATTTCTCATCCTTCTCGACTACTCTATTGATTGTGATTCATTTTTGAGCCAGGCAAACAAACAAAAGAAATATCATTAAAGTGATTTAGTGCTAGAAGCATAAGGCGTTTGTTGGGGATGGCTTCCGACGGGATTGGGATTTTCGACGATGACGACGACGATGAGATGCTGGATATGTTTTCCTTTGGGGTGGAGGGAGCTGCCCCCGTCGATTCGACCGATGCACCAACTTCCACTAATATCGAATACAAGCCACCATCTGGTGATTCGTTCAATGAGAGAGTAAAGAGTTCGTCTACGGCTGGTGACAAAACCGATGACGACGAGAATAGTGATGCATCCAACGATTCGTTCTTGGATCTGCTAGAGAGTGCCCACCACAACGACCTTTTAGTCCTGGGTACTATGGATATCAACGATGATAAACCAGCCAAGAAAGAAGACGCGAAAACAGAGGATTCGGATATGCAGGACTTTCTCGATTGGTTGGACGACGACGATAAGAAGGGTAGCGAACTCTATCAGCGCCAGGAGGAGGAACTCTCCTTTTTGGAGCCCCCACGGCCGCCTCCGCTCAAAGACTCACTATTGAAAGCTTCCGATTCAATCGAAGAGCCTGTTGTAAAAGAAACATTCAAAACCTTGGAAGAGGCGGTCATGTCGCCCGAATCTCAAAAGTCGGACATTCGAAAACTCTTGGAACAAGAAAAGTTTTTCGTGACGGCAGACATACGGCCTCACCTCTGGTCCAAAATAATCTGCGACAAGACACTGGAAGAAACGCTGCAGTCGAGTCTTGCCGATTCCATCCAAAAGTGGGAAGTGGAGTATCACAAAAATGGCAAGGCAGCACCCGAATCGAAGGATGAAAAGTCAAAGCAACTCTTGTGGCTGGAAACACACTCCGACAAATTAGCAGAGCGCATTGTCACGGTGGTTGACCACGGAGATGTTAAATTCTACTCGCAGGCACTCCAGGCGATTCTGAAAAACCACTTTAACACCGGAAGTAATCCCGAAGAAGATGATGAGTCATGGAAGGATCCCGCTGATACCTCCCGTCTTGTGTGCGATACTCTCGTCGGGAGCTCCCCCACCGGCAGCGTGTGTTATGCTGAGCCAAATCATCCCAAAATTCATGCCCGTATTGGCACTCGAGAGCAAGGAACGCCAAGAAACCGCGAATGATTCTGCATAGGACAGTTTTATCTTTTGGCCTGCTATCACTTGCCACTATTGGTTCTTCATCTCGATAAATATATTTTGAAGTGGCACAAATGCTGTCCGAATGGAAAAATCCCACAATCCTGGCTCATTAGTCACCTGGCGGGAGAAACGGACGGTGCCTTTATGGACGCAAAATGCCTACTGCATCTCTGGGATTATGTGTTGACCACCGAAAACAATTCTCTCCGATTTTTTCTGTTGATTGCGATTCTCGATCGTCACGCGGAACGTCTGCTTCTCTTGACGGGCGAGGACCTCCAGAAAGAATTCGATCGCGTCTTGAGCTTTGCGGCGGGAGACGACGCTAGCAAAAACGATCCGATGGAGTATGTTCGAGAATGGACCAACCGGGCTACCTTGTTGAGGGACGAAACGCCAGCAGCGGTAACCCAAAAATTAAAGGTATTGGAAGACGAGGCCGTCACCAACTCCTTGATAGCGAAACAAGAAGCCAAGGTCGAAAAATTGCGCCTCCAGCAAGAAGCGGAAGAAAAGGCCATGGAAAAAGCCCGGGAGGCAGAGAAAGAGCGAAAGGGTGACGAAGCCAGGGTGCGCCTGAATCGGGCTCGTTTGGTGGCCTTTTATCGGCAGTTCAATCCGGGAAAGGAAAACAATATCGACAAAATCATGGTTTCCTACGAGGGACGCTTCGAGGTTCTGGATGCCAAGCTCCGATTGAAATACGGGGTAGGTTTCAATCCCGCCCTGAAACCAAAGCCTATCCCAATTGCTCTGAACAATAACAACAAAAAGTTGTTTTCGACCATGAATTCGGGTTTTGGCAATTTCAAAGCGAAAAATAACAACAATAACAACAAAAAACAGCAGAACTTACAACCCGAGAAAAAAGAAAACCCGGTTGTCGAGGTTCCTGCCAGTGAGGTCCTGCCCATCGTTTGTTGGAGCAAGGACGCAAACAAAATAAAACTAAAGAAGGATACAAAATCAGCCAAGAGCGGGAAAATTCCATTGAAATTTTACATTGTCGACTGCCGACAAGAAAGTACAACGAAAGAACACGGGAGGTTACCAACGTCGTTGACCTTTAATCCAGAGAATACAAAGAAACCAAAAGAACAAGAAATATTCGAATCTCTTCGGGGCTCCGCTCATATTTGCATCATGAGCGAGGGATACTCCGCACTTCCTCAACTGTACGGAGACAAAATGAAGCACCAAATGACGAGCGGACTCGTGGAAGCGATACGAGAAGAAGACGAACGAAGGAGAGCGTGTGCTAATTTCTTTCTCTCGAAAGGATTTCCCTTTGTCAGTGTCCTCGACGGTGGTTTTGCATCGGCCCATTCTTATTTGTGCAGGGAGGGGCACAAACACCATTTGAACGTAAACGACGTTCTCGTCGACTACAACCCAGAGGTTTCCCTCTTTGGTCGATTCGAAAAACTCCACAGCATGTCGAGAAGCGAAAAGGCACAGCGGGGTCTTCAAAACTTGTTTGATTCTAGCATGACCGCGCTTACGAAGCACGGGGCACGGTTGGAGCAGTCCATGCACAACAGCAGCACAGAAGGCAATACGCCTACAGACACGGCCCCGAAAAAGGAACAACATTCATCTCCGAACAGGAAACACTTTTTCGTTTGGAGGCCTCGGAATCGGAAAACGTCACCAACGAAAACAATCCACCGATAAGAGCATGGGCGCTGTTGTGTCTAAGGTTTAATGGTGATAGCTAAAGTAAATTTCAAATCAACAGAAAAAACATGAATGTAACTATATGGTTTATGTATATGTATGGGGCGCATGTAGAATCGAGTAACAGAGTTAGATCTCATTGTGCAAGCCTCTCAAATTGATCATTAAGGGTCCTTCCTCCGGCTGGAACGATTTGACCCTCCTCCTCTGCTTGGTGCTACTGGTAAGCAAGATGGACGGTAGTGTCCGGCTTCTCGCCAAATTAGCTCCTGTAGTCTTAGCCTGTGAAGCTTTTCATTCTCGAAAGTGTAATCAAAGATCTTTTCTGCAACAGGCTCGTCTTCTTCATTATGTAACTGTGAAAGGAATGGGTGGGAAAGCGAATCTTCAACGTTGATTCGGCGCTTAGGGTGAATTTGAAGCAATTTCTTCATCAAGTCAAGAGCATCCGATGGTGCGCTCGGGAATTGCGCCTTCAAAGGAGTTGGCGATTTGTTTGGAAGTTTTCGCATGAATCTCTTTGCTTTCTCTGACGTAACAAAGTCAAGATCATTTTCTGATAATTTTCCAAGCTTATCGCAAATAATTGTCAACTGAAACAAAAAACGACGTCGATGAGTGACTACTGTCAACAACTTCTTGTTTTCCTTTCGTTCGAAACGATAAGACTTACCTGATCAATATAATCCTCTCCTGGGAAGTATGGTTTTCGTTGGATAAGTTCAGCAAATATGCAACCGACACTCCACATATCAATGGGTTTCGAGTATTCATGGCAAGCCAACATAATTTCTGGGGCTCGGTACCATCGAGTGACCACATATTCTGTTAATAACATTGTGCCACCTTGTCCTTCTACCTGCTTCTCACCAACTCCGCGAGCAAGTCCGAAATCGCAAATCTTCAAGTCACAATTTGAATTTACCAACAAATTTGATGGCTTCAAGTCACGGTGAATAACATCCGCGGAATGAATGTATTTGAGTCCTCGCAGAAGCTGGTAGATAAAGTATTGGGCATGATCAATGGATAGCTTTTGCTTCGAATAAATGATTCGATGCAGATCAGTTTCCATAAGATCTGTAACAATGTAGACATCATGGAAATCTTCAAGATATCTTGCTGTTGGAGGCATCATGTCAACAATGTTGACAATGTTCTCGTGTTCGAAATGCTTCAGAAGCTTGATCTCTCTCAGAATTCTCTTTGCATCAATTTCATCGTTAAATGCTTTAGGGACCATTTTGATGGCAACGTTGTTTGCCTTCTTCGAATCTTTCGATGAGATGACAACTCCGTACGCGCCAGATCCAACAACGCGAATCATCGAATATCGTTGGTCTACTGTGAATGTGTGCTTTCCAGCAGGGAAAGAATGGGTTTTGTATTCTTCAACAGGGCTCGAGACTTCCATCTCACTGATTCCCGAGGACATAACTACCTCCATTCCCGCTTCCGAAGCGATCGAATTCACTTCAGAATTCGAAAACGAAATAGTAGCTGAGGCTGTCGTAGCTGTTCCAAGAGTGTGGTGATCGTGATCATATTCGTCTCGGCTTACAACCTTTGATGATTTGGAAGGATAAATAGAGACATCATGTCCTCGGAGCTTGTTGCTCTCGAACGAACTGGAAGCCATGTTTCTTTGTCTCGGTGGCTTTTCTGCTTTTGGCCTGGTATATTCGCTAGTGTTGTTATCAACGTTTTTGAGTTGCTCTGATGATCCACAGGTAATGGTTGACATCTTTGTTGTCCACTGCAAGAACTTGTTGAAGGACGAATTCTTATTAGATTCGGAGAGGCCTCGACTACCGTTTTGGCCCCTCGTCGTGTAGTAATCTTGGTCCTTGATTGTGATGCCGTTGAAGAAACGCAGCAGTTGTTGCGTTTCTTAATATCTCTTTGAATGTTTCTTAGCACTGAAGTCAACCTTCAAGAGACAAAATGATGATCTAATGATTCACTATTGTCTATCGATATGCGATGATGGAGTCAAGAATACAGGTAGGTACTCTTGCTTCTGTTATAATGGACTAATTGGGAGTAAGAAAGGATGGGTAACACCGTGTTGTTGTCCGTAGAACCGAATGTCGCTATCGACAAAACTTCACATGTCTTCCCATTTGTTCTGTGTTTCAAATCAAAAAGCTGTTCATACCGCCTTGCTCTTTTTATCTGTATTAATATCTATATAAAATTTATGTTCACATTTTGTAACGTATTTCTAAGAAAAGCTTTGCGTGCGAATACTCGTTGTCAGGATCCAACCGTTGTTCTTATGCTGTAGAAACTTGTTGGTCGCGCGACACTCAGATGACATTATAATTCCGACGGAAAATAAAACACTTTTTCAGTTCTTTCAACGCTAAAACCCGAAAGTTCGTCATTATTGATGCCAATGAACACGCGTTGAACACATTCTCACCTTCTTTCACGTCCGAAGGATTTTTTTGTGATGATGTTCTGTTTCTTCGTTGAAAATTCTCTTCACATCTGAACTCGTATGGTGATGTGTCAAAATTGTGGATTGACTCACTCTTGGAACGATTTTTATGAAAATCTGACCCTTGCTTCATGATGGAAGTATGAATCAATCGATCTTCACATGCTGCATTACTTCCGTTTGACAGTCGTTCGTTTGCAATCGACTCCTCGGCCAACGTCTTGGTATTGAATACCTGACGAAACATATCCTCACGCCCGCAAAGAATTTCATCTAGCGACTGCCAAAGTTTAATGGAAAATGATTCGAAGCAGAAGTCTTCAGGCACCAGTCATAACCATTCTTTCACCATGCCTCGCTGCATCGAAGAGGGCAGTTTCCCTGCTTTCTCTTCTAGGAAATATGGAAGAAGTTTCTCTCGCTGACGAAGATTCATCGGCACTCAACAACACGTTCAAGTCTTCTATTCCTGGATTATCCCGATCGTGGGAATCGATTGCTGCTAGATGCCCTGCATCTGGATCTGTCATACACTTTTGTTCAAGCAGCAATTCTGGGTCATCAAATGAAAATGGCAATAAACACCTGCAAAAGAATCCATTCGCATTGCTGGGAATTACCGATGATGACGGATCAGAAGTCCAAGAATCAATCCGGCAATTTAGGAACCTTCTGGCGGCTCGAATCAATAATGGGTCAAAGATGGACAGCACTTTTTTGAATCTAAAATGTTTGATAAGTGGGAAAATGACAACTACAGATCTGCTGAAAGATATTTCGAGTGATGGTTTACCTTTGTTGTCAATACCGAAGACCAGAAAAAGCGAGTCGAAGGATAACGTGGATTCTACCTCGTCACCATTTCTAAAGGAGATTGCTATCCCATATTTTGACCATGCGTCATACTCCGATGGATCAACCCTCATATCAAAGCTTTCTCGTGCCGCAACGATTAGGCCAACAGTAGGAGTATATGAGTGGCCCAACAGCAAAACGTGTATTAGGCCACTACCTACAGCTGCCGAGGACAAAATACTTCCCTCTCCATCTTTCATTTTCCACTGCGAATCACCAGAAGACATCGCTGAGTTTAGAGAACATGGCTTTCGAGAAGCAAGAATCGGATATGGTGGGTTGGGTCCGGGTCACGGTCAAGTTATGCTTCTACACGAGGATCTTAGAGGTCTCGACATTCGATATTGTCCTCGAACAACCGTTTCGAGTACATTTTCGGAAGCTCAAGAGTCATTGCTCGCGGCATCCTTGGATGAACTGCAGTCGACAAACGTTTTGGCTTCCGGAGGTGGCACGTCGAAAAGTGATGCACGTATAGATAATGGTGATTGCTGGATAGAACTAAGGGCAAATCTCAAGCGGCCGTCGAACTATTTTCAAAAAGCGAAAAAGACAAACCAAAAAATAGCAAAAGTACCAGATTTGCCCTATGAATAAAAGATAATCTAAATGCTTGCTACAATTTTAAATTTTAATCCTAGACGAATTTTACTTCTTGAGCTCCTGGAATTTTCCTGTACCAGGATTGAATACAATCGATCGATTCTCCCTTGCCTCTTTAACTTGTTCCTCGTACTTCTTACGAATTTCGGCTCGTTCCTCCTCGGCTCTCTTCATCTGAACCTTGTATTCCGCTAATTCTTCGCTCGATTTCACATTCAATCCCTTTCGTGTTGCGAGAACATTCGTCATGTCATCACCCGACATTGATCCTAGCCAGGCAGCAAATTCTTCCTTTGTTGATCCTCCAGGGAGAAGGACCTCGGCATTCAATAACTCAGTTCCCAAAAGTTGCACATCAGATTCGGGCATATCCGGACATTTTGTTCGGATCAATTCGAATGTTGGTTTCAATCCCGATGCGTATGCTAATAGGGCAGCTTCTTGCTCCGCATTGCCACTTCCAAATCGTGGCACAAGATACGAAAGAAGATTGATCTTGTCGTCAATATCCATTGCCGCCGTAAGTTCTCCGACGGGTGCCCAGAATTGGGGCGATGGAGTGCGCAATCCAAGTCCTGAAAAACAAGTAAGAAAAAGAGCAAATTGTTTCGTGAGATTGGCGGAAACAAAACAAACGAATGTATGTGCACCCATGAGATTCAAATATCCAATGAAAGAGTAAACGTACCTTCTTTGAGAGATTTGATTTGGTCGTCGTTTGCGTTGAAGTCTGGATCAAGAACGAGATCAGCCGCGAGCTGAGATTGCATTTCGAAAGTGAAAGCAAAGGTGTCCATTTTGATGAGAGCTTCGTAAATTTTGGGGAGATATTGGATATTGTCGCTGATGGCATCCTTTCTAACTGGATTTTTGATCAAGCTGTAAGACCTTCCCAAACGTGGTACCACCAACTTCTTGTCTCGATCTTCCATTGTGGGCAACATCCACATTCTAGAATTAATAGACTTGGCGGGATCAGCTTCGTCAATTTCTTCATCTTCCAATCCCTTTGTTGCTTGGACAGCATAGATATTGTTGTCCTTCCCTTGCTCAAGGAATTGCAGTGGCCCTGATTTCGTGAAATTGTCCTTGGCCGACTCTGGTGACAAGTCGAATCCCCTAACGTTTTGCCAACCATCTCCGGCACTAAATTGGTAGAAGGATCCAGCGACCCACATGTGCTGGTCGTCGTTGTAATCCGTCCACATTCGTGTTTGTGCTCGCCCAAATTTGTCGCCGAACGCTTTGTTTGTCGAAAAAGCATTGATGCATGTACCTCCTGGTTTCAGCAAAAGAAATGCCGATTTAAATACTTCTCGGGGATGCATAAGGAAATCAGCAGTGTTTGACATAATAATTGCGTCGAATGGTTCTTCCATCAATTTTCCGCAGCTCGTCAGAGTCGACATCGCCATCTACTACAACCTCGTTAAGATCGACAATCACTTTTTCTGTAATTGAAGGATTTTCATCCATCAACTTGTCGTTCAAACCAACACCAACATGACGACCTAGTTTGAGATTTTCTGGCAGGTATGATGTTTCGGCAGCCCCAAATTCGAGCACCGACATACCATCCTTCAGATAAAATCCGTAATGGCTGTTCGAACAAAATTACCGACAATAGTTTTCAAGTCGTTTGATTAGTTTTCGGCATGAAAGGAAAGAAATAATGCCATTTCCACACATAACATAGCAAAACGAAAAGAAATAAAAATCCAACTTGCCTTCTCAATCTTTCGGCAGCATCCTCGTCCATCTCGGTCCTCACGTCACCCTTTTCCTCTTGCCAATATTTAATAGGATCTAGCTTTTCAACCTCAATAACTGCTGGTTGAGGTGGCACAGGAGCTCCTGGGGACATCATCTGCGCCATAGGATTTGCCCCGGCAGCTGGTTTCGGGATGTCATCTTTGGGAGTGAAAAAGGTTTGATCATACGGCCAAACCGGAGGCCATTTCCAAGTGCTGGCTCCAACTCTCAATCCAGGTGCCTCGCCTCTCATTTCTTGTTCGGTTGCCATGGGTGCTTGTTTCTTCAATTTTTCTTCTCTCATCTTTTTCAACATGGGTCCGATGATAAGTGGAGGCATAGCATTTAACGAAGTATCGCTGTTGCGATTGATCATCACGTTGCTGGAGGCCGACGACGACCTGGTGACGAAGGCATCTGCCGTTGGTGCCGCGATGAGCAACGCAGCGGTTACTACTTTCGAGGAAAACTTCATGGTTTCTTTCTGTTCGATTGGAGTGATAGGGTTTCTACCTGAATCTTGACTCCTTGCTATGAAAGATGTAAACTTTAAAGTGCACGAATAAAAGGTGGAATTCACTAATTCAACTCGTCATGTGGAGTTGAAACTTCGGCAGATTGATTGCGCGTATCACCATGACATGAATCAACGTGATGGAAGGGAAAGAACATAATCTCAGAAAATCTGAATCCTAAACTTGAAGTGTGATGGTTGAGGTCCACGTGTAGAAAAGGGACTTTGTTAGTTTCTTTTAAAGGCGAAAACTACCAAAACTGATGTAACGTACGTACGTACATACCAGAACATGACAACCTGTTTCTACGTCGAAGACATCTATCTATTCATGTTTTTCTTTCACACATTCTTCTTTTTAATCATAGATTGCATTACTGTAACATGAATTCAGTTCAGAACCACCAATGTCGAGATTCAAATTGATAAACGAAGGATATGATCGTCCGGAGCGGCAATACTAGTGCTACATTATAACCAGCAGCCGGGGGCAGACAACAAAAAGGAGCGAGAGGTACAGCTGTTGTAACTAACGAGCAACGTCGTGTGTTTGGAGCTACAGTTTCAAGGAAATACCAATAACACCGTTAGTATATAGTATGGTTGATTGCAGCTAATGGTTGGCTATTATTTCGATGTCGCTAGCATGCAAAAACGAAACATTCGAATTGTCTGTATTGAGAGGAGGTAAAACCCGACATTGGAGTAGACATTCGGTTCTTCCAATAATATCACCATGCAGAACTGTATAAAATCTGCTATCTGGACACATAGCTAGTCCTGGTCATTTTCGAATTACGATTCATCAAGCATGGAATCATCGGAACCATATCCTTCCGAGTCATCCTCGTCTTCGAGGCCAAACTGTCCCATGAGATTGACCAATGCCAGAGCAGCATTGCCGGCCCGTTCTCGTCGTTCCTCATCGGAGAGGTTGTGTCCCTCCTTTCGAATTTGTTGGGCTTCCTTCAAGACGCTTTCCATTTGCGAAAACAGTTTATCGGCATCCACATCCTCCGCTCCTTGCGCAGTGTCGTCTTTCAAACCAAAGAGGGCAGCAGTTTCGTCGGGTATTTTTTTGGCAGCGTCCGTTGCTTCAATCTTGGCATTCAGCGTCATGAGAGACGGATCCGGAGGTACGTATGGATTTTCCGAGCTTTCGTCCGCTGCACCGGAAGAATCGGACTTCAGTTCTTCCACCTTTTGCTTTGGTTTCGGCAATGGAATCTTTTAGCTGAGTGGATTTCGACGTTGACATTGCGGCACTCGACCACACCGTTCCCCTCTATGGCTTCTATGATTCTTGCAAATCCGTCCTTGTCTCTATCGTCGTGGCCCTTCTGTTGGCCCTCTTGTGATAAATCGGCTTCGATGTATTCGTATCCATTGTCCAGGCACCACAAAATCCGTCCGAGAGTACTCCTTTTCGTGATCCTTGCCTCGTATTTCCTCCGGCAGAGAGTTCGGAGAGACTCACTCCGACACACAATCGCAGCAGGTCACCGCATTCGTTGTTGGACAGAGCTTTTTGGTGTGCAGGATTCCAGAGAATCAAAGGATGCACCGCCTCCCTCGTCGCCTCCATCGGGATTCGATCGAACCGCGTCAAACACCAGAATGATTCCATCTTCCTTGACATCGGCTGGGGTCTCTTTCTCCGTCCTCGGTATTTTTCAAGGACAATATTGGCAGTTGAAATACTTGTTTGAAATGACAAATGAATCACTCTCACCCTTCTCGTCGTCGGTCCTTCCGGAAGTACGAAGTAATGGCATTTTGGAGCAATTCGGCACTGATATTGCCTTCAGTTAGGACCTAACCTAACAACCGATGACGATGCCATTTCGACTGCCTGCTTTTGTATGATCTTGGATTCAAAAATGGTCTGGGATTTATGGTGGAATCCCAATTGCGAAGGGTGTCGTTGGACTTTTTGAAGAGTTGGAGATTGTGGTTGTAAAAATGAGAATGCTTCGCGGAGTTTTTAGTTTTGTGGAAGTCGAAATAGGAGTAGCAATGCCAATGTCAAAATAAAAACTATTTCAGCCCTTACAGTTGGAATTATTTCAGATGATCCAAACCAAGCAGAAGTAATCTCTAGTTGGTGTCAAACTCTCTAACTTTCTAGTCGAATACAACATTCGAACATTCTTGGAGTACTAGTAGGAGCTCTGACGTACTAACTACTTTATAGATTTCAGGGATCATTCAATAGAGAGGAAAACAAAGAAGTTCCTAAAAGCCAACGAAGCTCCACCACCACGGAGGTGATGATGAACACCATGCTTCCCCTCCTGCAACGAGAATACCCAGTTACAACGAACAAATCTAATCCGTGCGGAAAGGCGGAAAAAGCGCAACGGAACAGGCCGTTGCTGTACAACCGGCCATTGAGCGAGTTATATGAAAAATGTCCTTGTTATACAGCGTTAGATCCTTGGCATCCTCCGACACGCCAAAAGTTTGATACCATCGGCGGCGGCAACGCACAATCCTTCCGTCCCCTTTCTATCGATACATAGATTCTGCCTTTTGGGATTCTCGTTCCATCAAATCTATTTGTCTCAGCACGTTCAGTTTGTTTGTTTCCACAACATATCCGTTCATGACCATTTCGTCCAGCAAAAAGTGCACCTGCTCCAGCTGGTACATGATATCCAATTCGCAAATACTTCCGGCCCACTTGTCCATCGTTTCGACCAAGTTGTGGATGAATTCCAACAATCCCAATTCGTTTTCGGGATTGTCGTTTCCGTCCTAGGCTCAGTTTGCTGCCGACAATGAAAAAGAGACTAAAACAGAAATCGAAATTAAAAAGAATTTGGATCAGTTGTCAGGATTGTCCTCGTGTAAATTGGAGTAAAGCGAACTTATCCGAATAGCACTTTTAAAATCGTACCTTGCGTAACGGCGATAGACAACCTTGTATCCACGGTATTCGACAAAGGAACACTGGAGTTCCGAGCGAGAGAGACACTTTCGGATGATCTCGCTTTCAAGGGCACTCCGTTCGGCCATGGAGATCCATTCGTAATACGAGGACAGACGAGTCTGCCCCTGTTTGTTTCTGTATTAGGATGTTAAGAATAAGGAAGAAAGCAGACACAAACAAGGTGAGTGAGCGAAAAGACACATCGACGACGACAAGAATGCATGACTACAAGCAGATTGACGCATTTCTCTCGGAAAGCTTTGGTTCGTGTCATCGTTCTCTTGCACAACATCCATTCGGTTCGATTCATCGTATTTGTCTTTTTCTTACACCATAAGAAGGAAGGAGATCGGCATCTTGCTACTTCTTCAAAGAGAGAGTGTGATGGATGATGTTAGGTTGCTCTGTTTGAAAAGGATAGAAGTTGTTTTTCGCAGGCGAGTCGTATCAAGAAAATGACTAAACGAGGCAGGCTCCGAACTGTTTTACACGCTTTTCTGCCTTGTTCGTAACGGCTCACCAAAAATGCAGGATCAGTCACGGATTAAAGTAATGCATTGATTTTGCAATGATGGATTTTGTTCTGTTCGGGACTAAATTAGTCGAATGAGTCAAGCGCAAAGGTGCCCCCGATGATTCTACGATTCACGCATTTCAAATTTCCCGTCCAATTTTGTGAAATTTGAAAACTGTTTCATTCTCATCATTCAGAAGTAGAGCTGACCTGTCTCGAGACAACTCTCCGGAAAGAGAGAAACAACAAGAGTTAAAGAAATTATCAACTCTACCATATTTCATCGATGCGAAGGCATTTTGTTTGAAGTGTTTATCCATAAAATTTTCTAAACGAAGGTGGTGAAACAGCGAGACTTCAACCATGGGGAGGGGAAAGCATTTGGCGAAGCTGGACATGTACCGGAAAGTTCCAGGTGATATTGTCGAAGGAACCAAGCAGGGCAGCTTCGCATCATGGATAGCCATCGTGATTATATCTTGGCTATTTTACAAGGAAACAGCCGCATTCTTTTCGACGACGTTACACTCGGAATTGTCCTTGGACCACAAGCGGTCGCAAGACGATCAAATAAAAGTCACCTTCAATATCACCATGATGGATCTGAAATGCGACTTTGTCGAGGTCGATGTTGTTTCCGTTCTAGGAAACAACCAAAACGCAACAAAATTTGTCAAGAAAGTTCCCCTGGATGCTAACGGAGTTCTGAAAACAATGGTAAGGATGAATAGATTCATCGAGACGAATCGAGAACAAGAATGCATTTTCTTTGAGAATTTACCTACCAGTTGATGTCGTCAACTCATCAAATTCTGTTTTTCATCTCTTGAATCCGAACGATGCGTCCCAATCCAACCCCACAATTAGTTGGCTCGAAATATGAATCAACACGACGTCGAGGAGATACTTCTTCACGACTCTGCGGTCACAAAATCGCTGGAAGATCTTCACGAAAATGGCGAGGAAGCCATTCGACTCGATCAAAAGACTTTCAGCTTTGCCCTCAAAGAAAACAACCTCGTCTTTGTTGACTTTTTCGCTTCATGGTAAGTACATTCAATTTTCCCTCGTCAATGACTTTCACACTTTTGCAGAAACTCATTATAACTGTGACTGGTTGTTCAGGTGTTCGCATTGCAGAGCTTTGGCACCCACGTGGGAAGTGCTGGCAAAGGTCATGTACGATGCAACCGAGGAATCGGAAGAAGAGGCAGGGGGACGAATACGGAGAGCAGGAGTTGCATGTAGCAGAAGGGCTTGATGTACCTGTTGTGATTGCCAAGGTGAGAAATGCATTTGTTTCATACAGATCGAAAGCAGATGGATGATGTGCAATGTAAATATGTTTTGAAAAATATTGACCTTATTCTTTCTTCCTTTTCACGCTTATCCAGGTGGATTGTGTCGAGCAGAGTGATCTTTGTCGGGAACAGGATGTTCGAGCATATCCAACGTTGAGATTGTTCGCGAATGGTGAACCATTCGAAGGGGGAGAGTATAGAGGCCACCGAACAGTACTCGATATGGTCCAATTTTTGAAAATGGCAGAAGAGAAACTGGGCAAAGAAAAGAAACTTTCTCCCGCAGGCCTGAATAGCGCCCTTGAAAAACACTTGGATTTGGAAGCTCCTCTGGAAGAAAAGCACTGGGTCGAAGCGTATCACCGGATGCAGAATCATTATCACGACATGTCGTGGGATGCCAGTGAACATCCCGGATGCCAAATATCCGGATCCATCCTTCTCAACCGAGTACCAGGAAATTTTCACATCCAGGCATACTCGGCTGCCCACAGTTTGGCACCCCAGATGACGAATTGTTCGCACGAAATTCATTACTTGTCGTTTGTACCAACAAACATTGATTATAGCAAAAACCATGCTCCGGTCCCTCGCAACTTTTATCAATCGACCACACCCATGAATGGGAATGTGTACATAACGCACAATCTTCACGAGGCGTATCACCACTACATCAAGCTGGTTTCCACGAACGGAAATTCGTTCCAGGTCTTGCAGAGCAGTCAGCTGGCATCGTATCACCGAGATCTTACTCCCGAAGCCAAGTTCAACATTGATTTGTCACCAATCGCAGTTAGTTACGAGCACAAATCCAAACGATGGTACGATTACATTACTTCTCTGATGGCCATTATTGGGGGAACATTCACAGTGGTTGGATTTTTTGAAGGTGGAGTTCGAGTCATTGCGAAGAAGCGGATGAAACTCTCTCAGAGCAAAAAGCCCCGTCAAGTTTACTAAACTCTTGACGTCGACGATAGATCTTGTGAAAAACTCAGAAGGGGATTTCATGGAATACGGTAGTTAATTCATCCTACGTGGAATACTGAATATGCAAGAAAAAAAATTCACTAGCAATCGATGTTCACTGCATTCAATGGACACTTTTTACAAATATCAATAATGTCACACATAATATCGAGGTTGATATTATCGTGCAAGTTTTCGCGCCATGCATCAGTAGATCCCATCTCGCTTACTTGATTTACAACGACCGCAAGATCTTCCCGATCCAGCCGGGCAACTCGTTGTACCCCTTCTCTCACACCTGCGAGGAGAGCTTCTTCAATCCCGGGCAGTAGCTCCGTGTTACTCGCACGTCCCAAAAATGCAATTGTAACTTCTAAGGCACTCCGAAGACTTTCAGTTGATGATAGCGTATCGGCAATAGCTGCGAGGTAATTATCGAGTAGCCTCTCATTGCGAGGGTGGGTACATACCTGGTCGATTGCAAGCAATGGTGAATCATGGTCCTTTCCATCAATCGGAAACAAGAAATTGTGTGCATTTCCCGGACGATCCCAAACGCTTTTCAGTGGAAGCCTGTCTCCATTAGCAATAATCATATCGAACGGAATCAGCACCCCCAGTTCAAATGCCATGTCAATATCAATCGTCTTGTTGCTTTCGGCAAGCTTATCGAGTGTAACACGGTGTGTTCCAGCCTCCATCAAGAGCAGTTGCTTAGATTGTTGCAGGTACCCTAAAGTGTTTGTTTGGTAATACACATCATTCACCAGCAAGTCAAAGATTGACCGTTCAATTGCTTCTCTCTCTGAAGAATTCTCCACAACACGAATTCGCGGGCAACGAATCCCCAGCCGTTCGCCAATCAAACCCGAAAATACTTCTTGGGCACCGTTGTTCCCGGCTTTAAGAATCACGATACGGCGACTACTATCATTATTAGTGTCACTTAGGCCAAGCTCCGCGCCGACGACTCCTCTCTTCGCGTCGATGATAGAATTCATACAAGAGACCCGCTTAAGTTCCTCTCGCCACTGTAAAGGGATATCGTGAGACCCGAGATCCGCGGGGGTTGCGAGGTTTCCGTTTAGTAGCACAGAAAGATCTGCGTGCTCGGGCCCTAGTCCTATTTCGACTTTAGCCCACTTCTTCTTCTTCGTGCTGGCTTTCTTCTCCTTACCATCAGCTTCAGTAGCGTGTTTACCAAGGTTTTGTCTCGCCTTCAACATGAGGCCGATACCTTGGAGACTACCTTTGACTTTATTAGCTTCTTCATCTTGCTCCTCCTCTTCTTTCATCAGGTTGCTGCTGCTGCTGGTCTGGGAGGGATGGAAGGGAACTTTTTGTTTGAATACAAGTTTTTTGGAGAGAGACCTCGTAAGCTCGGTTTTGTCCATATTTTCTTTCGTCATTGTCTTTGTCCAACTCTTTGTTTTATTCAATCGATCAGTTCACAGTATTTCTTGTAACTATTTTCGAAACAAGCCTACAAAATAAGGTATTTTCACATAAACCATTTGTATTAAATTAAAAAGTAAGGTATCGAAATGACCGTTGTCTTTATCGGTATTTTGGTCGATATCAACTGTCAATCGCCAACTACATACCATCTGAATTGCACTTTTTCCAACGGTCACCCACTTTTGAAGTAGCTCTTGGATACCATTTTTTTAAATCAGGGTGGAGAGATATACAATAGGTCCTACGTAGTCCTACGATACGTAGTCCTACGTACCCTCGTATGTACTTGGTGCGCGTGAGCGATTTTTCATCACAACGACCGGAAGCAGAATCAAAAACTCTCATCAACTCCGTCGACATTGCTTTCCTGTTCAACTCACAACCGAAGAGGAGAGCAAGAGAACCAGAGCCTTCTCGTTTTCGGAATCAAAAGAACAGCTATGAGCGACGACATACCCTACGCCCAACCATTCCAATGGTCCGAGGAGAACAGCCAAAGAAATTCCACGCGATCCTTGCGAAAACGCAAATTTGTCGGAAGTGGTCTCGCGTTGCTGAGGAAGGAATCCCTGGGTTCCGAATCCAAGATGGGGAACATTTCCAAGCATATCCTGATGAATCTCTTTCATCAGCACGGTATTGAACTCGATGGAGAGATGGAAAGCGATGAAAATAAATTCAAAGGCATCGGATTGTCAGGTGAAGAGAAGGAACCCGAAAATCAATCAGGGTCAGGAAATAAATCTCTGTTTGTTGCCTTGCTAAGAGTGGTTTCGGAATCCAGCAGCAACATCGTCTCGACGCGACAATTCTTGAGCAAAGCATCCCCGCTGTTGCAACCCGGTTCCTTGCCGGGAATTTTGGACTCGAAGGATATGGTTCTCGCGGCATTGCACTTTTTGTCTTCGAGCAACGACACAAAATCGGATCACGTGTTGCGCCTGCCTTTGATCAAACCAGTGCAAGCCTACGGCGACTTGGAAAAACGAAACTACAAAAAGGTTGGCGATTGGAAACTGGGTGATATCATAGTGAAACTATCCAGAATGGAAGAAATATTTTTGAGCTCGCCGTCTTCCTGGAAATGGCAGAAACGAGAATCCCTGAGCATACGGCTTTCTCGAGAGGACGAAGAATCCTTTTTCACGAAAGGGACAGTTCCCTTGTCTGCTACAGCAAAGAAACTCAAAGCAGAAACCACCAAGAAGCGCAAGGCTCCTGTAAAAACAGTAGCTAAAACAACAACGGTCGGATCTCCAAATGCAGCAGCAGAAAGCCAATCCCCGGGGAAGAAAAGCCGCAAACCTAGCTATATGCTAATGTAGTGTAGAATTTGAAAGTATTAGATATTGCTTTACTGCAACTAAATTATATTTTTCCAGCCTTTTTCCTGGGGAGAGCGTCACAATTCACAGTTGAACATGTAATTTTATCATCCGGAGGCACAAGTCCTCAAGTGCTCATACGGCGAACAAACTCCGTCTGTTTTTAGAGAGCCATTGAAAAATCAACTTCGCAGGAATCTACGGTACGAGAACCCCTTTCCCCCGTACAGAACACGTTGTTTTGTGCCGTCGCGCATCGCACGCGTTAAATCTGGAAGGCTCAGTCCAAAACCGCGCACGTCCATGCATGAGACAAATAAAAGGTGGCGGTCCGACAGACATTCATTTGTTCGTCCCCGCAACTCATAAAAAAATCTGACGAAACGTATTCGACGAATATCACATGCACCAATCGAAGCGATAGTTTGAATCAACCGACGCGTCCATCAAATCCGAAAAATGGATCCAGACAGAGTGCGTGCCTATCTCCAGATATCATGCGCAGGACTTGGATTTGATATTGGAGAGCTATGGTGGACGTCAAACAAGGATGGTGGAAGTACTTCGGCACTTGCTGCGATAGGTAGGTATCGAGTCGTTGTCGTTGTCGTCTGCTCCTCTAGTCTCGTCGGAACGAAGAAAATCTGCAAAGTTCTTCTCCGGAAAAAGCAGTTCAATTCGCGCTTGCATCCGCTGGATTTAACGGAAGGGGATTTTTTATGGAAGAAATTAGTTTCTATTCATGAATTCCGTTAAATGAAACCCAAATTCGAGCCTTAAAGTATTGTTTTTAGGGTGTCCTAGTCACCCAGAGTTCAACCACTAATTGGTAATGTTCTTCACGTTCTTCTCTACACATTTCTGGACCTAACATTATTTTGCCTTACTGTTATTTGACGCATCCGTTGGTACCAACCACTTGTAACAATCATGTCCGATGAACAGAAGAGAAAAGGGATAGCAATGGAGTTCCCACGGAAAACCGAGAGAGGAAACTGCGGTTTGTGCAGCTATACACATCAAAATCATATGAAAATCGACGACCGATGCTGGTACGACCGACCGAAGAGGATGAAAACTCTGATTCGCAAACAACGGAGGACAGTGCCGATGAGCTAGAAAAGCATGTTTTATCCCCAACACTGGTCGATGCCATATCGAAGACTGCACAGGTTGTTTGGGCGCATACGAAAAAAACCGAAGGGCTAACTGGAAGGTCCGATATTCGCCTCCAAACGGCGGTAGGGATGCCCGTCGCTGTGGACAGAGATGGAAATATGTGTGTGGTTGTGATGTTCTCGCCGAACAATATAAGGAGTACTGACAACGCATTAGAATACCTTCAGTCGATCAGTCGTAGTGCAACATCAACGTCGATTCCCTGTTTGCTACCTGCATTTGATCCGAAAGCTGGTCTCATTTCCCTGCAACAACACAACCATCACTCCTCGATAAACGAAGCTCTTCCTCAGCTATCAAATGTTCTAACCGACGATGTCATAACGCGCTTCGTTCCTCTGGATTCAAAGTCAATGGGAGAAGGCCAACTTTCCATTCCTGAAGTTCACAGCGATCACGCTCTGGAAAGTGCCCCGCGAGATTGTTTTGGAATTCCGATGCTTCCGGCTGTCGCAGAGCTTGGAAATTCTCGGAGGTCAGAAATGCAAAGTGACGCAATAAACGATGCCTTTGACGAAGCATCTTACGGGGTTTGGTCCACAATTATGCAAAATCTCGACGAAACAGATTCCACTCTTTTGACAGAACAGGAAGCGACGAGAAATTCGCTGAATGGAAATTCCGGAATGACCACTTCGATTTCGATGACCGACCTCACATACATAGACGACAAACCTATCATGGATATCGACAGACAAGAGAGATTGGAAGAATTCGCGTCCGCCTTTTTGGATGTTTCAATTTTCGATTTGGCCGAAGTGTGGGTTCCGGCTGGCCAGAATTCTGATTCTCTGTGTCTGAATACTTCGGTAAAAAGTATTGACAACAACAAATCGTTGGCTGAATTTTCCAGAGCAAGCGAGAAGGTTCTGATCAAATTTTGGTCGGGAGCCGTCGGAAGAGCATATTCCTCTGGAAATCCAGTTTGGAGTTTCAAACAGGATGTTTTCTCGGATGCAGATCGCGTGCGATTATTTGAGCAAGCTCAAATCCAAACCGTTCTTGCTGTACCCGTCTTCTCGGGTAAATCAACGACCCCAGCATTCATTTTCAGTTGCTATTCATTTGTTCGATCGACATCAATACCTTTTGTTCTGAAGTTTGTCCAGCAGGCGTTGAAGCTTCTTTGGTGTGGCCTTGACAATGTTGAACCACACGAAAGTGTAGGTGGAGAATTATGGAATCAGGTAGCTCCAGCAGATCTCGGAGAGATGGCCGCAGACGTAGAAATGCACCAGCATTTCATCATTAAGAAACGCCCGATTGGGTCAATATCGACTGAATTGGATTCTCGAGATGAATCAGTGAGGTCTTTGACGTCGCAAATTCATAACCTAGATAGTGTGTCGGGAGTGCCGTCGGTACCTTCCATCTATACCGGACAGGGAATGGAAAGTACATCTCCCCCAAAAGTCCAGATACACTCATTCGAAGGCGTTCATAATCATATCCACGATGCCATTAAATCTGTCGCGGATATGAAGCCTGCGCATCACCACATTGCAACAAACGCGAATGGATCAAAACGTGCCCATGTTCTTCTTCAAGAACCTATTATCGATTACCCACAAGAACAACCACAGGAGCAACAACATACGTTCCACGAGGTTCAGCTTGGGGTTGTTGACAATAATTCTAATGGATTTGGTTCTCCTGCTCCGAGTCCGTTGCCCCTTGCCCAACCTCTCCGCCTTCCAAATCAGGTGCTTCCAAACCAGATTATGCCGAATCAGGTCATTCCAAATCAAGTTGTTCCAAATGAGATTTTGCCAAATCAGGTTTTCCAAAATTCGATTGCTCCGAACCAAGGTCTTCAACCCATCAATAATGGATATACGACGTCGTATTCGCAGGGTACGCATGTTCAGTATCAACAGAGCCAACAGACTCAGCCCCAAACCATTTACAATTCTTCGCAGAATCACCGCAGTGACTATGGTTCCAATAACAACAATGAACAATATTCTTTCCCGACAATGCAGCAACAACAGCATCAACAGCAACAGGATCTAGAACCAGTGCCAATGCCTGCCCAGGTATATTCTTTGCCAATGGACGATGTGAACACAGCGAATATTAATCCCACTCCTCTTCCGGCTTTTGCTCCTCAGAATACCAATGGAGTAAATGGCAGAAATCACACGAGCCCTGTTAAGAACAATACACCACGGGCAACCACTGGCAGATCTAAGACCACTAAGCCTTGTCGCATTCAGGGTTGCGACGATCCAGCGCTGGCACGTCGGCCATACTGTGTTCGTCACAGCGGAAACCGCATGTGCGAGCACAAGGGGTGTGGCAAATGCGCCCAGGGATCCACTCGCTTTTGTATCGCCCACGGCGGTGGTCGCCGTTGTACCTTTCCAGGCTGTGACAAGGGTGCCCGCGACAAATTCTTTTGTGCGGCGCACGGGGGTGGAAAGAGGTGCAAATCCGACGGTTGCAACAAGTCGGCGGTCGGAGGTTCCAATCTGTGCACGGCTCATGGTGGTGGCCGAAGGTGTGCGGTGGAGGGCTGCGACAAGTCTGCCCAATCCTCGACGAAATTCTGCGTCAAGCACGGAGGTGGCAAGAAGTGTTCGTTTGCTGGCTGCGAAAAAGTATCGCGTGGACGTACTCAGTACTGTGCTGCCGTAAGTTGAAATTATTGCATAATTTTGTTGTCAACACAGTTTTTTTTGTGTCTTTTCTAACTTTTGTTTCCTATTTTCTTTTCGTTTGCAGCATGGTGGTGGTGTTCGATGCAAGCTGGCTGGCTGCAATCGCGTGGCAATAGGCAAAGTGCAGCTTTGTCGAGCCCACGGGGGTGGAGCTCGTGCAAAGTCCAGCAAATCGCCAACCAGAGAAGTTCTTTTGCCAATGGCATCTACAATCGGAGACGGAACCTTTTGCGTCCCCATTATCGAACCTATGGATGGATACGGCCAATCGCGACAGCAGAACCCAAACATTGGCACAGACTTGGCAAATCTCTAAAGAAATGCCAAAAGATGTGCCTGCTTGCAAAATCAATAGGATTGGATTGCCATATGTACAAAAGAGGAAAATACTTGTTCTAACGGAGTTGTCTGAATGAATCTATCTCGATGGCACCAATCCAACGATGCTCAACGGAGCTTTCATATAAAAAAATCCAAGTGTATACTTGTAAAAGAAAAATGTATAAATAAATTCTTCATTAATCATAATATCCGAGAGCTGAGTTCTCTCTTGATAACTGATCACCACCAGCATCGTGAGAAGGAAATATAAAGGCCAGTACAATATACCAGAACAAACAATAACTTACTATAGTTTGCACTTCTTCTCTTGAACCAGCAACACGTTTTGGACAAAGAATATATAGTGGGCGGATGATTTTCATTTGTTGTGAAAAGGACGACGGAATAGCATTTTTTATGGACGAGGCAAGAGGTTAACTTTAACCCTAACTACACGTAACGAATTGGTTCCGAAATTATCGTAAATTTGAATTTTTCTTTGCATTGTTGATTCCACTATTTTCATTTCCACATCATTGTCTGGAGCAGCAACGCCATCTATTTGTATTGAATAGACTATCCATTATGCATCCAGCAACAACTCGATCCATTCCACTGCGCTGAATATGGTTGAAAACAATCGAAAGTTTCAACGCGAGCAATTGAACAAGGAAAATGCCAATTCCGTTGGGCAACAGTCTTTGCAAAAAAATGACGCGAGATGCTTCGAGTACGCTATTCGACCGGACGGTGAACTTTTAGGAGAAGTCTTGTGGAAGAAGCGAAAACGTGAGGGACAATCCTATACGTTCGTGGACGAGGCGTCGCTCCGAAGGCTCTCGTCGTCCTTGCCACCATCTCAACAACGGCAGCTGTATCTGAAGAGTTCCGAAATCTCACTGGCGAAAATAGAAGGCCTCATCCAGAATTCAATACGGGAGCAAAAGAGACTCACGTTTCTTCCGGAAGAACCGAAGACAACCACCAAGCCTACAGTCACTACATCATCGACATCGAGCTTTCCGGCACCAGTGCATTCTTCGTCCACAACAACATCCTTTCCATCGGCGCGTCTGCTGGAGAATCAACAAAAGGACGACAAATTTCATTTGAACTCTGATGAAAAGGACACTGTTCGCGAAAATGATCCAAACAGAAGCAATCAACAGCAGCACACAAATCCTGCCCCATCCTCATTTTATTCGAAAAGCAATTATGAATCTGCGGCAGCGTCGAATCCGTCACACAGTAATGCTGCGACGACACAACAAAAATCCAACTCGATGGAAGATGACGAATTCGATGATGTCGATGACGACGTATTTAATGACTTTGATGTGGATCAAGTAATTTCTGAACACAAGAATCACACTATCACTGATCACAGACCTATCGCGACTTCAACAAACAATGCTAGGTTTGATGCGACAAACAATGATCAAGGAAATTCATTCGATTATCAACCCGCGGAAACACGGAGATCTTATGGGGAGTACGGCGCAAACAGCGGTGCGGAAAATTCCTCATTTCGAAACAACCAAAATCCGCAACAAGATCACCTCAATGATTTCTATGGTGGTTCTTCCTTTGACAACAACAACAACAACAACAACAATGACTTCGGCGGGAATAACGATTATGGTTCCAGCAATAACAACACTTCGTTTGGAGGGAATGGCAACCAATTTGATACCGTAAGAAATAATTCTTATGGAGGAGAGAATGATGGTGGCGATCACCCGCTCTGTCCGGGACACAATCTTCCTTGTAGACTTCTCACGGCAAACACATCGATCAATATGGGAAGAGAATTCTACAAGTGTTCGCTTCCCGAAGGTCAGAGTTGTGAGTTTTTTCAATGGAAAGACGGCATGGAAGGCAATTGGAACGACAACAATCATGACAACATGGGAGGAAGCAATAGTAGCAACATGAATAGTGGTCAGATATTGGAAATGAACCAAGAAAATCGAAGAGTCTTTGGTCACAGGTCTTTCCGCAAGGGACAGAAGGATGTGATCGAAGCGGCGATTCAAGGGAGAGACGTTTTTGTTTTGATGCCAACAGGGTACGTTACATGTGTTTCGGGTTTGTTTCACTAATGTGTTTTTGTTTGTGTTGAGGCTTCGTTTGTTTTGAATTATTGACCTCTCATAATTTTTTAACTTGCATGGAACAATTGTTGTGGGTTGATCACTGAAGTGGGGGAAAATCACTTTGTTATCAGTTACCTGCTTGGTGTTGTCCCGGGCTTGCGGTGGTGATTTCTCCTCTTTTATCTCTCATTCAAGATCAAGTGCAATCTCTTACGAAAAACGGAGTCAAATCAGTATTTTTCAGCTCCGCACAAGATTACCAAACCGAACAAGTCGATATCAATCGCCAGTTGAACGAAACTACTGCCCACGGAGGTATCAAACTCCTCTATCTAACGCCTGAGAAACTGAGCCATTCGAATCAAATGCAATCTATTCTTCGGCGACTTCACGGTAAAGGTCTTATCAGTAGGTTCATTGTGGACGAAGCACACTGTCTTTCAGACTGGGGGCATGATTTTCGGCCGGATTACAATCAATTGGGCAGGTTACGGAGGGACTACCCCGGTGTTCCGCTGATGGCCCTTACTGCGACAGCAAATGAGAAAGTAGTGAACGATGCCATCAAGACACTTGGGATGCGCAATGAATACAGGTATCGTTCCTCTTTCAATCGTCCCAACCTTCGCTACGAGGTTCGACGGAAGGATGCAAAGATAACCGATACGATAGCCGATCTCGTTGCCGATAGACCGAATGATTCCGGTGTCATTTATTGTTTGAGTCGGAAGAATTGCGAACAACTCGCCGAGAAATTGCAAAAGAAATTGCGGGAGAAAGGACGTGGTCATATTGGGGTTTCCTTTTACCATGCGGAGCTCGATGCGAACGAGAGGGAACGACGTCACAAGCAATGGAGTGTCGGAAGAATCAATGTTTTGTGTGCCACGGTTGCCTTTGGAATGGGAATCGATAAACCTGACGTTCGCTACGTCATCCATTATTCCATGCCCAAGAGTATCACACATTACTATCAAGAAAGGTAAGTCAAATCAAACTGTGTAGAGCTGTCAATCGCTCCTTATCAGATGATCAAAGTCTCAATGGAATCATTTACATTTTGTAATTTCCAATAATTTTACAGTGGAAGAGCTGGACGAGATGGAGAAAATGCGGATTGTATACTGTTCTACTCGTACAAGGACAAGCAGGTTTTGGAAAAGATGATTCGAAATGGCAGCGATGATAAGTACAACCCCAGTGTTCGAAGAAAAGTTGATCAATTGTACACTTGCGTTCGGTATTGTGAGGACGAATTTCGTTGTCGACGAACAATGCAGCTGGAATTTTTTGGCGAACGCTTTGACAGATGCAAGTGCAACAAAACCTGCGACAACTGCAAAGCAGGAAAACAACCCGACAGACGAGACATGACGAAAGAAGCTATATCTATTATCAACTTGTTCAACAGCGCAAGCCAAAACAACCGGAGAGGAGTTACCATGTTGCAGCTTTCCGAGCTCTACCGAGGTTCCAAGAGCAAATCAATCACCAAGATTTACCAGATCAGATCCCTTCAAGGCTTTGGAGCTGGATCCAAGTTCAAAAAATACGACATCGAACGGATTACACATGCCATGATTTTCGAACGGATTTTGGTCGAGAACAGTGTCGAAAACAAGGTAGGATTCACATCAGACTATGTTGGCTTGGGAGAGAACGCATCTTCGTTGCTTCGAGGATCTCGCCAATTTTTCGTGGAATTCCCTGCAAAGGTCACGAAGACGACGCCCGAGAAACCCAAAACGAAAGAAACTACCAAGAAGAAAAAGAGCAGCACCAAGGAAACGAAAGCTCGCAAACCCAAGAAAGCTACAAAGTCGAAGGACACTTCCGACGCTGGTGGCTTGCAGTTTACCGAAATCGAAGTCGGCGATTCGGAGGATGACGACGACAGCCTACTGGATGGTTCAAAGCAGAGCTCACACGCTTCCGAAAAGACACAACCTTTACTTCCTCATCACCATACCAAGAAAATAGCAGATGTATTAAAGACACTTGTGAGGAGGTGGGCTGATGAAGAGCAAATGATGGGAAACAACGTTCACTGTAAGTTGAGAGAGTTTTGTTGGAAACAACTTTGTACGGGATGCAAATGTAAAAGACTAACAATTTGTTGTTGTTGATTTTCTTTCAGATTGGAATATCCTCACGGGAGAAGATGTCAAGACGATTGCCAACAATGCTCCCACCACGCTCGACGATCTGAAAGCGCTTGGAATTCTTGGAGAGAAGAAATTGGAAGAATACGGAGCTCGAATCGTCAAACCAATCAAGCGATTTGTGGAAAAGGAGGGCTTGGAAGACCAATTGTCAGCACAACGCAAGAAGGCAGGAAAGTTGTCTTCCAAGGGAAGCAGCAAGTCCAATTCTACAGACGAAGTCATTGAAATTGCGGATGACGAAGATGATGACGAATTTGACAACGGCATCGATTATAGTGCAATTGATTTGCAATACTAATCTAATCAATAGACGAAGTAAGTTAGTCTTACTATTCTACTAGCTATTGCTATGCTTTTTCTTTTGGAAGTGATCACTTATATTTTTTTTTGAGAAAACGAGGATAAAGCATTTTGTATTTTTGACCCACTCGATTCGATTGAACCGTGCAAACCCTGCCCTCGTGCTGTAACTGACAACACCTGCGTAAAGTAGGGCCACACGATTACGCTAAAACTTTTGGGAAGAGATGTCGTTTATTGTTTCTTTTCGGAATGCTACTACTTTTGGATAGACGAAGCGTAGACAAAGAGCAACAAGCAACATGTACAACGGGATCGGACTTTCGTCGGTGAGAGGGACTGCAACCTCGGGGTACGTCCAGGCCAATAGCAGCCACGTTCGAAACAACCGTGTCCGCCGGGAACGCGAACGAAACGTCTCATCAGCGTCCTCCGAGTTACGACCCCGTCTCGGCGGTGGCACGCGAAAAAGGCAACCGAGAAATCCAAAAGCACGAACGCCTTCGCCGATTGGAAAACTCGTTGCTGGAGTATCGCTTCGAGCTGGAAGAAAACAGCAAGTTGAACGATGAAGAAATCGACAGCCGCGTAGAAAAGGAACGCGAAAAGCGAACCAAGCAATTGGAGGAAGAAGAAGCCAAAGCAAAGACATCTGGCAAGGAGGAAGCTGCTCGACTTGATGCTCGACAACACAACAATCGTGACCGGGGATATGGCGAGAATTATAGAAGCAGCAACAATAATAGAAACTTCGATCAACCGCAAGGAAGAGGATATGGGAATCGAGGCGGAGATCGGGGGTACGGACGTTCGCAGCAATATCGCCGCAACAACAATAACAATTACCGAGGCAACACCAACTCTCACGTCGATGCCACTCTAAAAGAAGCAGAAAACAAGCGACTCGCAGGACGCCTTTGGTATCAACAAGGAGAAACACGTCGAGGGCCAAGCCTTTGACCGGGATTTACAGGAACAAAAGCGCAAAGAGCGGCAAGAACAAAAAGAAAAGGCCCAAAAGGAGGCCGACAAGGCCAAGCGCAAGGCGGAGCGAGACCAGAAACGCAAGGAAAAGGCCCTCCGAAAAGAGAAGAGAAGCAAACGCAAAAAAGAACGTGGAAGATCGAGAAAACGTCGTTCCTACAGCAGTGATAGTAGCAGCAGCAGTGGCAGCAGTAGCAGTGGAAGCTATAGCAGCCGATCGGTTTCTTCGAGATCCTATTCGTCTTCTTCGTCCTATAGCAGTCGCTCTTCGAGATCTGCATCCTATAGTCGCTCCTCGAGGTCTTCCTCCTACAGCAGTCGTTCCTCATACTCTTCCCGATCTGACAACAAGAAGCGTCGAAACCGTTCGGATAAAAAGAGAGGCGAAAGCAAAAAACGAAAGGACGACAAGAGCCTGTCCCGAAGCAGGAGCCCAGAACCCGATAAAAAGAGAAGCAGAGATAGGAAACGAAACGACAGCGAAAGCCGCCCCAGAAGTAGGAGCCCAGAGTCGGATAAAAAGAGAGGGAGAGGAAAACGAAAGGACAGCGAAAGCCGATCTAGAAGCCCAAGGCCAACATCTGATAAAAAGAAAAGCAGAGACAGAAAACAAAAGGACGACAGAAGCCCGTCTAGAAGCAGGAGTCCAGAATCTGATAAAAAGAAAGGAAGGGGAAAACGAAAGGTCGAAGGTAGCCGTTCTAGAAGCCGAAGTCCAAGCATCAGTGACAAGGAGGAAAAGAAGAAACCAGCCGAGAGCAAGGCTGACAAATCAAATGACAAAAAGTCTCCTGTGGAAGCTGCGGAGAAACCTTCCAGCAGCGAGGAACCGAGGCGAAAGAAACGTCCGCGTCGAGATTCGCCCTCCTCCTCCTCTAGGTCACGCTCTCCTCGCCGCCGAGGCCGTCGTGGCAGAAGCAGGAGTTCTTCGGCATCGTCACGCAGCCGATCGTCATCAAGTGGTTCTCGTTCCAATTCGAGAAGCAGGTCAAGATCACGCTAATGTGATAAAATATCTATCATATTATATAATACACTACTATTCTAATAGCTTCCATACGTATTTTTAATGAATATATAACATTAGCTAACGATTACTAATATATACAAAATCTATCGACAATAACAAACACGCCAAGAATGAATCGACTAGATACGGATTTGATAACTTCCCGCCTTGGTAATGTACCGGACCCATCGGTTGGTGTGGTATCCCGACTTGTCGTAGACGCGAAGGAAACGAACGTGAACGCCGCTCGATGTGAACATTGGAACCTGGAATTCGGCGTTAATGGGAGGTCGGCTCCAGGGCTTGGGGCGAACCGTGGGCATCAGATCGACGTCCGCCTGGATGTGGCATTCCGCCTTGCCCGGAAAGCGCTTGACACGCCAGACAATTCGCCTGCTGTTCGGGCTCGTACTTGGCACGGCCAAAGGAATGCTTGATCTTGGCCTTGGCCGTGTTTTTGGGGACGGGTATCTTGATGACGACGTGGGTCGGCAAAGAGTTGATCCGAGAAATTGGCAATCACCTTGAGGTTGATGGAAATTCTAAAAGAGGAAAAAATGGAGAAAGGAAAATTGTGTAAGAAATCAAGATTCAAACGAATCAGCTTGTGCACAAAAAATCATGCGATAGCACAACTACTCAACAATACAGCACTCACTTTGTCAAACTCTGTTCTTCTTGAACGGCCGGAATGATTCGAAATGGCAGATCGATATTGTCCGTGAACCCGGTATTTCATGAGCTCAAATTCTCCATCGGGTGGAATAAAGGTAATGGTTCGATCCGCATCGAATTTTCCGAGTCTCACACACCGATGGAAAGTGCAGTCGTCGATATCGACACCGGGTTTTCGCTGTCCCTCCTTTTCAATGACCAGCTTGTCGTTCAAGACCAAACTTGCACTCGGGCATGCCCGTTAATTTCGTGTTCATCTGGACGGCACCCGTGACCTCGTTTCTCAGAATACTTCCCGTGCTCGACAACAAGAGATTGACAGGACTCCAAAACATCAATGTAGACCTCGTTCTTTTTGTGGCGTATGCCCTCGCGCCTCCAATCAATGGCTCCCGTAATCTGGGACGTCAGCTGGGAGGGTTCCGGTTCGTCCTGTGCCTTGACATTTCCCAGATTAATGTAGAGTTTCAAGACATCGACGGCACAGTTTTGTGGATACCCAAAATCCATCGTTTCGTCCATGAGCTCGTAAATCAGCGTCATGTTGTTGCGCATGGCGTTTTCGTCAAACTCGTCTCCCAGATAGGACTTTAGGATTCTCACGAGCTGGTACAGGTATTCAAAGACGAGGGCGGGGTTGACGTTGGATCGGGTCACGGCGACAAAGAACATGTTCAAGTGGCGGGTGTACAAGAACGAGTTGTTTTCGATGCGTTTGACGGGGGCTTCCGTTCCCGTGTTTTTCGTGGCGACGACCTGCAATCGAAAGGAGTCCGCTCCTGCTCGGCTGACATCATCTCTGTAATTCAAAGTATGGAATCAAACAATAAATGTGAGTAAAGAGAAGAATTGATCGGATTGCATTTTGATTTTGAGTTTCGTTTGATTGCAACGGATCTGCTGCTGCTATACTATCTAATAGTACGTGCCTGTATTGACGGCTGATCATAATATCGCCCTTTTGATTCAGGATCATTATCATGGAAATCATGGTTGCTGTTTTTGTTTCTTTTTATTTCCCACTCTTCAATAATTTCTTTTTCTACTTCTTTTTCCAATTAATTCCCAGGGACGTCTCCTTCTTCTTCTCTTTCAATAGATCCGGTGGTTGATTGATTTCTTGAGTCTCAATCATTACCAAAGAGCGCACCGAGCATTGTTGTTTGTGTTTTTCGCAGTCATGTCGTCGTCAAAAACAGAAGGGTTTCAGGGCGCAGGCAGGGGTGAAAAATCCAACATGACCGCGTTGGTCGGGGGAAATGCTAGAAAAAGACTACGGAATGCTTCTTCTTGCTAACTTGTGGTAGTATAAGTACGTTGGATCTACGCATTTTGGTAGGAAAAGGCTTATTCACGAGTAATTGTGACTCGCTCTCGCGCACCTTCCGGCCAATGTCCGTTGCGTTATTTTCGTTGTGCCGTGACTGACTCGAATCAAAATGTCGGAACGAGTGAGTCCCACTGCGTAGCACACACAAAGCAGATAACACTAACCTTAAATATTTATACTGAAGGTTACAAATAATAATATTCCAACGATCCAAAAAGGACCTTTTTACCTTTTGGAGGCAGAATTAAATGAATTTGAGACACAACACACACGAGAATTGTAATTTTTGTGATTTTTTCGTGTGGCATTTCGAATTGGGCATGGGACACTTGTCGTTGTCCGAGTCCAAAAAGTCCACCCATATATACAACAATCACCATGAACGAGGCTCCAACACTCATGAATCACAACAGGCAACGAGGGAGGAGCGCAAATGCCACTCTCCGAGCCACGGCCCTTCCCTGGGCAACCATGGTCATTGTTTCCGTCGTTGCCGCGGCATATTTCTCTTTTCCACAACAAGCTGAAGACGAATTGGACATACGGCTCTTGGAAGGCGCCGAAACACAGCACCAGCATGTACACAAACCCGTCTATAACGAAGAGCACGCATCCCTCTTTCCCCTTACGACGAGCGATCGGATAGGTTTTTCCCTGGCGATTTGTGGGCTCATGATTGCCGGCCGGGGGTGGAATTGGTGGAGGCGGGATTCTGGTTCCTATTTATATATTGGTCATGGGATTCTCACCCAAGCACGGTAAGTAGAATCAAGCAAAGAACAGAATGGAAGAGATTGAAGATTGGACATTTTACTATAGTGTCACGTCAGCTACAGCTACAGTTTGGAAATACATTAACAGCATTTCCAACAAGTGAATGGTTAATTGGTTCTTGAGCTGACACAATGATTATTTCTTTCCATTGCTTCGGAATTCGTTTTTGTGTCTTTTTGCAAATACAGGAATTCCTCTATCGAACGTTACAGTTTTTGGTGGAGCCATTGCCAACATGGTTTTGAACACTCGAAAACGACATCCCCTTGCCGATCGGCCACTGATCGACTGGGATTTGATTTTGGTCATGGAACCCCTCACCATTGCGGGTGCTTTGATGGGCGCCTTCCTCAACAAAATCTTGCCCGAACAATTCTTGACCTTTATGTTGGTCTTGCTTCTTTCCTTCACGGCCTACAATTCTCTGAAAAAAGCCGTCAAAATGTATAGAAAAGAGTCCCGAAAGCTTCGGGAGCAAGGTCTGAAACCCGACGGTTCCAAAGAAAGTGAACTGACGCACATCAACCAGCAGGAGGCCGAGGAAACCATGAACGAGGCCGGAGACGAGCTTTTGGAGGACATGGACCTCCAGGAAGGCGAAAGCCCGGGAGGAGGAGCAGCTCTGGACGGATTGCCGGTCGATGCCAACGAGGCCCTGTTGAAAAAGATACTGGAGGAGGAGCGCGTCACACCAATCTTCAATGTCAAGGTTCTGGTGGGCCTCTTTGTGGTGGTTTTGGCCATGAATCTCCTCAAGGGTGGCGGTGCCTTTCCGTCGCCCATTGGCATTACGTGTGGATCGAACGCCTTTTGGATTGCCAACGGAATCATTCTGGGTTGGATCGTTGTGATTAGTATTTACGCTCGAAACTATCTGGTGAAGCGAAACAACCTAAAACAAAGGATCGGATACCAGACCGTGGAGGGTGACATTCAATGGGACGAACGGTCAACGGTCGTCTATCCCTGCATCTGTTGTCTGGCAGGATTTTTTGCGGGAATGTTTGGAAGTAAGTTTTGCATTTTTGGTATCGTTCCATTGTAATGAGATTTTCAAAGCATGTCACTCACACTTTACGTGTCTGCTTGTTTCTTTCTTCACTATTGTATAGTCGGCGGAGGTATTGTGAAAGGTCCTCTGATGTTGGCAATGGATGTTCACCCGGGAGTGGCCTCTGCGTCGTCGGCATGCATGATTTTTTTTACGAGTTTCACGGCAACGACTTCGTTCTTTGTGTTTGGTTTGTTGGATCCCCAATACGCACCCGTGTGCTTTTGCATTGGATTTATTGCCACCTACTTTGGACAAATCGGACTGTCGATATTGATGCGACGGGCAAAGAGAAATTCGTACATTGCCTTTTCTATAGGCGGTGTAGTATTGCTGAGTGCTATTTTGATGACTGCACAGTCGTTATTGAGCATGGCGGAGGGGGAACACCACAGCTCGGGAGGAATTTGCGGCAAGGAATCATAGTAAAAAGTTCATAATTTATTTCAATACTCGTCGACTAGTGTAGTGTACTTGTGTTCGTTAAGAAGATGACTTTATCTAATTTAGTATATTTTGAAGTCTATTGTTGGGAGATCTATCAAACAAAGGACCTTGCTGGCCTAAATCGAATCCTACCATTCAAGTTCGAGACGTGCGTGAATGATATTTGCCTGAAAGTGCCGCCAGCCATATTACCATGAGGAGACGCAACAAACGTAATTCCCAGTTGGGCTCCTTGATTTCTTCGTATCGTTCTAGAACCACTCTCATGTTCATATAGCTATCTCGTACGTCCTCCCAGTGCTGATTATGATTTATAGAGCCCCAGACGACGAGGTAAAGTTTTTCACACTTTAGAGGGAGCCGAGATACTTTCTCGAGCGTTTCAAAATTCAATTGATGCTTCAAAAGCGAGATTGTGCCTTCTTCTTCTAGTTTTCTTGAAGCGAAATACACCATGTATGGGCCAAAAGATGCAAATATACCACAAAAAACTGAGGGGAGAGCCTCTCCGTTATTTTCATGATCAGAACTAGTTCCAAACCAATAGAATTTTTTTCGAAAGACGCAGTTCGTTGACAACTCTATTTGCACTGCCTTGATACAATAATGAATCGAAGTGTCCAGAGACACTTCGTCAAGGACAAAAGCTCGGCCTTCTTTGGCCAACCTGTTGAGTGTCTTAAAATTGACGCATAGCCTGTCAAGAGGCCGAAACATCTTGTCTTTTCCCTACTGCCATCACGTTAATGGACCCTAGGGCCTTCATTCTCGTATACATTCGCTCTATGAAACCACTCATAATTCCCACAAAATTTGCCCTCGGCTGATTTTGGAAAGGTAAGTGACAGAAACCAGATTATCATATTCCCCCATACGGCGTCACCCATGTCGCAATATCTCCAAAACAAGATTATCAGGTCCAAAAGGTTCCTACCTGTTCCTTTCAGCTTATGTCTCTCAAGGCCTTGAGCTCACAATCAGAGAAATTTCCCTCCTAGAATCGCAGATGAAAGGGCCTTCGAATTGTCATCATTATCTACCTCGGAAGAACCAGAGGAAACGGGTGATGCGATATTTACATCTTTCTCCCTATCAATGTAGGCACTCAACAATGGTTGAGCCTTCAAAATTCTCAATCTATCATATGCTTTGTGATTGCTTTTGTTTGCCTTGATAACGGATTCGAGTCCAATTTGCAGCTCAAATGCCACAAACATTGTAGTATTGCCTGCCCAATGGTATTCTGGAACAAGGTCAAAAAAATTTAAATTGTAAAGGAGTGGCGAGTTCTTTTCTGTTTGAGAGCTGTTAGTTTTCAACCTGAAAGGAATGATTTCAGTATCGATCGTGCGAGGCTCAATCCAGCGAAATCTTTTTTTCAATGATGCCGTGATCGGTATCTTCTTCATCTTGGAAATTTGATCTAAGAATTCCAGCACTCCGTTTTCTCCAGGTATACAGTCAATGATTTCGGGAAATTCCCGCTTCATTCTTGATATCACTTTTTTCAAATCCTTCTCGTCCTTGAAGACGAGAGTGGCACGAGTCTGGTCAGCAACAATTTTGACACGGGTTTGCCCACGTCGGATGTACAGTTTGTTGAAAAGAGACTGAAGAGGCTTCAGCACTAGGGCCATCTACGTAATATCTCTTTTCTTCGTGTGTATCATCTTCTTCGGCAACAGCTGATTTGCTTTCCCGATAGTCTGCCTCTTCAAGGGGTTCAACAATCCAATTTACCAGAGACGAAAATGTTGACTTTCGATAATCATTCACATCTGGTAGTTTATCCTTTTCCAAGTCTTCCTTTCCCTTCGAGGCATCTAAGGACATTGATGACCCGTCAGGCCCTTCGGGAAACGTTTGGTCTTCGTGATAAATGCGGAGAACCAATTTTAATATTTCCTGTTGATACCAGTATCCTGAGCTAGAAAAGCCACCAAGGTCGATAGGATTTTTGACGTTGGCGAGAGCCTGAATGGCGGCCGCTCTTTGTATGACATTTTTCTCCTTGAATTCGATAAGCTCCGAAAATTCTTCAAGTAGCTTTCCAAACAACATTCGTCGTGTTTGGAGCTGGGAACGAAATATTCCTTTAAGCTTTTCATCGTTCAAAGCTTCCGTTGGAAGTTCCAAAATCAGATGTTGCCCACGGAGCAAATTAGGTTTTTCATAAGATTTCCACTGGTCATCCTCCTGAACAAATGCTAGTGCTGTTGACACGTGTGCTTTCGGATGACTTTTTGCCTCCAGAATTTTACCTAGTTGTCGATCGGAACCATAATCTCTCCAGTAATCAAGCGGGGATTTCTTGAATTCATTTGTCATGTTCACTGCTTTTTTGCCAGCATTGTAAATTGCTTTGGTTATTTCAATGTCCAACTCTAACGTGATACAGATATGAAGCGGTGTTTGGCCAAGCAAATTTTTCTCATAGACAATATCTGGACAGGCCGCAAGTAATCCATCAATGAAGGGCAACGAATAACCAGAAACCAACATCTGGTGCAAGATTGTGTTTTCTTCGAGTGGTTCTTTCTCTGCCTTGTGTGTGTTTCGAAATTGCACTCGAGATATTGCCGGACAATTGACAAAGCTTTTACCAATTTCAATTAAATTGGCCTCCATGATTATTGATTTCAAGCTTTCGCAAGAATCAAAGGCATTGTCATCTAGTCTTTCAATTCCTTCTGGTATTGTAATGGATTCGAGCACCTTGCAGTCACGAAACGTGAAAGCTCTGATGCTTTTGAGACTCGATGGCAGTTCCACCTCCTTCAGCTTTCTGCAACGACTAAAGGCACTCTGACCAATAGTTTTGACTCCTTCTGGAACTGAGATGGATTCAAGTTGATCGCAACCAGAAAATGCATTATCTCTGATTTCTGTCACAGTTGACGGAAGTTTTACTGTTCTCATCTTCGCACAATCGCTCAGGTTCCCAATGATCTGGATACCTTCCGGTATAACAACATGAGATACTTCAAGGTGCTCTGGCAAACCAAGTTGATTGAACACTTCAAGACTCGACGGAAGTTTCAGCCTGTAAGTCTTCATGACAATGCATAAAAGCGTTTGCGCCAATTTCTCGAACTCCTTCTGGGATATTGATGGATCGAAGGGCTACGCACGAATGAAAAGCTCCTTCCTTGATTAATTTCAACGTCGATGGAAGTTCAATTGTTGTCAAGCTGGAACATTCATAGAAAGCACTATCACCAATGGTTTCAACACCAAGAAAACGTATGACTCGGAGATTTGTACAGCCTTCAAAAGCATTCGAGTCGATAGATTTCAGAGTTGACGGAAGTTCGATTTCTGTCAAATTCCAGCATTCTCGAAAGGTTGCGTAACCAATGCTTCTAACACCCTCTCGAAAATCAATATGCTCAAGCCTTGTCACACCCTTCGAATGCGAGTGATTCGATATCTGGGGTAAATTCGGTCACCTCTATGTAAGATCTCCAATTCCAAGATTTCCCCCCGTTGTAAGCTAAAAAACCCTTGTAAGCTAAACGAACCATACTGTATGTTTGTAGGTAGAGAAGATCGTTGTTTTGTTTTCGCGAATGTCTGTGTATTGTGTTGGTTGGAGGTTCCGTCGGTTCTGGTTCATACCTAGTGTCGTCCTCCGTTTTCAGTCTGATAATGCATTCTCACATTTTCTTGAATACTCTTCGAGTCCTTCGTGCTTGAGAGCGCTCAAGTACAATGCAAAAAGCACATTCATCAACTGAATACTGTACGTGGTCCTTCTAGATTGTTTTCACTGGAATTGTTTTCATTGGGTACGACTAAACGAGGAGGTCGTGTTTGTTCGCGAGACAAGGCTGCTCCACAAGAAGCCGCTCAAAAGTGCACATAATGCTGGTATCGCGTAACGAGCTCATCAGGTGATGCTACATGCTGCTTGTGCAAAGTTTGGTGAGCGGTAAGTGAGCTACGGGGTAGGTACGGAGTAGATTGGAGCTTGTCATGTGGAAAGAAAATTGGGCTTAAAAATTTAAGAACTGTTGAAAGACTTGAAAAATTGAAAAAATCAGGGAACTGTTTTGTCTCGTGTGTAGTAATTCCACATGGGTTTTCAGTTTTGTGAAGTACCGACCTGACATCGAATAAATACGATGGATACACGTACTCATACCGTACCATCCGAAAAAAGAAAAATTGATGCCACTTCTCCAATTGAATCATACTAGTCGAATTTCGAAAGCGCGCGAATGACGGAAGAGTTCCGAAAGCGCGCGAAAGGATCCGATCGGCGAAGAGGTCCTGCTTTCTGGAAGCCACCGAGGAAGCCGTTACGGACATACACACACTCACATCACATTCACTCGTGACAAACCTCCGTGACGAGAAAGGCGTCGATACGAGCGCATCATTCGTTTTTTTGTTTTTGACGCGAAGAAGATTCAGTCGTTTGGAAACTCTTTCTCTCTCTCTCGAAATTATACGACAACGACACGTGATTGCTTTCTTGCCCTCCCATGATATTGGCTCCACAAGCCTGCACAAAACCATCCGACGAGAGCACCTCTACTCACCGAAAAACAAGTGTATCGTCCGTCTATTCACCAGATCAAATTTGGAGTGTTCGTTTGAATCTGCAGCAAACACAAGAGACGGAACAACCCCATCTTCCAGAGAGTGATCGAGATTCATTCGTGTTAACGTTTTCGGAGTTCGAAGTTTGGGAGTTGGAAGACTTTTTGTCTTCGTAACTTTTGAAACTTTTTCCAAGAAGCGAGATTAAACTGCTATATGTTATACTAGACCGTGGGCAAAACAAGCTACTTATCTAGAAGTACAAGCTATTGTACTCTGGCAATATAGTAGAACCATGGATCGTGTCGTAGCAATGCTGATGCTGCTGGCACTGTTGGTGGTAAGTTTTTCTTGGCTTCAAAAGCATTCTTTTTTCTCTGGGCTGTATCTTTTTGCCTCTTTCATCAATGCACTAATACGATGTTCTCTCTCTGGTTTCTTTTGCAAATCCTCTCGTCGGAAATTCTGCATTCCTCTCTTCCGTTGTCATTTGTTTTCAAAAAATGATGGATCCAATGCAGGCCTTCATTTTGGTGTTTCTGGCATTGTTTGCAATGGCTCCGATTTATTGCAGTTGCTTGCTCTCGCTGATCTACACACTATACCTATTTGTGGCTTACGAGGAACACGGTGTTCATCATGCTCAGGAATACGAAAATCGCTTTTGGACCATTTTTGCGCTCCTCTTTTCCACGGCTCTATTCTTCGCTCAAGATTCTCCCGTCGCGATTGGAAAATACAGCCCGAGTCTGGGATTTGTCGGTGTAGTATTAGCCAGCTATGCAATGCACGTCTATGACAGATATATGCATCGAATTGCCTTGAGTCAACAAACAAAATTGCGTCGATCGATATCTCTTGTCCATTCCATGGGCGATCAAAAGGTGACGGTGGAACAACTACTCTCGAAGATCAATGAATGTCTGCGAGACATCGACCAACCGCTGATACCATCTACAATCAACAATTTTCTCAACAAACGATTCGTTCTGAAAAAGGAAAAAGAAATCATTGACATCTTTTTGGATTGCGACGCAACGACCCTTAATTATCTTGTTTCCCACCTCAAATTGGCACTTGTTGGTCTACAAAATCAAAGATCCACGGCTTTTGGCGGCCAGCATCGAACAGAATTGATTCCAAATTCCTAGCGGTGGAACGATTAGCGGCATTGACGGTATATTCCAGGGTCATTGTTCTGCACTGCTTTGCAAATTCTAAAGCTCCGAGCGAACCCGCGTGCCGAGTATTGGGTTCGGAATATACTCTTGAATTCGACGGGCGACGATCTTAGCGATATCAAGACGTTGACCGACGCAAAAGGAGATTATTACTGTATGAGCAAATTGATTCTACGACGATATCAAATCAGGAGACTGTTCGGCATGATATTTTGACACACATGCGAAAAGAAGGAGCGATGCAGGTTACCTAGAAGACAACTCGGAACAAAGCGAGGGCCGCAGCGACGATATTCAATGGCATGGAGAAAGATTCCTTTCGGATGTCGACGACACTCTTTTGTCCAGCGGCGGACATTATCCCGCCGGTATCGACAAGCGATATCCCAAAAAGGTTGTCTATCCTGGTGTACTTGCATTTTATCGGGAGCTTGACCTTGGCACATCGGGTCCCGATGATTGGCCAGAAAATCGAGTCGGAAATCTTGTCTTTTTGTCCGCAAGGCCTCATGTCTACAAAGACATGAGCGAGAAAAGCAATTTTGCCAAAGTTTGAAAAACTGCGTGCCGTGAAAGAAGATGGTCGAAGAGGAATGCATACTACGCCGTCACTCTTAGCCGGAGATCTCGCATCGGGCAGCCAGTACATCACCACCAATGATTTCGAACCCCTCGCTCTGAAAAAATTTGAAAATTTCAAACGATACGTATCAATATACCCAGAGTATCAACATATTTTTGTTTGCGACAATGGTCCAGGGTGATGTGAATGCTAGTGAAATGATGCACGACAATTTTCCATACGAGTATCAGGCAACCTATGTGCATATTGTGCAGGATCGACAGAAAACGTACGGATATGCGCCAGAACGGTGGAGAGACAAAGAATTTCGACCGTGCTTTTTCAGGACTTATCCCGAAGCTGCTCTTCATGCAGCAACTCAACAACCTCCATTGATTCGAATGAGTGGTCTCAACAGGGTTTGTAGCGATGCTGTCAAAGATTTTTACGCTGTCCCCGATAAAAAATGGCTATCGCAAAAACAGAAAGCAGAACGACGAGCTGAATTGAATCAATCGATATGGAAGGCAAACGAAGTTCTGATCAATACCGATGCCGGCGCTGTTGATCTCGTTCAAGCTGAAAGATTGTGGAAAGACGGAGAAAAAGTCAGGACTCCGTATGGAAATGGAACTGTTCGGGGATTCGATCCAAAGTTTGATCTTTACGACGTCGAATTGGATTGGAGGCCCCTGGATGTACAAGTCCAGGGACTATCTCGCCAGCCTGGGAGACGAAACAATTCGACCAAAACAGGGAAAAGATATGGATAAGCGAACGCCAACCGTTTTGGAAACTGTTGTCGAAGCGGATGAAGTGACAGTTGACGACCAATCTGGTGTATTCAAACCGGACGAAAATGACGACTTTGACGAAATAATAACAGCTTCATTATCACAGGAATCAATCGAAGCACACAACGGATTGACTGCAATCTCTGTTGATGAATCGGAAATGATGAATTCGGAAAGTGACGGCGAAGTATCGTCAAATTCTACAGGTTCTACATCACCAACCGTCAATGGCAAAAAGAACCACAATTGTGGAACCGAAGCAGCAATTTCTTTCAAGCCGACTACCAAAATTAATGGGCGATCAATAACAAAGTTCGTTCCACCCGTCTTACCGAAACTGAATGATAAAAAGGCAGCTCCGCTGTTTTCATTCTGGGTTGCTGCAGAACCGACCGTTAGCGCAGGAGAAAAATGCTCAACACCATACGGTCCCGCCACTGTCGTTGAGCATCGCAAGGACGACAAGATAATTGTTGTCGATATGATTGGATGGAAAGCGCGTGCATATCTGAAAGAAGACGATGTCACGGTGACGAAGGAAGGATTGCTCTCTTCTCTCTTCAGGAGACAAGCTATTCCAGAACCAGTACCTTCGCCGAAATATGACCATTTTGCCTATATCAAAGGGAGTGTTATCCCCACGCCATATGGTGACGCAGAGGTCTCAATTCCACTGCCAATTCCAGAAAACGATTCGACGGATTCTGACATAAGCGACAAACAGTTATGTCTCAGCATTACTTCGTGGACTCTTGCAGACGGATCACACCCGAAGTTGTATTCCACTGTCAAGACATGTGAAACATGGAAAGAAGCGAAGGGAGGAAAATTGACATCGGATGGTATATTATCCGCATTCGGAACCCTCGTGTCGACTATAAATCGAGGGGTCAAAGGCCGCCTAACCAGAACCGCATCTTCATCTGTACAAAAACCAAAAGACGAAGAGCTCGCAAAATCTATGTTCAAACAACACTATTGTGACTCGGCTGCAGTATCAACAGCTTTCGGCAATGGCAGAGTATCTGGTTTCAGGAAAGACGATGGATTTTATTGTGTTTCACTAACTAGCTGGAAGCTCGCCAACGGTCAACACCCTCAGGCATGGCTGCGGGAGGTGGACATTAGCTATCAGATAGCGAAAGGTTGTAAAGAGGGCTATCCCGTATTGACGAACTTGGGTGTATCTGGAATACTTGAAAGCGTTCAACCGACAACTGGAATTCATATGGTCAGTGCTCCTTCTGCCCGCATGGTATTGTACTTGCAACCCGAGGCGATCTGTCGGCCACTTAAAGCAGCTGTCGGTGAAGACGTTCATACTGCGTACGGGGAGGGTGTGGTGGAGCGCTACGATCGCGAGAACGATACCTATGTGATCAAGCTGAGAGGCTGGGGCGCAAAAATGTATGCCAAAGCCGAAACCTTTGATCGTGTTCGCGATTCGATGGGAGGCGGACACGGGGCTTTTGGTATGGATTGGTTCCTCCAATTGTTCTTTTTGTCGTCAGACTCCGCTACTCAAGGGAACAGAAGTCGCAGCGACAGCATTGCAAGCGTAGCTTCAACCAGCGTAAGAAGTTTGAAGACTTTGCGTTCAATGGATTGATTGTTCAAGGGGTGCCATGTCAGACACTTGACACGAAGATTCTCTGCGCCTGCTGATGATTCATTATCTCTACGAAGAATGCGCGCTGTCTCATTTTTCCTTCGCCTCGCTGGCGTTTGAAGCAGAGAGTATCTGCTCTGGTTCGACTTGAACCGGAAGAAATACCAAGCTTATCGGTCCAAATGCATTTCTCAAGTTTTGCGACCATCCTTGACTAAATGGATTCCGTGGAAGCGAAACTTTGAAGGATGATCGCTCTTTTAGTAGTTCGAATTCTCGATCCAGTTTGATCTTGTACTCAAGTGTCGTCAGGGCAGAGACAACGTACAATATATGGTACCCGAAGAAGACTGCCTGGATTATTCCAATCCCCAATAGAAACGGAAAGACAATCTTTACGATTATTTCATTTTCCATTCTTCCATGGAAAGCAGAAGACAACAAGGTGGATACCGAAGGCAATTCCAACAAGTTACCAATGTTGTCGCGAACGAAATTCCACCAATTGCCGTTTGTGTTCAGTTCCTCCCAGAAGGGACGATAGAGCATGGCAATTCCGTACCAGCAACCGAGGTTGAGATAGAAGAGCGTTAAAAGAAACGCTCTATAATTATTATAGCCCACACAATTATTGAGCCATACACAATGGTGATCGAATTGCAAAACACTAAAAGAACACGGTTTTCGTTAGTAGATGTCACTATGTAGTCGACTCAATAATATTTAGAAAAAGAGCAAAAAGGAAAACGTACCATCGATTGCAAATCGAACAATGACGACACCGTGGTGGTCGTTTGATATTGCACTTGTCGCAAAGGGTCTCCTTCGTTTCAGGAAAGCCGAAGCCGGCCGGATAGGGGTATTTGGAGGATTCCACCAAATGGAGTTGTCTGGAAGACGCAAGATCGAAATAGTTTTGTACCAAGCGTGCTTCCTTGGCAACATTTAGAACTGGGTTGATGCCGCAGAATCCACCCTGGGAGTCTTTGAAAGACCAGTGTTGCGGCGTATGAATTTGTGTCGCATGGATGCTTTCTTGTGGTTTGTTGTTTTGGTTTGGGAGGGCGACACCCGGAGAACGAAAACAGGCCGACAAGTAGTGGAAGAGAATCATGCCACCGAGATACACAACGATTGCATCATGAAAGAGCAGCCAGCGACACTCTTCTACGCAGCTGTTGTTGACACAACACCATCGTTCTCGGATGACCTCCCGGAGCCCTCCAAAGTACGAGGCAACCACCAGGACAATCAATAGTATCGCCAATGCCGGAATCCAAGACCTCCAATAGACGTGGATCTTTAGTTTGTCGAGTCCACTGTAAAAGTAAAATGCCCCAATACCCGCCTTGAAAAGCTTAAAAGTCCACACAAAGGCGTTAAAGTCTTCTGTTGACATGAGTGCCCTCTTGAATCCGTCCCATGTTTCGTGCCAGTGATTCAAATACCGTTCGCGAAGAGGGAGGTCTCGATCGATTCGATCCCTGTTTCTCTGCTGCATCCTACGGTTTTCTCTTGCTTGGCGGTCTCTCTCTATTGCTTGGCGGCGTCTCGTCGCGGATAGGTCTGGAATGACAGTCATTCTAAAAAAACCAAACTATATCCAATAACGATATAAAATAATTCTTAGAACAGAGGTACCATGGCGGATACCAACTGGATGTCGAATGGCTAATAAAATGGAAGGTAGCGTCGTTTTCGGATTATTTGTTTGTCACGTTGTTTCTCATTCCCCACCTGTTTTCAATAGCCGAGACAATGAAGGCGCGGTGTGACTGACCGAAACGTGACTCGAGAAAATCAATCTGGGATCCAACCTTCCCAAGGTAGTCATTGTATCTACTACAATGGATTGGATGGCATAGAACCAAAATGTCTACGATCACAATTCCGGGTTGAATTATGACTGTTTCACGCGATTTCAAGTTATGACACCCTCCTCGTGTTCGCCGACCGCACGAAAACTGGGTGAAACTAAGAAACGCTGTCCCGGACCGCACCAATCTTTTTCGACATACACTTAAGCTACGGCCTGTATGCAGGAAGTGCGTGCCGTGCCTGCCGATTTGAGAAATCGACGAATGTCCCGTTCCGTTCCGTTCTCCCGACCGACTAACTACTCTACAATACTGATACTGATACTTGTGCACAACGCGGTTTGTGTTGTTCACGTTCCTCCTCGAGCAATTTTCGCAAATTCATTCTCCCTCTCTTTACAATCGAAAAAGGGTGCAATAACAGCAGCAGACTAAACAACACCCAACAACAAAATCAAGAACTCTATAGTAATAGCATCATGGCATCTAATGATAGTGGAAAAAAGAATGGCGACTCAAAGTCGGTGAGTTGGAGGAGGACTAACAAGGCATGCCATTCGTTGGCATCATGCTTTCAGGCGGATATATCTTCCACGATTAGCCGCAAATAGGAACTGCTGTGAAAGGCAAGCGCTTATTCCAATCGGCCAGAGTGGACATTCATGGATCCAAGCTCCAAGAGTTGGGTCATGGTCTTTGACAATCATTCCAATGACCAAAGGTGCCGGGCGGAGACGGAATGATGGAAAGGCCCGAGACGTGTGTTTTGGGGGCCGTTATCTAACGTCGCTGGTTCACTGGATGGGGATTTGCGTCGACGTTGCACGTAGATTTCTCGTGGTGGTCCAAGGAATGCTATTTTGGGAATTCCGACTAGTATTGAATTTCTTTTTCTCACACATCTTGTCTTGATCCTTTATATCCTTTTGTTGCAGGCTGGCGGTATTCTTGGAAAGCAATTCCAAAAGATGAGACGTCGTCTCACCGTCACGGGTGCTAGTTCGACTATCGATGGTACCGTCAAACCGGGAGTCGAGCAATCTGGGGATTTGAAAAAATACAAGGGAAACAAAGATTCGGTGAGTACAGTATAGTTTATGCAGAAGTTATGTTCTTGAGTTGTTTCCAATACTGTGCAAGTCTAATCTTATTGTTTGGATACCACAACAGCGCTCCAAGGGAAGTTCCAGTGTGATCACGGAGTTTCACGGGATCTCCAAGAAGGGACACGCTCCCTACAACCCGCGAAAGAAAAACCAGGATTCCTTGATTATGAAGGAGGATCCCAGCACGAATAGCATGATCTTTTGCACTCTGGATGGGCACGGAGAGCACGGCGATCACGTTTCGGCCTGGTTCCGGGACCGGCTGGTCAAAGAAATGTGCAACCATTCCGCCTGGGTGAGCAATATGAAGGTTGCGGTCGCCGATGCGATTGCCAAGGTCGAGAAGGACCTCCTCAAAAACTACCGAATCGACGCCGAATTCAGTGGGACAACCTTGTCGATGGCCATTGTTCGGGACAACAAACTGACCGGCGTCAACATTGGTGATTCTCGGGTCATATTAGGAAAAGAAAAAGACGGCAGACTCGTGGCGGTCGAAATCACGCACGATCACAAGCCCGACTCTCCCAAAGAAAAGGAACGCATCCTGGCAAGCGGGGGTCGTGTCTTTGCGGTCGAATACGATGACGGAATCGATGGGCCACCCCGTGTTTGGTTGGGTCACATGGATGTGCCGGGTCTTGCAATGTCCAGGTACGATCATATTTGCTTGTTTGGTTTGTTGGATAGTTTTGTCTTTTTTGGATGATTCTCTCACCTCACCTTTCCTTTCCTTTCTTTATTTTAGATCGCTTGGAGATGTTGTAGCACACACGGCGGGTGTCATTTCGGAACCCGAGTTCACAGAGTTCGAGTTGGACCCCGAATCCGACAAGTTCCTCGTCGTGGCCACGGACGGCCTCTGGGAATTCGTCACCAACGAAGAAACCGTTGAGATTGTGGAGGGACAAGTAGGCCCCGCACAGGCCGTCGACACTCTCGTCACCGAAGCCGGAACGAGATGGATGGCAGAGGAACAAGTGATCGACGACACTACCGTGATTGTCGCAAATCTCTTTGGCTGGAGAAGTTAAGCAACAAACCAAAGAAACAAACAACCAAACCAAACTATTGCATGGCGTGTGACACGCGCTTTTTGATCCTACAAAATTTTTAAAGAAAGCAACAACTTTTTTTTAAAAGACCAGGTTATATTTGTCATGTGCATTTGTAGATTGTTCATTTTATGCAATGTTGCTCGTACGAATTTTGTAATGCAGAGAATTGCTGCACTTGTGTTGCGTAAATGTTGTTGTTGTTTAGAATGTAGGGATGATATCGATATGTTGTTGTGTTTCAGTCACTGCTGCACAAGAATTGCGCATGACTCTGGGATAACTTCTCTTCATCGCTGGTTGAGCTTTGGGACACGTTTCAAGATACGGAATCGTCGTCTGCCTTCGTATCTATCGGGGATCGGATCCAACTGTGTGCGGCTGAGATTCTTCTTCGACTTTCTTTGCTATCACTTCCATAATCTCTGTGTGTTGATTCTTTGCTACCATCTTCTTGTTTCGGCTATAATCTGTACATTGGGCTCCTGCATGAACAAAACGAGAAAGAACAAATGTTAGCAAGAAGGGATGGATCAAGATACATAATCACTCTCGGGATCCTTTGCTTCCCGGCAATGTTCAAAAGCATTTCGTTCGCAACAAAGCATAGCATTCGTTCACGTACCAATTTGATAGACTTGCCAAGCGAAGACGGTAAAGAGTCCCGTCACGGCTCCTTTTTGAACCACGTTCGCCATTTTATTGAAAGCCGACATTGTGTCTGTTTGTTTCAGTGAAAGTTTCTAGAGAGGAGGTTCTTATTGATTGGAATACAAGTAATCGTCAAGAATGGTTTGTTTCGGTGTTCAATGGAAGTACTCTACACAACCACCATTGTTCGCCTTTTTCAATCTCTCTTTCGAATTGCACATTGGAAGCAAGTAACAACGCGTCGTAAGCACTGGATCGGGATTGAGTCAGCCAATCCCTGTTTCTCATTCCGAAGCTATTTTTTCAAACGCGCGTTTTCTTGGCGGGACTGTAATTTTTCGAGATCACGGAACAAGAATATTTTTTAAAGAATTTCAAAAATCATTTGTTGAACTAGTAGTATTAAAAGAACTTCCCATTGTACATTATAATATAACTGTCTTAGACTCCTCCAAACCAATGCCGGCACCGTGCCGTGTACAGGTCTCGGCGTTCCATTTCCAGTGCCACCTTTTCGGCTTCGAGGATTCCCTCCGACGTCGTCCATCATGGCCATGCGGTTCTCCAGCTTTTGCATTCGTGCGTCCAAGAGCTTGGACAGCCTCACGGCCAGATCCACCTCGTGTCCCCGGGCATTTTCCAAAGCCTGTGTCAACTGGAGACCGAGCAAACTTGCAGCTTTGGTTTCCTCTAACGAATCCGTCGCTTCCAATGCAACGTCAAAGACTTTTTGGACGACTTGCGGGTTCGATTTGGCAACAAGGTCTTGGACAAACTGTTCGGAATTTGAATTCGTCGCTTCCCCAGCATCATCCGAAACATCCATGGCGTTTGCATCTTCTTGCTGGAGTGGTGCAGTCATGAAATTTTCCCGGCACTTTTCGCCACTCACTCCGTATCCAACCGTTTGAGCTATTTCTTCCCAGTCCAAAGACAGGCCTGCAGAAGTCGATGCCCCAGCCAGCTTGCGCTTCTTGGATGCCTGTTCCGTGACGGCCACGAGCAGACTCTCCCTCATGTCATTGGTAAAGATGGCAGATCTCTTGACAGAAGGTCGAAGACTTGCCGTGGTGGGCGCCGAGTCGTTGATTCCGTCCCGATTGATAATTCCCCAGTTGACCAGAAACTTTCGAAGGCGTTGCAAACTGCCCGCATCCCCCAGAATCGATCTCCGAATCATGGCATTGGTGACGTTTCGATTGGAGAGAGCCTCGGACATGGCAATGATTTTTTCTCTTGCTTGCAGGTAAGATTCTGGCGTCCGATGAGCCGCACTGGCATCGAACCATTCGGGCAGCATGCTTCGTTCGACTTCGTTGATGCTTTCTGTTTTGTACCATTCGGGTTTGGGTGGCAATTGATTCTCCGGAGTAATCGTCTCGTCGTTGGGTCCTGGTTTGTGTTGTTCCCACTGCGGTGCTGGTTTGGACGGCAATGCTTTTGCTTCGGGCACTACCTGTGTAGGTTTTTTCTCCTCTTGCTTTACTTGTGGTGATGTAGCTGGTTTGGGCGTCGATGACGAGGCTACCGCTGGAATGGCAGAAGTGGAAGACGATTCGGTTTTGATGGCCGAAATGTCCTTCTTGTCGGCTACTACCGGCTTTGGTACCACAGGCGCAGCAGTTACCGGCGGGACAGATGGTTTAATGGCCGAAATGTCTTTCTTGTCGGCTACCACCGGCTTTGGTACCACAGGCGCAGCAGCTACAGGCACAACAGATGGTTTAATGGCCGAAATGTCTTTCTTGTCGGCTACAGTTGGCACCACAGGTGCAGGTGCAGGAGCTACCGGTGTGACCGATGGTTTGATGGCCGAAATGTCCTTCTTGTCCGCTACTACCGGCTTTGGCACCACAGGCGCAGCGGCTACAGGCACCACAGGTGCAGCAGCTGCTGGAGCGACAGATGGCTTTTCGGCTGGTTTGGTAACGGGTGTCGACGACGATGGAACCGATTGTGCAGGTGCTGGATTGCTGGTGGTGGGAACGACCAAACTACCAGTAGTAGCAGCAGCTCCCGTGTTGTCGGAAGGCAAAGCACTCGCGGGTGCAGGTGCATCCGCTGGCATCGGTGCAGGGGATTGTTGAGTCGTTACTGGCGCTGGTGCAACCACTGGCGCAGGGCATGGGGATTGTTGAGTCGGTACTTCCATTGGTTTGGTTTCGTTCGGCGTTGGTGGAATGGACGATGCTGGAGGCTGAGGAGGAGAAGTTGCTGGAACTGTATCGGCGGGAGGCTGAACATCAGGTGCAACAGCAGCAGTCGTATTGTCACTGGTCACGTTCATAGTGGTTGCAGCCGATTCCACTGGAGTTGCAACAGCTACATCCGGGGTTGCCTCTGTCTCCATAGCTGAAGTCTCTTGTGGGGGTGGTGCCATTGCAACTTGTGCAGCAGCAGCAGGTACCGGTGCGGGTGGTGGAACAGATGACTGTGGATTATCCATTGGCTCGTCGTCCCCACCTCCCCGGATGCGTTCCGCCGCAGTCTTATTATTGTTGTTGTTGTCGGCCGCAACAGCGAGAACCCGCTTGATGATTTTGTTCTTGGCCGAGGGCCGCGAGGTCTTGATCATTTTGATCACGGGTGGCAGGGGTTGAAAGTCGGGACCCAAACCCGGGGGTTGTTCCTGCTGCGGGATCTGAACCTTTTCCATGACGAGTTCCGTCACCACCATGGTTTCGAGCTTTGGATCGAGAGACGGGACGCACGACCGAGTCCAATCCGGGCAATTGATAATTCCGAGTTGCAGTAGGAGGATTGTCCGTCAGCTGTACTGGGTTGCTCTGGCAATCACATCCAGTGCCTCCTTGGGCATTTGGAGTGCTCCATCGTGAACAATGTGCTGGACGCGTTTTCCGTTCTTTTGATAAAAGCCCGTCAGAATGCTGCGGGGGATTGATGGTGTGGTTGTCCAAAGGCCGCTCCAACGAGTTGCGTTCGTTGCTGGTTTCCTACCGGTTCCTGTCTTGGGCTTTTTGTTTCCCGACTTTTTCTTGGATCCCCCGCTCATGCTGGATAGAGATATAGTTGCCTATAGATTGTTGGCTCCCGTCTCTCTACTGTTGGCAATGATTCAGTTTGTTGTGTTATTATCGTTTTGGATCGGAATAGATTGATCATTGTTTGTTGGGGGCATTTTGAACAGCTAGAAGTTTCGTACGTATCGTGCTTTCGCGCATAGTAGGACTAGCCGTGTTATGCAGCGAGACGGTGTGGCCAACTGGTGGTTGGTCCGTCCTCGATCCACAACTTTAGTCGAATGAATCAATCAATTAATTATGACGGGATTTGAATCCGAACGGGACTAAGATTTGAGTCAGAGTAGTCGAACATTGGTTCCATGTCATCATTTTTTCGAAAGTTGAAAACGCGCTTTTCCTCGGAATTTGACTCAATTATTTGTTTCTTCTTTTTCTCATTCGCCGACAGCTGACAGGTGACAACCTATTGAAGACCCGATTCAATTTCTGATCAAGAGAATTCGAAATTGGCATTGGTTTCGATCCCATGAGTCTTTATATCATTGACACAATATCGATCTCTAGTATTGAATCACAACAACCGTGGTTTTTACCGAGCTTGGAGGCAGTCCTTTCCTCGAATCAATCGTATCGACAAACAACAACAATAATGATGAGAACAACAACAACAACAAGAAAGAGGACGACTGTTCCTCTCTATCTTAGGGCTTTCTGCTTGATGATATGTATTTGTTTCGTGGTAGTGGATTCGTACATTCCCAGGCAGCCGCTTCCTAAACCAAAGCTTTCTGTGTTGAAGGTCTCTTCGACGCCCGATTACTCCACAAGAACAAACCCGAGCGTCTCCTCCAACAAGGATCCCTCGTACATTCAATGGAGCCACCAAAAGGATCTCTGGAAGATGCAAACCGCCGTCACGACCTTTCAGAGAGGCGATCAAATGGTCGAACTCCATGCCCAGCAACACTACGGCGATTCGGACTACTTTCGGTACTGGAATTCAGAAGACTTTAACGACAAGCACGACTGCGTCCTCTTTGAATTGTTGGTGGACGACCAACTCTTGGAATACAACCGCGGAAATTGGTGTGTCACACAGCCCATCATGGCATCGGCCAACGACCAACAGTTTGCTCTGAATCTGGGATTGCAATGCCAGGCATCCATGATTGATTATACAAATCCGCAAGTGGGCCCATGCGGACCTGTCGCGGCAAGAATTTCAAAAGCTGGCTTCTACCAATTCCGACGAAAACGGAACCAATTCGAACGACACTCCCCTGTGGAAACTGGCCTCGCCGGAATCCTCTTCGACCGCCGCCGAGGCGGTCGCCGCACTCATGGTCGGTCCACCGACGTTGGATTATTCCGCTTCCTCCAAACGAAAACGAAGGCTCTTTACCAACCTCTTTTTGCCGGGAGGGACACTCGCCAACTCGATGAGGGCCATGCTCTGGATGACGGTTCCGGCTCCCGAACTCTCTATCATATTGTTGGATTGGTCGAGCTTTGTTGCAGGGTGGAAATATTAGTGCCCTCTCCGAAGTCGCCCTTCCCATTTTGACCAGCTTGGTCAAGTTTGACATTTCCCAGATGCGGCGATTCTTGTTTGGACAAGTCTTGGTCTCCCAAAAAACTAATGGTCGAGACAATGCTTCGAAAAATTCGTCGTGGAATCTCTTGGTCATTGATCGCAACGATCACGCGTTGCAAGTTCTCAAGAAAAAACTGGAGGAGCCCAGCACGAGTTCTTGTGCCTTGTTGTACGGATCTTCTCATTGTCCCGATCTCCACAACAAACTCATGGCCATGGGCTTTTCACCCACCAAGACGGAATGGAGGACGGCATGGTCGGTACAGGAAAGCACGTCACCTGTCAACAAGGAAGATGATGATGAAATGAACAAGGGACTTCCGGCGCTTTCCATTTTCCTCGTCTTTTATTTGATTGTTGGAGCTCTGGACTGGGTGGGAATCGTCGGTGACACGTCTTCGCTGGTCTTGGATGCAAACTATCTGGACGCGAGCATCGAGGTGGGAGCCTATCTGGTGCGCCACGTGTTGTTGTATCTGGGATTGTCGAAATTCCTCATTGACTGGACGAATACCAGTAAATGAAACGAATGATGGATTGGCAGTGGAACAGAATAGTGTACTAAAATCAATAGGAAGTTATTTAGAATTTAAGAAACTGTTTTCTCTTTTGGACAAAACTATAATACTTTTAGCATTCTTATAGAAAACACGAATCGCTGCTATGATTTCCCCTCCCAGGGTATAACCGAACCTTCCCATTCCCCATAATCACGGACGATTAGCAAAGGATTCCCCTCTTCAGTGTTTCCGCAATCCTCCCCATAACTTAGATGTTTGCCAAGTATGTCCAGGACCTTTTCTTGTAGACTTTCGACCACTTGCGGAGGGCAAAAGCCGTCCAGAGTCGATCGTGCGATCGTGACCAAAAAGGGTTTTCCACTGCTAGCAATGTGCTGCTGTATGTGTGCTTCGACCAGTATAAGGGAATCGTTCATTTTCTTGTATGCAACACTCGATGGGTCGTGCGGCATGCTCCAATTCGGTATCGCTTCAATGACCATCGAACATAAGGCATTGCCATTGTCGTCGTTGTTGATTTCAATCACGAGCTGTCGAATCGACTCTTTGGCCTGCTCTGGTTTCTGGAAATACTTTGAAATTTCTTGGAATGAAGTGCTGATGGATGTGTCGTCAAGTTTCAGCTTGTTCGTCTTGTCGTCGCCAACATTGTCTAGAAGCAGCTGTTCTAAAAGATTGTAAAAGCAAAGGATTTCCGTTTGATAGTCCAAGCTATTTGCGATTTTGTTGCTTTCATTATTATTGTTGTCAATGTTGAAACAGGAGCTCTCCATCACATTCAAAAAGGCGCGGGATACTTTTGCATTTCTGCTTTCCAGATCGGCAATGTACGGATTGTGACACGCAAAGTAATCGAGGCAAATATCCAGCGTCCAAAGATCATTCTTTTTTCCATCAGCTGTGTGTTTCGATGGCAATTCGGACACTTGCAGCTCCAGAGGTTGCTTCAGAACGAGTTGATCGGTGGATGCCACGGATGCATCGTCCAGATAATACGGGTGGTTCAAGTCCACTTTGACCTTGGCAGTCGGCGGAAGATCGAGATAGCTCGTGACGATTTCATTGGATGCTATTGCTTCCACCCCTACCGCAAACTCGTACTTGCCGGGCGCCATTTGAGAGGAAAACCGAGGCTTGATCCACTCGATTTGGTTCAGCTTGGCCGCGAGGACCAACGGCAATATCCATTCCGCAATCCCGGACGATGTCAAATCCAGGAGTTCGTAGAGATTTTTGCCATTGTTTTCTTCGTCTTTGTCCTCCTCCATGCTATCAATTTGATGATATTGTCGTGGATTGAAAAAGGCAATGGCGGGAGCGCGTTTGGAGCAAGCCAGGTCGGGATGGGCATCGAAATGGACCATTGACCAATTGTCACGAAAGAGTTTCTTTTTTCTCAGCACATCGTGAACGTGTTCCAAAACATGCTGGTGGCTTTCCACAATGACAACGGGTATCATCATTGTGTATTATATTGCAGCCAGTCGCATTTTATCTGGCGGAATTAAGGAGTATCGATTCAAAAAGACTCCTGTCTCATTTGGATGGTTGCGACAAAAGTCGATTGTAAAGATTTTGTTTTTCATGCTCGGATTTTTTTCTTCATCGCGGGGAGATGAAAGACGTAGATGATAGATCAATCTACCAAGGCATCGTGAGATTTTTTGGTGGCAAGTTTCAAGTTTTTTCGAGTCGCATGATCATTGCTTCGAAATTTGATAGTTTGACGATTATACTAATAGCAAAGATCGACTACAATAACGATACAGCATCTGTTTCATTCCCATAACATTAGAAGTATTAATAAAATTAAATCACACAAAAAGGAGCCCATGCTTGCTGGAAACTATTGAAAAATCGTATTTCAAAAGATTCTCGGTACCCGATAGTAGCTTTTAAATGTTGGTTGGCCTGACCACACAAGCTCCTTTTCCACTAGTGCGATGATATATTATAGTACCATTTCCCTGTTACGCTTTCTTGAGCGGCTTTGCCTTCAAGCGCGTACCGACGCATTTCAATGTCCCGCAGTACTCGATGGATCCTTCGGCAACAACGTCGAATTCAAATTTGGCACAAAGACGTGACAAAACCCACGTAATTTCTGCGAGAGCAAGCGACTGCCCAACGCAATTTCTTCGACCAGCCGAAAATAGCAAGAACGACTTGTCGGGATGGTCCCGCCATCGAGAAGGACGGAACGATTCAGGGTCTTCCACGTCAAATCGCGTTAATACAAGCGAAGGGAAGATAACCCTCGAATCCTTAGGGATGACAATAGACTTGTCTTTCATGTAGAAATCTCGACCGACTGTTCGAATACCGATACCCGGTACAGGTGGTCGAAGTCGCATACCTTCGCGAAGAACATCCTTGAGCATTTCCTGGGCACGCTGATCATCGTTGCCATTCAGAGCGCTGTTCAATTCCGACGCAACTCTAGGATTCCTTGCTAATTCGAAAATGGTCCATGCAAGAGAGTACGCCGTATTTTCGACACCCGCAAACAAAAACATTACAATGTCTGCAATTCTTCGAGTATCATCTTCATATTTTCTGCTCCTGATAATGCAATCAAGAATAGTCTCGTGTGGTGCAACAGCTGTGCTGTTCTCTTCCTTTTTCTTCTTTCGGTATGTATACAAGACCTTCTTCCCAAAATCCTGCAACCTGGTTCTGGCCAATCTTGCCCGACGAGTTGACGAACTCAGAATTCCGAATCTCACTCTCAGAGGACGGTTCATTTCATCGAAACCAAACTCTTTCGACACAATTTCAAGCTCTGCTGCAATTGCTGCTGTTTCAATCTGGTCCTCCATTTCATAGTCAAATGCTGCTTTGCACAAAATTGACAAAGTAAGACGCATCATTTCCTTGCCAATATCGAAATCTTTGTCCTTGTCATTGAATCGTTTCAACCGATTATTGATCCAATCTTCCGTTTCCTCTCTACAAATGTGGTGCATTCGATCGATGTGCTTTTTCATAAACGCAGGAGAGACTGCCTTTCGAGATTTTTTCCAATGGGGTCCTTCGGATGTCAGGATATTTGGGCCTCCCCCCGCAATGGAACCAATGGATGCAAAATGCGATTCCGATTTGGTTGTACCAGGGTCTTTTAGAATTTCCTTAACAGTCACCAAGTCTCCGACAGCAATCACCATTGGTGCCTTGACGAAGGGAATTCTCAAACGGAAAACCGATGACTGGATATCGTCGGAGCACTTCTTGAAGAACCAAGGCGATTGGGAGTTGGTGATGAGAGCGGAAACAGTTTTCAACATGCCGGCACGAGCATACGGTGGGAATGCATTGTTGCCATAGAGCATCTTGTGCCGACGTCGCCTCTTGAGCTTTCGAACGTACGAGAGAACACAGAATGCCAATACCAAAAAGAAGCAAAATTGTTTCACAACAAGCCTCGGGGGTACATGACCCATGCCAATGCGAAACAACCACTCTCCGATTTGTTTTTCAAAGGCATAATAATTGTTCTTGACCTCAACCGGTATCCGTTGTTCGATGTGATCAACAGCTGTATTAATAACGGTACCGGCAGCGCTTTCTGACTACCTCATACTCATCACTAAAGTCCGGCAAGCTTGGTAATCCAGGTAACCTGTCGAACCATCCAGCCTTTTTGACGGGCCTTCTGGCAAGCTCGTAGAGCCCATTGCTGTATGACATGGTGCTATAGTGTAATCAATGGTTGACAACCAAGTGATTTCTATGACACCGATTCAATCGTTAGCTATTGATGGTGTAAAATAGTCGTTGCGAGACTTTTTCACAAGGATGGTTGTTGTTTCACGTTGAAGCTTTCTCTGTCAATCAAAATTATTCAACAGAAACTATTTTGTGATCAAGCTGGCCACTTTCGAAATTTCAAAAATGCCGTGCGAGCGCGGCGGCTCGTTATTGACTTGTTGCCAATCGTGATTGGGCAAAAAAAAATCGAATTCGTTTGACGTAACGTCGTTTCTCATTATTTCGTTAAATGAAAAGCCCGTTCATTACGTGAGAAAAAAAACACCTTTTGTATTGAATGGTGCGAATCAATCGAGTGGAAATGAAAACTAGCGCGTACGTTCGAGATTTTCTACGGTACGTATGTTCTGTAGGGTAGGTCTACATCCATGTGGTACGTATCGTAGAAAATTTCTTTCGGCAGCTTTCAGACTATATTATTTTGGTTCTTGTTCTTGTTATTACACACTCCTAATTCATAATGCTAATGCTACAAGAAAGAGGAGTAAAGGATTCGGTCGACAAACGTAAGGCTTGAAAGTCCCTCAAGTCTATTTTAAAGCACAAGATGATACTTGCAGAAGCGTTAGTAGAAGCAATATTACACCCTATTTTTCTTCGACTGCAACTCGTCTAATTCCGTGGACGAAATGTTGCTATTCTTTTGTGCTTTCCAAAGAACCACCCTCGCTAGATGCCACTATATACACTGCTATCGCTATTATAGAGCCTCCTAAAAAGCCAACGGATCCCACTATGAATCGAAGAAAGAGTTGAATTAGAAAAAGAAATGAAACGACCGATCACGAAGCAACAAATCGCAAAACATGTAAGATGGGATAAAGAATCATAACTCACTTTTCTCTCCGAGCAGAAAGTATGCAAATAGCGCAGGTGAAAATTGGCTGGAACGTATAGATCAGATTCGCACTCGTAGGACTTTCAAAAAAATAAGAAAGTGAGATCAAATTCCGAAACAAAAATTGCAACTCCCACAAATGGTCATCTCCCCCAGGGCCACATCTTCCGCGCTCGAAAGGCATCTTACCTGACTTTAGGATTGACCAAAACTTTGAGCCCAAATGGTATAGGCACACGTGATCCAACCCGTCCACTAATATCGCACCAAAGGCTGGAAGCAGAACCGTCGTCGAAATGCTTCCATCCGAAATGCCAGCCGTGAAGGATGAAAAGAAGGAGGTTATTTCGTGTCCCGTGCTGAGCGAAAACGAAAGCAATCCATTCGTTCCCGAATCTTGGAGCTGAGCTGTATCCTGAACAAAGGATATGCCCACAAGAAAAAAGATCAATGCAAAACTCAGAATGGATTCGGTTGTTGCTTTCGACGCGGCAAGTTTCATCGGAGTCGTTTGTCTTGCGTAGGTTCCCAATCGGACCACGTGCAGCGTATACAAAACAGCCTGCGCCTAGAATCAAAAAGTCACCCTGCGAAAAACTAAAGACCGCATCCAGAAGGGATGAGTCGTTCCAAACAATATCGGATTTGCCGTCCAATCCCATGATGCACAGACCCGAAAAGGCCATGATGCAAGCTAGCCCACGTCCGAGCCGGAACTAGCAACAAGCTGCCCGCGAATATGCCTTCCGCAACAGGAACCATTACGGTGGTCAGTTGGACCAGAAATCCGGCTCGATCCGACTTCTACCGTTTGCAATCCAATCACCTGCAGACAGTTTGCCACGAACAGATACAGGCCCGAGCTCGATTCCGCCTTTGAAGGGTATCACCGATTCCACCGAAAAATCATCGTCACTGTTTTCAATTTCACCAATGGAATCCGAAGGCTGTGACCGAGATGCCAAAAACAATGTGGTAGCATGCAGCCAAAGTGTAATAGCACGCCGAAAACACAAATCCCGGGACGGGCGGCTCGATTTTGTACAAGTATCGAACTGAAAATTTTGTGGTGAGAATACACACACAGAAGTGATTTGATTTTGCTTCGCTCTTTTAGAAAAAATACCTCAACCGGACCATTTCACTCACCTACGGGAACATACGTCCCCCAGGACAACGGAACCGTCAACAAGACAAGAGCTCCCAGCAGTGTCGCTGGATCTCCCCCACTGTCGTCGTCCGTCGTAGCTGTAGAAATCTTTAGCCCATTTGCTGTTCTCACCGACGAGACGCTGGCGATTCGTTCTTTTTGTGTGTGGAGAATTTCCTGTTGAGAAAAGCTTGTTGTTGTTGTTGTTGTTCGAACCGCAGAATGTACGGGCAATCGTTGGTAAATACGCATTGGTGCTTTTGAGGTGAGGAATTCCAACGAGGAGCACTAGGAATATTCCATTCCACTTTTTGTTGTTGTGCGGAAGCAGCATTGTGTAACGACGACGACGCAACTGTTGAAAACTATCTGTGTTTAATGATCGATTTTCACCTCAAGCTCGGCAGTGTAGATCATTCATTCGAGGATGTTGTTTGCGAATGTTGTTGTTGATGTTGTCGACATGGTCAACTGCCGAAAACGAAGTGTCGGAAGCAATTTTTTTCATATTCCGAAGATGACGAATGTTGGCTGATTCTTAATGAGCATATCTATAAGGTTAGGGCTACTTTCTTTGAGAGAAGCAGTAGAATTTTTTTCATTCTTTTTTCAAAGAAATTGAAACAAGTGCATTTTTGTCATTATTATATATATATGTTGATAAAAAATGTTTCGTATTATTAGTCCTATTGCTATAGTACACGTGGTATTGGAAGTACTGTCTTTGCTTTGAGCGGCGGTATGGCTTCTATTGCGGCTGCTCATCATCATCATCATCATGCTGATGTCATCGTCGTGTTGCTGGTGGTCATGTGTTTGTTGTTGCTGGCTGCTGCCGCTGGCTGCTGGTGGTGTAGTGGTAAGTCGTCGAGTTGTTCTACAAATACCTCCAATAGTGCCTTTGTTATACCGCGACCAACGATAGGATACAACGAATTCGGAGCAAAAAATTCTGTCTTTTTCATTCTTCTCGAAACTCCGACATGAGGGCTTCTTGTCTTTCTTCTTCTTCTTCGCCGCTCCCTTTGGGCAAAGCAGGACTTCGAATCGGCACCTTTTCTGCAGAGAAAGCTCGGTTTTTCATACTTTGAACGATCGACTACAGCGATTCGTTGCTTCCAAATACATGCATTGTGGAGACGAATGAGCTTGTGGAATTGCAGGATGAAACAATACACTTGGTTATTGCATCCACAAGATGCTGCCGCGTTTGGAATTGCCACCCTCCCTCTAGAATACAAGAAAAATACAAGAAAGATGGGTGTTTCCGTTTTATTTTTCCATGACAATCATTTTCTTTCACGATTCCTCCTCTTCAGTCTCGAATGCTCTTCACTGCCTCGTGATAGGCAAGCGATCCACCGAGATTCATCCACGGTGGGGGTCGCTCTCGAACTTGCTCGAGTGCTTTCAGATTCGCATAGGGCAATCCACTCTTGGGTTCCGTATAAATGCCTTTCATCCCCGTCACGGGACAAAATTTTCTAGCCGGCAATTTCGAGTACGCAGCATTGGTACCATTTCGGGCACTGCGAGCCTCGTCCTCCAGCCATGCATACGCAACTCCGTCTTCTCTATTGACTTCTTCGAGGAGAATATTCCCCACTGTTCTCGCTTTGAATCGTTTTGGAAGATTTCCTGCCTGTTGTTGTTGTTTTTTGGTGGGCTTGCGGCTGCGGGCTGATTTCTTGCTTCCTTTTTCCAATTCGTCCAACTCGTCATAGCTGTCGTCGGCGTCACCATTGTCACCAGTTGTGGCTGGGACATCCTCGAGGGCATCCATCCAGGCCGCACACAAAAGCTGTCTGCTTTCCGGCCTAAGCGTGTTGGTCTTGCGTGCCTTGGTCCGGCGGTCTTGCTTTTTGCGACGGTCGGATCGACGTTTTTGCGTCCTCGGCTGAAGTGCCGGCGGCAAAGCAGCGGTTCCGGCCGCCGATCTCATGGCTTCGTTCCATGCCTTTCGTTGGGCAGTCTTGCTCATTTTGCTGTCGTCGGTGAATGCAATGTAATCAACCTTCGATAGTTATTTGTCTCGTTCGAAATCACTGACGAAAGGACCCGAGCAGGAATGTCGGATGACGATGGTATTGTACAAGTAGAACCTTCTTCCTCGTTCGAGGTTGGATTTGTGTGTCATGTGTGTGAGTGTTTGTGTTGATAAAAGATTGCGACTTTTTGAGATACTGTACAGTAGTAGGAAGGCTATTGTAGGACCTACGTATAGTATGACAGACAGATTGATTCAGAATATCGTCTGTACGTCTGTATCATCGATAGTCCTATTTCATATTAATGTATGAATCCACGTGGAAGTTAGGTAATTTCGAATTTTTGAGAAGACGGAATCGCAGACCAATATAAAATGCAGTTGCCTAGGGCCTCCTACTAGAGTCAAACTAGCACCACCAGCAGTATTTTAACAACCACTGCAACAGGATCCAGTTGGAAGCACAATCCGAGATCCCACCGATCACCATTGCTGCTATTGTTCTGTTGTTGTTGTGTATTGGGGATGGGGTTTTAAGTATTGAGACCTCTTGCGGAGAATCGAAGCAATTTTTTTGTCGCTTCTCGGATCTTGTTTCTGTTGGGCCTGTTCGACTTGGAGAATTATTTCAATCTTGCTCGAATTGGAAGCCAAAAACTTTTGTGGTCTCGACTATTATTTTTATGAATGCGCGCTTTGACGATAAAAAATGCTAAGTTTCATGGCTTCCCCCATCTTTCTTCTTTGCCTCACTCGTTAATTTATATCTGTTTCGAATTTATTCAACGCACAAAATCGTAATGGAACAGAGACTTTCGAATACAATCTGTTCTGTTCCAGTTGCAAGAACAAGCCTACTGAAGGTTGTGCCGTTTGTGACGAATTGGGAAGAGATTATGCTTTCGTCCAGACCGGTATTTCCTCGTTCTATGATTATCCCATCCCCATGATGATCTCGAAGATGGGCTCTGGACTGTCCAAGACTGTTGATCCATGTATTGAAAAACTTTACGGAAGGGAACCATATATGGCAATGTGCGGACACGCTGTCGTCAATTTCATAGGTGCCAATATCACAGACGCCGATAAGTTCTGTTTCGATGGTGGTGACGGTGATGATTTTTACTTTGATTCGCCTCTCAACACACCTACGAATGAGTTGGACACTAGTTGCTCCGACGGGTACTGTTCTTGTCCACCCATTGCCAAGCCATAAAAAAAGGGATCGTGACAAATGCTAGCTCTTGGGGCCAGTCTGCAGAGAAGTCGTTTTGTAACCCATTGTTGTGATAAGTTCTGTTTGGGTGCAAAAGTAACTTTCGCAGTTTGCTGGTTCTATACACCTATAATTTCATATATACATATAACTCTTTCGTTTCATCATTGTTATTATTTCAACTAAGTGTAATTCTCTTTTTATCTGTCGCACAATTTCGACTAGATTTTGCGATTGTTTTGCAGTTTGTTCCTATTGATATCGTACCATCGTCGCCGACTAGGATAAAGAATGAAACGTGATAAAAAGTTTCTCGAACAAGGCATTTGCAATTCATTCGACTTTCACCACTGTCGGAATGCACGAGGACAACCTCGATAGTTCTGGCATGTCGTTTTTTGTTTGTTCAGGCAGATAGATCTGTACCGACAGAGCAAGGCGGTAAATCCTTCTCAAAGACAATCACGTCCTCGAGAAGTTTTTCTTCTCGGTTGCTCGATGCGTCTTTCCACTTCACCGTTTTGTTGTGGTTATTGACAGACGAGTGTTGTTGTTGTTGTTGCTGCTGCTGCTTGCGGAGTTTTGCCCGCAACTGCTGGAGGCTTTTCTGGCTCCTCGATTGCATCTGTTTGATTTTTGTTTGGAGAATCCTTTCCGCCTCGGTCGAATTCTTTTGTTTCGTATATGGGGATCGGTACCAGTCGGGTTTTTCATTCCTCGCCTCGAAATCGTTCCAAACCTTGAAACGTTCTCTGATTTTGGATTGGAGACGACCAAAGGGGTCGGCGGATAATGAAATTGCGTTTTGGAGTTTCTTTTCCTTGGCCTTTTCTCTCCACGAAGCCTTGACGGCATCGATTGCCGCTAGAATCTGGACGAGCGACTCTTTCTTGTTGTTGTTGTTGTTTTGGATCGTCCAGAGATTGAGATCCTCCTCCTCCTCTCCTCTATCGGAGCCAATTGGTTTTGGTGTGCTTCCTGGATTGACGCGACTTTTTTCCCGAGTTTCTGGACCTGTTTGTTGATTTTGCTATTCGTCACGGTTTTCTTATCAAAGGGAATGTGTTGGAGAAACAAAAGAATGGACAAAGCGATTGGCCGCGTTGTCGTCATCATCGTCATCGTTCTTGTTGTCGTTGTCGTCGTTGTGCTGGCTTTTTGTTGTTGTTTGGAAGATAATCCATCGAACGATTTGGTGTTGTTTGTCGAAGAGGCTTCGGCGAGCCACTGGTTCAAAATCCGGAGCCCACCCGCCGCAAAAAAGAGCCGAAACCGGCGATTGCTTTTGTATTCAGAAGCAGCAGCAGCGACATTGTCGGGCGTTGTGTCATTCGTTGTTGTTGTTGTTGTTGTTGTTTCGTCATGTTGTTCACGGGCCGTTTCCTCCAGATAGGCTTCCAACGTTCGTTCCAATATGGCCATGGCCAGGCATTTCGAGGCCATGGTGTGGCATCGTGATATAAGGGCAGCAAACCTTGCTTCTTTTTCGACCGCCAATACTCCACCAATCGAAGGGAGCATCATAATCATCATTGCGTTTTTATCATCCGTGATTATACCATCGTCGACAACGTCATTGTTGTTGTTGTTGTTGTCTTCTTCGTCACTCTCGTAATAATCGTCCGGAAGATCTTGACAACACTTGACTAGTTCTTGTTCGAAACCCGAAACTCCCTCCCACGGTGTTGTCGTTGTCGTTGTCGTTGTCGTTGTTATCGTCTTCCATCCCGAAAATTCTTCATGAGCTCTCTGGCGTTTGGACACGTAATCTTTGTCGAGGCGTGGATCGCACAAGAGACGCTTTTTAAATTTGTGATGGCTGCTGATATGGATTGCTGCTGCTGCTGCTGCTGCTGCTGCTTCTGTTGTTATTGGCGTCCGTGTATTTCTATTCGCATTACTATTGGTATTCGAATTCGCATTCGGCGACACGGCAAACAAGACGTGCGAGGGTCCCGTGCTGTTTTCAGCGGTTTTGCTGGAGCCTACCATATCGTTCCTGCGTTTGTCTCCAATCTTTCACGCATACAAGAGTGCATTCCTCGATGCAAGACGTGCAAAATATGAAAAAAAGGCTGTTTGTACCGTCCAATCGACTTGGATTCCAATTTTGGGCCTTTGGATTGCAATTGTGTGTCGAGGAGGATGTCGGTGAAAGTTGCTTTTATTTCGCCGCTCCGAATCAACAATGGAATGGTCGCAGCGATTCTTTGAAGAAACGGTATGGCATTAAATTGTTTTTGGAGAATTTGGAAACACGAGAACAGGAGATGGTACAACTACGTGTACAATACGTGTTAAAAAAAAAGTTCGTTTGTTCCATAAAAAAAAGACCCGCGCCATTGCGGATGGGGTTCGATCGAGAAAAGTTAAACAGATGGAAGCTAAAAAACTTCATCAGTTAGACGATATTTGAGGTATTTAAAGTATTTTGATGGACTACAATGACTCACTTTCAGAATCCGACGCTAAATCATTCCCTTTTATTCGTGACACAACACAATTCACGACTCATCATGATTCACGATGTTGTGTCCAAAAAATGCATCCATCACGGAAGGAATGAAAACTGAATGAATCATGAAGTGTTCAGATCATCATCAAACCCAAACCTGCTACTAGTACCTTCTTCTCGAGACAAAACGACACAAAACCTCCCTCCATTGCATCTCACACTCCACTGCTTCTTACAACTCCATCTCGCCGATTGGATACCCTGAAACGTCAGGAACTTTTGAAAAAGCCAAAGGGACAAAACTACTGGTTGGCTCGTATAACATTCCTTGGATGTTTGTTGGGAAGGATCTCTCTCGTCGACGATAGCAGAAACGGCAAACTTGCATCCATCCATCCATAGATTATACTCAACAATCGATTCAATTCAATTCAATTCAATTCAATACTATATCATCAAAATCAATTCAAATTCAAAATGCGATTCGATCTGGACGGATTGGACGTCTTTTTCCCCTACGACCGAATCTATTTGGAACAATTCCAGTACATGCGCAACCTGAAACAATCCCTGGATGCGGGAGGCCACTGCCTCTTGGAAATGCCCACCGGGACGGGCAAGACGGTCTGTCTATTGTCGCTGATTACCTCGTATCAGTTTGCCAATCCGTCCGTTGGCAAATTGGTGTACTGCACCCGAACGGTTCCGGAAATGAATCACGTCGTGGAAGAACTGGGAACCGTCCTGTCGTATCGCGCCGAACAACTCGCACTTCAGCGACAGCCAGAACCAGAACCAGAACCAGCACGACAGCCCAAACGAAAGAGACCCCGCAAGATTACCAAACGCGGCATGGGTCCTATTCGCACACAAGAGGGTGCCGGGGGAAGCGGGGAACTGGCACTCTGTTTGTCCAGCCGGAGAAACATGTGCATCCACGAACGCGTCATGAGCGAGAGCGACCGCGAGGCCGTCGATGCGGCCTGCCGGAGCATGACGGCCAGCTGGGTGGTGGAACACGCACGCCAGAGTCCCGGCAGCATTGAAACTTGTTCTTATTTTGACGATTTCAGTGATGCGGGAGAGGCGACGACGATGCCCAGCGGGGTCTACGATCTGGAGGAACTCAAGGTTTGGGGCAAAGCCCGGGGATGGTGTCCGTATTATTTGGCGCGGCAGGCCATCAACCACGCCAACGTTTTGGTCTTTAATTATCAGTACATGCTCGATCCAAAGGTTGCCAAGATGGTTTCGAAAGAATTGGAAGCCGAGAGCATTGTCGTCTTTGACGAGGCCCACAACATTGATTCCGTCTGCATCGAGGCACTTTCCGTAAAGATCAATGAGCGGGGATTGGAACAGGCCACGCGGTCGTTGGGACGACTGAGCTCGGAAGTTTCCAAGATCAAGGCGAGCGACAACCAGCGGCTCAACCAGGAATACCAAAATTTGGTCAATGGATTGATCGATCAGGGATTGCTGGATGCTCCCACGAACGATGCCAATCTGGGAAGCAACGTTTTGGCTCCGGATGTTTTGCAGGAGAGTGTCCCCGGGAATATTCGGCGTGCCGAACATTTTTTGCAATTCATGAAAAAGGTGGTGGAGCACTTAAAAGCGCGATTGTCCCGAATCACTGGACCAAACGGTGGCGTCACCTCCGAAACACCTCTGGCCTTTTTGCACCGCATGACCAATGGGACATCGTTAGAGACAAAACCATTAAGGTTTGCCTATTCGAGGCTCAATTCACTACTGAGGACGTTGCAAGTGTCCAACATGGACGACTTTAATAGTTTGGGAGACGTGGCAGACTTTTCAACATTGTTGGCAACATACTCGGAGGGAGTGGCCAAGTTTGCAGTAATCATGGAGCCGAATGGATCCAACATTCCGGGGGCCTCTGATCCGTGCATCCAGCTGTCGTGTCTGGATTCTTCGCTGGCAATTGCTCCAATCTTCAAACGATTCAGCAGTGTCATTATCACATCCGGAAGTAAGTAATCGAAATGTTCAAGTGATCTGTTGTTGCTTGCTTCGAGACTCACCTGTTTTCCTTCCTTGTAGCTCTGTCCCCGATTGATTTGTACCCGAAACTTCTCCAGTTCGAACCCTGCATTTCCGAATCCCTCAACATGAGCACTTTTCGACCTTGCATTCGACCGCTCGTGATTACCCGGGGTTCGGACCAGCTGGCGGTATCGACACGATACGAAGACCGAAATGACGCGAGTGTCGTGAGAAATTATGGGGCAATGCTGATCGAATTGTGCAACGTCATTCCCGACGGAGTAGTGGCATTCTTTACGTCATATTCTTATATGGAGCAGCTGGTTTCGGAATGGGATGCCATTGGTGTCCTTCGAGACCTCACGAAAAGCAAATTGGTGTTTATCGAAACCAAGGACGTGGTCGAAACGACTCTGGCATTGGACAATTACCGGAGGGCCTGTGATTCGGGACGGGGAGCCGTCTTTTTGTCGGTTGCACGAGGGAAGGTTTCCGAGGGAATCAATTTTGACAGACACTACGGTCGTGCCGTAGTGATGTTTGGTGTACCCTTCCAGTACACATTGTCCCATGTATTGAGAGCACGCCTCGAGTTTCTTCAGACGCATTACCAGATTCGAGAAGCGGATTTCTTGAACTTTGATGCGCTCCGACAGACATCCCAATGCGTTGGTCGTGTCATTCGAAGCAAAACAGATTATGGATTGATGATTCTCGCCGATAGCCGATACAATCGCCACGACAAACGATCGAAACTACCAAAGTGGATTCTTCAGTTTCTCGGCGAACACTGTCTGAATCTCAGCACCGATCAGGGGGTACAGCAAGTACAACAATTTTTACGGCTAATGGGGCAACCAATCGATCAAAAAGGTAAGTCTTGCGACTCTTCTTACGAATCTACGCATGTTTATTTTCTAACACATTGTTCTACACACTTTCTTTTGTAGCCTTGCAAAGCGTCTTGCTGACTGTGGAAGAGGCGAAACTGATGAATCCACAAATGCCGACTACAATTTCCGGCTCCAACGCCGGAGGATCCTTGAGCGTGGAAGTGTAATGGAAATGTTGTTAAATGACGCACAACAGTAGTTACGACGATAGAAGATTAAATGCAATAGCTACCCTTTCGATATAGATTTTCCCCATTCTTTCAATGCCGTTGGACACTCCAATAGATTTCGTTCCAGCGCTTTTCCCAGTTCCCGATCGATATCGATTGGCAGCTGCAAAGGAAGCCGCGACATGGTGTAGGGATCCTAGGTCCCTATAGTATTTTGTGACATCGTAGTGCATCGGACCTCCCCCCGAATGATCCATGGAGGGAACCAGCAATCCCTGTTGCAGCAAATGATGAACGGCTCTTTGTAACAGTTTCGAATTTCCCCTGTTTTTGGATCCCCTTGCGAAAGGATTCGTATTCTTTCAGCATTCGTTCCATGGTCAAGTGGCGCCAGAACGGCCTGATCTCTGTGTTCCTCCCGTTTCAGGATGCGTCTCGCCGACAACAAGAGTGCGACCTGCGGTGTCGATAGATCTAGCAGGGCTTGCAGCCGAGGACTCACCGCCTCGTCGTCCACGACGCACAAATCGGGCTGTCGGGAAGCATTTCCGTCAAAGATTGATGCCCCCATCATGGCCATGGCATTCCAAAGATATTTGGACAAAAAGGGCAACACATTGGAATCATCTTTTGTGTTGTTGGCGACCTCCAGGACGCAATCGTTGCGGTACAAGGCCAATGCAGTGGAAACCACCCGGCTGAACCACCGAATGTCTTTGCCCAATCGGAATTCTCTTTCCATGGCATTGGATAGTTTGATGATGGATTCGGCACTTTCGTCATTCGAATTGTTGTTTGTTTCCATTACTGTCTTTGCTATGCTTTCGGCAGTTTTGGGATGGGGCATCTTGTCCAAGACTTGGCGGGCAAGATCGGAACCACACGCCTCCAGTTTGGATTCCAACAACGCCAGCAATGCCTCGTACGTCGCTGGCGTTCGGAGATAAATAATCTTGGCCGTTCCTTCGGCCCGCGATCGAATTCGTTTTTCTAGTAAGGTCAGTGCCGAAAAGGAGCTGGTCATGCCCACCAACAAGAGATTCGAACCGGGCGTCGCCACCCGATCCAAAAAATGATACAGGAGCATCTGTCGCTCTCCCTCGTCCGTGAAGGAATCCAGTTCGTCCAAATTCAACAAAATGGGCACGTCGTCCGTCGCTGCCAACTTGAGTATGGATTCCAAAAGTGCCAGATTGGAATTGAAGGTGGCCTTTCGGAGCCGGAGCATGTGTTTTTCGATCTTGCGCTGTTTTCGTTTTCGGCGTTTTCGTTTGCGAATGTTCATGTAGTCATTGTCATTGTTCTCGTCGTCATTGTCGTCGTCATCGTTCACCACAATGTCGTCATTGTCGTCCACACGATTCTTGTCCAGTTTGCTTTTATCATCATTTTCATTTGCCAAAGCGTTTCCCTTTTCGTCGTCATTGTTGCCAGCATTTGATGTTGGCAATTTTCGTTTTTGTGTTCGAATGGAGCGGTACGCAATTCCCGAGAGTTGTCGAATGATTTCGTACACCACCGAAGCGACGTCCTCTCCTCGACACACAATCCCATTGACCTCGACCATTCGATACAAACGACCATGATTTTGAAGCTGTTCCCGACAGGCGGCAAGGACTCTTTCGAGTAACAAGGTTTTGCCGCTGCCCTTGACTCCCATCAAGATTGCTGCCGAAGAGGACGATATGAGAGTCTTTGATTGAGTATTGTCGTCGTTCTTGCCACTCCGAAACAATGCCGGAAAAATGATGGAATACAGTTGCTTGAAGGGTTCCTCCAATCCGGAAGGAGCGAATCGTTTCAGAATACCGCTTTGGATTTCGACAATGTTGTCTCGTTGCGTGTCGTCGGTTGTGGCCTGCGTGTCTTTGTCCAGCAACACGTGACCATCCCCAAAGCCCGCAATGGTGGCATCCAGGCTTCGAAAAAACTCATGATTCATAGTCACGGTAGTCGGTTGAATATTATTCTCTGATTGTGGACTCGTATTCCTAGTAATTTGTCATTCCTCGCTCCATGATCCGTCCATTCGATTATAGAAGTCAATGGTTTGCTTTTTTGTTCCAGCCAGCAGATCCACCAGTGTTTGATCCTTCGTTCGTTCGTTTGTTGAGATTGAAAAATAATGAACACAAAAAATTATTTCAACACGAGAGAAATCGAAAATTTTTGGCATTTTTTTGAACCGCGCCACAATCATATCCCTAACACGAAAGCATACCTTTTATATATAGTTATCATGAGTAAAAACTATAGAACAAGACAAATCTCGGACTGTCTGATGGGCGTTGTGAAACCAGGTCCATCCACACACTTTGTACGAATCTTGAAAAAACACTTCTGATTGTTTTTTGATGGGCAGTTTTTGATGGGCGTTGAGTCTGGAACACATCAAAAAACATTCCACTGAGCAAATACACATCACAACAACAACAACAACGGAACAACAAGATTCTCCACAAGTCATCCTTTCGCAATACAGACATTGCAATAACATAACAGTATCACCACCCAATCGAAGTACTGTACAACAACAATATAATCATGAAGACTGTCATCTATTTCACACTCGCTGTCGCGGTTGCCTTGATCGTTACGACGGATGCCTTTTCTCCGGCTCTCCAACAAAAGCCTTGTACGAAACTACAGGCCTCTAAATCGAGCGACTCGGTTCCAAAGTTCCAAAAAGTTGCCGAGGACGACGAGGGCGTTGCGATTCCCTTTTTGGATCGAGAAGAAAACGGTTTTATCGAATGCTACGCCGACAGTATTATCACGGTGGAAGACGTCGAATACACGATTGGGGTTCCCTGCGATTATTGCGTCGCCCTGTGTTATTTCGAGGGCGAAGACTTGTTGCCGGTCGAACTCAATGACGAGTTGATGGACGATATCTTTCCCATTGCCGAAAACATTGTCAGCGAAGAATTCGACGAAGAATTGGTCTTGCAGAGGACGCCCCAGACACTGACTCTGGTCGGAGAACTGGAAGAGGACGACCGGGACGACGAAGACGAGGATGACGACGACGAGGATTATGGAGAAGAAGAGGAAGTCGAGGTCTTGCTGCAATTCGATCACCGCGGCAAGGAATACAATCTCGTGAGAATGTTGGATCCCGTCTTGTTGGTTGGAAAGACCGATAAGGATCGTCCCGATTTACGGGTATTACTGACTCCCGACGAGTCGGAGAAAATAATGCCCATTCTCGAACAAACCTTTTTGACATATGTCGACGAGGACGATTCCCTCTTGCCTTAGAAGATCAATGCATCATGGTCATATAGGAATCATCACCAACCCGTTCCAACAACAAAAAATCTGATACTCAATCCTTTCGGAACAACGTATATGAATTTGGGATCGTTCCGTCGAGGATTCGTAGAAACTCTGAGCTACAAGAAATAGATGTAGTGTAACTCATGACTAATTATTACTATCATTATTGTCACGCAATTGTAAAGTGCATCGGAATGGAGTCGAAACGGTCTACTACTATACGCCTTATTGAGAATCCCGTTTTGAACAATGACTTCAGCCGTTCATAAGAAATACGTATTATGTATGTTAAGGAACGAAGCATTACGCCAATAATAATAGATATAAAAAATCGTAGAATATACAAGAGGGTGTTGTTGTTGTTTTATGTTTAATTGTTTACGAACGAGGCTTCTCCTTCTTTTCCTTGTAAAGGGCCCAGAGCGATACTCCCGAAACCTTAACGACCTTGAATCGGACTCCGGCAATATCTCCAACGGAGTGACCGGAACGACCGAAACCGGCAATAAGAACTTCGTCATTCTCGTCGACGTAGTTCAAGCAACCATCGCGTGGGACGAAAGCGGCAATCTTCTTTCCGTTCTTAATCAGTTGAACTCGGACGCATTTACGGATAGCACTATTAGGCTGCTTGGCCTCAATACCAATCTTTTCCAAGACAATTCCCTTGGCCATTGTGGATCCTCCCATAGGGTTGGCCTTCAAGGCGGTGATGGAGTTGGCCTTGCAGTATTTCAAATCCCTCCAACGTTGGTTTCGTCGGTGGATGCGGAGCTTACGTCCGGTTCGGAGTCCATTTGGCTTACCCATGTTGATATATTTACTGTATTAAATTCTGCGTAACGATGAGAGTTGTAAAGAAAGGATGGAATTAGCAAAACGTTTGGAATGATTTGATTCTACTACGAAAAGTTCCCCGCTGTCCCGTCTCGTATTCAATAACGCCGAGCTCCGGATGCATATATCCTCCGCCATTCCGTCGCCATGAAGACGTTCTCCTCACCGTCGTCGATTATATGTACTACAAATGAATTGGACTGTGTGGTGGATGTTTTCTAATATCTCCCCTGTCGTCGAATTCCCATGGTCGACTTACCCTGCAAACAACTAGTATGTGTCTGTCGTCGATGATGAACTGCAACCGGATCTCGTGTACGGAGAAATGATGCACAAGACTTCTACTGCGCGAATAATTAGTGTGGCCCAAGACGAATGAAAAAACTGAGTAAAGGGGTAAAGTGAAATTATGGTCTGTCTGTCGTCGCTCAAACTACAGCGCGGTCATCTTCCACCATAATAATCGTAACATATATAGGACCAATACATATCTTCCATATATATCCGAGTATACAATAATTCCTTCGTCGATTTGATTCACAAGCATTGACGCCCATGCTCCTGTTCCGTGCGGTAGGCAAGCTTGACACAGTATGTGAAAAGCGAAGCTACGCGATTGATTCCATTCGGTATTTAGGCAGGTTGTGTAGTCGTAATCCGTTTTCTCGCTGAAAATTATATCATAAAACTGGATCAATTTTAGCATCCAACAAACATACGTACACCGATTCTGAATCGTATTGAATCTCAAAAGAACGAACAATTGACAGAAAGATCTTTTATCCAAAAGCACAGTAGTATTCAATCAAACAGTTGACGAAATGGACTTTCGTTCGCAGCTTTCTGCGTTCAAGAACAAGAGTTCCAACTCTTCCGACCAATCTGGTTCCGCCAGAGATTCGAACAATGATCGAGGACGAAGCAACAGCAACTACAATAACAACAATTATGGCAGCAGCAACAATTATAACAGCAACCCGAGATCTCCAAACAATTACGGCGGTGGTGGTTATCGCGATGGCGGCGGCGGATACGGGGGAGACAGACGACGTCATCGTCCCCGCGAGTGGAACCAAGGTCCTTATCACCAAGGACCTCCAACGGCACGACGAAGGTTTCATCCGCCAGGGTACGGACAGCCTGGGCCACCACAAAGCCTAGATGGCTTGGGCGAGATGCGAAACCTCGGATATCGAATTCCTCGGGGTTTTCCTCCCGCTCCCACCGAGGAAGAGAAACAGAAAACATCCAAACACCTGGCGCTCCTGGCGATTACCATCGACGAACTCCCCTACGAAGCCATCTGGAAGGGATGGTGCGAGGCCCTGGCTTCCCAAATGGATGAGACGACGGACGAGTATTATATATCACTGGTGTGTCACGCCAAGTTTCCCCACGAGGTCCAAAGCGAATGGTTGCGCCAACGCCTGCTGACCTACCCTCCGAAACAAGGACGGGGAAATTCCTTTATGGATCCCGTCTTTTTGTCGCGAACACCGGAGTGGGGTTCCGTCGAGATTACCCGTGCCATGCTGGATTTATTGCAGGATGCTCTCAAAATTGGAAGTTCGGACAATGCCGCAATTCAGGAAGACAAAAGGTTTTGTCCCAGCCGGTTTCTGGTTCGATCTCCCCCAGGTGCTGACAGCACCAAGATTCCACCCGTCGATCACTTTTTGTATGTTTCGGAAAGCTGTATGCCCGTCGTGACTGCGGCGGAGCTATTTTCGAAAATTGCGGATCCCAACATCTCGTGGTTGAATGCTCGCCATCGGACGGAAGAGGAGACTCCCAAGAACAAGTACGAAGACGACCAATTCGCGGGCATCAATCGCAGAATTCCGGGGCAGTATCGCTGGAAGGGAGACCAATGGGTCTTGCTGGCCCGACGCCACGCGTCCTCTATTATTGGAATGGATCGACCCTTCAAGCCACCCAAACACCAGCTCTGGCAGTCCTTTCGGAACATTAATGCCAGTGATGAAATGTTTTTCCCAACCGCCCTGGCACTATTGGGTGATTTGCGGTACACAAAGTGTGGGAATGATACACAAAAGGGACGACAGAGAGAAGAAGAATCTTCTCAAGAGGGAGGTCGATCACCAAATCCCTCCACCACCCGATGCTGCCTCCTCCAGCAACCACCGGGCCTCCACCCAAAAACTCTCTCATTTGTCTCAAGCCCGTCACGTACACCGACTGGACCGAGGGCATGAAAAATCCTGCTACGTTTACCAAGGGTGCCATCGATTTGAGGCGCGTTGGCAAAATTGCACGAGACATGGGGTGTTTGGTTGCACGTAAATTCGCCACCCACATCAAGATACCAGGGCATTCCGCCAGAACAGCAAAAAATGACGGGCTTTTTGACAATGGAAGAATGGGAAGCCGTCATCCAAGAGCTTCCAAAGTCAGGAAGAAAAGAAAAAGGCTGCAGATGCTGCAGCTGCGGCTGCGGTAGCGCAAAGTGACGAAACAGAAAAAGCTGCCGAGGTTGTTGAAGAATCCAATCCCGAAGTTACCAAAGAGGAAGACGAAACAAACAAGTCGGAATCACTCGAGACGGAAGATAAAGCAGAACCAGCTGCCAACAACTCTGGAAACGCTGAAGAGAATGACGACGACGACGGAGAAAATCAGTTGGAGTAGTCAAGTTAAATTCAATATCGTATTAATGATATAGTAGTTTGTTTTTCTCTAATAGTCAAGTGTACTTTAAATTTTTATGAAGAGTTCAGCCAAATCGTACACAATAATAATAATTCACAGTGCCCATTCCCTTACGGTTTATGGGTATCGGACGCTTGTGTTTGCGTTTCCGCCTCTTGCTTTTCCAAATCCTTCTTTTCGAGGATTTGTAAATTATCGACGACATCGTCCATGGCATCTTGAAGCTTGTGAATTATCGACTGGCTGTTCTTTTTGTTGAATTTGTACAAACCATAAAACAAATCAAAGGAATCTGCCGTGGTGGAATCAATCAATTTCAGAACGGATTCGAAACCCTTCGTGTCGATGGGTGTCTTTTGCAGTCCCTGTGCTCCCAGAATTCGCCCCATGAGATGCGTAATGAATTGCGAGTTGGCCGCAAATTCGTCGTGGGATTTGCAGCTCAAGGGAACCATTCGGCAGCCCTCTTCCTCCCAGATACTAAGGAATCGCTCAATTCGGTCCATGGCCTCGGTGTAGGAGTAGTCTTCGTTGAAGGCACTGTCGTTTCGGTTTTCAAAGTCCAAAACACTGTTGGGGTCAAACAACACACCGTCGACTCTAGGTCTTTTCAAAGACAAAATTCAGATTGTCCCATCCGTTCTTTCCCGAATCAGGACCAAACATGGGATGCGTGCACAGAATATCGCATTCTTCGGGCAGTTGATCTAATAATATGTCTCGGGCATGTTCCTTTCACACTCAATACATCCACAATGAGAGGGCCCTTGCCCGTTCTCGCAATATAGTCATTGAGACGAGGAACCAAACTCTTGACGGTCGACTCGAAACTGACAATCGACGTCGCCAGAATAATCACGTCCAGGTTCTTGTCCAAAAAGGCGTCGGGATCCGACAGCGGAACGTATTCGGCCCCCATGTCCTCCGCGACGTCCGTATAATCGCTGCGGGACGTGACAAAAATGCTTCCGTGCTTTCCCAGAGTTTTGGCAATGAACTGACCAAATCGGCCAAATCCCACCACACCAATCTTCAAGGGTTTCGATCGCAGGGCCGACAATTTTTCCATTCGGACCTCCGCCAGTTTTCGCGCCAAATCGGCTTCGATTTGTTTCAATTCTTCCAGCCGACCGATTTCGCTGGCTTTCAGGTCGTCGCCGGCGCCGCTGCTGCTTTCCCCGTTGATCGAATCGTCGTTGGCCGACAGGGGAGACGAGGCCATGGAAGAAAGGTATGCTTCGCCCCGTATTGAGTCGAGAATATCGAATTGACGGGTCACTCGAATTGGATTCCGTGGTGCATTGGGCTTGAGCTCAAAGGCGTTGCCCGGAGAATCTCCCAGCAAGGCAAAGCCAATGAGTTTTAATGTTATTAAATGTCGCATTATTCATGTATTGTATTTTTCGATTCCCCCGAGACTATAACTTTTCTTTTGTAGTGTAGCCTGCAGTCTGTTATTATTGTTGTTTGAACGAGTTGGATGGATTATTGATTTGGCGGGATGAATTCATTCATTATCGGAAACACAAACAACAGATGTTGGTTTGCCAATGAGACGTGTCTGTGTTCAGACGTCAAGGGAGGGCCACTCACACTATTCTCTGGTGCGTCGGCGTGCCGAATGCAAATTTTTGAACCGCAAGATTCCACATGTATTGGTCGCCAACCACGCATTTGCATTGCGTCTTGCCCAAATTCATGTCTTTGGTTCCATTTCCCAAACCCACATCGCCCGTATCGCCAAATATTATTGGTCGTTTTCGGCTTGATGGAAGGCTTCGCGCGAATACATTCTCAACAAGGTTTGATAGTAACGTCTGTTTTTTGTCGACTCCCTCGTGCGTAGATTCTCTGGTATGTTTTCACACGCAAAACTTTGCCCTTGTTATCACTCTACTATACATATGTTTAATACATATGCATATACGCTCATGACTCAGAATCTTTCACGCCAAGATGATGCTTTTTGGCTAAAAATACCGCATCGTTTTCTATCGAGTCAGTCCCATCGCCGTCAGTGAAGTGTACGTGAAGATACCGGAGCCTCGTTACACTCACGCCTACTCACTCATTCCATTAGAATTCGTGATGTTTCATCGTTACACATCATACACAACTTTCGGAATTGTATTCTTCCTTTTCAATTCTTCTATTGGCAATAGCCAGTCATCTCGAAAGCAAGAATCAAACAAACCTCACAAAATCGTTTACACAACACACAGTAATCACCAGCTTACAATCAACTACACAGCAACTTGTACCATGAGATGCCTTCCACTCTTCGTTGGAATGTGCTTTGCGGTGACTGCGTCATGCTTTGCATTCACCCAGTACCGAGTCGAATTCCATGCTCCGCTGCGAACGAAAACGCAACAACCACCAAGAATCTTGGAACATGGCAATGCCATGGTCAGTAGAGCCCTGGATTATTGCGAGTCGACCAACGCAACAATCGAAGACGAGAGGGAATTTCTCAAGAGCCGCATGCCGGCTCCGATCGATGCCAGCATGAGCAAATACCAGGTGGAATTCCGAGAATTGCTGGAAGGAATTCTGTATACTCCCAAGGAATTGCAGACCGTGTTCTAATCCCCGCATGAGGGCCATTCCTGGAGGGAATTGCGGCGAGTTACTACGAACACGATGTCTATCGTGCATTTGAAGTCTTGTACGAAGACTATGTACCACTGCGGGTGGCGGGACGGTTGGTCTATCGGGAACTCCGCAAGGTCATGGACGAGTCGAGACTCGATCAACAAAGCCAGATTGATTCCGTCATGAAAGCTACGGGGATGTCACTATTGGACGTTGAAGATTGCTGGGCTACATATTCGCAAATCGCAAACGATCGAAGTGTATCTCTGGTTGACCTCGAAGAGTACCTAGGACCCCAGACGTTGAAATTGGTTTTGGACAGCAGCAGCAATTCGGAATCGGAAAAGACGGAGGGAATTTCCTTTGATCGACTTTTGATTGGTCTCCACAATTTGAATCTGCGATACGATTCTAGCGATGCTAGCAACAGCACCATGATCTTTGAAACATCCAACGGAAACAACATTTTGAAACAGGCCCTCGAATCGAGCGATGCTTTGGACAGAGTCCATTCGCATATTTTGACCCCCAAACGCCAAAAATTCAACCAGCGATACGACGACATGCTCGTCCAGTTTGCCAAATGGAAGCCACTCATTCCCTCGGGAGAAGGACGCCGATTGGACATTTTGAGAGGCTGTTTTACCGGAAGCGAGAATCCTGCCGTCGTCGAGGCCCTTCGCATCATTTACGTGGACTACGCGGCACTGAGACTCTCGGGGGACTGGATTTTTAAGGTCGTCTCCGCACTCATGGGCCCGTTGGTTCGAAGGCACGAGCGAAGACAAAAAGCAACGCTGAAACCATGAATCTCTTTCGGTCAACCGTGACAGGTAGAAATAATGAAAGATTTCTACGAGTAGTGTAATGATAAGAATCAACAATTTTCAAAATAAACAACTTTTTCTAATTTAAAGTTTGATTTTATCCATTATGAACGCGCATGTTTCTTGTGCAAGATCGTTTACACTCTTGGTATCAGAATCCAGAACCAACTCTGGAGCATTCGGCTCTTCGTACGGATCGTCGATTCCGGTAAATCCTTTTATTTTGCCCTCCCGTGCCATTTTGTACAAGCCCTTTGGATCTCTACCCTCGCAGGTTTGTAACGAAGCCTTGACATAAAGCTCAACAAAGGGAACTCCCACTTCTTTCGCCATTGCACGAACCTTGTCGCGGTCGGCCCGATACGGCGAAACAAGGGCTGCCAGAGTGACCATCCCGCTATCGGCCATGAGTTTGCTCATTTGTCCCACGCGTCGAATGTTTTCGGCGCGATCTTCGGCAGAAAAACCCAGGTCTTGGCAAAGGCCGTGTCTGGTGGCATGAATTTTGCGTGAGAGATTTTGTGTAAAGAAAAAGGAGGCATACACAAAAATGCAATCGACACTCACCGAATGTTATCCCCGTCGAGCAAATACGTCCGAACCTTGTATTCGCGATTCAAATAACTCTCCACAGCGTTTGCCACCGAAGACTTTCCAGCGCCACTGAGACCGGTAAACCAAACGATGGCTCCCTTGTGGCCAGCCAGCTTCCATCGATCCTCTTAGCCGACAGTGGCAGCATGCCATGTGATATTCGTGGACATTTTGTATTAGCTCGAAACTAACGATCCAAACTAAGTGACGCGATCAAGTATTACCAACGTGGTTATGAACTCAGCAGTGCAATATGAGTTCCTCCTTCATTCGAAAGTTCCGCAACAATAGTGTGAATCGTTTTCATTGTTGGCGGCATTCCGAGAATCGGAAAGTCTTCTTTCCAAAGTGCCAAATCCAGGAAACGGGAATCAGTTTTTCAGTCCCCCCAAAATAAAAGAAAACTACAAAAAGTTCAAAAACTGAAAACATCTCTATTGTATTTCACTATATTATACGACCAGCGGCAGACACACCTTATCCATCATCAGCATGATCCACTTGCGGGTCATGGCACTCAAGACTTCCACTCCGGGATGGGACAATTTCTTGCCAATGTCGCCAATCTCCCGGTTGTCCGGGCGCGCATAGGTGATCCAATAGCCGTCCATGATTTGGATTTCCTTGAAATCTGACAGAACCTCAAAGACAATTTCGGTTGAACTTTTCGCAAAAATCCGACACTAAAACCATGCCCTGGCCGTTCTGCTTCCAGTCGATTCCATAGTTTCCGTATTTTGGCCACGCTGCGGTCGTCGATTGAAAGACTTTGAGGGCCGCTGGAAAGTCATTGATTTCGGTTACAAAATCCTTCAAGAGCAATTTGTATTCGTCCACGCATTTCAAGGATTTTTTGTCAAGATACGTGGGCCGTTCGTCCCTGAATTCGGCGCCACAGAGTCTGTGAATGTCGTGAAGACCCGTATTGAACAAAATGACGACATTTTCGTTCGCCGCCTTTTCTGTTTTGGTTTTCAAATCCTGTAAAAACTGTAGTGACATTGGCTGGCCCCAGCACCTGGTTTTTGCGGTACCCGCCATGGAGCGAAAGAAAGGTCGTTTCGACTTGTGCGGATGGAATGCCCTTTAGAAATCTTTGCAAAGTGTCCTTTTGAACCCGCATCACCGAATCAGCCAATATAGACAATGTGCAGCTTTTCTTGTGGACTATTACCCTGGCACCCGCCGACCAACACCGGTCGTTTGTCGCGGCGCATTAACGACTCCTCTTGGATCAGGCGGCAATCATTCACGTACTGATACTCCATGTTGATCCCCAACGAGTTGACATTGGTCATATAGCCAAGTGTCGATACCAAGGACGAGTTCATCGTTTTGCTCCAATAGTCCTTCGCGTTGACCCTGCCCGTGACCTTCCACCTCGCTTTTTCCAGTGCACTGTTCGGCGATGTTTCCACAAGATCCTCAAACTGGCACAGACCAGATTTCGAGGTGGGTGGATTCGTGTCAACGGGCAATCGTCCCCGTCAGGGGAAATCCCGGCAACAAGTATCCTTCGTAATTTGGTTCTTCCTGGTTGGGATCGTCGAGGGGAAATACTTCCATGGGCGGAGGATTCGAAACGGTCAGAACAGCCTCGATTGTATAGAATCCGGGATCATAAAACGAAAAGGAAAAATCGTAGGAACAACCATTCTGGTTGCCAGTGGGCTTGGCCTTTTGGATGATTCCGGGAACTACCGCGGGCCCATAGGCTCGAAGAAAGAATCGGGAGGAACAGGAATTGCTTTGGGTCGCACAGTCCCTACACTCCACCGAGACCACAAAAACCACCTCCTTATACAACTGCGAGGAGACCCAAAAATTCCTGGCCAGAGTGTGTTCGGGACGCGCCCAGCCCGTGTATCCCGGGAGTTCTCCTGGTGCAATGGAATTCAGGGGTGTCGTTGTCGAAAGCTGTTGTTGTGGCTTGTTCACCACCGAATCGGCATTCGCATCCAAATAATCTCCTCTGTTCCAAAGACTTGTCAGCTCACCAAAGAGGGCCACCAGTATCACCAATAAAAAGCCAGTCTTGAGGATTCTTGACGCCGTCAACCGTCGTGTCAATTCGTGTTGACGTATTCGTGTGCTCATGTTGTGTAAGCTTCTTGCTGGTACTTCTCTCTTCGGAATGGCAGACAAACTAACTTCTACTACACATAGGATTCTTTCATTGTAATTCTTCTTATCACACTCTTTCGTGGTGACTCGCTGTGCGTTGTAGTCCTGCAACAGCAATCAACAATGAATGAGAACCTTTTTTCCATTACGACTCGGGAGGCAATTTTGTTCAGTTTTGCACAACCATGTCAAAAATGAAAAAGACTTCTCTCAGTTTTCGAGTCGCGGCAAAAAATTACGACTTTCGTACAGATTTAGTCTCTTCTTGGCGATTTGAGATTGGTGATTGTGTTATTTTTCTACTGTTTTCCCATTTTTGATTTTTCATTTCTCTTCCTTCTGTTGTTGTTCCCTTCATAGACAACTGAAAGCTCCCTTACATTCAAATCATGTTAACCTCCATTCGATTCTTTCCAACCCGAAAAGCATTCATGACGATTGGTGGCTACCAAGAACCCGAATGGGCCACTGCCCCCACATCAAAAGTACCGTGGACGCTGACCGAAATCAAGGGCGGCGTCGAGGTCGATCGTCATGTTTTGGCAAGAGCCACGACGGTGTTGGGACGGGCTTTGGACATGGTCCATTTGCCCCTCCACCACCAAAGCATTAGCCGACAGCACGCCCGGATTGCCTTTGACGACAATGGCACACCGTGGCTCCGCGATTTGCAGAGTGCCCACGGGACGGTTGTCAACAAGCGGAGGTTGCCAAGTGAGGCGTGTGGAAAAGTAGAATCCAATTCCAAACAAAAGGGATCGCGGGGAGTTGTAATAAAAGTGGGCGATGTTTTGCGGTTTGGAGCGAGCTCGAGGTATTTCGTTCTGGAGGGACCACCTCCGGAGGCAACAGAAAAAGAAAAGCAAATAGCAGAACTGAATAGTAAAGCGCAACAACAGCAGCAACAACAACAACAACAACAGAATCAGGCTTCGAATGATGCAACAAAAAAGGACGAGGGGTTTTCGTGGGGAATCGACATGGGGGACGACGACATTGATGATGGCAACACCGAAACAAAGAGCAACAGCAGCAATACTATCGACTTGGACCCGAGCAAGATTCCAGAAAAGTATCGCAAAGAACTCGACAAAATCCAGGCCCTCCAATACAAGTTGGCCAATCTGGAAACCGAAGATAGTCGAATACGGACGAAAGGGCGAATTGAGCGGATGGACAACAAAAACAGCTGGATCGAATCGCGGAACGCAAATCCGCCCTCCTCAAATCGATACAAGAACGGGAAGAACGACTCCACGACAAGCTGCACAAGAAAAGCAGCGCGTCCAAGCGCAAAAGAACATCCCACGATATATATGATGACGAGGAGGAGGACGACTTTTTCGATCGTACCAAAACCGAAAGCAATGTCGCAAGTGATTTAGGTGTGGAGGATGCGGAATCGGAAGAAAGTCTGACAATCAAGTGGAAGAAACTGGTGGACGAACGAGATCACCTCACTGGAATTGCAGGCAAAGGCCAAGCAAAACGTCTCGAAAATACGAGACGAACTGAAAGAAATGAAAGCAAGCGGAAACGAAGAAGCATTTTTTGTCCAAAACGATCTGCAGCTTGCCCTCGAGTCCAAGAAGAAAACCGACTCCTCTCTTGAAAAAACGAATGCTTCCCTGGACGAGATTGAAAAATTGCTAAAGGTGGTCAACCCCAAACTACAATATGATCGCAACGATGGATACATTGGCCGAGGCCCACCTCCTCCCAACGAAAGAAAGGTCATCGAACCGTGCTTTTCCATGCCAGCGCCAAGGGTACCATCTAAGATAAAAGCACCAATGCCAATGCTACCAACGCCGGCAGTCCAAACCAAAAAGCCCGAAATTGCAAGCATGCCTCCTCCGCCACCATCTAGGAGCAACGAATTACCAGCACCAGAAACGAACAAACGAAAACGAGTGATTGGGCCAGCTGCAGTGCCAGCTTCGGCAGTGGCAGCGAAGGCACCACGTACCGGAACTCTTGCGTTTTTGGATCGCCCAACAACCAGCAAGAGCAAAGCAACGGAAACCAAAGAAACTCCAACAGACAATCAAGAAAGCAAAAAGCCCTATCTAAAAGCATTCAACCTGATGCTTCCAAAATGGATGTATGGAGGGCTCCCGAAGGACAAGATGGAAGCTGGGAAAACCAAGCTCAATGAAAAGTTTGCAGGTCGATACTAGTAATGAAAAGAACTGGTAGTCTAATTGATTTATTTTATCAACTGTAAAAAATGAAAAGACTTTTTGTATCAACTGTAGCTTTGTAATATTAAGTAATTATTCTGCACTATGGTTTGCTAATGGAACGGTTTACTGTAGCTTTCTAACATCAAGTAATTATTTTGCACTAATGGAGTGATTTAAAAAGGTGGAATTTTGTATTTTGTTCACGATAGCGGCTTTGACGAATGATGTTTTGTTTTGTGTTATGTTCGTCGTCTCTAAGCCTGCATACCGGAAGCCATGGCCTGTTGATCAAACAATCTTTGCTTGTCTTCTTCGGACATTTCTATTGGGATCTCTGTGACCAAGCATTCGGTGGTCAAGACAAGACCGGCAACAGAGGCAGAGTTTTCAATGGCATTGATGGTAACCTTGGCGGGATCGAGAACACCCCGTTCAAAGAGGTCGCAGTATTCCATTGTTCCGGCGTCCCATCCCCAGCCGAACTGTAATTGAAAATAGATAGATCGAGTAACATTGGTTAGAAACACAACACGATACAAAAAACATAACCTCAATACAAACACTAGCATTCATGCATCGTAAGCAAAAAGATTCTACGTACTCCTTTTTCTTCGCCCAACGTTTGAACCTTCGAAAGAACGACGGCACCCTCGATACCGGCATTCTCGGCAACTTGCATGCACGGAGCTCCCATGGCGTTGAGAAGAATCTGTGCTCCACTGCGCTCGTCATCGCTATCCATGGCATCCAAGATTTCGTCGGCGTATTTCAGTTGGATGTGTGCCAAGCAAGCACCTCCACCAGGGACGATACCGAGTTCTCGGGCACTGTCAACGGAGTTGAGGGCATCCTCGTATCGAAGCTTCTTGTCCTTCAATTCGGTCTCGGTAGCGGCTCCGACCTTAATTCGGGCAATACCTCCTCCAAGAGAAGCAATACGTTCGGTGAACTTGTCCTTGTCGAAATCAGTATCGGCATTTTCCTGTTCGCGACGGAGCTGAGAAATACGGGCATCAATGTCGGCCTGGTGCTTTCCGTCGGTGACGATGGTGGTCATCTCTTTGGCGACGACAACACGGTCGGCAGTTCCGAGCATATCAAGGGTGACAGAGTCGAGGGTGATACCGAGTTCTTCGGCAACAAAGGAAGCACCAGTGGCAATGGCAATATCCTGTGTGTATTCACGCCGTCTGTTACCGAAACCAGGGGCCTTGATGGCAACGACATCAAGAACTCCACGCATCTTGTTGACAACAAGAGCGGAGAGAGCCTCACCGGTGACATCTTCGGCAATGATGAGAAGAGGTTCCTTCGACTTAACCAACTTGTTCCAAAATAGGGACAACATCGTTGACATTGTCGATCTTTGCGTCGGTAACCAAGATTCTTGGGTTGACCAACTCTCCGATTTGACGTTCCTGATCCTTTACGAAATAAGGAGAAATGTATCCACGATCGATGGTAAGACCCTCGGTGAATTCAATCTCATCGAACAAGGTTTGGGATTCTTCGACAACAGTGGATCCGGTCTCTCCGACCTTATCGGCAGGGCTTGGGCGATGATACGTCCCATTTCAATGGATCCAGAAGCGATGGTAGCAACATCCTTCAAGTCATCAATACCGGAAACAGGCTACAATCAAACAAAACCAAACAATCAAACAAACAAATAATTGACAAACGAAGGAAAATCGATATCAAAGCAAAAGGGAAACAGAAAAAGAGAGATTGTGTGTTAGTATTCGACCCAAACCAAATTCTACTTGAACAATACTCCAACAGCGGCTGAATTGTATATATCAATCACGAAATCACGAAATCATCACTCACTTTGGCAAGCTCCTTGATTTTTTCCGAAACAATTTTTGCGGCCTTGCGAATACCTCTGTTGAGGGCGACGGGGTTGATACCCGAAGTGACGGCACGCATACCATTGTTTGTAATGGCCTGTGTCATGATTGTGGAAGTGGTGGTACCATCTCCGGCCTTGGAGTCACTCTTTTGGGCGACTTCCTGAATCAATTTGGCTCCAACGTTTTCTTCGGGATCTCGGAGAACAATTTCACGGGCAATGGTAACTCCATCAGTTGACAATTTCGGGAGCTCCGTAATTACGTTCGAGGACGACGTTTCGTCCCTTGGGACCTAGGGTAACCTTGACGGCATTTGCGACCTGGTTGATACCCTCGACGAGTTTTCTTCGCGAGTCCTCACGGAAGCTCACTCGCTTGGCTTCCAAGACGGTCGAGGAGGCGCTCGACTTTTGCGTAGGAGCAAAGGCAGTCGACGAAGTCGCCAACGCCGCGAGGACGATATGGGTAAGAGATAGCTTCATAGTGTTTTACCTTTGTTGTGTATTAAAGGTAATCACAGAATTGTTTTTGTGATGAAAATATCTTGGGAGGATGTCGCGGTGTACGGGCGTTGATAGGAAAAAACGTACGACGTTTGATGGGGTGATGTGTCGTTCTTTATTTCTGGCCATGGAAATTGCCGTACTTTTGATTCTTCTTCCTTCTTTGCAGAGGCTTCAATCACACTCATTCTTACATACATCATACATCATATGAGAACCACGAACCGCTGCTGACAAACGTCACATCATGCCACAAGGAGGAAGAAAGAAATCTGAAATCCGTGGTGACATGCAGACGGTTCTGTCCCGCAACAACAACGAGTCCCGAATTTCATATACTTCCACGTGGAAGTATTCAAATCTGGCCAGCGCACGCACGATTGATTCGACTCACTCACACAAAACCCGTATGCTTCTCAAATTAATCGATTTAAACCATTTCGGATAACATTTTTGAATGTCTCAGGTCATTGCTAAAAATAGAAAATCACCGAGACGTTTCCCAATTAAATCAAAAATTGGAAAAAGAGATCCAGAACAGCAGAAACAAGGAATCCGAAGCCAACAACGCTTCGAACAAACAAACAAAAGGGCCTACGAACGACACATCTTGTAGAGATATCGGAAGTGCCAACAAACAATTTGATCCAAGAAAGAGATAACTATATATTATAATGAAGCGAACAACCAAAAGCAGCAGGACCGCCGAAGATGCCGGCATACCGAACGATACTACCGAGTACATGAAGTCCCTGCAAAATCCCGAAGTCATCGAACGAGTCCGATGTGTCATCCGCGACGCCCACGTCTTTAAATTGCCGCCGAGACCCACCTCTGGCGGTTGGAGAGGTGCCGATTGGCGGGACGAGGTTTGGCAGGGAACCGTCAAGGTCGTGGAACGGGGTGATACAACCCTGGTCCTTGTTGGTAGATCGCACGTCGGGGGATATCTTTGCGGTTTGTCCCATCAAGGACGGTGCCGTCGATCGTTGTGTCGACTCGAGTCGGTACTTTGTGTTGAGAATAGAGAACGCGAATGGTCGCCACATGTTTATTGGCATGGCTTTTAATGAGAGAAACGATGCCTTTGACTTTAACACGTCTCTGGAAGATTCGAGACGAGAACGGGAGGCCGCAAAGGAACCCCAGGCGAAGCTTCCTGGCCTGCCCACGAAGGATTACAGTATCAAGGAGGGTGAAAAGATTCGTGTGAACATCAAGAGTATGGGTGGAGGTAAGTTGTTGTTGGTTTGCATTCTGTATCCATTTGCATGGGTTGATTGCTTGGACTTTTCGCAAGATTCGGCACCACACGAGACTCATATCATCTATTGCTATTCATGATTTAGGCGAACGAAAAACCAAATCCAAAGGAGGAGGGGGATTTCTCAAACCGTCGTCAAAAGACACTCCAAAGGGGGGCTTTCTCAAGCCGTCAGCAAAAGACACTCCTCGGCGTTAGTTGTAATCCTCGTCAACACCGATGAGAATCACATAGTCGATATATCACTTGTGGATACATACGAGGCTTCTTATTTGTCACCTAGCAGAATGTTCAGTTGGAATTCCTATCTACAGGTGATTTAGTTCTATGTCACAGTTAGCAGCTTAGAAATGTTATATTAAGTTTATCGGATTCGATTCCCTTCCACATTATGGTATTAGTTGTAAATACTAGAAGTACACGTTTCTTTTTTTCAATCCGATGAATGAAGAAGATGTTTCATCAATACCATACTAGTTAGTAATTCGAACTCCCAAGATTTCCTTCAATGCCAATCCTACACCACCTTCGCTGGCTGTCAATGGCAAAACAATGTCGCAGGCGTCCTTTGCGGCACTTCCGGCATTGCCCACAGCAACACCAACAGCTGAACCCTCCAACATTCCCACATCGTTCTCGGCATCACCCTACACAAAATAATCGAATTTCAGATTAGAAAAAACATTGACATTGAAAAAACAAAACACCAATCGAAACAAAAAAATAGACTTACGAGTGTCAGCAGTTGAGTTGCAGGATCAATACCAAGATGTTCGCAGAGCTTTTCCACCCCATTGGCTTTGGAGCAGCCGTATGGAAGAAGCTCCAACATGGTAGGGATGGCCATGGTCACAACGCAATCGTGCTTTTTGGCAAGTTCTTCCAATACGGGTCGCACGTGTGTCTTCAATTTCTCGGCGTCATTGTCCATGATCAACAGTTTGTGGACACCATTCGTATGGCCTACCAGGCTGGGAATCTCTTTGCTGGCGGGCTCTCCCCATTTTTCGTGGAGCTCAACGGGTTCTATCCTGCTCAAGTCGGTGGTGTACAAATCGTCACCATCGTATGCGACCACTGCGACGTTCATGTTGGCCACGAGTTCTTCGGCAGCCTCTACGGCCGTGGGATTGAGTTTCTTTTCGAAGACGACATCCCCATTCGCGCCCAAGCAATACAGACCCTGTGACAGACACGTCGATTTGTGTAAGATAATTTAAAGATTCAAGCCATTGATGAAACCAAACATCTTGGGCGGTGATTGTTGCTATCTTTCTTTTTTCTTACCTGACAATACACTCCGGGTCCTTCTGTAAAACTCTCGAGTTCTGGTCCCAAGCTATTTCTTGCACCCCAACGTGTTTTGCCGGTGGCTGGAAACATGGTCAATTTGGAACTCTTGACTGCGGCTTTGATGGAGTTTATCGTGTTTGGATGTATCGTTTGGTCGAAACCAACAATTGTCCCATCGACGTCGCTGGCGATCGCAATGATATCGAGTTTGGAGACCTTTTCTCGGGCACTCTCGGTAAACCACGAGTTGTCATCGGTGGAATCATTGGTTTTTCCCTCTCCATCGATATCCTCTAGTGTTTGAAGAATCATATCGTGCAAGCCACCGGCAAACAAATCGTCTGGAGATTCGATCTTGGGGGGTGCTGTTGTCGTTGGTTCGACGGACGGTGTTTGCGTTGGCATCATCGCAGGTGACAGTTGCTTGTGCATCTCCAAAAGACTCATGAGCTCGTCGTCGCCGTATAGGTCGGTTTTTGAGGGTTGGGAAATTTTGGAGGCCTGCCCCAGAAAGTCGTTTGCCTCGTCCTCATTTTCGTCGGCATCTGCAGAATTCTTGAGATGAAGCAAGGGTAGTGAGCAGGAAGATCCTACCGCCGATTTCTTCCCTAGTGCTGCCACCGGCAACAAAGCTCTTATTTTTACCCCACTTGTGTTCAACAGGGCGAGGAACCACAAGTGGCGAACGCAGCGATTCAAATGCATCATGGTGATAGTTGGTCAGCCGAGAAAATTGTGAGATTGGAATGTAATTTTCAGAATTGCAAACTGTACGTCATATTTACACGTACACCACGCATTTAGTGCGGTATGTGAAAAGCAAAGTTCCTACAAAAGGTACATACGTCAAGTAGCTATGATGAATGGAACGACTGGCGATTCGATCAATCCCGTAAGTTCTCCCAAAATACCTGTGACGACGAAACAACATCAACAAAAGCAAGCGTTCAACGCGGAAGTGACGGATAACCCTACAAAACTACCGCTATCAACTTCTGTATTTGAAAACATCTCTGGAGCGATTCGATGTTCAATACGAAATTGATTCCATTCAATCGATCGTGCATAATCTTCATCTCGAGACCACCAAGTCTTCGATAGTCACCAAAGCGTAAAACAGAAGGAATCAGTCATTTGACCTTTGGTGGGCTTCACAAAACTTACACAACCTTGTGGATTGAACGATGAGAAATTTTACGGTCGGAGGCCTTTTGGCCTGGTGCATACTAGTTCCGGCTTTGATTCTACAAACCGCAAATGGCTTTCACTGTTCCCTAGACCAGTAACACATAGATTGTCTTCGCTTTCGGCCATTTCCGGAGCGGACATTGAACAAGAAGCCGAAGAAAAACAGGCACCGCAGGTGGTCGGAGACCGCATCATTTACCGCGGAAAGGTGAACGAGGTCGACTATTGCATTGCCCCCGGCGATGTATCTCTGTCGCGTGTCAGCGGAAAAGTTCCCGAGGGCGATGACGATACCAAATCCCCCCAGACGATTTCCTTGACACAGGCACTGAACAATGCTTCCAACCGTGCGGTGCGACGGATACTTTTGGCCAAATCGTGGCCGTCCGAGGAGGCCTTCAACACAAGCCTGCGATTGGCGGCGGCTGCCGAAAAGGAGGTTCTCAAAAAGAGCACGGGAGCCAAGTGTCCGATTCCACGACCCATTTTGAACGTCCTCACCAGATCTCCCAAGAGCAACGCTGCTGCGTCGTCGTCGGAGACAGCTCCGCCGGCGAATAATGCTTCCAAAAAGCCAAGAACGAATAAAGAATACGTAGCGGACCAGATTGTTGCCTTTCGAGAACGATACGGAAGTCTTTCGGGATACAGTTATGCCGAAGCATACCTCGAATCAATTTTGAGTCTAGCCACAACCGGTGACGAATCGCCACGAGTCACAGAGGTGAGCAAACTCAAGAAGCGTTTTGTTTTAATGAAGGCTTTGCAGCAATATCTTATTGGAAATCAAGGCACGATTGGAGTCATTCTGACATTTTTTGTGTTTTCATTACAGGTATTGGAGTCAAAGGTTTACGGTCAGAGTTATCGGCGAGTGATTTCCGTCCTAAAGAACGGTGGTGTTGTGTTAGAAGAAATGCCAAATACGAATCGTTTTCAAATTGCCAAAAAGCTCCAGGATCAAAATGTTTGCCTTTCGATGATGGACACACTCACAATAAACCAAGGTCACCAAACTGCGGAAACCACAAACGAGGATGAAAAGGTGGAAGTCGAGGAAGAAAAGGAGGAGAAATCGGAAGAAACCGAGATTATTACCAAAAATAGTGGGGGCAAAAAACGATTGTTGTTTTGGATGAGAGAAAAGAAGCCCGAGAAAGAAAAAGAAGAGAAACCTTCGGTAGAAGAGGAATCACCCACGGATAATGGTGTAATGCTGTGTTCGGAAGAACCCACCATGACAAGGCAACTCAATGCTTTTTCCAATATTGTGCGAAGGGTCTTATTGTTCGGCGACGATCAGGAGCTTTTGATTTTGGCCGAAACTTTGGATGACAACGTCAAGAGTTTCATTGAACGATGGTATCCAGATACAGGCCCGGCGACGGAAAAGATGGAAGACGAAGAGCGACAAGGTGTTCAGTATTTGAATGCTCTCATTTTGTTATTGCGCGAGGCCTATGAAGAGGGGACGGTCGTTGATCTCAACCCCATGACAGCTCTCAGCCAGAGCTACAGCAATTCCTACGAACGTCTCGTTGCGACTCTAGTCGAAGACGGAAGCGGATACATTCGTCCCGAACAAAAAGAAGATTTAAAAACAAAAATGCCAAAGCCCCGCACAGCCACGGAAGAACTCGGGCGTTTCGCGGTATGGGAATCCGCCTTTCGTTCAAAAGACGAGGAAACTTCGTACCCAGACGACCTCGAGGGTGTTTGGGAAGTCAAGGACGAAGTGGGTGGAGAAACCATCGGTGTGTCTACCGTTACCTTTTTGCCAAAGGGAGAAGTCAACATTGCCACCTCCTTAGCAAGGCTTTGCGATGGCGTCCTCGATCCCGGTCCGACACATTTGGACACTTGCACCTTCCAAGGCTCTTTCGGAAGACGGAACAGTCCTGCAATATCGTGGATTCATCGATCGAGGGGCACGATTAGAAGCTCGCTTTTCGGGACGGCCGATAAAGATTCGAGGATCCTGTCATGTTCCAGATGCGATACCTGGGAGGAAGTGCGGATTATTGGAAAGAAATGATGCCACTAAACTACTTGCCGGGTGCCACAAAATTCGAAATGAAGAAAAAGGGATCTCGATCATGATTATTTTTGGTAAAGTTACTAATTTTTCGCAAGTTATATTGATTACAATGCTTATGTCGCATGTCTACTAGCTATTACCTACGGACGTTGTCCCCTGTTGTCGACTTCGAACGTCCTGTAATCGTTGTTTGTGGGGACGAGATTGAAGGTGTTCTTTCATTTGAATCGGGCTGGTGAATTGTTTCCGACAAAGCTTGCAATAGGTCGCCTTTCTTTCCAATGCCACGGCCGTTTGGTGAAATTCCAACGATTTGTGTGCAAAGAAAGATTCTTCGTTTTCGTATTGTTTGGAACAAAATCGGCAATAAAAGGGAATCTTTTCCGATGATCGAGCCGTGTATCCACCGAGAACTTCTTCCACTGCTTTTTGCAAACCACTCTTGACAACGGGTGGCTGTGGCGATTTGGATTTCTTTTTCTTGGTCAAAGAGTATTTACCCGGGACCGGAAGACAGGTCGACGGGAGGGTTTCTATTTTATCGTCTGCATACGATGAAAGTGATAGGATTGCTCCATTGCCGTCTGTCTTGGTATCGGAAGCTTCGTCGTCTTCTTCCGAAGAACTTCCATCGGAATCGTTCCCTTCCATCAATTCTCTTTCGAGCCGTGCAATTTCGTCATCGATGTCATCACCAGAATCCTCACTGAATCGAACACCTTTCGTCGGTTTTGATTCTCGCAATTTCATTCCAATAGGAACAGCCTTTTCATCATCCTGTTTTTGCGACGACAATATTGATTTCGGCATTGACGTTGTTGTCGATGCTGCTGATGCCGTTGGCTTTGTCGACACTTCGTCTATTCGAAGTTTATATTCCTTTCCGTCTTTGTGTACTTTTCCCTTTGCTACGAGGTCTTTGAGAGCCTTTTTGGTGTACTTCTTTTTCAGGGAGGGCTGTGCCTTCTTCACTGCCCGCTTCAGCTCTTTCTTCGTCCTCGAGCATGATTGAAGGCTTTGCAATATTAATTGCGATGCGTTTGACTCGCCTTCCTTTCCCATCTTTGTGTACCCCACAATTATCTATTGTCGTGTGTTTGGCTAGAGTAGGTCTTGTAAAGTAATCACAGCATGTCCAATATGAACAACAATAACAAACAACAACTGTTCTTTTGGAGAGTAATGAAATTCTATCGAAATTGTTTTCGTTCTCGATTTTTCAAAATCGAGCGACGATGCGTGAAAACCAATGGTGATCGGGAAACTGGACGCTTAAATTGGGACAATTGCATGAAAGAACGCTAAATTTTGCCACTGGAGCTACATACTACTTGTTCTTGTTCTGTTGCTTCCATTTTAACTGCTTGAACTGATACTTTCAATAAGGACATCATCAACTGAATTGAATAGTTTACAATAAAAATACCAGCAAATCTACGATAGGAGCAACCCTGTGCCTCCTCAGATTCAGAGGTATTGAAGTTCGTGACATTGCATCGTCAACACAGAATCCATTTCGACTCCGACCAATGACAAGAAGAGTCAATCAATGCTCAAAGTCAAACCCAACAACTAGTGTACGTTTAAGAAGTCAATGGCGTCAGATGCCGTAGATGCTATTATAACAAAAATTAGTTTTCGTTTCGTTTATTCTCAATTCCCAACGACGGTATGAGATAAGTATTATATGTTGGGAGCACTGTATGTCTGAAACCGATCTATAAAAACACTGGACATGATGATACTTTATCTATAATTCAGCTGCCATCTTCTTGGAAAGCATTTCCATCTGTCTCTTCTTTGCGGGGTCGTTTGCCATATCCTTCATTGCTTCGAGGTAACTTGCGAATTGAGGGTCCTTGGCCATATCGGCTAATTGTTGTTGGAAGTTGGGGTCCTTGACCATTTTGGCAACTTGGGCCATAACCTCGGGGTTGTTCATGGCATTCATGGCTTCGTCCATGAGGTTACCGGCCTGGTTCTTCAATTGCTGGTTGCCAACTTTCATCATGTGTTCCATCTTGGCTTCCATGGCGGCGGCCTGGGCGGGATCGGCCATCATTTCCATAGACTTTTGGATGCTATCTTTGAACTCCTTGTTGTTTGCCATTTCTTTCATTTGCTTTTGGAACTGAGGGCTCTCCATCATCTTTTTGGCTTCGGCCATCAATTCGGGATCCTGCGTGGGAAATTGAGAGAAAGAACGACCGTCGATCGACGACACAAGTGAGTCTTGGAAGACGTTACAATACAAAATCTGAACCACAGAACAAAAAGGCCCAAAGCACTTTCCATCATGATATAGAGACACAAGAGACGATTCATTCAGCACTCACAGCAAGATCACGCATCAATTGAGCCAACATAGGCGGGGTTGCTGGCTGCTTCTTTCAAACCCGCCATTCCCATTTGCATATCACGGATTGCTTGGGCAGCAGCATCGTCATCCTTCTTGGCGTCGGAGACGACGACAAGGCAGGAAACTGCGAAAGTAGAGAGGATGGTTCGGAAAAATTTCATGGTGATTAGTATAGTATTTCTTGAGAAGGAGATCTGCAATTGACTTTTTGTGAGATAGTGAGGAGTTGTCAACAATTGAGTTTTGATACTATTCGTTGGAGTTTAGCAAAACATGGAATCTAAAGCGTTAGGTCAAACAAGACGGGAATGATGACACACACATCAGAACGGCCCGTTTAACGAATGAGAATCTAATACGGAGAACGCAATGAAAACTCGAAAACTGCAGATGTTCAACTTACACAGCTGGAACTTGGTAAAATGAAACACGTGGAGGATTGGGTTTATTCCAAACGTGCAGGATTGCAGTCTTGCATACTCCGCTCGGAATCGAATTTTGGGTCTCTCAAAAATGACAAAATGACAATTTGAATTCTCAGATTCCCGATGACTCCATTCGAATTTTTGATCACGTTTGTCGTAGTTTCGCGGTCCAATTTCATGGCCGAGAAAGCGCATGAAAAAACAATTACATCATCGACAAGGACCAAGATGGGTCATTTTCTATTCTCGCATTTTTCCAACACATTATTCAAAAAGACAACCGAATATCGTAAAAGTCTTTAACAATGATTCTTACATCTCACAAAAGGGCCTTTGGGGGCTCTTCCAATTGTGCTTCTTGTTTGCACTTGCGAATGCTGCAGACTTTTACAAGCTGCTCGGCATTTCTCGCCAGGCAACCAAAAAGGAGATCAAGAAAGCCTACCGTCAAAAATCCCTCGAATTCCATCCCGACAAGAATAAGGCGGAGGGTGCAGCAGAAAAATTCGCAGAGATCAATCGTGCCTACGAGGCTTTGAGTGACGAAGAAACGAGGAAGATTTACGATCGACACGGCGAAGAGGGATTGAAGCAACACGAGCAACGCCAACAGGGCGGTGGCGGCGGGGGAGGATTCGACCCCTTTGAACAATTTTTCGGAGGAGGCTTTGGCGGACGCCAGCGACGACAGGAAGAGGCCCGAACGCCCAATGTCGACATTCCAGTTGGAGTTGACTTTGGAACAAATGTATTCGGGATCTACCTTTGAAGTTTCGTACATTCGCCAGGTGCTATGCATGAAATGGGAAATGTGCATGAAGAATGCCCCCGAGTGCCAGGCTCCGGGAATCAGAGTGCGACGACAACAAATTGCTCCCGGATTCGTTCAACAAGTACAGCAGCGAGATGAACGATGTATTGCTCCAGGGAAAATGTGGTATCCGAAACTGCTCGGAGTGTAAGAGCAAAACCGAAGCAGAAAAGATCGAATTGACCGTCGACGTGACCAAGGGAATACGGAATGGGGAAGCCATTACGTTCGAAGATGTGGCCGACGAAAAGCCGGGCTACAAGGCTGGTGATTTGAACTTTATTGTAGTGGAGCAAGAAGCACGCTGTGTATACTCGTGAGGGCGACTAATCTGTATATGGAATACTCCATTCCGTTGGTATCCGCGCTGGTAAGTAATCACTTATTCGTGAGAAGGCGCTATTCTTAGCACTTGTCATTTTTTTAAATTGAATATTCCATGTCGCTAAACTAATTTTTATTCTGTTGCAGACTGGATTTACAATGGACTTGAAACAACTGGATGGCGAAACATACCAAATTACAATCGATGACATTGTCGAGTGCGATGAGATATTGCGAATTCCCGGAAAGGGTATGCCTCGCCGCAGTGGCCGAGGCTTTGGTGACTTGTTTGTGACCTTTGAGGTGGAGTTTCCGGCCGCCATATCACCCGATCAAAAGAAAAAACTTCGAGAAATTTTGGCCGATACTACGGATAGCAGCGGCTCGGACGAATTGTAAAAACTTATTTTTTTAGATATAAAACAAATACTAGTATAATAACCTAGCTTCGAAAACTACTTTTTCAATTCTTTGGGCGTTTCTTACGAAAATTATTATTTTAGCGCGTTCAAAAAAGGAATCGGAATTTTATTCGTTCGACTATTGTCAACTCGCAGCTAGTTCCTCCCTCTCTCGTTCTTGCTCTTTCAGTAGGTTCTTTAGGAAAAATTCACCCGCCTTGTACGAGCTTCGCACTAATGGTCCACTCGCGACGTATTTGAATCCCATAGCCTCGGCCTTGACCTGCCATTCCTCGAACTCTTCCGGGGTTACATATTTTTTCACGGGAAGATGCCTCCTGGTTGGTTGCAAATACTGCCCAAACGTAACCACATCTACATCTGCATCCCGAAGATCCGTCAGAGTTTCCATAATGTCTTCGTCGGACTCTCCAAAGCCAAGCATGATGGAGGTCTTTGTCAAGCACTTTCCGACAGACTTGGCGTATCGCAGGACATCGAGAGTCTGGATCGTAGGTTGCACGCCGATCCCGAACCTTTTGGCTGTTAACCGCCGTACGGTTTCAATATTGTGTGCATATACATCCAAGCCCGAGGTGGCCAAGGCATGGATGAATTCGTGATTTCCCTGAAAGTCGGGCGTCAGTGCTTCCACCAACAAATCTGGTTTCTTTTCTTTGAGCTTTTGAATGACCTGTCGGAAGTGACTAGAACCCTGGTCCTCCAAATCGTCACGGTCAACACTCGTTAGAAACAACATAATCCAATCCCCATTTCGATATTAGCGTCCGATACTTTTTCGGGCTCCTCGGGATCCAAGGGAGGTGGTTTTCTAGAAGTCTTTACCGAACAAAATCGGCATCCTCTCGTGCACGTATCTCCCATGATCATGATCGTCGCCGTTGCTACATTATCTTCGCCACCGCCCCAGCATTCCCCAATATTGGGACATCGTGCTTCCTCGCTGTACATGAAAGAGAGAATCAAAACAAATTAGATGATATTTACTTTTCAACATACGACAGCTGCTTTCCGTCAAAAGTCAAAAAGTGACACATCTTTCCAAAACGGAGACAAACAAGGGAGACTTACCACACCGTCGCAAGTCCGGAATCCCGAACCGTTTTTCGCAGCCTGCGGTAATTATCGGAATCGGCAGGTTGGACTTTGAGCCATTTCGGCTTGGGGAGAATTTTGGCACTCCGCGGAGCCGCCTTTCGTCGGACAATCACTTCTTTGTCTCCCGCAAAATCATCAATGGACATGTCCTCGTCCTCGTTGGCCAGTCGTTCTCGAAGAGCATCCAACCGCGAAAAAGACTTTGGAGTCGATTTTGTTATTTTCACCGACTGCGCTTGAGACGATAGCAGCCGCCGAGACGACTGGTTTAGCAAACTTTTCCCATGACGATGCAACATTATATTCTGCTCTGACTAGTTTGTCGTGACTCGTTGGTGGTGAAATTGTTCGATCAAAGGGGGTGCTCCTAACGTCGTTTGTCAAGAATTCGTTTGTACAAAATCTCTAATGTCTAATACTCTTCAATTACGGGAAGAGTTAACTCAAGTTTCGTAGCTTGAAATACATGAATAGAGGCAAAGTTCTACTTCGCAAATGAATATCGTTGGTGAAACAAAACTGAGAATTGAGACTGATTCACTTCGACGAATTATTACCATCATTCGATTCATTCGTTTCACTCGTATTTTTTGAGAATCGTGTTCGCAGCTGGATGAGACGAAATTGAAAACTTTGCCAACACACGGCTGTCCAATCAAAAACGGAGAAGAAAGCACGAAACATGCGACTTTTTGGGTGTATGTATCGTATCGTACGTATGTACGGTATCATAACGGCAGATAGCTAGTTGTGATTCACACTTCACACTCTAAACACAATATATAATTGTTGTTGCTTATTACTCTCATAAAAAACACAAGATTTTATTACATTGTATTCCTTAGTACGGCCACAAGATATCTTCAAATGCGTCATTGTCTTCCGCACCAATATTCGACCGAAGCTTTAACCGGAACTCCTGTCGATAACGCCTCCGGAATCGTCGGATTCCTCCCCCAAACATCAAATTGTGTCGTTGGAGAGCTATCGCTGCATGGTGTTGGGCCAGCATTTCCTTGTCCAGATTCATGGCACAGAGGGCTGCTTGCACTCGCATCGCAATGGAATTCTCGTCGTTGGGAGGCATTTTCGTCTCTGTGAATTGCACTGCATTCCTCCCAGATGGGCAGGGCCTTTTCGGATTGTCCAAGACTTTCCAGAGTGATGGCTTTGAGGATTCTCAGATTTTGCAAATCGCACTCAAACCAGGTACTCCCATGGGCATCCATTTCATCGCCCTCACCACCAACCTCCTCGCCTTCCAAAGTTTCGCCGCAGGCTTGTTGAATCAATTCGTCGATTGCCTCGAGCCTTTCGAACGGGTTCATTGTCATGAGATCGTTCTGTACATCCACATCTACCACAGGAAAATTGGGTCCCTGATCGCCATCTGCTGTCATTAATTTTTCTTCTTCCTCCTTTATTTCAATTGTCAATATCATGGTTTTGAAAAGGTTGAGTCTCAATGCAAAAAAATTAAGTCAATACAAAATTGTCGAAATAATCATAACGTACCTTGAAATCCAGAGTCAGCATACAATTTCGTCGAAATGTATTTTCACACAGTACATCTTGTTCCAGATAGCTTATACATAGCTCGCCCCCGGCCACAATGTCCTGATTGGCTACAAACCACATGATGTCACCGACCGCATATCGAGAAATGTTCGGCCTGGAGTCGTGATTGAAGAACGACGGCCAGTAATAGAGACCGACAGCCCGAGAGGGGGATGATGCCCGTTGGCTCCCGGGTGGCTCAGGAGCTCGGGGCACGTTTCAATAGGACAGAACGTTGTACCGAATGATCAGTGGAAGTCTCTCGGAAATTTCTTTGGACTTGCCCACCAGTGCCGGAACCTTTTCGATTTGGTCTTTCATCGCTTCGAACTGCGAAAAGACCGCGTCGTCCTTGGATATCCAGACGGGGGATGCCTTGACGTCGACTTCTTCTCGCGGATAGAGATTTGTCAGCTGCTCCAACCAAATCGACGGATCGTCCAAGATGTTTTGCAACAAATCCAGAACCAGCAACTCGTTCACTTGACTCCCATGGGCCTCTTCGTCTTCCTCATCGTCGTCGTCGTCATCATCCATTTCATTGTCCCCATCCTCGTCGTCGTCGTCATCGTCATTCCCAGCAATGTATTCGAGATCGAGTGCACACACCAGCGCTTTGCAGACGAAAATGGGCGAGCCCGCTGGAATGTTCACCTTGGAAAACCAGCCCTTGCCCTTGTTGGGGTTCTCACGGATCTCCAGCCAGTCGCCGTTGGGAGTTGTCAGATTGGTCAATTCTTCGGGAATGGCAAAATTCGGTCGTTCCGGGCCTTCCTCTCCGGCAGTGAGAACCAAGGCATCGGCTTGATCGAGAAGAGATTCCATCTTGTTCAGTGGTTGCAACAATATGGGTGATAGCGTATACAATATGTCAAGGAAGAAATTTGAACGGCGGTGGTGATGAGAATACTGGAAAGATTTTTGTGACTGGAGCGGAAAGTACTGGCAGTAGTTAAATCTCAAGTTGGTGGTAGGAAAGGGCGATGTTCTTGGATATTCCTGCCTATAATCGGGATTATCGGGTTGTAGTTTCAAGGCATCTCAAAACAAGAACTCATGGTTCAAACCACATAATATGTGTCCCGGGTAGGTTAAGGAGTTATCGTGTCAACTTCTTTTGACCGGGTAGGCGTACCGGTTTTTAACACTATTTTGAATGGCTATTGTCTTTTTGTCCCTCTACGCCTCCTACCGATAAGAAGTCTAACGGATGACGGAAAGACTATACCGTTTTAATATTTTGATCGCAGACGCGACCACGTGACAGCAAGACATGCCTGTCGCCAAAAAATTGAAAACGCTCATTTTTTATCGCTGAAAGCTTCGGCATGTGACACAAGTGAGAACTTTTTTGAATCGATTCAAAACGCTGTATCATTTTCAACGAAGAAAAATTCGCTCGAAATTCGCTTGCAAGTTGATGCATCAACGATTCAACAATCTACAGATAGTAGAAACATACTCTACGAAGCAATAATAGAGCACCATGAAGTTCTTGTTGCTAAATTTGATCCTCTTGGTTGGATTGGTAGCACCAACGGAGGGTACCTTCCAACGGGATGTTCTCCGAAAGAATAGTGCCCCATCCGCGAAGGACGCCTTGAAACAAACTCTCTTGAACAAAGCCATTCCGCTCGAACAATACGAGAAGCAACTCAATGAGTTGGGCATGACCCTATTCCCGTCGTTTGGAAGATGCCTGGTTACGATGACGCCGGCTACGATGATGCCGTCGAGGAGGAAGAAGAGGAGGAGGAGTACGAAAACGAAGACGATTACTACTGTCAACGAATACAACTGGTTGAACTACACCGGATATTCCTTCAAGTACGCAAAATGCCAACCCGTGCAACGATTTCTCCTGAGAGAGCCGTGGAAGCTGGAGAATACAGTCCGATGATCGTCAACGATATTGTTATCTTGAGACTCTGTCCATCTCAGTATTGTTCGGATACCAGAGCCTACGGTTGCAGTTCCGATTATGTCGAGTATGCGATTGACTTGACGGAATACATCCGAATCATGCTGCGATACGAGCTTGACCGAAAAGAACAACTCTGTAATTGGTGTGACGCTTGCGATGGAAACAACCGACTTTTAGCCCAGAGATATTATTACACATATGACGAGAACGGAAACCTCCAAGTGGCCCAAGAATATGTGCAAGACGATGATGGTTATAATTCGAACATTGACTGCAGCACTTACAGCTCAAACTGTTTGGATAGCTACAACAACACTATTTGCGGTGACAATGACGATGCCGATGATGATGACAATTATTACCATTACATGGATGAGGAAGAATACATGGATATTATTGGCTGCACTCAGATCAATGGAGGTTACTTTCTTCCGCCCCCGTTGCGATGCATACAGTGAGACTCTTTCGATGGGAATCTACCACGATAAATTCTGCTCGCATTACGCTGGAAACGAAGTTAATTTGAGAGACTTCAACTTGGGCATCAATGCATCGTACTTTGATCAATTTGGATCAAAAGCAGGATGCCAAGATTGCTCCGAAAGTTACAATCCTCCGTATTTCAATGCCAACTCGAATGTTTGCAATCGATTGGATGTGGACAGTGCCAAGTGTACCTCGAGCGCGTCATCCTACTCTTATTTGACAAACTACACCTCTTCCGACACAGACTCGTGCTCCTTCATCGACAGTGTTCGGTTTGGAACCTATGACGCCGATGGCCAATTGTACATGGAAAGCAACGGAAGCAACCGCAAGGTAACCACGAGTCAAAAATGGCTCTTGGTCTTGTCCATGCTAATATGCGGTATTTTGGCGGTCTACTTCGTGTTATCTGCACCATGCCATTACCAATCTCTTGATCAAGTCTCTGAGCCACACGGATCTAGTTGCCACCTGCCAAATACCGTCGTCGTACCCCCAGCAGCAGCTGGAGGACGACGAAAGAGCCCCCGCGCTAGGTCCAGCTCCAGGAACAAGAGCCCCCGCGGCAAGCCACCACTTGTCAACCAGAAGCTTGGCAACAAGGCAACCTTCTAAGCTTCTTCTATTCCACCTTAGTTAATTGGAATGGATTGGAATCGATTATTTTACCAAAAAATGTGGCACGAGGTTGTCTCTTATGGATGTGCGCATTCTACAAAGGCACACACGAAAGGCAATTCGTAATTTCTTTCTCGGTGTGAAACCAAACTTACTACTACCCATGACTACTTCTTTTTCCGAAAGAGCATGATATTCTACATGTATGTCGTCTATAATTTATTATTTTTATCATGTACACCACAAACATCATTAGCAGCAATAAGTACTTCTTTGCCAACGACTACTCAATTTTTTCAAAGTATAAAAGTTATCGTTGTAGTCTTCATTTCCCAAACGTCGAGTCTAATTACATGTTGTAGTGTCAATCAAAAGTCGTTGTGCTTTTTCGATTTTATTTTTCCGGTGGATTTCTCATTCGCGCCAAAAAAATTTATTGAGAAAGGTGTTGATCGGGCAGAAAATACGCAGAGTCCAGTACTGATCCAACGTCAAGTGTGGATTCCACCGACGTCAAAAACTAACGATGTTGATTTTTTATTCGTGCCATCATTCAAGAATTCATCTTTCCAATATTGTTGATGGTCATAGTGAAAAGACATTGCACTCCGCATCGATTGGTGAACAGCACCATCTTTTTCTGAGGGTGGGAGCAACTCAAAACGAGTTTCGGGAGATTAGAATTTGCTGGCTGTACTTCGGACGAATATGGAGGAATCGACGCAAGAAGGAGACGACGAGACTGTCATTGTTTACGGCGAACAATCGGTGGAGAGTCCATGGAAATTTTCTCAGGCCTCTCGAAAGTCGCAGGATTCCATCAATGCAAAACGACAAAACGAAAACGAAAACTCTCCGCATCGTCGGTTTGACCAGCACGAAGCACCTTCATCGACTCGGATCAATCGCAAACGACGGCACCGAAGCCCTATCCGCAGTCCGAATTTTCGGCGACGAAACAATCTACACTTACCAGCCGTTGATCGACTTATCCAAGATAAAGATTTCAATCGCGAAGGAGTCGACCATTTTGCTTCCTTGCGGGATCTTTTGAGCCGAGAAGAAAGTCTTTCACAACCGCAACACTTTGATGGAAGAACAGAATGTCCCCCGGATATTCCGAAAGAAAGAGACGAACATGGAGATGGAACTAGAATAGAAAATGTTCCCATTCCAAATAATGTTCAGGAATCTGCGAATGGAGCAACTCTGTTCGCCGCCCGACTTTGATCTTTGTACGTCTGATAATGACGATTATTTCGAAAACTGAAAATTCACGGAGAAAGGAATCAGTCAGCAAAAGGTTGTCCTCCTCTGGCAAAACAAAACAATCCGCAAATTCATCGAATACATCTTCCCGGCGCAACTCGAATCGATGCGATGAATCAAAGGGCTTTTCTTCGGTTTCTTCTGCACCCTATCTCGTCGACGACCAAAGTCGAAAACGAAATCGTCCCGAGACAATAAGCAGACGAGTAGTTCTCTTCTAGTCTGAATTCCCAGAAGGAGAAGCAACAACCAGATTCGAAGCCAACCTACACAATCAGCGACCAATGTTGAAAAAGCTAAAGTCTATTGTTGGCCTCAGGTACTGTAAAAAGTTGGAAAAATGGATGCAAACCTCGAGCCAAGTTATATTCGTTTCCTCATTGTTTTTCTTGCTGTGCTTTTTCTCCCCCTTCTCGAAAGACCTACTCATTGGCATCGAAACAAAAGAGCCGTGCAGAATAGAAATTCTAGTTCCAATGAGAAAAATTTTTCGCAGCAGTTGGCGAAAAGGTCTTCATTAATGGCGGCTACAAGATTTTCTTTCCACAAAAAAACAAACAGGGCACCGCAACAATCGAAAAGGGAAAGTATTAGCCCTATTCATCATTCAACGAATACTAGGAAATCCAGTTCTTCCAGTATATCTCCAATGAGAAACAAAGGACCCAACCGACTCTCGTTCACAAAGGAAAACACTATCGAGCGAAGCAACCAAAACTTCCTTTAGCTTTGCTCCATCCTTTGTCCCGACCAAATCCTCGGCATTGTCACAGGATTCCATCGGGGATGATTCGGGTGACGATGCTCGTGTCATTGCTGGTCCAATGAATCATTCACTTACTTCTACACCTCCGAGACGACGACGAAAAGCTTCGAATGGAGAATGGGTCAGACGATTTGTTTCCCTACAAAACAATTTGAATAATGACGCGGTGCGTATCCAAAACAAGGCCTTTGCCCGTCAGAGAATGCTTCTGGACGTGAGCGATCCTAGAAAACGTGCAAAAACGGTTACGGATGTTACAATCTTGGGTCAATACACTTGGCCCGTGGATCAATGTTCCAGAGGATATGAAAATCACGGTGCTTGGATATGCGCATCGCCACACAAAACGAAAAAGCCGTGCCAAGGATATGCAAGGCATATCGCAAGGACAACAGCAAACACAGGAAGAAACAACGATTGTTTCTCAAAACTTTTTTGCATGGTTCACCTTTACGCTCGCAACGGCTCGTCGCATCGAACTCCAGCAAGGATGCAGATTGAGAATTTACAATGCTAATCATTTTGCCCTCCCGCTTGCCAACAGGCACTCGACTGCTCCTCCGCCTTTCCTATCGGGGGAGGTTGTAATGGATGGGACCCTTCGTGTGAAAAAGACTGTCATTTGCACGCAACTGTGCGAAGCGAATAGCTTCGTTTGATTAACGATAAAGTCTAACAATCAAAGCAAAGCGTACATTTTTTCTATTCTATTATTTACTTTTTAAACGGAAATTGTTGAACGGCATCGATTTTTAGCTTGGGGATCGACGTCGTCGCTGAATCGACCTGTGAGTTCGCCCGATTTCATTTCGGCGGGTGGCCCCAGGGAGGCAGAACCCGGGCCAAACTGATCCAAATCGGATTCGACAAAGAACAGAGATCGTTTTCGGTTTCTTAAGACGGGAAGTTTCAGATATCGAAGCTCTTTCCGTATCATCTCACCTCGCTTCGATGTTCCGAAGCGAGGATCCTCGAAGAAGAGCTTTCGCGTTGGCACTGTTGGACACGACACTACCGATGCGAAATTGCACCGTGGTATCGTTGGGTGTAAAATAGAATTCCGCAATCGACTGCTCCGAGGATGTTCCGTCAACGATCAACGCTCGTAGGTATCGATCCTTCTCGACGAGAATCTCACATTTGTCACCCCGCTTTGCCGCGACTCGTTCTACGACGGGACGCAGCAACCTCATTTGATCCGAATAATCCAGTCCACCGTTGATTGGCGATTCGGAATAGTCCCACGGCTCGGAAAAGATTCCGGGAGTATCGTCTTGGGACGATGTGCAACCAGCACCTCCACCGGGCAAACCGGGAACGAATTTTCCAAGATTAGCATTATTGTGGGGGCAATCTGAATGTAATTCAAGAGAAACAGTAGGAAAAAGTTAAATCAATTGCCTGTATCAACAAAATCTCATATTCCAGCTCTGTGTATACTCACCTGCCAATAAACCATCCCATACTCCGAGGCAGGTAATATCATCACAATCTGGATCTTTGCCTACCGTTTCCGCTGCAGTCGCCTTTTCCACAGAAGCCAAAAACAGACCAAGGCACGCATTGGCGGATTTCGACAGAAAGCCCTTTCGACTTTCTTCTCCATTCGACAATGATTCTTCAGGAGAGACAGAAGGAATGGGAGAGGAGCCTGCCAGTCGAGGGCCCCAGGCAGCGACAGGAAGATGAACCGAACATATTACCAATGTCGATAGAATTGTGGCGAAACATACCCCCGGGCGAGGGAATATACAGCGGATCATCCTCTTGCGACGTCCAACTTCCTTGTACTCGCGACTGAAGTATGGATATCGCGAACGAAGACATTGCGTTTTGAGTAAGTCAGATCCCATTGACCATGGTTCTTGCATGATGATCATCATCTTCCAATTATTATTCGTTTTTTCTTTCTTTCCTACACGCACGCGTGGGACTAAAATCTGACTCAGTCACAGATGGTATGCACGACTAACAAACCACGACTGGAAATGAAGCGGTAGCCATCAACCTCCGTTACGTCCGTGATCGGTTATTTTTCACAGAGGGAACCCTTATTTTTTCTTCGATCCTCTTTCATCCCTTTTTTGGTCGACGACACCAACCCCGACACATTTCATTTCCATCGGAAGAAGCGACTGCTATTGCCACATTTGCCATGATCAACGTTATTGCAATGATTACTATGTGGTCGCTTGCACTTTCTTCTCTTGGGCTGTTTCAGCTCGTCGACATTGAATTGGTCACAGCCTTTTCCCTGGGGTCGTTGGACATCGGTTCCAGAACTACTAGCCACGTGTACAATTCTGCAACCAGGCTGCAAGCAGCCGATTCCAAGCTTGAGGATTTCTCGGACTGGACGGAGGAGCGCAAGGCCGGTTTGTTCCAATTTTTGCTCCGTGATTTGGAAGTGGAAGGCGTCCCACTCTTGGGTTGTGACGGTGTTGCTGCCAACAAGACGCTTCAGGGTGCCACATGGACGGTTGCCGGGCAGTTGAGCGAGAATGATTTCGAACGCAAGGTCTGTCTCATTTTGGAGGATGTTCCCGTCAAAGACATTAATGTATTTGTGGAAATGTTTGCAAAGATCAAGGAGGATGACAGCATTATGGATTCCCTGCACGATCTCAAGCGGTTTTCCTTGAGTCTTGTCGGTAATGGTATCGGGCCAGCCTTGGTTCTTGAGACGCAAAACAGAACCGAAACCGAAATTGCGCTGTACGATGCAATGAAAAAGGCTACGCCCGAACCCAACGAACCCCAATGGAGAGCCGACACGGAGTCCTTCATCAAGCAGAGTTATCCTGACCTACAAGACAACGTTGTATACAGGTTTTTGGGTTCCTCCGACGTTTGTGATATCTTATCTGGGTACTGGAACTGTATTTGCGAGCTTGAAGCTACCGAAGCAAGCGCCTGCAAGTGCAATTGTCCTTTCGTGCCCACCGAATTCGGGAGAGGATGCGCTTCCGAGGTTTGAGGCGGTTTCCAAATTAATCGACACAATGAATTCTGTGTATAGCGACTACAAATATGAATTGACGTACTCCCATCCGTCGTACGATGATGACAAGAAGTCTCCCCTGCCGGGTATGATAATTAAGCGTGCATAAAAAATAAGGATAATAGTGGATTGGCAAACGAAATAATTTTTTGACGTCCCATTACTTTTATTGAGTTTGTAGTTTCGCGTCATGTATAAACCAATCGAATTGGAGAGTTTTTGGCTCGGATCGACATGAACGGGTTCGAAATTGATAATGGCTTGGTTCGTAATCACGTCACAGCAGGGATAGAGCGACTGACAGCGTGTCACTAAGCTTGGGAGCTTCGTTGCATTTCTTCTTTTCCAAACAAAATTCTCTCCAGTAGGATTCGTCGTAATCGTCGTCTTCGTCATTGTCAAAGCCGAATGTTTCTTGGCACAGCCGAGTGCAATCCAGGGAATGCTTGCCCTTGACCGAAAAGGGTCCGGCTCGCAGATCACTCATGCGTCGATTCAGGCTTAGCTTGTGGCACCATTTCTGCAGCGAAACTTTGTCTGCTTTTGGTTTGCTCTGAACCCAGTCGAGTTCTTTGAAACTTCCCGTAAAGAGGTCGATCTTGACATAAAAGCCAATCGAACAAGCTTTCTTCTGTCGTGTAAAGACCAAAACAAAATCGGCAATCCTCCCGCTTCGATTCACAGAAACCAAACTATAGCAAAAGTCTGGTTGGATTTCAGATATTCCTTTGCGTTTTGCAAGAACCCTTTGTCAGTAGAAAGATCGAGATGCAAAACACATTCGTTCACAATGCCGACCTGTGCGTCAAGGGATTTGTCATTCACGTCCGTTGTCGTCCCGTCCATCGTGTCGCAACAGACTCTTGTCCAAGATGGTGATGGAAGATGCGAGAGTATTCCGGTAGAACTTCCCGCAAGACGAGAATCAACATTGCGCAAGCACGAAGGAACCAAAAAGGATTTCTCGGTTGCCCAATTGATTCGAACATTGTGTTGTTCGTAATTCAAGAGCATGTACCCAGGTGCTGAAAAATACAGTGTCGCAAACGCTTCTGTTGTTCTGATTTGTGTTTGGAATGGTTTCCACTTGCCAGAGCATTTTTCGTCGAAATTCGGTGGAAGTCATTGGAGCCTTTTGGAATTCGAAGACTGCATTGACACCACTACTTCCCTCTTCTCTGGGGAAGCGTAAAAAATACCATGGAAGCATTGTTTTCATTCCTATACGTGTTGTTGTCGATTTTCGTTGGATCTAAGAGAGCCACCCCCACTTTCCAATCTCTCGATACAAGCAACTCCATCGATGTGGTAGATGGCGAAAACTCTATCGGCGCATCAAACTAGATTGTCAGTCATCTGGGACAACAGAATCAGTACTTGTATATCCTTGGTGTAGCCAACAGTGCAAGGGTGTCGTCTGCAGCAATGGGGCCCTCAGGGCATTGCTAGGAGTGCGGCACGATTGCAGTCTTGTTCGGCTTTTGGCAGCAGCAGCACTGTGGATTCCATAAAATCGCAGGGCCAAACCCTGATAATTCTCGTCGCCCATGGTTCCCACCGTCAAGACATAATCCCCGTGTCGTTCCATCGCCAGAACAGCATCGGTCGTCGGACATCCCAGTTTGGTAAAGGGAATCTTTCGATTCGCGTAGGGTCTCCACTGTCCGCCGACCAATATTTGGTGGATGGCTTTTTGGTAAACGAAAAGAGCATTTCGGACTGCCATTGTTTTCGTTGTCTGCGGAATTTTGTAATTGCCACTCCTTCGTTCGTCGAGGAGTTGGACAAGGCTCTTAAATCGAGGCCTTCTGTTGGACAATTCGTCCCCGTTCTTGTCCAAAAAGGCAAAGCGGTCGTTGTCGGCGCAGAAATCATCTTGGGCAATCTGCTGCAAGGGTTTCCCTTCTTCCTCCCTCTGTTGGATTCGATTCCTCTTTCGACGTCGTTGTCGCTGAAACGCAATCACGGTGGATCCATTATTATTGTTGCTGCTGCTGTCGTTGTTGTTGCTGTTGCTGTTGTTTGTTGAATTTTCGTTCTCTTTTGCATTATTCATTCTTTGGCAACTGCAACTTTGGGATTATGTGCAATCCGTTTTTGATACTGTCAAATTTAAAGATGTGAAGTGAGAGAATGGAGCAATGACACAACATTTACTTTAATGCTTTTCGTTTTCTTGGGCAACTCCAACTTTGGGATTATGAGCAATCGGTTTTTGATACTGTCAAATTTAAAAATGTGAAGTGAGAGAATTATTTCAAATCGAGCAATGACAAAACACATCACTTTAATGCTGGCAAAAAAATCGTTGAAAACCTCAAATAGATTTTCTGAAGGCCTTGCGCGCCGATGAATAAACGCGACTAAATAATCTATGATCCCTAAAACAAGCCTAACATTCCCATTAGTTTCATTTTTTCCTCTTGTGTGAATACAAAAACTCGGATCATCGCATACACACATACCATGTCCACATCCAAGAGACTCCACTGGGACCCGAATCTCGCCACTGAATCCTTTGCCAGTGAGGAAATGTTGGAATACAACACTGGGCTCAAATGGGACCCGAGTCTCACTAATGAATCCCTTGCCAGTGAGGAGACCACGGAATCCCTTGCCAGTGAGGAAAAGGTGGAATGCAAGGTGGAATACACCACTGAATCCCTTGCCAGTGGGGAAGAGGTGCAATACACAACTAATCTTGCCAGTGAGGAAGAGGTGGAATCTACTACTAGTGGCCAACGCATCTCCTACGGGCGGACCATTATTGTGCGGACCATCATTGTATCCGCATGCTTCTCGATATTGGCATGGATCACGTCCAAGGAATTTGGCGCTTCCCACCCTTTGATTGACCACCTACTTTTTGCTCAACATGTTTCCTCTCCGCCGCGGTCTTGTTGTTCGTCAAGTGTCATTTCCCGGTCGTAAACCCCATTTACGTTTTGATCCTTTTCCTCGCCGTCTGGTCGATCACCTACCTTATTTTTACAGTTATCTATCTGATCTCTATAAACGCGGAACAATTTGAGGACGACAAATTCGCAGTACATCTTCCACTATTTTACTTTTGGATTCTTCTCTTTGGTTATAGTCCTTAACCTATTCCTTCGAGGCCTATATCTTGGGTCTAAGCCGACAGCGACGACAAGAAGATGAAAGAAAACAGTCAAGACGGATTCATAACTTTCGAACAAACGTAAAGACAGCATCAATTTTCAAGCCCACTCCTTTGGGAAGAAGGATAAAAGGTTAAACGGTAAAGTTTTATAATATTTCGTGTCAAAATTAGTACACTATGATCTCCCTCTATTCTTTTTTGTTGTTGGGCAACGGGTAGCGCAATTGCTGGTGCAACGGTGAGGCCAACCCACCTTTTTCCGCTTGTAAAATTCGAATTAGGATTCTATTATTCTCATCTTTTGTGAATATCGTACGCGTATTCGTTTTCCAACAAGCCAATCGATCCCAAATCGATCCATTTTGCGTACAAGTAGTGTACGTGTACTGTCCGTTCAGGTTTCAAACGCAAGAGTGCGTCTGTTTTTGTGTGTTTTGTTTGGAAATCCCACTCCAACAATCCAGAATCATCGCTTTCGTTTTCGCGTTCCGATTCGGGGTTGTGTCCTCACATAGGTTTCCAGGGATTCCATTTCCTCCGCCTTGCCCTGGAGCTTGGCTTCGGCGTGCGAGAGCAGCCGGTGGAACTCCCGGCGGGTTCTCAAAAACAAGACGACGGATTCGTCCAGATCGCGTTTGGTTTGCGGCTCTTTCGACGCCTTGTCGGCCTTGGACATGCAATTCGCCACGGTGGTTCCGATCACCCGCCAGGCCTTGCGGAGGCGTTCTTCGTGCGGAAGCCACTTGGTGCTGGTCGGCGCGGGTTGTCGAGGTTGCGGGGACTGCGACCGACTGTTGTGCTGCGCTTGTGGTTGTTGTTGCGGATATCCTGGCTTTGGTGACGATGATGACGATGAAGACTCCATAGTTGTTGCAGAAGAGTAATTTGGATGAACCAATCCGTACAATAGTCTTGATCTTTCTCTTGATTGATGGATGATATATCTGATTTTTTATGGCAACTTCACTTGCGAAGAAAAAGATCGAGTTATCTTTGTCGTTGGACTTGAGGAAAGGGTTTTGGAGGGAGAATTTTTGGGGGATTTTGATCTCCGAATCCTAGGACTCTGTATTCAATCACGATCACAATAGGGTTAAGGTGTAGTTCTGTAGATTGAATTCGCAACCAATCGAATCCAAAAAAAGAATTGATTCTATGGAATTGATTCTTTTCCTATCCTCTTTCCGATGTGATGGATGGCCGAGTCCTCGAATCGAAATGGAACTGCTTCCATCCTCTTTTCCGATGAGATGGCTCAATAAAAAAGTGACCCAATCTCAAGGAATGACCGGGGCCTTTCGATGAGCTTGAAGAACGGAAACGAACGGCTTGGCATGACCCGAGATTGAGAATTGTACATGCCAAGAACATCATCTTGTCGACTCGATCATCCCTCCGAGAACATACGAGAGGAAATCGGAAGTACAGCATTCTTTGTATTCGTCTTCATTCTTTTGTGTACTGGCATGATTGAGTCATTTGACAGATTCTATGGTTCTGGCTTGTATTGTCGTCGTGAATCTATTGTAGAAGAAGAAGATTGAATGTGGCTAAAATTAAAAAAGGACTTATTTCTTAATAAAATAATAGAAAAGTTTTTATGCAACTGCACCAGTTACCACTGGTATAAAGATAAGAAGACATTGTTGCGACGATGGGTCGACTTCCGTGGTCTCTAAGCCATTTAGAGCCACTGAACAGCGTCAAGAAGGAATTCCCCAAATTCATCTTCGGTTTCTTCGTCGCTCAAAAGAGCTGGAAGCTTTGGTTCCTCCTTCACGGGGAACAAAGAAGAATCAATCGGATCAAGAGTCGTCGTTCCGCCAACAAAAGCACTGCTAGTGCTGCTGGTGGATTCCACGACCTGAGAGGCAACGTCTCCGGAGAGACAAGCCTTCGGGAGTTGGCATAATTGTGACAGAATCCTCGGATTTGGGGAGGAAAGGTAGAGCGGGAGCAACAGTAGCGATCTTCACTGCTGGAATGTGTGATCTTAGAGGTCAATTTTTCAATAGCGTTATTGAAAGTGATTGCATTGCGCAATCTTGACCGCTCAACTCATTAAGGGTCCGTTGGCGACAAAAAGTTGCAGCACAGAAACAGCCGCGAAGTACCTTTTATTCACACGCCAATGTAAAATTGGCAGGCGGAAGCTGAGCTTCTCATTAGGACAGATGTGACTCGTAGTCACATGCTGTGAGAGGGGTGTGTGAATTTTTAAAGGCTTCGGGCGTTGCCGTGTTGCAACTTTTAGGTCACTGCAGGACCAACTTGAATGGTTGAAAAATATAGAGTTTTAGGTGAATGATTCAGGACGTTGCATGTCGAGAGATCATATTATCTGAAAACTCCTGCTCATAACTTTCGATTCCCATGAGGACTTGGTCGACAACTGCGTCAACAACGGTCTTGGCGGAAGACGATGTGATCGGAGATGCTTGTGGTTCTTCGTGAAGGGGTTGGTGTCCAGGGTGAGGCGAAGAAGGTGGGGACACAAATGTAGACTGGTTACTATCTGTGTGTTGGATGACTTCAAATTCGGGAGATTGTTCAATCTCGCTTTCTTGTGAGGTGGTTTCTGGGACAAGCGTGCTGCTGTCGATACCAGAAGCCTGTTCGAGGCTCTTGATTCGTTCCATGATGGACTCGACCTTGTTTTTCCAGTCCGCGACTTCAACTTCGAGGTCGCCGATTCTATCACGTTGTCTTTGTCGTGATAGTGCTGCACTTTCCCGGTTTCGCTTGCGACGTTGTTCGCGTCTCCAGGCAGCGGCCTCTTCTTTGGACATTGGCACGTCGGGGTCGTACTTCATTTGAGGCTTCTTCTTGGTGGTAGTTTTCTTTTTCGAAGAAGTAGTTTTCTTAGTGGTGGCAACAGTGATAGCCGCGGACGACTTCACAGGTTCCGAAATATCGGACACTCTTCGGATCTTTTTAACGTGACCCTCCTCGTAAGTTTTGGTGGCAAGCGATGTTGTCAATTCGAGGGCTTGGCGTTGGGACGCCAAAATCTCACGACGTCTTTTCCTTGCAGCCGAGGCATCAGAAAAACTGGTAGACGTGGGGGGAATGACAATAACTGCAGCAGACATTGTATAGTATTATTGTTATTACTGTACCGTTAGATAAGAGGAGGCCAAAGAATGCTTTTTAGAGCAGATACCGATATTGTATGGTATTATCGCTCAAAGGGTTTTATGAGGTAAACCGAACGGTTTTACTGTCGCGGTCTTAGGGTGAATAGATGATCTAAACGGAAATCCGAAAGACACATCACTTCTCGGTGCGTTGCAGTGAAAATCACATCCGCTGATTGGGTATGCGTATTTTGTTCCAGGATCGTGAGGACGAGAGATGAGAGGATGAATGTTCTTCTTTTGTTCTCCGCTACCCAATCATAAGCAGACTTTGAAGTTTGGATATTCTACGAAGGTCCACGTGAGCCAACGTAAAGAAGTGAATCTTGTGCGATTCATTTTTCGTGCGTCAGCGCTTTCGTGATTGGCCAAAAAAGACGTGTTTTGATGTGTGAGGGACGACAGACAGACACGGAGAGATACTTCAACTTCAACAATATGGCATGTCCGTCGTACGTTTTCACATTTCGAAACATGCGTCAACAAGCGAATTTTGCAGTTTCGACCAAAACTTGACCTTTGAGGAGAATTTATCATCTGGCGAGGAGCTAGATTTTTCAACTGCTTCCAGGAAGGCAACCTACGTAACTTCAATGTAAATTTCTACTAAAACTGTTCCCGTTGAACGGAAATTTCAGGTTTTAATGAAGAAGATCTGAAACGGTGTCTATGCAGCGAAAGAGTGACGTCTATTTGCACTGCAAAGTACGAGTAGCAGGAGGACTTTGTATTTTAAAGTGCTTGTCACCATGCCTGAGACGAACCAGCAAGAAGAACGTGACCATCTTCCTTGTCGGCGATGAAAAACCTTTCAGCAGCATCCTCATGCCATCGCTACATCACCAGCAGTACACAGTAAGACCTATATATAACATTAGGATCTATACCAAAGGGAGGAAGTAGGAACAGCTTTCCCTCGTCTTTCGTCGTATTATAATAGTCAGCTTGTTAGAGCTTCTTATGTTAGTTATGAAGATATGGTGGCTACATCAATTCTTTGTGAGTGAATTTCTTCTCGCCAGAAGAATATTCACAAACAAGATTTACGTCTTCTGATCGCAACTGCCACTTTGTGGTCAAGAGGCCTTCGACGCCAACGGGACCACGTGCATGAATACGACCCGTCGAAATGCCAACTTCGGCTCCTAGACCGAACCGATAACCGTCTGCAAACCTTGTTGATGCATTCTTGAACACGCATGCGGCATCCACTCTTCTGAGAAACTCTTCTCCAACCTCAGCATCTGGGCTGCATACAATGGATTCAGTGTGGCCACTTCCGTAGGCATGAATCCAATCGATGGCCTCGTCCATATTGTTTACGACTTCTACCATACAGGTCAAGTCTCCGTATTCGCATTTCATCTCCTCTGCTGGGGTGTCACACAAACCTAACTCCATAGCTGCGGGACCACCCAAACACTTCACTTTAGCAGCTCGAAGTGACATGAGAGTCTGGGCAGCAACACCATTTTCGATCGTGGCTTTGTGCAACAATAATGTCTCCATAGCATTGCACGCAGAGGGGTAGTCTGTCTTGGCATCAACAACGATTTTGCTGGCTGCTGATGGCGAAGCACTCTCATCAACGTAAACATGGCATACACCGTCGGCATGGCCCAATACTGGAATCTTTGTGTTTGCCTTGATGTAGCTCACAAGGGCATTGGATCCTCTAGGAATCACAAGGTCGATAACAGTGTCGAGTGCAAGCATATCAGCCACCTATAAGAGCGGAATGTTAAATATGTCTGAGTGAGCGCATGTATTTTTGAATACCATTGAATTGCATAATCCAAGAAAATGTCGAGCTTACCTGACCACGGCTCGTAATGAGAGCAATAATGTCCCTTTTGATTGCTCCTTGGCTGCCAAGCTCGATAGCGTCACCAAGAACCTCGTATAAAGCTGAGTTAGAGTTGACGGCTTCTTTACCTCCCTTTAGCAAAAGACCGTTTCCGCTGGCAATCGACAAAGCAGCAATTTGAGGCATCGAGTCTGGACGCGACTCAAAAATAATCATCAAAACTCCAATTGGGACAGTAGTAAGAGATAGTGTCATTCCATCTGCAAGTTCTCTCTTTGCCTTTACAACACCGAGCGGATCTGGCTGAGCTGCAATTTGTCGAAGTCCTTCGGCTAATGTTTCGAGTTTTGCATCCGTAAGCTTTAGTCGCTTCTTTAGCACCTAAAGCAGGTACCGTTTTGTTCTGCAGCCTCAAGATCGATCTGATTGGCCGCAATCAATTTTTCTTTCTCGTTGATGAGCGCATCCGCCATGGCATTCAAAATGTTTTGACGAACCTCGTGTGGCATAGATTGTAACTTCCTTGCTTCGGTTCGTGCTGCCATGGCCGATTCTCGGGCCTCGTCTGATATGTCGTCAGCCGCATCGGCACCGTTTCCAAAATCAACCATTGCCTGCTCTTCGAGTTTACTACCAGGTGTACAGAAGAGAGTTCCTTTGGATCCGAAGGAATCATCGGCACCGAAAACAGATCGAATAGAGTTCAAATCAGCACCACAGGCTACGACGCAAGCAGTGCATGCCGATCCTGGAGCCTACAGCACCAGTTGCTGCAGCAATCTTTGAAGCCATACCTCCCCGTCCTATCCAAGAAATCGCAGTAAATTCATAGAATACGATGAGGTCACGTCTCTTTCGAACACCACCCATAATGGAAAGAATTTCGACGGAAATTGATGTTACTTACCTTGCGTACTCTTTTCTCCAATGGCAACATCGGAAGTTTCTTCCACGTAAAGTGGCAACAACTTTGCACCAGGAATGGAAGGAGCCATGTCAAATACTCCTTCTACATCTGTCAATAATAGCAGAGCCTCCGCGCCGAAGCTCCTTGCGCAAAGCGCAGCCAAAGAATCATTGTCGGAAAAAACATCATCCGCCGTGTAACCGAGATTGGCAGAAACTGCATCGTTCTCATTGATGATTGGAACGATTCCGTTGCTCAATAACCTTTCCACGGTATACTTGAGATTTTCTAGGCTCTTCTTGTTGATAAAGTCACCCTGTGTAAGCAAAATCTGCGAAGCGGCCATGTCGTATTGGGCGAAAAGGTTGGAATACAAATTCATCAAATCGAATTGACCGGCAGCAGCACATGCAGAATCATAAAACTTCTTCTTCTCTTGTGCTGTGTGCTGTGGTGCGCTGGTCTCGAGGAGGGAAAGGAAACTTTGGTTACGTTTTACGCGCCCGCCTGAACCCATTTCGTCAATGCCGGAACCACTGGAATTGATAGAATCTCGGAATGACATGAGCATCCTTCCCTGCTTTCGAAGCAAACGCTTTCCCATACCGACGGCTCCAGAACTGACAAAAATAACTTCCACACCTCTGTCGTGCAACTCCGCAATTTGCTCGGTGATCGCTCCCAACCGTGTCAAAGAAGGACGTCCATTTTCGTTTGCTACGACCGAAGTACCGATTTTGATACAGACACGCCGAGCGGTTCGGAGAGCCGCACGAGACGATTTCTCGTTAGAACTCATAGCTTGATTCGATTAACCTTTATAATCTTCTCTTTTTGTGTAGACTGGTATTCAACTCCGATGAAGTGTTGAATAACTGAGGAAAAGTCGGAAGTGCAATTCTTCGCAACTTTTTGTGCTCAAATTCAAAGACAGAAAAAATGATACAGTAACTCGATGATGAGTGTCACGAGGTACTGTTCAAAGCGGGAAAGACACCTGCTTGAAATTAGTTATGTGGCCTGAGGTAAAACGTTGTGAGAAAGACTGATGATGTCTGTTCCATAACGTTCCAGGTGGAACCTCTATTCGATGGAACAATATTATCTTGTTCTTTCGCCTTGAGAACCGACAGAAGGAAGAAACGCTCGAAGGACAGACCATCCTATTTTGTCGACGCACATGACATCGAAGAAGAACAAAAGGCTATGGGAAGGTGCTGTCTGTGTACTAAAATGTACTTTGTATTCTTTTCTATACTTTATTTCATAGCTACATTCAGAAAACTTTTCGAGTCTTGGGCTCTAGTAATCATCGGAAGGAGCCTGCTGCTTCTGGTGAGGAGCAGGACGAGGACGGACTAGAACAAGAACAAGTAATGACAAACTTCTTTCATTCTGTGTTCGTCGCTAACAAATGGAATATCTCTGGGACGCTATGCCGTCCCAAAACATTATATCCGAGGCAGCCAGCATTTACTCAACTTTTTCCTAAATTCCTGTCAGATCCGGTGATACGACTATCGACTTATCCACATTGCCAAGAGAAACGTATTGCCCTTTCTCTACGTCCACGGCAACAGCGTGTTGTTGAAACGCACACGACAGGCCTTCATTGACATTCATAGTAACCTTATCATCGGGGCCATCCATAACCAGTACGGTTTTGCCACTCTTGTAGACAAGTATTTTTCCAATCATACCTGGGGCATTCTTATCGAGGCCGTGATCGAAACAGCTTGTCGTCACTGGAGGTACGGCGACCTCGGATATATTACTCAATGCGTTATCGGTAGCGGGAGTTATTTCTTGATCGTCGGTGTCCATGGCATCGCCATTGTCATTTTCAGCAGGAGAAAAAGCCTTTTGCATTGGAGGGAGACGTGTCGGAAGCTGAACCAGGAACCACGAGTTCTTTTCCTCACGAAGGTCTTCCATTTTGTCCGTGACGACAAAGGGTGACACCGGTTGGACTTCCTCATCATCGCAATCGTGTTCATCAGCATGGCTGCTCGTGACATCCGGATGGACCACTGCGGAAGGACTCTTTGACGAGAAGGGAAGTTCCAAAGGCATTATCAGCGAATTCGGTCGCCAAGTCGATCTCTCACCGCTAGAGTCCGAGTCGTACATGCATCCCTCGGATATATTCAGATTCATAGAAACCCCGACGCCATCGGCAGGTCCTTCTTCTTCCACATAGTCTTTTCCATAATCCCGTTCGAGAACAGACTCTTTTTTGGCTTTCGCTGTACCTCCAATGGCGGTATCCAGCTGGCCGACAACTTCCTCGGTGCTCGCATCCATTACTTGTTCTTTGGTCTCTTCGCGCTTGACGGAAGTTCGACTCGCTCCTGCGGAAGCACTTGAAGTTCTCTTTGCTGTCGATGTTTTTGTCGATGACGCAGCTTTTTTCTCTCCACCCGTGAAAAAGACAGTGCCCTGCGGTATGGGTATTCTCCCTCGACCGCGGCCGCCTCTTCCTCCTCGGCCTCTTCCTCCGCTGCGTCCTCCTCTCCCCCCTCTTGGTTCGATAGGAGCATTGTTCCTCCCAATATCATCCGACTTGATAGCCGGAGGAGCAGATGGGGCAGCGGCTTCCGCAGTTGCCGGAGTGGAGATGGGTTTGCTTGCCTTTTTCTGAGGCTTCTTTGGTCGAAACTTGCCCTTTTGCGTGGGCTTTGGGGGTGCCATTGTTGTGTGCTCTGCTGTTTCTCTTGTTTCAGTTCGTGACTCTATATGTAGGAATGTCGAAAGTAGGCGACTTGAGAAAACTTTCAGGAGTTGGAAATGAAGCAACGTTATGAAGACACAGTCTCAGAAGTTGGTATTCGGTATGAGTCGTGTCGATGATGGGTGGAAATGTCAAAAGCGGCAAAAAAATGAAGATCCAAATTTCCGATCGAAAACGCCTCTTGCTCGTGGTGGTCGAGGACCAAAACACGGAAGTATTACAGACGCCTAAGATTAGAAACACGAATCATGGCGTCAATTTCAGTCACGAGTTATGACGTATGCGAAGACATGACATAGCTACGCCTAGTACAAAAATTCCACATTCCATCCTGATCAACTTTGGGACGTTATTCATGAAGATTCACATTCAATTCTTAGTATCCTCCAATTACCAAAACCCAACAATCGCATTTACAGGAGAAGGAACGGCACAAGAAAGTCAAAGCAGAAGGGTCGAAGCACTCACTAGATCAGAATCAACAACATTCACATTCCAATTGCGTTAAGATGCGACTCTCAATTCTCTCATTAGCAGTCGCCACTGCACTCCAACCATATTTGGCCTCGACCGAGGCGTTCGTGCCAAGGACATGTTCCATCCCTCGCGGAGGTGACCAAGGCACCCATCATTGCGCGGCTGCTGCTACTGTTACCGAAGTTGCCACTGCTCCGATTGCTGGAATGAAACCAGGAACATCGGGCCTCCGAAAAAAGGTTGAAGTCTGGCAGGGAACCGACGACGAACTCAAAGAACAATACTATGTCGAGAATTTCATCCAGAGTCTTTTGGATACCGCCACGGAAAACAATGATGGGCAAGTTCCAAAGACTTTGATTGTTGCTGGAGATGGGCGATACTTCAACAACGAGGCGATTCAAAAGATTTGCCGTGTGCCTTGCTGGAAATGGAGTCGAGAACATTTGGGTTCCCACTTCTGGGCATCATGTCGACTCCGGCTGTTTCGGCTGCCATTCGAACGAGAGAGGGTGGATCGGCAGACGGAGGAATCATTCTGACTGCCAGTCCATAACCCTGGTGGTCCCGGAGAGGATTTTGGAATCAAGTACAACGAATTTTATGGGCAACCAGCAGGTGAAGAATTCACGGATGCTGTAAGTAAAAAGTTGCTCCATCCACCATGTTTTGAAGGTATCAGGTTTTGCATGTAATTCTCAATTTTCGTTCTCTTGTACTAACAACCAAAAAATTTCTTGATTCCAACAGCTTTACGAAAAAAGTTTGTCAATTGAAAAGTTTCATGACTGTTGAGGGAGCGCCCGATATCGATATTGATGCTGAAGCGGGTACGACTTTTGGAATTTCTGGTTCGACTGTCACAATCATCGATCCATTCGCCGAATATTTGGAAGTCCTGAAAGAGAGTTTCGACTTTGACGCGATTCGAGAGTTTTCCAAGCGCCCAGATTTTTCGATTTTGTTTGATGGTATGCATGGTGCCGGCGGACCCTTCGCGCGTCGCATTCTCGTGGAAGAGTTGGGCTTCCCTGAGGTAAGTTGTGATGAGAATCTCCATGTTGTGTGTTCATTTTCATTTGTGTTTGTTTTGTTCATGAGCTCATTCCTTTTCTATCATCCACACACCTACAGTCGTCCTTGATGAGATGCGATCCTCGTCCCGATTTTGGCAAGTGCCACCCCGATCCAAACTTGACCTACGCTGCAGAGCTTGTCAAGAAGATGGGCTTGAAACCAGACGGAAGCACCGACGAAAGTGCTGCACCCTCTGCACCAACTCTTGGTGCTGCTAACGATGGTGATGGAGACCGAAACTTGATTGCTGGTGCCGGAAGTTTCGTCACCCCATCCGATAGTCTTAGCCATGATTGCCGACAACTGGAAAGCCTATTCCTCACTTTGCCAAAGCATGGATGGTCCAAAGGGTGTTGCACGATCGATGCCTTCCTCTGCCGCACTCGACGTTGTTGCCTGAAGCCCTCGACATTCCTTATTTCAATACACCTACTGGCTGGAAATTCTTTGGAAACCTCATGGGTTCCAAGGAACAGTTTGACAAAACCGATTACACTCCATTTTTGTGCGGTGAAGAATCCTTCGGTACCGGAACGGATCACATTCCGAGAGAAAGATGGTACTCTGGGCAATGTTGGCCTGGATTTCCATCTTGATTGACGCCAACAAAGACGTTGCAGAGGGAGAACCGTTGGTTCAGGTTAAGGATATTGTATGAATCACTGGGTCAAATATGGACGTCACTTTTACTGCCGATACGATTACGAAGCCGTGGAAAGTGACGCAGCGAAACGCCATGATGGATTTGATTCGCTCCGATTTGATTGGAGCGGACTTTGCTTCGTTAGCCGAGGATGATTCTGGAATTCAAACTAGGTGGGTGCCGAAGAATTTTCGTACACCGATCCCGTGGATGGATCTGTCACCGACAAGCAGGGATTGATCTTGTTTTTCGAATATCCCAGCGGCGATGGCGCACGCGTCATCTTCCGACTCTCGGGTACGGGTTCTGCCGGAGCCACCATTCGAATGTACCTCGAAAAATACGAAAAGGACGAGTCGCGATACAGGCGAGGCAGCTCCTACGGCATTGAAGAGTCTGGCCGATCGTGCTATTGGTATGGTAGATCTTGTGAAACTGACGGGACGAGAAAGTCCTACCGTCATTACATAAAAGGTTATAATAAAAATAATACTAATATACATTATAAAGTCAAAGACCATGGTGTTTCATAACGGAAAAGGTTTTCGTTTTCTGGCAGTAGTTCATTCCATAGTCTTCGAGTTTTATACAGTGGACATGACATCAATTCCAAGAGTTCTTTGTTGGGTGTTGGCAGTAGATGCTTCCTCCAAGAGTTGTTCTTCCTCTGGAATTTGGAACCACGTGGGTGATCTCGTCAAGTCTTTGCACATGAGGTAATGGTTTCTGCCTTTGGTAGCCCCATCGTGCAGATTCAGTTTTGTGGTAAATTCCAAAAATATCGGATTGTTTGCTTCCAGCTGTCGGTATCCTGCACGTTTGTATAGATTCACGGCTCCCTCGTTCGTGACATCGACATGCAAATAAATCGGTTTCGATCTGGCGAGTCTCGGCAAGGTTGTCGATCGCTTCCATGAGGAGTTTTGCAATTCCCTTTCTCCTCTGGCTCGCGTCGACGGCCACCTCTGTCACATACTAAGATCGAGTCCTTGGGACGCGATCGGCCGAGGGTTGTACCCGCGAATTCGTGAAAGCTGGCTTCCGCCGTGCCCACAATGGGTCCAACGTCCTTGTTGCGTATTCTTCTCTGGTTCTTTTCTTCTTTCTTGTCCAGTGTGGCAACCACGCAGGTTGCCCCGCGCCGCCGTCTGGAAGCAAGCAATTGGCAGGAGCGTTCACAGAAAATTTTCCTCGAATCGGGATTAAAGTTGGAAAAGACAGACAGTCGGAGGTTCGCAATGGCAAAGTCGTTCATGGACTGTTGCCAGGCGCGCCACAACATTCGATTGGGAAGATGCAGCTAGAACCGGACCGTACATTGGCTCTTCTTTTAGTGTTTCCCCAAACAGACCCATGGACTTGATGGAAGGGTTTCAGCATATCAGTCCACCGTCGATTCGATCATCGTCTTTGGGAGTTTCAGCGAGGGAACTCCTCGCTTGAAAATTCCATTGACGTATTGGACAGCATCGTCCTTTCTCGGTTGCAGAGTTCCAAAGTGTTCGGTGCTGTTACTCGATAAACTCTTGTCGATTTCGATTTCCCCTCCTTCATTCTTAATGGGATCAACTTGTGTCAGTTGTTGCTGTAAAGAAAAGTTCTGGGAGCGTTGCTGAGAGACCGACTTTCGGAGCTCCAATGGAGCAAAACAATGGCTTGCTTGGACGGCAATAAAGACAACCACCACCGAGAAGAGAACATTAGTCTGCCGTCGGCCTTTTCCCGCCTTTTGACTGTTGGAGAAAGAATTCATTGTCGCTTTGATGCTCAATTTCTGACGCCGTTTACGGGTCAAGCAGTTCTTTGTTTGAAATCAGGGGCGTGATGAAAATCCTCCTGTGTATCACACCGTTTGCTCTGCTTTCGTATTGTCGAATAAAAAGCAGATAGTGTGATGATGTTATCAGTGAAGATCGGGCAGAACGCAATCTGATGATTCACACCAACATAATTCGTTGATGAAGAAGAAGCAATCGTCAAACGCGACAGCAGCTGGGGTGACGACACCAGCACTGCAATCTGGAAAATGAAGAAGAGTTAAGTAACTTGTTGGCACCTTTGTGCATACGTTTTTCCTCATGCACTGCATTATGTGCGGTCTACACGTAAGGGCATATCCGGGAACGGTCCATACAAAATGATGATGTGTACCAAGTCTCGTAGGATTGTACGAAGAGGAGGCCCGATATACTCTTTGTATATACTATAAATATTGTTAATATATATTATCATAATGTTATGATTTAACGGATACGTACCAAAAAATCTTCACAAGAAAGGAAAGGATAGAAAGCGGATATTGTATCAGGAAACGGCCTCCATCATTGACACTCCTTGTTGTTGGGATAAATTGTGAGATTAGAATTGCTACGAAACCAAACAGGCTCTGTTACGATGAAAAATCTGATGAAACCCCTACCCCAAATGGGCCTGGGAATGGCGGCTCTCGGCAGACCGGGGTACATCAACCTGGATCGAAGCGCGGTCTTTGGTGGTTCCGATTCTCGATCCATCGCAGACATGCAAAGCAAGGCGAATCTTGTCCTGGACAGTTTATTTGCTCAAGAGAAAAAGCCGTGGGTCGATTGCGCGAGATCCTACGGACTGAGCGAAAAGTTTGTGGGAGAGTACCTCAATAAAAACAACATTGCGCCCGAAGACGTGTACGTCAGCAGCAAGTGGGGATACTGTGAGTGATGTTATGAGCAGGGCAGGTGGAATAGTTGGAAAACAGTGTTTCCATCATGGATAACTATTAATTTCTCAACGATATTCTTTTTCATTCTTCCTTTGCATCTTATCCCTTTACATTTCTTTACGCAGCCTATGTCGCAGACTGGAAGGTACAACTCGAGGCTGGGGCACCACACGAAGTGAAGGATCATTCGGTAGAGGTACGATAGCTGTGCTTACTGTTTCTTGTTGTGCAATAAAATTTGCAAATCAATTTGCCTTGTGCTTCTTCAACTATGCGTCGTCAACGACAAGCATGTCACTAACTAACTTGTGTGTTTCTGGATCGACCATTGATTCATTCCGTCCCTAGAATTTCTTGAAACAAATCGAAGAATCGGTTGGCATCCTGGGCAAGTACATCAATCTGTATCAAATACACTCGGCGACCTTTGAATCCGGAGTCTTGGACAACGAAGACGTTCACAAGGCGCTGCACCAATGCCGGAAGGATAACGGGATTGCCATTGGTTTGTCCGTGTCGTCCCCAAAGCAAGATCAGGTCATTGAAAAGGCCATGACGATTGAGGTGGACGGGACGAAACTCTTTGATTCGGTACAGTGCACGTTCAATCTGCTCGAACAGCGACCCGGTCCTTGTTTGCTAAAAGCCCACGAGTCGGGAATGGACGTGATCATCAAGGAGGGCATGGCCAACGGACGGGTTCTACAGAATCCAATCATACAAGAGTACTCCGAAAAACTCGGCTGTTCTCCCGACCAGCTGGCGCTGGCTGCTATTTTGGCGCAGCCCTTTCAACCACGGGTGCTGTCGGGAGCCGTCACGACCGAGCAACTCGAATCGAATTTAGAAGCGGAAGCCCTTGCCGAAAAACTGCGAGCGGATTCGAAACTTTTGGAAGAAATCATGGCCAAGACCAAGATGGACAGCGAGGTATACTGGTCGGATCGTTCGGCACTCGCTTGGAACTAATTCATCACCTATCTAAAAATTGCGCTATACTACTATTGAATATTAAACACCCCTTGCTGTATTTCTATTCCAATTTTGATTTCACTTCATCAATCTTATACCGAATTTTTCAGGAACGATAAATTTGTCAAGTGTAAATTCCGTGCTGTGACTTTCCGTTCGAAAAAGGAGAGATTTGACGCACCGATCTTCCACGCATCACAATCATCACTGGATTGTAGATTTCTTGAATAATGTTGATGAAATTTCATAGCCCTTGCGTACATGTACTATTTCCCCATCTATTGTTGTGTTTCCCTCTTTGAGAGTATTCTCGACACAGTGATTTGTTGTATTCTGCATCTTCTGCGAACCAGAAATGTTCATTCTCATTTCGTTGTCCACTTCAGGTTCCGCCCAAAATCAACTCGAACAAAATCGTAATGACATTACATATAATGACGACCGGCTTTAGGTATTGAACCGCATGTAACAAACCGACGAGTTGGACCTTGAGAGGGTTGGATTGATCGACGCCCGACAAATCATCGAGACCGTGCTTGGCCAAGAATCGTGGTCGATTCAGAATCATGACCGAATTGACCAACAGGAGGCCAACCTAAGAACCATGTTGGAAGACGGTGGCGGTGAGAATTGGCGAGGTTTCAAAAGCAAAACGATACAGCGGAAAATCATGCCCGTGTGCGTCCGCAGTCCTTCACTTGATACCGAACTCCAGAAATCGTACCTTGAACAAATTCCACAACGAAAAACCCATCCTATTCTATTCTATTCAAAGTGTTCACACTTCTTCTTTTGCTTCCTTGTCTTGAACAAGTTGGTTCTTGTTTTGTGTTGAATGCTTTAGTTCATCTTGTTTGTGTCATGTTGTGGTCATTATTTTGAAAATATTATCAAGAATGCAGTGAGAGAATGAATGAATCCCGAGCAGATAGTGAACCATGACTTCATATTCTTAGAATCTACAAATCATATGTACATACGTAATTGGAGAACGGTCGGATGACGCGATAACGATGATGTGTGTTCGTTCCGCCTGCTTCTTCACACACATCACAAAAATCTGTTTTACGCAGATGCACGTAGAGCGGGAGGTATGTGTCGCGGATCTACTGTCTTGGTGCATGATGTATGATACCCAATTCCAAAAGAGCTTGGAATGTATTCTTCCTAATCCCAGTGGAGCTTCTTTTAAACCTAATCAGCCACTTCAGCATTGCGATTCTTTCATCCTTTCTCAAGCAGAGAAATAATAGCAACTCGCATCTTTATTTTTTAGAATTGCAGAAGATCAAATCGAAGACAAGATGAGCGGAAGGGTATCCCACTTTCTGTCTTGGCTTCTTCTGGCTACGCTTCATCTCGAAGGTGCCAATGGATTTCAAACAACAAACCCGAGGTCAATCTCGGTGATTTCGCGGTCGAGGCTTTCGGTGGCAACCAATGATTCGATATCTACCACAGCTGAAACTACCTCGGGCAATGGGGTCGACTACAAAGCCTATGGGAATGGATACAAGACGGTATTCTCGGAACTTCCGTACGGCAGTTGCGAACCTTCGGTTGGATCGATTCCATCCGACTTGAAAGGAAGTTACTTTCGAGCAGGCCCAGCCATGTTCAGTGCTGGCTCTATCGCACCTCCAAAAACTTCGATCATTCAACCGCGAGACGGACCTCCTATCCCGTAAGTATTGAAACTTTTGTTTCATGTATTTATTTTCCGATTAAAAGACATTGCTTTGCTAATATTGAATCTCTTTGGTTGATTGTCTATCACATTAACGACGGTGATTCAGTGACGGACAAAATCCAAAGCGAATGGTGAAGCATCCCGCCGATGCCGATGGTGGTCTTTTGGGAGTAACATTTTCGGGTGACGGAACTGCGACGGCTCGATTCCGATACGTTCGAACGATTGCCTTTACGAACGAAAGGCGCAAGGGACAGAGATTGTACACGGGTATGGATTCCACACGGGAACTCGGTCCCAGCCTTGCTCAGGGCCTCGGAAATGACTTGCACACACCCATGTTCTCTCACCACTTGCAACCCGGATTGAACAAGAAACGAAAAAATCTTTCGAACAGTCGTGCAATTTACTGGGGAACACGACTGCTCTCCATGTGGGAAGGAGGGCAACCTTACAAAATGGAAGGTTTGGCGTTGTCGACAGAAGGTCGATCCCAACTCGGGGGTGTCCTCGAAGAACAAGACCCCTTTAGTTCGAAAATGGTGATTGATCCTTTGAAAAATCGTGCCTTGATGTACCGTGTGCGACAGGATGCCAAAAATTCCGAATTGACCGTGCTGGAATTCAACGACAAGTTCCGTTTGGTGGACGAAGGCAAACCCGATGAGGAGGGCAAGGTTTCGGTAAATTTACCAGGCCTTGCTATCCTCTCGGACATGGCCGTCACCGAAAATTATTCCTTGTTTGTCCAACCCGCTGTCTCCACCGCGATGCAGTTTTTGTTCAACAAAGACCCAGGTGCTGTTGTTTCGGTCGAAAATGCGCCCGCCATGGTTCATGTGGTTCCTCGTGTGGGCAAGAACAAAGAACCCATTAGCTTACAAATTCCTTTCGATGGTGTTATTGAGGCCAATCTGCAATTTATTAATGCCTACGAAGATGGCAACAAAATTATCCTCGACGCAATCCGTTCGGATGGAACCAAAAAGCCAGCTGGTTCACAAACATCGTGGCCGTTCGTGTCATCGGAAGCAGACTACAAATCGCAAGCTGCCGACAAGTCGCTTTGGCGGTACGAAATTGACGTCGGTAGCAGATCTGTTTCGAAAGAAAAACTGAGCGACATGCAATGCTATTTTGGAACAGTGAAACCCAGCCAATCGACACAAAAGCACGATCAGATCTTTATGGCTATTGGTGGAATGGGCGAAGAGACTGCTCCTCCACAAGGAATTGCAAGCTACGATTGCTCTTCTGGAGCTATGGATTCGTGGTTGCCAGCAGCCCACGAATTTTGCGGAGAACCCATGTTTGCTCCCAAGGCCGGTGCCGAAGATGATGGTTACCTGCTGACCGTCATGTTCGACGGCAAAGCCGAAACCAGTGAACTTCTTGTGTTTGAATCGAGTGCTGTTTCGGCAGGACCAGTGTGCAAAATTCCACTTGGTATCGGCATTCCCCACGGACTCCACGGATGCTTCACGACTGCGGAAGAAGCCACGTGGTCCTTCGAAGAGATTGAACGAAGATCCAAATTAGCCGACAAAATAGAAGCACAAGGTGATCGTTGGAACGAGGTCAAGAGTGATTTCTCCGGACTCGGACTTCGATTCGATGACATGGAAGAGTACTTTGGAGATTCCTTCTTATCGTAGGATTGCATTGATATATCATTCAAAGCTAACTACCCAATTTATACATAGAATATCATTTTCTTAAAAAAAAAATAATGAGAATCGCATCGATTTGACTCCAGAATCGAACAAGGTTTAAAAAAATATATTCTAGTCAAAGTTTATTGATAGGTCTACGTGTCGAAGGTTACTTGTTTCCAGAGGCAGCAATTTGTTGCAGAATAGCTTCTTTCACCTTTTCCCGTTGGCTCTCGTCGCCATCGAAACACCGTATTAACTTGAGCAGGCAGTGCAAGTTGTGTCCAAACAAGAGTATTTCCGCCACCATTTCTTTGGCCACCACCAAGTGGTGGATGTAGGCTCTGCTGAATCGATTAGTCCAAACACACAAAGCTATCGCAGCCCGGCACTAGGGGCCGCGGGTCACGCGCATACCTCTTATCGGACAAGTCCATGCAGCCGTCTTGGTTCAATACAACTTCATCTGCAGACTCCTCTGTCTTTTGGCGCTTGTTGCTTTCGCCCGATTCTAGTGACAGTTAGGATCAATTCCCAGCGCAAATTTTTCTTTGGCCCATTTTTGTGGGAGATTTCGTTCCAATAATGTTTGCAACTCCAGGCACTTGCAATTTCCAATATTTCCGACAAGGAATGCGTCGTCAGGATTGCTTTGAATGGAACTTTGTCGAACAGCGTGGTGTCTCCCACCAATGAGTTTAGTTGCAGATCGGAACGCCAGCGTCCCACAAACTGCAAAACCCGATGGAACAATCGTTTCTTTGTCCGCGTCTATTTTCGGACGCATAGCATTGGTTGTTTCGTCCTCATCATCTTTGGAATCCTCGACGCTGTGTGGCAGCAGAATTGGTTTCCACAGCGAGGACTTTGCTTCTGTAGGTTGTCGGACGATTCTTTCGAAGCCTCCGCTAGGTGCCTGGAACCATTCCTCGTTTCTTTCTAGAGCCTTTCGTTTTCTCCGCGCAGGAAAAGTCCTTCCTCGTCGAACTGATCAAACATCGACACCGTGTGGTGGGATTGCAGACCTTCCAGGGATGCTTTCGCGTAAAGATCATTAGACAGTTTTTGTCGCCCGTGGGGTGTCCAAACGTGCAAGGCGTTGTTTGTGCTTTTGGAGGCGCCGGCATTCTTTGTCTTTCTCGCCATCGCTCAGATCAAATGCCGGGACGGTAAACCTCGTGTAGGGCAAGAGCCATGGGTCGGGAGGCGTTGGGCAAAAGGTGTATCCGCGAATCTTGTGGGCGGATCTTACCCTTTCTCGATTTTTCTTTCTTTTTGTTTTTCTTCTCGTTGGGAGACTGGTAGACGGGCATCACGCAAGCATCTCGAACAGCAAGTCCCAGCCACAAATCCGAATTGTCGGAGGGAGGAAAATGTTCCTCCAGCTGATTTGGATTCAAGTATGGTACACAGCCATCCACACAGTGAAGCAACAGCCGGGGGCTGCTTCGAACGGTCGATTCGAGAGGGCGTTTCTTGGTATCGATTGTCTCCCATGATTTCGAGGTTTGTTGTGGGTGTATAGCTGTCAATTCAAAAAGTATGTTTATCACAAAATTTCTTTCTGATTCTCATCTTTCCGGTTTATCGCGGTTTTTCAGTTTTTCATGCCGATTTTTGTGGTTCTCGTGACTCGTGACTTGATCTTCATTCATTTCATTATTAAGGTTCGAGATACTTTGCCGGCATAATTATTGTTTCACGAAGGTTTTCCATCGGATTCTCAACGACTCTATTAACAATGTCCCCCCAATCCGGAAAAGAGTTCTGAGAGGACTACAAACCAAATCACCATGTTCCGTAACCGCGATATACTGGCCCTGTTGGCGGTACTTATCTTGGTAAGAACCGCCTGGAACAATGGAAGGGACAGCATCAAGGCAGACGTCGATTTAGCCTTTTTCCTTCCGCGCGAACGAGTGATGGTGGTGTCACCCATGGACGTGGACGGAGATGGAACCAAGGAGGCGTTGGCGATGATAAAGGCGATACCGGAAACGGAATCCTTTACCCTGGAAATCTTGGATCTGAAACCCCTGCACGGCTTTCGCAAGAAATATTTGGATCCCTTTCGTCCAAAGACTATTTTTACCTCGGAAGAAATCAACGACGACAATGCCCACCCGATTCACCTGACAACGGGACAGGTCGTCCTCGAGAAGAAACATATGAAGGAGGGTGAAGTACAATCGTACGAAATAACAAAGGACCACGAAATCAACGATCAAACCCGCAAATACTTTTGCGGAACAGACTGGCACGATGCTTCCTCCAAATGCAAAACTCCGTGCCCGAGTGGACAGGCCCACGAGTGTCCGGGAGACGAACGGTGCTACGCCGACACCTCGTGTGATATTTTCAGCAAAGCCCATGCGGAATTGAAGAGCGGATTTGAGCTCACCCCCGGCGGAGGATTGCCGAGTGTTGTTTCGCTGTGGACGAACGGCGTCGTGATTTTGCACAGCTTGACCAACGGCAAGGAAGAAAAAACAGAACTTGGCATTCAGGAACTGTGGAGGTATCGAATTTTTCCAGAAGACAAACCCATAGGGGATGCTCTCTGGGAAGAAATCAATGTGGTCTTTTTGGATGCCTATTCGAGCGTGGAAGCCAAGGCGGAGCACGGAATGGTCGTGGTCAGCGCTTCGTACTTTGCAGACGGCAACCCCGAGTCGATCCGATCCACCTTTACGGTTGCCATTGACGCTTTCAAGGGAAAAGTATTGTGGGAATCCTTTTCGGATGTGGAAACCAAGGAGGAGGACCTCCCCTTGCCCATGGCCAAACGTGGCCAGACATCCTTTGCCAGGAGACGATCGTCCGTCGCTCGTATCATGCAGGGCAACCAATCTAAGGCAAACGCTTCGGCACTTCCCAACTGCATGTCGCTGTTGAAAAAGGCCGTCAAAAAGGAGGTGTTTCCTTACAGTTACTGGGGACCCAAGGATGCGGGTATGGCTGCCATCCACCTCAACCAAAAGGGAAAATCCAATGACCACCAAAACCATCGGGCAAACAAGCCCCACGAACAAGAAAAACAAGTTCAAAAGAAAAAATGGCACCACAAATTCCACAAGCACAAGAAACACAACCGAAAGGAAGGTCCCATTCAGGGAAAGCCCAACGCCTTGGTGACACAAACGCGCGGAGGACTCCAGATTCGATCCCTCAAAAACGGAAAAGCCTTGTGTCACTTGGCACTTTTGGAGGAAAATTTGTATTCGGATCTCAACAACGATGGTGTTTTGGATCAGGTTCAGGTGGCATTGCACTCCAAGACGCACAAACCCCTAGATAAATTTGTGTGGAATCTAGCGGGACGACTCCATGGAGAGGATGCCGAAAAGAAAGAAGGTGGTGACGAATCGGGGAAGTTGCTCTGCCATCTCTTGGGGTTGTCGGGAATTCCCGCCAAGGAAGAACTCTTCTCGGCACCCATTTGCGGCAGATCGCACGAACGACCCAAGTTCAATAAATCAAAGAAACTCGACTCGATCAATCCACTGGTGGTAGAATCTTTGGGCAAACGACCAGATAGACACGATATTATTGTGGCTTTGAACAATGGCATGATCCATCGCATTCAGGGCTCTGGTGGGAGAAGACTGTGGGCACTTTCGGGAACCATGCGCTCGAGTAACTTCCCAACCTGGGAGGAAGAGACCAACCACAATGCCCTGTTGAGCCGGATTACAGCAGCAAAAGTACCTCCACAGCTGCGGCCGCTGTTGCTGGCGGGTGACAACAGCTTGGCTGTGGTTTCGGTCGAAACGGGGCATCTCTTGGCATCGGCCGACTTTCCGCAAACAGCGCAAGCAAAGCCGCTGTTGGCCGATCTGCAGCGGCGACTGGGGCCACCGATATTATGATTCTCACCAAGGACGGCATCTGGGGTTATCGGATTTTGATTAAGCACCACTTGGCAGGTGACCCAACGCATACTGGTAGGGCCTGCTGCTAATGCTGCTGATGCTGGCTACCTATACGAAATCGGTATAGCAAGGGAGGCAAACGAAGCACCGATATATAATAAGATTCTTGGTAATCTACAAAGCGTTATTATAATAAATTAGGAAAAAAACTGATTACATCACTTCAATTCTGCTTTATTTTCATAAATTAGAGTTACAAGAAGGAATCGTGCAAGCGCTGGTTTGTGTGTCTGTTTTGTGCCACGCGGGCAGACAGAGAGGACTGTTCCACGACTTTTGTGGTAATCTCGTTCAAGAAGGATGCTCCTTTCCGTTCGGAGGATTCGTCTTGTTCGTCGGGTTTGCGATGAGAAGCCTGTTTTCCCATTCGATCCTCGCGTTTTCGAGCGTCCGACTGCATTTCCCGAAGGGCTTTTTGTCGTTCCTCCTCGGTCATTTTCTTTCTGGATCTTTGTTGCAGATTTCGTTGCCTCTCTCTTTGTTGTTCCTCCCTCTTTTTCCGCAAGAGTTCTTGGCTGGGACCAATATCGTTGCGGTTGATAGAACTTGTTTTCGCGTTGCCTCCCTTGAGCCCGTACCCTTCAAGCTTTCTAGGTTGGTCACCTCGTTCCTTTGGTGGCATTTTGGCATCGTCGAAATCCCTTTCTCTTCGTCGCGAGGACGAATGGTCACTTTTTCGATAGTCATCTCTCCTCGAACGATAATCTCGATTATCGTCGTAGTCTCTTCGATGACTTCTTTCACGACGATGGCTCTTTCGGTCAGAGTCACGGTACCTATCATCGTACCTATCACGACGCCTATCGTAGCTGCCGTCACTTACAGAGTCATTGTCCCGGGCATAACTCTTGCCGTGTCTCGAATGACGTTCGGTGCTCCTGCTTCTACTCCGACTTCTACTTCTACTGCGAGATCGAGAATGCCTTCGATGGCGTTTCCTCGAGCGATAATCTCTGTCATCGTAATCGCGTCTGCTGCTTTTCGATGATTTCTTCTTTTTCTTTTTGTCTTTTTTTCGTCTCTTTTTATCCTTCTTGCTCCGCTTATGGGAGGATGACGACGAGTCATCCGAGCTTTCTCCGTTGGTTCCGACCACGCGATTGTACAGTGCCGATGTTGCCTTCGCGCTTGTCCTTCTTTTCTCGCTCTCGTTGACTCACGGCAAACATGGGGTCTTCGACTCTCATTCGAAAGTTTTCGTTGCGGTATTGCACACTGTTGTGGTCCGGGCCGTAGGCAGCATTCGTTGCTTTTGCTGCGGGTTCTGTCCGTGTTGCGAACTACCGATTCTGTTGTTGTCTTGAGAGCGCTGTGGATCCCCTCTTTTTGGTTCCCGTCGTCAAAGTCTCCTTGGACAGCCCCCTCTCCAACAAACTCTTTTCCAAGGAGATATTCCTTCTGCCTTTTTGGCAGCGTCCTCCTTGGCCAGTTCCGTAGAAGTTCCCTCCTGGTACATCCAGTCAATACCTCGATCCTTGACCAACGACTTTCCGGCGATTTTGTTGAATTCCTCCGCCTCCCGCTCCTGCTGGATTTCGCGGGCCAGCTCTTTGGCCTTGGCGGTTTCCTGTTCCTTTTTCTGTTCGGCGATCCATACTTTCTCCTGGTTGGCCTTGTTTTTGGTGTGCCAGCTTTTTTTGCTGAGGAATGCGAGTCCTTGAACCATCTTTCAATCGTTGCTTACAGCACAAGAGTCGAATATCAATGTCCAGAGAGAGGTTATCTTGTTGGGTCTTGAGAAAGTAAAAAGGTTCATCATTCATGGTTTGTTTTTCTTCGAAAAAAATTATCGCTGTGTGGAGAGAAGTGGCCATGTATGGCTGATTGGTCGGTTCGTACTTTCATTACGTACGAAGTACAGTACACTACGTGTAGGATGGTCGTTTCTGAAAAAAAAATCTCTGCAAGTCTTGATTTCGTGGTCTTCGCGAGACACGTGACATGATCCCACCAAAAGAGTCGCTTTGAGTCAACTTCTCAAACCACGAGTAGAATTTCGAAGCGAGACTCTTAAATGTGATTCGGAGTCGAGGGTTTCAATGCGAGACTAGAACTTCTTTCATGTCTTGTGCAACAAAATGCCGATGAAACGATCCATTTCACTACTCCTTTTTCATCCTCACAAAAATACAAATTCGAAAAACGAAAACACCAACAAGCAAACAAACAAACTACTACAAACACTATCTATTCCACCATGAGTCCCCAAGGTCAACCCATCGATGATCAAGCAAAGCAAGAACTCAAGAACATTCGGTTCAACAAATTGCAACCGATCAACAAAACAGACGTTCGTGCGATCAACATGTTTCCTTTGAAAGCTAAGGATTATCCTCTCGGTACGAAGGAAAAACGAGACGTAGACTTCTTGAAAGAGAATACCAAGGGCGATTCGATCGTCGTTCCTGATGACGTTCAGCTCATGGGCAAGTCCGACAGGAAGGTAATGAAATGGGAGAAGGACGAGCTTACCGGCGCACTGATCGTTCCAATCTATCCCAGCGACGACGGTTTCTGGGAGGAATTCCGAGCCGTCGTCCAAGCTCAGCTCGACCGCAGAAACAACGTCTCTCCAAATGAAAACGAATGGCCCCAATCTTGGAAGGGTTACACCTACGAACAAATCGCCGAGGCTGTCAACGGGGAATACCCTGCGTCCCTCCAGCAGGCTTTCATCGAAAAAGCATACCAGGCTAATGGCATGGAAAAGGCAGGCAATGGCAAAGTAAGCATTCTTGATCTGGGGCAGCCCTTTCGAAGTGCAGTCGATTTCATCGGACTTCAGGTTCGCATGGCTGCCATCAACACCGTGGACTTTCGAGGCGGTTGCACCCGTCAACTTCATGTTGAAATGGAACTACGGAATGCCCCGTCCCGAAGAAATTGCTAACAAGATCAAGAACGATGTATTCACGACGGAAAAGCATGGAGTCCCGGAAGATTTGGTGGCAATGTGTCAAAGAAATGGAAGTTGATGTCCGCCGATGCCTTTGATTTTACTGCCTACAAGGGCGGATCACCAACCCATCCGTCCTTCCCGGCCATGCATTCGGCGGGATCTACCGTCAGTCTCTGGTTGCCTGCACTCTACGATATTAGCCTGGAACAGTACTGTGAGGCACTCCTCATTGACCGTGGTGTCGCTTTTGGACGCACCGTGGCCGGAGTCCACTACCCCCAGGACAACATTGCTGGGCTGAACATTGGACAACGCATCATTCGCGAAGAACTTCCCGGGTTTTTGCATAAGAGGTACGGATACAAGGAAAGAGATGGTATCCGAACGATTGAAGGCATTTTCGTTTGACTGGAACGAATTGAAAATCGATGGCCAAGACATTTCCATCTGCGGAGTTCCAGTCGGAGCATTTTTTGAGAGTGCACGCAAAGTAGCCGTTAGGAAAAGACAGAGTAAAAGACTTTTGCCACAGCGACAACAACCAGTGAAGGAACCCATGATCGATAAACGTTAAACTACATAATTACATGCCTCAGATTTTTTTGAGAGATGCACGCAAAGTAGCCGTCGGAAAGACAGAGTAAAAGACTTTTCCCACAGCGACAACAACCAGTGAAGGAACCCATGATCGATAAACGTTAAACTACATAATTACATGTTATATAAAAAAGGATATCTAAACGATAATTTCGAATCTAAAGCATTGTTCTTTTTAGTCTAAACATTCGGAGAACAAAAATTCATCAAATCTTGTTTTCCATCCTAGGATAAATTTACGAAGGACCGCATCCTACCGAAAATCGTGTGTCGTTTCCTGTGACAGGGTTTTCACCCTTTAGTGTAGGGTTCTTGCAAAGGTTCTTAAGATCAAAGTTTCCCAACGCGGCTTCGGTAAAGTCGGCATTCTCGACGTCGGCATCCACAAAACTGGTTCCTGTCAACGACGGTATTTTTGAAAATAGCTCCTCTCAACGAGCTGCCTGTGAAGCTAGCTCTGTCGACGATGGCATTCGAAAAGTCTGCCCCTTCGAAATTGGAATCTACAAATAGAAATGAATACAAAAAGACAAGGTGTCAGTACATATCACGAATTCAATAAGTACTCGGACAACTCTTCAAGATCGAAACCAGATTCTCCGTACCATGCAGATAACCCTTGCTGAAGAATGCATCCTGGAAATTTACTTTCGACACATCTGTCTTGGTCATGATGACACCACTAAGATCGTAGCCGACAGGCCTCCTGTCCACTAAGATTGCATTGACGAAGATCGTAAAGCTTGTCACGTGCTGCATTTGCCTGGCCAATGGAGGAACTGCTCAATACGCAACGATTCTTGTCGCTAAGATCGACAGGAGGAAGCTTGAATTTTTCTGTTTGTCCGTCCGCAAATGCTGGGAGAGGACCTGCCGAGAAGATGGCCATGGCAGCCATGGAAGCAAGTGCCGCATTCGCAACTGTTTTCGCAACCTTTTCATTGTCCGTTTGATTCGGGCGCCATGGAGCGATACGCTGGAAACCCTCTCGGCAGATGGTGACACAAAGGCGGATGCCGATTCGTTCGCAGCCGCGGCGAGAACGAGAGATAGGATAGTGGAGAATTTCATGTTGATTCTGCTTGTTCTGGGATGAAAGATTATTGTATGGATGGAATCAGACACAGTTATGATTGATTTGTTCCTGCTTTCAAGATGTGGACGATTCAAGGATCTGATGCAGGAATAGATGAATCATCGAAAATACGGATTTGGAACGAACAAACTACTCGAACGATCGTTGTTTTACCAGCGTCGATGACGCAATACGTATCTCTGACACACAACGAGAACACTAAATCTAGCCCCACCGCCCATCACCCCAGTGAGTCGTGAATCAGTCGAGTCGCGAATACCGCACTTGCGTACGGTCGTGAAGTATGCAGTCACTGGTACAAAACAAATGATTGCCCCAAAAAAACCATCATTTCCCGCGCAACAAAAAATTCTATCCGAATAAAAACCGGAACTGTGAGAAAGCGCATAATATCCAAAAACGAAGACTTCTTGGAGTTGGAGCAAGGGCATCTTGAATCCAAGTGACTAGCAGTAAGTCTTCTTTGATTATGGTGCAAGGTGCGAATGATTGGAAAATGAAGCGACAACGAAATAATGCTGTTGAGAAACGGCGTGATGCCAACCTTGATTCTCAAACAACAAGTAACGACCTTTACGACGAAATCCTGAATCAACAGGATGATGGGTACTCCGTTCACAATTCGTGGTTTCGAGTCAGAAGCCAACTTTACAAGACAGGAATGGAATGCGAAACAAACTCTTTCGGATGGTTCTTTTACAGACGAAATAAAGTCTCTGAGTCAACAACTCATACAGGTGAAACGCAAGCTCTGGCCGGCGGCAGAAAAATGCGCCAAAGCATGGGATTCTACTCCGGGGGACGAATTCTGGAGGGCTCGATCCTTTGCCAATCCGATGGAAGCTCTTGGAGAATGCAGGGGCGGAGGTTTGAATCAAATGTTTATCAATCGCTCCGCAATCAAGCTTGCAAACATTGACGCGATCCTGAACTTTGGACTCTCGAATTCAAAGCAAGTCTCGAGTTCCTTTTTGTTTGCCGATTTGTGCGGTGCACCGGGTGGATTCAGCGAGTACATTATGAAACGAATTCGATCCAAACGATCCGGTTGCGTGTGTCGAGGCTACTGGAATTTCACTAGGTTGGGAAGAATGAGCACGGAAATGGGGCTACCTGGCGTTTGGACGATTTTTGTGAAAGTGACAATTCCTTCTCGATCAATTACAAGGTTCACTATGGCTCTGACGGGACGGGAGACTTGTACAATTGGGATAATGTAAAATGCTTCAAGGAAGATATTCAATATGACTTGCAGGAGGCGATGATTATGCAGCCAAAAATGAATTTGGTGGTCGCCGATGGTGGATTCGATGCTCAGAGGGACTCCGAGTGCCAAGAAGAACTGGCACAAAAACTTATCCTTTGCGAACTCGCTGCCGCTCTCGATCTGATAGCCGAGGGTGGCACAATGGTTATTAAATTGTTTGGATGTAGAACCGAATCCATCCGAATGGCAATGCGGTCCATGTATGATTTTTTTGATTCGATGGAATTTATCAAACCAGTGAGCTCTCGACCGGCCTCTTCGGAGCGGTACCTTGTTTTATTTGGTTTTCAAGGCTTACCAGCTGGTTGGGATGGAGGCCAGAGTTGGATCAACGATGTTCTGATCGGCAGATGCCTTCAGAAGAGATATCAAATTCTATTCCGATGTCGATTCGTATCTTGATCGATTCGATAGGGACATGCTCTTGCTGAACTTGAAGGCGTGTTTCGCCATACTAAGTCGCTTGGAAAGGAAGATTGCTGCAAAAGAAATGAGCAACACCATTGCTAAAACCCAATTCAAGGAAGATCGTGAGCGCATAAATATCAAAATGTATAAACATGCTTGGCAACTGTACATCTAGAGGAGGACTTCGGAGGAGGACTTCGGAAATTCCTCCTCCTTCTCGTCCTGCTGGTGCTAGTGGTGCTGCTATTTCATGGCCACAAGATTTGCTACAATACGTTATAGAAATAAATCCTTCTATTTCAATGAAGCTTTGTTTTTGTATTCTGTGGATGTATGTTTCGTCTTGTTCGTCACTATGATTTTATTTTTGTAAAATGTGGGAAAATATAACAATCCTCCGTCGACTTTTTGTATTACTAGTTTATATGATGAATATGTAAAGTAGATATCAACGTAGGGAAGAAAAAATTCGTGCGTCGTGAAAGCGCGAAGAAATTCAAGAATCAGTACTGGATTAGTGTTTTATTCACGTATCTTTCACATGAAGGTTCAACTTCATCAGTACAACTTCCGTAGGGATCTGCAACAGAGGGGTTCCGTTTCTACGCTTAGTCCTCGACAGAACGAGAATACACCCGGTATCAGAGTGTCGTGAGCATCTTTAAGGTTTGTTCTCCCTTTGCACCCTCATCTAACAGTGTAAAACACACAATCCAATCACCATGCAGTCCTTTACCGTAGCCCTTTCTGCGCTCATGGCCTCTTCGGCCATGGCGTTCGCTCCTAACTCGTCAACCCAGAGCACAACAGCACTCAGTGCTGAGATGCCCGACCGAATGTGGGACAAGATGGTCGACAAAACAGAGCGATCCGCCGCTCTTCCTTTCTTGCCTCGCCCTGTTGCCCTCGACGGAACTATGGTCGGAGATGTCGGATTCGACCCATTCTACTTGTCCTCCATCCCCAAGAACTTCGCCGGATTCATCCAACCTCCATCGTGGGAAGAAACGGAAGGAATTGAAACCCTTTACTGGATGCGAGAGGCCGAACTCAAGCACGGACGTGTTGCCATGCTTGCTTGGTTCGGATGGGTCGCCGCCGATGGTGGTTTCGGAATGACTCTTCGATTCCCTGGAGATATTTACTCCGTAGAGAACATCCCCAACTCTTACAATGCCCATGACATCCTTGTCGAACAAGGATCCATGGCCTTCTTGTTGTTCGCCGTTGCGTTCATCGAGTTCTGCACTGGAGCCGCTCTTGTTCAGGTTTCGAAGGGAGAACTTGACCGTGAAGCCGGTGACTTCGGCCTCGATCCTCTTTCCTTCTTGAAGGGAAAATCCGAAGCAGAAATCAACCGCATGAAGACCCGAGAATTGTTGAACGGACGTCTTGGTATGCTTGCTTTCGGTGCCGTCGCCACCCAAACTGCCTTGGGCGCTGACACACAAGCTTTCCCATACTTCTAAGCTATATACCTGAAGTGAACATCTATCCCATTAGGATGTCCTGCTGCTAAAACCAAGACAGGCATCTTAATTTCTTGCCGGACAATGTCAATCCAGCTGCAATTTTAGGTCGATAGATAGATCTCCATTTTTCAATCGTAAATTCTTCATTGTTGAGGTGAATTTGAACAATATGCATACACGTCGGCTTCGGGAAATGATCCATCGTTACGATTGATGTATTCAGTAAGTATTAAAAGTATAAGGAAATATTTATTGAATTCAAATAACTTTAAATGCTGTATGATGAGGATACTACTTTAGAATGCTTCCAAACGATACCACTTTTTGCGACCTGAAGGGCTACTATTCAACTCCAGATTATCAACGTTTACTACTAGTGGTTTTCACCAATAGAAGCAAACAACACTACATCCTATTTCATTCGTACTCATGCAGACGAACGAGCACCACCAGCCCGACCAGCAGGAGGAGCACCACCAATACCTACCACGGCACACAACAATCAGTTCATTTCTCGGGTATATTGAAACAGTCTCCTAATACTGCAGTAGATAGAATAGATAGTAGATTGATACTAAGTTCAGAGAGTTGTTACACTATTCTTTGAAGTCATTTTTTGTCTATCTGATTTTATTGAATTTTACGAAGAATCTGTGAGGGGAAAACTGTGTGTATCAATTTAGAGTTAGGGTTTAATTATCCTGACAGACCTTGAAGTTGAATTCGGAGGATCGGCAACGAGTCGACGGAAGGACATCTAATATTAATTCGATCCTTTAGCGAGGAAATAGCGTGCTAAATGTTCATACGTACGCATCGTGGTACTTCGCGAAGTTCGATCATGTAGAGAAAAGAAGAGTTAGTGGTGATATCATCATCGTTGAGAACGATTTGACATCCACTCCCTTCATATCATATTTAACACGAAGTATATTGTAATTGTAACCATGAAGACTTTCCAAATCATCACCCTTTTCGCTCTCGTAGCTGCCTCCATGGCTTTCTCCCCTCAGCAGGCTGGTAAGTTCATATCTTCATGGGATTCGATCGGTAGGGAGTGGTGTCACGAAGCATATCCGTCGCGATGAGCGGAAGAATGTGCGATGAGAACTATGTCCCGAATAGTTCACGGATCTCTTCGAGGTAGATCTAAGACGGTCGAGAAGCCAAATAGATTCGATCGTTGATCGGTGTAATTCGTTTCAAGTACGCGTTGAAGTTCATCAGTTTCTAACATCTAGTTGTTTCATTTATTTCCTCATCACAGTCACCAAGGCCGTCGCTAGTGGAGCCGCTGCCATCCCTGTCGCCGCCCTCGCTGCCCCTGCTTTCGCCATGGACTCCGTTGTCGACGCCCTTCCTTCCACCGCTCTTTCCCTTGAGGTTCAGTTCGGTGCTTACTTGGCCGTCCTTCTCGGAACCTTCCTTCCGTGCTTGTTCCTTGTCAACCTTTACATCCAGACCGAGACCCGAAAGGCTGGTGCCGAAGATGCTCTCTCTGGAGATGATTTCTAAGTTTGGAGGGGTTTAACAATCACTCATTTTCTTTCGGCACGTTGGCGAAGGTTTTCCCGGCTACTACTCTAGATACAATTTACAAATAAATATCCGTTGAGTTACCAGAAGTATGTCTTACATGATAAACGAACTCGGAAGCTCCATGTCACGAGTAGAACAGTTGGGATGAGCAGAACTTTCATAGATATTACGATAATGTGCTGCTAATAATCGTTGCTTCGACATGGATATGTCTGGTTCGCCTAATGACAATTTTAGTATTCTGATGTGTGAGTCGGAATAAATGACGGCTACTTGAAAGCGTGCATGGGTGCAGCTTTATGTTAGGCTATTACTTTACTTCGTAAGGATTGCACTTTATTATGTCTAAGGTCAGCCTTATTTTCTACCGACACCTTTTCGTCGTTTTCCTGTTTTGGACTTGGTTGGTTTTCGAACCGCTTTGGCGCCAGTGTATTTGGCAGCAACCTCCCAGATATCGTAAGGCATCAAAGGGGGGCGAACTGAAATACCAATACCCTTTGGAACACTTATCCTTACTTTAGCCTTTCCGGCACCAGTGACGGCTATCCATCCCAGCCCGGTCAAAGTAATGTCGGCCGCGGCCTCCTTCCATCCAGAACCTTCGATTTCGATCGTGTGGGAATCAAATTCTCCAATGTCTTGCATTCCTCTAGGTTCCAGGGGTGGAGTCAGCAATGTTCCAGCGTGTTTTGCTGCGAAATCATCGGCTCGGCTCGAGTCGGTGGGATGAAGCTTGATGTCGTTGGCAACAAAAAATGTGAAAAGGAAAGGCTTGGTATCACCAATCACTTCGATTTTCGCTAGTCCCCCAACCAAGACGCATTTTCCAGAGGCAACCCGAAACGTAATTGGTTCAACTTGCCTATACAAAACAGAAATGAAAAATGGATTAGTTTGATGCTGAGTTTGATATGGTTTTCCGCCTTTTTCCATTCACTTTTTATGGCACTCTTTACTTACTTTTTGGGGCAGACAACTTTTAACTCATCCGGAGTAAGCAACTGCGTGATGGTTCCAGGGACAAGGAGTCCCGGTGTATCGTATAGATTCATCCCGTCACCGAGATCAATCTTGATAAACTTCAAAGTAGTACCTGGCAAGGGCGATGTTGTGAGTGCTCCCTTCATCTTGTTGCGATTTCCGGCACGAAGTTTCTTTGGCTTGTTGCCCACGGGCTTGTCTTCTTTGTTGTCTCGACTCAGTATGTAATTGATCAGGGTACTTTTTCCGGCATTGGCTGCGCCAACAACGTAAATGTCCCCTCCTATGGAGTCTGCCAACTCTTTGGCCTTATCCATCATACTGGCAACACCGTCACCAGTCTTGCAACTCACCAAACGAACGGCACCCCCAATGTTGGCAAGGGATTGGACACCCATATACTCGAGCTCACGTCGAACCCAATTTTCAATGCGATTCTTTCCCATTTGCGATGGCATGAGATCGGCTTTGTTTGCCGCGAGAATGACAGGGTTTTCTCCGGCAATACCATCGAGCTCACGAAGGACGGACCCTCCAAAATCAAACAAGTCGATGAGAGCAATGACAACAGCTGGCTTTTCGGAAATCGGCCGAAGCAGCTCTTTGAATTGCTCCTGTGATAGAGTAGGTTCATCCGTCCATCCCGGACGCAATGAATCATCAACCTTGCCAGAATTTTGCAAACCGTGACACCTCTTGCAGATCGTCTTCTTTCCGGCAAGCTCCTCCAAATCCAATCCCAGTTCTTCTGCCAAGGATTCGACATCGATATCTTCGAGGTCTGTTGGTTCATCGTTTTCGTCTAAATCTCCCTTTCCGCTGGTTTGGATCAAATACTCGATTTCGTCTTCTGGTGACCATTCGTCGGAAGATTCAGCTTTTTCTTTCAGCTGTTGCATCTCTTCGATTTGGGCTAGCTTGACCTGAATGTCAAACTTGTTTGGGGGCAGATACCCTGGTTTGTGCTCGTCTCGCGATTGAAAGTCGGACCCACACGCAGGACACGTCATGGCATTGGTGATCAACGTGACCTTCTTTTTGCTGCCTTCGTCGTTGTCGTACGACTGAGTTTCCTTCTCAAAGCCCAATTTCCTCAAGTCCGCATCGGTGGCACCTTTGGCAAAGCCATCCAAGTCTTTTGGAACGGTAACTTGTCCCGTGACCATGTCCCTCTTTGCCTGAGCAATCCGAGCGTCCATGTCGTCATCGTCGCCGCCTCCAAAAAAGTCGGGAAACTCGCCATCATCATCGTCGTCGTCGTCTTCAAAATCAAAGTCGCTGAAATCGCCGTCCAGTAGGTCGTCATCGTCGTCGTCAAAATCTTCCTCTGCAAAATCATCTTCAAAGGTTGCGGATTCTGCCAATTTTGACAGGGTCGAATCGAATCCATCCTTCTTGGCAAGATCGTCAAAGGCCGCGGCCAGTTTTCTAGCTTGTTCATCGGAATCATCGTCGTCGGGGGACTTGGAAGACAGGGCACGAATGGATTGTCGGGCGAAGACGGGCCTTCGAGATGATAATTTTAAGGAACCATTGTGCTGCTTGAAAAGACCATTGGGCGCCTTTAGATGCGACTGAAAGGATCTTGTTGTAAAGCCTCGAGTTCTCGAAACCAGCCCTATCAAGGCTTGCAAAGCCATGAGACTAAGGTGTGCGGGGAAAGTTCTCATCCGACGGGGAGATTATAAAAATGTAGATCGACAGATTGTTCTGTTCTTCGGCCTGTGGTTATTCGAGAAGCTCTTTTTCTTTCTGAAACTCCAAATGCTTTTTTCAACAGGAATAGTCCTACAAAGCTGGTCCGAAATAGTACTAGTTGGATCCAGAATTGTAGTGAGCTGAATGTAATCCCTGAGGTTTCGATTGTCGATTTTGAAAAGACAGACACATCAAAATGAACAACACATCAAAATCCATCAAACGCATCCATCCTGCGGCCATGGCCAAAAAACGAAAATTTGGGTCGCGTCAAGAGTTTTTGGGTGGCTACGAAATTTCCCCCCAGGAATCGAATGGAACCGTGACTCAAATCATTTTGGTCCCAAAACTCACGCATAGGAAATGTGCGAACAAGTCGCGTTTGACTGAAGTAACGGTCAAGAAAATTCAAAACACCATTGGGCATTCATTGTAGCAGGGCCGCAATCAACGAGACAACTCCAGTACATCAACAGCAAAGAAAGCACCTCCTCTACTCCGTTCAAGTGTAAAAAGGAAGTGTGAACCGGGGAAAAATCCTTGCACCCATACAGGATTTGAAAAAGAAAGACAGACAGGGTACGAAGCCAGGAATCCGAACAAGGCAGGAGCAATGACTGACTAAAACGGACAATAAGAGCACGACCGACGAGTTTTCAATCGATCAATCGATCGTCGTCGTGTCTGTTGTCTCTTTCGAATACGACTTGTTGTTGATGCGTCGTTCTTGCCGATACTACTGCGTACAATATACAATCTCTCACCAATCTTTTTTCATTTCTCTCATTTCCTCCGAATCCGATTTTCAATGCACACAACATTCAATCCAACGCGAGTAGTTTAGTTTCACGAGACTTGATTTTCCAACATGGCGGAGCAAAGAAAAGCCGTCATAAAGAATGCCGACATGTCAGAACCGATGCAGCAAGACGCGGTCGATATCGCCTCGGTGGCTTTGTCGAAATACAATATCGAAAAGGTACGAGTTTGAATCGAGTTGCCTTACTTGTAAGTATTTTTTTTTTTTTGCGATGCTAACGATTGTCTACATTTTTGCTCTTCCACACACAGGATGTTGCTGCGTACATCAAGAAAGAGTTTGACAAAAAGCACAACCCAACTTGGTACGTAATTGTTGATTGTTTTTCTTTTTCTAAATAATGGTATCGACTTTTTTGTCTCATCATCTCACACCTCTTTATTCTCTCGCTTCACTGCAGGCACGTCATTGTTGGACGAAACTTTGGAAGTTATGTGACACACGAGACCAAGCACTTTATATATTTTTACCTCGGCCAAGTCGCAATTCTTTTGTTCAAGAGTGGGTAAACTCGGTATGGGGATTGTGACCAAATTTCGAAGTTCCATTGTGCAGCATATTGCGAAAGAGGAAAGGGTTAACCTTTCAGTTTCGAAATGCCGCTCTGCCGAGTGCTGTGCAGCAACCATAGAGAATCTGTAGCCAATTTCGAAGTATTTTAAAAAATAGAATTATTGGAATGTATTATTTTTAATACTAGTTTATTGGTTTTGAATGTGCATTAGCTCTACTGAAAAAAGTACGTAGCAGATTTGACTTCTTTCAGGTCCAGGTTTCCGAGTTCTGGAATCTCGGGGAAACTCCACTTCGGGATATCGCAGTTCCCATGACTCTTTTAGATCCTGCAAGAGTGGTTGTGAGTACAGCTCAATGAAACAGTCTCTCAATGCCTCGTTCATCTCGTCAATGTCGCAGGCGTGCGTCCAAAACGAGTCGTGAACAGCAGAAAACTGTGAGGCCACGCCGATCCATTTCCAGAGCCGTCATAAGCATGTGCGAAGAAGTCCAGAGAGTGAATGTAATTGGGAGGGAATGCCGTGCATTGTCGGCTTTTGTGGACCTGGAGGTCGTCGTTCTCGTCGACCACGGTAACGGATTGCATGACGGTAACGACGGTCCTGGGCCGTCGCTGGCGATAGGGCTTGAATTGCCGGGACTCCAATGGGTGATATCCAGGCGACGGGATGGCCCTGCTGCGAAATGAGTCGAGCGCAATCCGCAAGCCAAGTTTTGGTACTCTTGGCACCCTGGAACAAATCCCCCATCACTTCCATTGTCACCGTTGCCGCATAGCCTGCAGCGCTGAAAATTTCGCGTTCGAGTTCATCGATATCGTATCCTTTCTCTTTCAACTGTAACAGAGAATCGATGCAAAATCAAGAATTAGAAAACCAAAAAGCAAATCAAAATGTGCGTGTTGCATAAAAAATAATCCGAACTTACTTTTTCCTCAATCTTTTCTTGGATTTGTTGTCTGGCGCCAATGTAGGTTACACCGTATACGCTTGTCATGACCTGTTCGCTTTGACCACACCACGGTCGATTAGCCCATTGATGAGTTTTGCAGGCCTTGTTATTCTTGATAGGCTTTCTTTTGCTTGGCGTTTAGATTTTCTTCGTCAACGTCAAAAATAATGTCCGTCTCGGCTTCTTTTTTCACCCTTCGAATCACTTCGTGCATCACACCGACATATACGTCCTCGGGGCCATCGCCCTCTAGAAGGTTCACAGCCTTACCACCCACAGGTATCTCTTCCAATGGCAGCGTAGTGCTGAAGCCCATTGCAAGAGCCGTCCATGTGAACGGGAAGAGAAGCACATGTACGTCTCGGGATTTCCAGAATCAATGGCACTAACGATCTCACGACAAGTTGCTAGACCCTGGAATGGATCGTCCAGTTCCATCCACCATTTCGCTCCCGAAAACGGATCTGTCACGCTCTCCCTCAGCCATTTCCATGTTGTCAGTCTACAGTACTGTGCACGGTCGTCGAACTGACATTTTGTCTTTTCCTGCAAAATTGGCAAGGTGGACCTTCAGCCAATAAAGGCCACGCTTTCCGAGCGGCTTTGCCTCGGAAAATGTTAGCATACCTCGACACAAGGTCAGAGCCGACATTAGACAAGTGCGGCGGGACGGGATAGGCCCTACCCCGAAAGTCAAGGTTGTATGGGAAGTATATTTTTTCAAAGTCTTTGAACTTGTTGGCTTGATTCAATTTGAGCATTGCAGAGCACCGAAGAGAACGAAGATCCATATTCTTCTGAAGAACTCTGTGATATTTCGTTGTGCTTTCTCTGTAGGATTGGAGTTTATTTATCTTTTCCATCGTCGCTGGGTCATCCTTGTTTGCGTACATGTCTGGATCGTAAGCTGTTGAAGGATAAATCGGTTCCGGTGGCACGTCCAAATCTGTTCTGGAGGGGAATATCGCCAATCGGGATGTTGTTATCCCAGCAGTATTCTCCCACTTCGAGTAATATCCTTGTTGATCTTCCATGGCGTCTTACCCAATATATTCAAGCCATCGCACACGATTGATAAATCGGAATGCTGAAGAGCTTCTTTCTGAACATTGGAACGATGAGTTCTCATCATGTCAACTTCGAGCCATCGATAGCCCCCCGTATTTGGTCCTGTCCAGTTTGTTGGGGGTACAATCATCGGCATGTGTCTGGTGGTATTTGCAGCCCAGGACAGGTATTCATCTTCCAGAAATATTTTGTGTATTCGGTCATGAATTGTGATGAAGGAGGTACTTTTGCTCCCTCTGTTCGACCATCTCTTCTCGACTCGAAATGCGGGCTTCGTCTCTTCCGTTATCGTTCACCTTGGCATGTTCTGTAAGAATCGATAGTAAGTGCTGCTCCAAGATGTGCTAGATCATCGCTAGTCCACATTTCATTGTCATTCATCGCCTGCTTTGCTCTTTTCATGGCGAATCGAACGGCACGCTTGCTCTTGCCCATCCCTCTACGCTTGTAAGATCCTCGTAGAAAGAGCTTTAGGATGAGAGGCACTGAACGACCATCGATCCATTGAAAATTCTTGTTCATTTGTAGCTTCGTTTGGCTTTCTCGTCCTGAGTTTCGATCTCATCGTCGTCGCTACTATCCTCGTCGTCCGATAACGAAGACGAAAGATTGTTATGAAAACGTTCTTTCATTCGTCCGTTGCGAGACAACCTCTGTTTCCACAGCCGCCCCGATAGCCATTGCCATCTTTACCAAAGCTAATGCCGTCCTTTCCATCCTTGCCCACTATTTAAAAGGGCTTGAACAATTGCTTCTTGCGACAATATTACTGCCATTTTATCCGGATGCAGAGAGCAGAGGAACGGCCCGTATCGGTTGCTGGCTCGACGTTTGTCTTGGTTGGAAAGAAATTCCTTTTGTCGGATTTCGATGGCATCCCGCAACCCTTGAAACCACTGAACGACATGCCTTTGCATCTGGACTCATGGAATCAAAAGCCTTGCGATCTCTGGCTTTCTTCAGCAAATCCTGGTGTCGGAGAACCTGTTTCTCGTTGGGAAGTAACATTCGAGCCATAATTGCAGTTCTTCGGGATCCCCAGAAGTCGGCTGGTTGGACAGGGATCGAAAATTTCTCAACATTTCCATCACCGACGGAGTACCACTGATCGAAATGATTCGTTCTCGAAATTGTATCGTAATTTCCAAACTCTGGCATGGATTCCCCTTCGTCAGCAGGGAATTCTCTAGCGGCGAGATCCCATTCTCCATTGTTTCTGAATCCTGGATCTCCATAAGCGCAGATTATTGTTATTTCCCTCATTGGGAATGTATCATTGGTATAGAAAATGTCACTTGGTAGCTCGTTGTTGTTGAAAAGAAGTGTGTTCCTCCAAAATCTCGTCGTTGTCATCGGGATCTTGAGATAGGGCAGCTGCCGCGGATGATAATCTAGAAGAAGATGTAGTGTGGAAGTACGTTAATGTTTGCGAATCTTCGTTTTCGGTTGGCAATGAGAAGGTTGTTCCCTACCGAACTCCGTTGGAAATGCGGTTTGTTTGCCGCCAAAGGCGACGACGAAAACAACCGACGACGCAACAGCGATTCATGATACGATCTTCGAAGTGCTATTCGTCCCTTGCATTCTGTCTACAATTGTTCGGTGCCAGAAGAAGAAGTTACTTGGATTTTCTCAGGGATGCATACCAATCTCGGTGTCTTTCGGTTTGTCTGCTGGTTCTTGATGCTGGTGGCCAAAGATCGTTGTCCAAAAGCATAAGAAAGTGAATGAAATCAAGAAGTAAAGATGTCAAAATGTTGGAGCAACACAGACTCACCGACTAAATTAAGGCCAAAAAGAAAAACGGTTGGCCATGGCTCTGGCGCGACTTCTCGAGTTTTACGAGCGGTTTGTCTCGCCCTTCGGAAGCTCCATTTTCGATTCCTCCGATTAAAATTTCTGGGACTGAATTTGGCCAACAAAAGTGACTCAAAAATCGTCCAGTCCGTGAAAACAATGCGTCGACTGCTTATTCGTCACTTAAAGACGCTTTTCACCGTGACGTCATCGATAACCCGAACGCCTTCTTTCCCTTACGACGTTTGCTCAGTTTGTGTGTGAAAAATATTGCTTTTTCGTTCGTGCCACATCAGGTTTATATTCTCATCAGAAAGTTCGACTGATGTATTTCTTGGAACAGCAGTCGAGCGGAGGAATAAAGGAACACTTTGATGGATTCGAAATTGATTTAGTCACTGGGTTAGTGAACGCATCATCGGCTTCCGAAGAGAATGAAGTGAACAACACGCTTTCGGACAGCTGACTTCAAAACAAGAATCCCAACATCTGGTTTGAACCATTTTTAGGATACCAACGCGGCACTGCGAACGAAGACACTCAGCATTGGATCACCTCTAGACATAGCAAACGACAATCCCGATTGTGCTTGGAGTGAAACATTACGAATCACAATCACAGATTCAAAAACTCAAGGTTTCAAACGCAGCAAATATTCAAATACATAGTCAAAATGGCGGTGGACAGCTTCAGTAGAGTCTCCGCGAACAGCGGAAGGAAGAGAGCCTTCCCAACATCGTCTCGACGGACATGGAAACTAGTGTCCGCAGTTACACTAGTCAGCATCGTTTATGGCAACGACTGCATTTCAGCAAAGCGTGCCCTTGAGCTATCACAATTCGCCCCTATCAGTACCACGATCAGTCTACTGCGGTATACGTATTGGCAGACCCAAGAAAACTTGTTCAAATCCAAAGCAATCAGAGTGTGGAAGGATCGGGCGGTATTGGAAGAGCTATACCTGCTTGTCTGCGCTCGCGAAAAAAGCAACGAGGAAGAAGCAGGCTGAAAGCAGGGAGGCAGAGGAGAACACAATAAGTACCATTAAACCGGAACGAAAAACGAGATCGAAATCACTCAAAGTTCCGAAGAAGAAAACAACAATAAAGGCGGGCCCAACGACAGACGCAATTTACGAAGAACCGATCACACAGATCGATGATTCCCTTCCACAAACACCTCTCGCGCCAACTTCTGTCCCAATCAAAGCTGCCGAAAAAGTAGCATTCAAAGGACTCACCACGGTTCCCAACCCAAGGAACCTGAAGAAGAAGAAACCTCTTCTTGGTACACTAGAAGAGCGCCTAGCAATGAGCGAAGACGAATACATTCATAACATTTTACAGCAGAAGGAAGACATGCTATCATACGAAACAAGTTGAAGAAGCTGACATCAATATCGGATGCAGGCCATTGAAATGACCGAAACACCATTGCTCTCGAATATTCTGGAGGTAGAGGCCGCGTTAACAGCGCAACTTGCCAAAAGGTCCTAAGCATTGTGTATAGCAGTAGAGCTTCCACAATGCCAGGAATAAAGGAACGAACAAGCTCTGATCGGTACAGAATGCAAGAGGAAGGGAAGAAACTTGCACTAGCGTAATGCTAATATTGAATTTGTAGAGGACAAAACATCACGAAAGAAAGCAGCGACCAAAGGTGGGCAATTGATGTACAAGACGAGTCGATCAGTTCCAGGACAGTCTTGTTCAATTTGCAAACGAAATTCACTGATGTCGATCGCATCACACCAGAGGAAGAAATCCAACTGGGAGAAAAGACTCAAGAAGCTTTGCGAGTTCAAAAAATCTATGATGGCCTCAAGACCGAAACTCCAGAGAGAACCAACAGACGACGAATGGTGCGCTGCATCAGGAAAGTTCAACATGGAAGCCGTTACCCAAATTATCGAGGAGGGCTTGGAAGCGAAAAACACTCTCGTGACTTCGAACTTGCGAATGGTTCAAGGAGTTGTGAATGTGTATATTAGAAACGGAATCCAGGGGCAATACAATGCTGGTGATATGATGCAAGAAGGGATTGTTGTAAGTTAACATGAAGCCACAAATGCGATATTGAACATGACTCGTTCGAAAAGTTGGTCTAACATTATCTTTATTTCGCTTTTGTTTGGTTATTTGTTTTCAAAGGCATTGATGAGGGCTGCTGAAAAAGTTTGATCCTAGCAAGGGATTCAGATTTTCAACGTACGCGATGTACTGGATCCGTTCGGCCATCAAAAGAGACCATTGTGAGCAATCTCGAATTGTCAGAGTTCCTATTCGGTTGCACGAAACCAATAAGAAGATTGTGGATGCCTAAAATAAAACTAAAGGCCGGAGTTGGATCGGGAACCAACCCAAGCTGAATTGAGCCTTGGAGGTTGGTGTTTCGCTAGATCAACTGGAAAGAGGTTCGAGAAAGCCTTCGCGCAGAAGTTTACGTCTTTAGACCAGACTATCACAAATAGAAATGCTGGAGAAAAAGACTTGATGAAGGGCGTGAATGAGCAGAACTTGCAATCTATAACTTCGGGTCAGGTTGATGAATGGCAATACACGGAGGTCGAAATACAGAATCTCAGAGATGATTTATTCGATGCTATGAGCACACATCTGACCGAGGAAGAAATGACCGTACTCAAGTTGAAATTTGGCTTTGACGAGCAATGCGCAACTTGCAAGAAGAATGGGCGAACAATTACCGATGTTGGCAGAATGCTTGGCAGGAAGCCAGCCGAAGTGCGGAGGATTATCAGTCAAAGTTTGACCAAACTCGAGCGGTCGGTTGGTGATGATTTGCGGTATTACAATCGTGATTTTTGTATATAATACATTAATAACAGATAGCTTATCAATTTCACAACTCATCAAAGTTGGCTTTGTATAGTGAAACAGAGTTTAAATTAGTGGATGAACGACAAGGCTTACATCCTATATTAGTTCTATATTATTTCTTCGTTGAAAACAATACTCCCGTCTACTGCGTAAACTGCGACACCCGGTGGTGCTCCGATGGCTTCCCTGGACACTGCTGTGACATCTCCCGCGCTGAATCTGCACATGACCGATGTTCCCGGTGAATGAAGCGTCAAGGTAGGGTAGAGCTCTTCTTCGGCTGGTACAAGGAGGGGCAGCGAACACGACACCGGAACTGCGGTTTGTGCGGGTGCCAGCGGATGCCCACCTGGGCCTGACACAGGAGCACTAGGAAGGTGAGGACTGACGATGCGTCCATTAATGTTGAATATAACGGTCGCTGTAATCATGACGCCCTCCCAGGTTTCGAAAGCACTGCTGTCATCGAGACAAACCAGACATCCAACCGTTTCACGATCTCCAAAAGGACCTATCGAAGGGGTCAGGGCCTGGGCTACACCATTGGCCGGAAATTAAAATCTGACCTGTTGTACAGAGACCAACACTTCCCTTCCATGCTCCCACTAGTGTGGTGGAAGGCATTTCCTTGGTCGATAAGCCAAATGACAGTGTCGTCATACTTGGTTGAATCAATCCACCAGAACGCCCAAGCACTGTCATTTCGAAATATACAAAACAATTGCGGAGTATTGGCACCATTGATCTCGAAGAGCAGTAAAGAAGATTACCAACTTTTGTCGCAACTGAACATAGGTATTATCGTAACTATTGGAAAAGACTGTTAGAAATAATATTCAATGATATCGTATCAATATTTGGAATCACACGGAACCATCCACAAATCTTCACCTAGCAGCGAAGCAACTTACCATGCTGACCGCAGCTCAAATCTATCCCGGCACAAGCATCGTCTGCGTCAAAGACGGCCAATCTCTTGCCATGTGTCAGAGCTTGTGCCATTTCTCTTGTTCGTTCGTTGCTGCTTTCGAGTGCATCGTGAACCCGGAGCTGATCTCTTGCCAAGAAGACAACGTCATCGGCAAATCGGCTTCCCCTCTTTAGAACATGGGCACGCGAAGCTGGAGTGGGAGGAAAGGATTGTGGTGTGCACATGAACGGACCATCTGTCGAAGAGGAGTCTGAGGCATCATCGCTCTCGTCTTCGTCGAAAAAAGAGTAATCACTGTTTCTTTGAGATTCTTTCTTGAATGTTTCCTGAAGTTTGATGGTGGCCACAAAGGGCCGTAGGCTGACATCGTAGTGCATCATTCGCTGCACTCTGTGTTTTGCATGACGTGACAATCCCCCATCGTTGTCTCCAAGTTCGGTGTAGGAAACTACGGGTGCCGCCGAGTTGAGATCGTTGAGTTTCTTTAGCAATTTCTGATTGATCATCTTTCTTGCCTTTGCCGGAGAACGCACCCGCCGTAGATTCCCTTGGGAGCCAACCAAACCAGAAGATAAGGGCGAACGATTCTTGACAGAGAGACGATTCAAGGCGAGTGAACTAGCAGAACCAACCCCGGTAGCCACAGACTGGATGCCCGAGACAACGACTTCCGTCGTCATTCCCATCATATTGAATGGTCTTGTCACAAACACCAAGGGATTGAAACGTGTGACTCCACCCCATACATTCATTACAATATGAACCGAAGCATCCAATACCATGACTGTAACGCTCACTGTTGCAAAGCTCACATCCAAAGTTATCTCCTGTACAACGCTCCATGCATCCAATGTGATGGATAACAGTGGATTCTCAAAAAATATGTGCCTCGGAATTTTGGCAGTATAAGTCATGTCCTGAAATTTGTTGTTGTTGTTGTTGTTGTTGTTGTGTAGCAAGACTCTTTCGTCTTCCTCAGTGTCGTTTTCTGCCGTGGAAATGTTCAAACTTTGTTGCTTGGCTGCTTGATACGCTTCGACGCAAAACGTCCGGAGCGACTGCGGGTGTGAAAAGAGTGCCTCTGCCAGTTTTTGATTCGCCCAGGCTCGAGATTGAAATCGTCGTTCCATCTCGTCTTCCGTTTCTTCGTCGTCGTCGTCGAGTTCAAAGTCTAGCCCCACCAGATCGGGTGCTGTGCTATCGGGGGTTATTGTGCCTATTATTAATGGGAGTGGGACGTCCTCCGAGGAATGCTCCAATGATGACGGAATCTCCCGCTCTGGGGTTGTGTTTCTGATTCTTCGATTGCTTGCAACTGGAGACAGCGAGGATGACTCTTCTCTCCTTCGACGTCGTTTTCGAATGGGTGGACTCTTTTCTTTATCCAATAGAACAAGCGGATCATCGATCAACAGCTGTGTCAATAAATGCGCTATGCTGTGAAGCGTTTGTTCGTTGTCTCGCATTTTTCCCCGGCTTTGGTATTCGACGACATGATCGTCGAACGAACTATTGGTGCTTTCACCGGTTTGCTGCTGGTAGTCACCCCAGCCATTGAGCGGATCGTCAATGGCTTCTCTCATCTCTTTTGTGTGTTCGTCGGAGTACCCACAAGACGATCAACTCGATGCTGATAATGACACAAGATGATGTTATAAGAAAAATTAAGAAGGAAGAAGAAGAATCGATTGTTTTGCATGTGTCTGCAATGAGTAAGAAGGGTGTGCCTGGTCGGTCGGTAGATGGTTATTTATTGGCATCGAAACTCCACTGGTTTGCTAGCGCACGACCGGATGATGAATTTTGATTCGTTCTCGTTTGCATTCTCGTTCTTTTCATACGTTAGATGAGAGATTCGAAATTGGTCGCGGAAGAAAAGAAAAAATTGAGTTCTGACACCAAAAAGGTGCGGTTACCCGCGCCCAAATATTTTTGGTTGCGTTTTGCAGGAGATTCGTTGCTGCCGATGTTGCAGATGCTAGGACAAGATAGATAGAGCTATACGTACTAGTAAACATTTGGGACATTGTATAGTTATTTAGTGATCATCGATCTTTGATTACATCTTACTAGACTTGAGGCGATACTGAAGTGGCGCCTGAAATTTTATCAGGAGGAGTGCTGGTGGGGCGGTTGATTCTTTCCTCCAACTTCTTCCTCTTCTGCTTCTTGCCCTTGTTCTTCTCGTTCTTCCGCATTGGTGGTGCTGATATCGGTAGTATTTGGTAATGACTTGTTCCTCTTCTTCTTGAGCGATGGAATATCTTTCCCTTTGGAAAGAAAGTCGACAAAGTTTCGGCGGTGAACTGCGTTGCTCTTAGAGCGAGAAAGAGGGGTGGTAAACTCCCTTCCGGGCTCCATGTTGGTCAGGTTGGGTTCGACTCCAGCCCTCTGGGCAGCACGCTTTCTTCCTTCGTTCAATACGACCTTCCTTTGGAATGTTTGTTCTTTTCTTCGCTCCGCATAGTTTGAATCATTCATGATCTTTCTGGCAACAGTGTCGGAACACGAAGACAATAGAAGTGAGCTTGCTACTCGGCGGGAATTGACGCTCCCGTCAATGATCAAAGTAGCAATATTTTTACACAGCTTGTCTTTGTGTTTTGTATCGGGATCGAGACGCTGTACAATCGCGGTTGAAAGCTGTTCGTATCGTTCTTCGTTGCCGTCAGCAAGGTGTTTCATGATTTCTTCAACAACAGTTGCCAGTTTCGAAGCCTTCTTTGGAGTAGATGGTAAGAATTGGATTTTGTTCAGGGCATGACTGAATCGATTGCCAAGCCAGTTTCCTTCGGCTTTGTCTTCATCGGCTTGCATATCGCATTGATCCAACAACTCTTCTACCTTGTCATCGACTTTTCACCATTCCCAGTGGCGAAACAAAGGTGCCAATGATGGTTTCCTTGTTTCTGCAAGATCTCTTTGCTGGTGTCAAATAGTCATCCAGCAGCTGTGGCTTTTCATGGTGAGTCCTAGTGTTTGGTTTTTTCTTGTGCAGCGGACACCATGGGGGCTTTTCGCAAGTAATGCAACCCCCACAATTCACTACACCTGCCTTTTCTGTGTGTTGTCCAAATCACATTTTTCTTCTTGCAGGGGTGAGCAAAGAACCACTGCTCTTTTTTCTCGTTTGTCCAGTCTTGCGCCGTGGACATTTTATTTATGGACTGTTCGGAGAAGAATGAAGTCGAAAGAAACGAGTCAAATCTGAGAAACCAGAAGAGACGACAATGCTTGTCTTAGAAAAGAGTGGAGTGATAGTATACTCACAGAATGTAATTTGTGGTTGAATAGGAAACCCCGATCGAGTGAGAATGAAATCTTTCGGTGCTGCTCGTTTGAGAAATGACCAGAATGTGGATTGCTGTTGGACTTTTTGTTTTCTTACTGCTGTACGACAATGAAAGCACTGCTATCCATCGGCATTGGGTAATTCAGAATGGCCTTTTCTGTGAGGAATAGAGGATGCAATTATTCGAAAGACCGTTGGTATGCATGATTGAAACGAGAATTTCACTGCGAACTCCAAGTAGGGCACATATCAAAAAGTTCAATCCCGTGCTTCTGGGATTCAGTTTCTCAAGGAACCATTCCGTTCGAAAAGTAGTCTCCAAACTACTTTATCGTAAGTGCTCATTTAGTCATTGAACATGAATTGATTCTTCCGTCGTTACACAGCCGTACAATTGTCCTCGCTATGCAAAGATATGCATCGCTCTATTGGTAACACTCGATGGCACCGGTTGTGATCATTGTGGTTTTCCTCGTCATCCGATCGCAAACAATCGTTTCTTCGTTTCTCCCTTGTACTGTCTCCGGGGCACCCTGAGCGGGGGGAAATCCGGTATGTCGGGACAACTTTTGTCAGATTTGGGGTCGTAGTGTGGACACAGATCTATAACTTCCCGAATCGACGCTTCCACCTGTGATTCATTCAGATTATGGGCTTGCTCCAGAATCTTCTGATAGATTTTTATTTCCGGGCACAGGGCGCGGCAAAGGTTCGACCAGAAGTTATCGCTCTCGAGAGTTTTGTTTCGCTGGAATTGGAAACAGTAGTCAAGGACGAATTCCCCTTGCCTTTGTTGACTTGTTTGTACAGGTCTTCTTTGGAAAGCTTCGACCAATCTTCCAGCAAATGTTCTGTCCGAAGGACCATGATGGACGCATTCTTGTGCAAGAAACGCTGTTCCAGTACCGTCCAGTAGTGTTCGTAGTTGTACCACTCGTGGTAGGAAAACTCCCGAACCCCCAAGGCTGGCAGCCCACGCCCGCTTCTTGGCACGTCATGTTGACGGGCCGTTCGTTCTCAATCTTGAGTGGGTTGGGCAGCTCCAAACCCTGAATTACGAAATCCGCAAAGTTGTCGTGACACTCCTTGAATATCATCCCCCGCTTCCACCGCAGCCTCTCTTGGTCCTGTTTGTTGCGTCCGAACGGGATGAATGTCCTTTTCAAAGTCGAACCAGCTCTGGATGCGCGTCAGCGGGTTTCTTCACAGACACCAAGAGGGTTTTCATTTGTTCGTTGTAAACAATTGTTCTTGCGCATGTGAAAGTAATTCGTGTGGGGAAGGGGCGGCTGTCGGGGCATTCCCTCGCAGTTGGCGTACATGAGTCCCAGAGAACAGCTCACGCTCGAGCCGGCGGCCTTTCCTACGTGCACGAAAGCATAACGGAAAGTCAAAGGTGAAATTCGGATGACGAAGCTCGAGGGTTGGCAGGTGATGGCCAAACGATAGTATTTGCGCTGTGTGTTGTCGCATTTATAGGAGTGGGATGTAGAGAAACCGAGGTTGTTGTGTTGCTTTTGTTGCTTTTGTTGCTTTTCTTGTTCTTGTCGATGCAATCGATGCTTTCCGGAGCAATCATGCATTTTTCGGCAAGATCGACTGCCCATCCATTCGGAGACAGAATACGAGTTGCGCTCCAAAACGACAACACCAGGAGCACCAACAGAATCTGCTGTGCGTGAGTCCAGCGAAAGAACCGTTGGGATAACAACGGCATTGTTGACCAGACAATGTCGTTGTCTTGTTTCGATTTGACTCTTGGGTAATGATTGATGCTACAATGAATTCAAGAAAAAAATCAGAAACACAACCATTCAGTTTTCTTTTCGATTTTGGGGGAGTCAAGAAAAAGTCACAAACGATGTTCTTTACTAGAGAGTTCGAGTTAATCTTCAGGTAGTCCTCTCGTTGTACGAGAATCCACGTACAGTTTGTACTAGAGAATGAGAAAAAGTCGGCGCGCGCAAAACAGAGGAAATCCGTACGCGCCACAATTGTGTGCGATGATCGCGCCTTGCCAATTCATTTGCTTTTTGAAATACGTCGCGCCGTCATTGTCACCCTTGTGTGTGGACGAAGCATCGAGAAGGAACTTCGGAGAAAGCAAACCCAAGGAGTTGACAAAAGTAGAGAAAGCATAACTAAGTTAACCATGGCAACGGAGGGAGACAAAGAGAGCACCCCAGCGGTGCCCGAGGACGACAATGACTCGGACGTCGAACTGGAGGGAATGGATCTGGAAGGAGACGATGGCGATGCCGACGACAGCGGTGACGTTGACATGGAGGGGAAGAACCGACTGCTGCTGGTGCTGCCGAGGAAGCAGACGAAGGACAAGGACGACAAGCTGGCCCACGAGGACCAGGACGAACTGGAAGCCGCCCATCGAGAACAAAAAGAGCTCATGCTGGCGGAACAAAAAAAGGCTGCCGAACAGCACAGCAATCAGAGCAGCGCCAGCATGGCGGAAAAGCTCCAGTACCTCGTTTCGCAGTCGGACGTCTTTGCCCACTTTTTGGCGGGTTCCGTGGCAGCGACGGACAAGAAGAATTCCAGAAAGAAGGGAGGATCGAGAGGAAAGAAGAACCGCATGACGGAAGCCGAAGAGGACGCACAGCTGCTGAAAACGGCAGAATCGAAACGAAGCGTCATTCGACTCAACAAACAGGTAAGGATGGTGTGGTGTTGCGTTAGAGTACGATGGACTGTTATCCAATCATGCTGTTTTCTATTCTATTTTCAGACAGAAAACATGTGTCATTGCTTCTTTGTGTCTCAAATTATGAAATTCTCTATTGTTTTCCCAAACCTTTTTCTTGTAGCCTTCCATTTTGGCCAGTCATTGTAAGATGCACGGATACCAATTAGAGGGACTCAATTGGCTGATCAAGCTTCACTGCAACGGTTTGAATGGTATTCTAGCCGACGAGATGGGTCTCGGAAAAACCTTGCAAACCATTTCGTTTTTGGCCTACCTGAGAGAAGGACGCGGTGTCAAGGGGCAGCACATTGTGATTGTCCCCAAGTCGGTGGTCGGAAACTGGATTCGGGAATTCAAAAAGTGGTGCCCGGTCATTCGGGCCGTGCGCATGGGTGGTACCAAGGAGGAGCGACTCCATTTTGAAAAGGAATACCTCAGTGTGGATCCAGCGACGGGGAAATACAAATGGGACGTTCTCGTGTGTTCGTACGAGGGAATGCTCAAGGAACGCAGCAAGCTGGCCAAGATCAAGTGGCGGTATCTCATTATTGACGAAGCGCACCGCATCAAAAACGAAAATTCCTCCCTGAGCAAGGCCGGTTCGCATGGTGGACGTGGATCACCGGTTGTTGATCACGGGAACACCTCTGCAGGTAAGCAAAAATTGCGATATTGTGGCATTCTTGAATTCTACGTGTTGTTTCTAACTAGCCTCTCCTTTCTTTCTTTTCAGAACAATCTGAGAGAGCTTTGGGCACTGTTGAACTTTCTCATGCCGGAAATTTTCGGTGATGCCGAGCAGTTTGATGCCTGGTTTAGTTTGACCGACGAAGGAGCCAAGGACAATGTCATCAAGAAGCTCCATACCGTCCTTCGGCCATTTATGCTTCGGCGTGTCAAGAAGGACGTGGCAACCTCCCTTCCGCCGAAAAAGGAGACCAAGTTGTACATTGGACTTACGAAAATGCAACAGGAATGGTATGTCAGCGTTCTTCGAAAGGATGCCCACGAACTCAACAAGTTGGGTGGGCCCGAAAAGTCCCGTCTTTTGAATGTGTTGATGCAGCTTCGAAAGGTTTGCAACCATCCGTACCTGTTCGATGGTGCCGAGGAGGGTCCTCCGTACTCGGACGGGCCTCATTTGTGGGAAAATAGTGGAAAGATGATGCTCTTGCACAAGTTGCTCAAGAAACTCAAGGAAAAGCAGTCTCGAGTCTTGATTTTCTGCCAAATGACACGCGTCCTCGACATTTTGGAGGATTACTGTCGTCCTAGTGGGTCATCAATACTGTCGTATCGATGGTAAACACAACCGGTGAAATGAGAGACTCTCAGATGGACGAATTCAATGCCGAAGGATCGTCCAAGTTTCTCTTCTTGCTTAGTACGAGAGCTGGTGGCCTTGGTATCAATCTTGCTACTGCTGATATCGTGGTGCTTTACGATAGCGATTGGAATCCTCAAGGTCGATCTTCAAGCTAATGGATCGCGCCCACAGAATCGGGCAGAAGAAAGCCTGTCCAGGTTTTCCGATTTGTCACAGAGGGTACCGTCGAAGAAAAGATTATCGAACGCGCAGACCGCAAACTGTTTCTGGATGCCGCTGTTATTCAGCAGGGACGTCTTGCCGAACAGAACACAGTCCTCTCGGAAAGGACGATGTTATGAAGATGGTTCGATTCGGGGCAGATCAGATTCTGAGTGGAAAGGGGGGCACGTACACCGACGAGGACATTGACGCCCTCATTGCAAAGGGAGAGGAGAAAACAAGCGAAATCAACGCAAAGCTTCAGACCAATGCCCAACACAATCTCGCTGATTTCAAGCTCCTCGGACGACAACGACGGGGGAAAAGATACATTTTCGTTTGATGGCAAAAACTACCGCGGGGAGGGGACGATCGGTTGGTAACTTTATCAATTTGCCCCAGCGTCAACGAAAACGGAATTATGATGTCAATGAAGTACTTCCGCGACGCAATGAGTACCGGTGGGCCCACCGGTGGCATGAAGGCACATGCTGCCGACGCAGCGTCGAAAAAGCGCAAGAAGGGACCTGTCTTTCACGACTTTCAGCTGTTTGACCGTGAAGCGTCTGAATGCCATTGCCACCAAGGAACGGGAGCTTGCAGCGCAAAAGGAGGATCAAATCAAACTCATCAGCGATCTTCGCGCACAATCGAAATCATCCACAGAGCACGCGAAGTCAGGAGTTGATCAAGCAATCTGCCGAGTTGGAAAGCAAACTCAGCGAGTTTGAATTGTCTGCTGCTGAACGAGAGGAGAAACACAAGTTGCGACAAGAGGGATTCCCAGACTGGAGCAAAAAGGATTTCAAGGCCTTTTGCACGGCATCGGAGCGCCACGGCCGATACGACTTCAAGAGCTATTGCGAATGATGTCTTTAACGATACCGGAAAGGATCCCAAAGGAAATTGTTCCGCTACTTTGCGGCATTCTGGACGAACTACAGGAGAATTCAGGATTGGAAAAAGATTTTGGAACGAATCCAAAAAGGGGAAAAGAAAATCTTGCGTCTGCGTCAGATCAGAGATGCCATTCAAGAAAAGGTGGAGCGTCATTTGGAAGATGTCTTTGGTTCGCAATTTGCAGATCTGAACAATGGTGAATTGCCATCCATTAACGAACTCATCGAGCACTCGTGGTCCAAGATGAAGTTCAACTATGGAGCAGGTACAAAGGGAAGGGCCTATCAGGAGGAAGAAGATGCCTTTTTGGTGGCCATGATGTACCGACATGGTTACGGAGCTGCGGAGCGTATTCGCATGGCCATCCGAAGAGCCTGGCAGTTCCGTTTTGATTGGTACTTCAAATCCCGATCCGCGCAAGAAATTCAGAAGCGATGCGATGTTATTGTAAAGATTATCGAAAAGGAAAACGATGACATTAGAGAAGAAATGAGGAAAAAAGAGGAAGAGGAAAAAGCCAAACTTGCTGCTGAAAGCCAACAACCCGAAGCGAGCGTGGGTGAAGGAAGCACCGAAGCTGTTGTAGCTGCTCCTCCTGCCTGCTTCCAGCTGCTACACCCGTATCCCAACAATAGTGCAAATAATTAATTAGTACATTAAGATAAATATAAGTACTAGTACAGTATTTTCAAAGATATTCAAGTTACATTTTAAGTTGACCAGTTTCGTATGCTAGAAGGGTACCATACGTACATGCTTCTAGTAGGAGGAAGAATCCGAGACAAAAAGACGCGCCACGCAGAGTTCGATGAAATCAACACGTAGCATACTGTTCGTACGTCAAAAGATGGCGTAGAAATGTGTAGGAAGATTCATGCAGTGAATCCGTCTGCGTCTGACTCGACACCGATTTTTCTTGAAAATCCACAAAATGCACTCCGATTCTTTGGACATAACTTCTTTCATTTTTCTTTGCAATCATCGGACCGAAACCAAGAAATTCAGGAAATTAGGTTACAGAGCTTCTGAATTGCAATCCAAAATGGTCTTTTCGCAAGGCTCTTTCCATATATACCTGAACCTTCTACTTTCTAGTGGTTTGCTTCACTCATCATCATCGTTTTCGACAACGCTTCCATGTACCTACCGTCAACCGATTACATATCCATCGAATAATGTCAGTCGGAAGCGAAGAAGACCGTTCGATCTAGACAAATGTTTATTTGCTGGGCTTCAGGATCAGAAGGAAAAAGCAAAATCTGGCGCAGACTCGGGCGACAAAACATGGTTTTTCCCAAAGCCTAGCAAGACTCTTGCAAATGCCATCGACGACAAATCGATCCAGTTTTCTTCAAACTCAAAATCGATAAACGACAAAGTTAATGCTTCGGGAGACTATGACTTCGCAACAACAATGATGGCCTTGATTTTTGTCGTCGGATCCCTGTGTTCACTTGACCGAGTCGCAATGAGTGTGGCTCTTGTGCCCATGTCTCAAGAGATGGCTATTTCGGATACTGTCAAGGGGCAGATTTCTTCCTTTTTTTCGGTTGGATATGGCTTGGCGATCTTACCGGCGGGTCTTTTGCTATCAAAACTATCACCACGAAGTATTATGGCTGTTGGAATTTGTCTGTGGAGCGCGGGGACCATTGTGACACCCTATTCCGTCGGCACAGGAAACATGGCTCTGCTCTTGGGAGCAAGAACTCTTGTCGGAGCATCCGAATCGGTTGTGATCCCTGCCGTTCAACGCCTTCTCTCGAATTGGATTGCTCCCGAGAAAAAGAGTTTCGCGGTGGCGATAGTCTATTGTGGATTTCAAACCGGAACCATTTTGGCGTATTCCCTAAGTCCTCAAGTGATTGATTATTTCGAAGATTGGAGAGCTGTATTCTACCTCTATGGTGGTGCTGGGCTTCTGTTCCTGGTGCCCTGGCTTGTTCTTGCAAAGGATTCCCCTGTGGCAGCGATCGAAAGCAGCAAATCTGTCAAAGACAACAAAGTCAATGACATGCAAGACTCAGCTTTGGAGTCACTCAAAAACAATTTCGAGGATGCCAAAGCAAATTTTGCAGTCGGCACCCTGGAAAGGTTTCAAAGAATCACCCGGTGTCTGGGCAATGTTCTTGGCCCATGCAGCGAACAACTGGGGATTGTACAACAACCTTTCCTGGACACCAACGTTTTATGCCGAACAATATGGTTTGAACGTGAAAGAGTCCTGCCTTCCTCTTGGTTAGTCCCATCGATTGCCGGTGCCATCGGAGGTCTTAGTTCGGGAAAAGTTGCCGATTCCGTCATTCAGAACCTTGAGGATGTCACCGACGAGGATATCACGCGTGTGAGACGAATCTTTCAGGGTTTGGCTCTTTTGGGCCCCGCCTGTGTGTTTGACAATACTTGCCTCGAACATTCCAGAAGAACCATGGGTTGCACAGTCGTTGTTCGCCGCAGCGGTGGGTTTGCAATCCTTCAACGCAGCTGGTTATGGCGCATGCCTAATCAAGAAAAGGCTGGATCCAAATGGACAGGACTTTTGTATTCCATCACTAGCCTGCCGAGTGTGATGGTGGGTACATCTGGAGTTTATCTTACCGGAAAAATCCTGGATGCCACTGACCAGAATTGGAGCTACGTCTTTGGTCTCAATGCCTTTGTCTACATGCTGGGTGGCCTCGCCTTTGTCAGTTTGTACGACGCGAAAAAAGAATTCGATTAGAGTTTCAAAAATTAATTTTATTAAAATGACTTTCATTTTAACTATGTTTGTGAGCGTCGTTTCAGATGATAGACACGTTTCCGACGAGGAGAGGGTGGAGCAACGTCCGCGGAATCATGCAATTTCGTTGTTGTCCTGAGCACCAGTCTGCACATTCTTCAATTTCGGAGCATCCCGATACTCCAACCCGAACAATTTCTTCCCCGCCAACAATCCTGCCTCCCGTAATTCGGAATCTCTGAAGAAAAGTAGCCGTCAGAGTCGCCCAGGTATCCCCGTCGTCTCCCTGCGGATCATTCGTACACACTTTGTACTCCGGTCGATGCCTGGGCGGAGAATTCGCACGCGAGAAAACTTTTTCGCCGAGAGCCTTACCAAGCGGTCATCAATGTCCTTGGAATCCAAGCCAAGATTTTCGAGGTGGTTTTTCATTGCTTGTTCAATCATTTGACGACTTTCACCACAAGGAGAATCGATTGGATCGCGCAAGTGTTTGCTCAATCGATTCTTGTGGGATGATTTGGCAACATATTCGAGGGCATACGCCCAGCTGATGGCTCTATCGATGCTATTGAAATAAAGATAACGTTCTTGGAAGCCACCCTTGGGATCGATCGATACGACAGTAATATCCAGGTCTGTCTTTGGCTCTATCTACCGATATGGTTGCATCCGTGATACCTATTTGCTTCCGGAAGCCATGAGGTCGAGGAGTGGCATGTACGATAAAAGATGAGAGTCGACTCGGACAAAATAAAGAATCGTTTTCGCCATGACTTTTGGTTTTGATTGCGAGTTCGTATCCATCCTGTTTTGTTGTCGTTTATTCGGTCGTCCTGCAAAATCTTCTGGTTCGTCGAAGCTCCACAGTGATGGATAGGGGTTCGGCTTCTCTCGAACTCGGCACCAAGACCACTAAATCGGAATTGCTAGGACAAGTGTATCTATACAGAAATACGAATCTCCCCCACTCCGGGTACGATTGATCGACAGGAGAATATCTCTTGCGTAGGCAGCTGCTTTGGACTCTGGGATAGCATACCGATAGTATTTGGAATCGGATCTGCTGATGGCAACAATGTTTCGGGTCAAAGGCACCGACCATTTTTTCGGCTCCATGCCCACTGTCGCCCTTGAATAACTCTTCGTTAATCTTTACCGTGTCACGTCGCAAATCTCTCCACAGCTGCTCCACACCGCTGTGAAGACTCTTTTCTACAAAGGCTCCCATCGAACTATTGCTGTCGGATCGTCCATTGCCCGTATCCACTTGTGCCATGATCCACCGTATGGGTATTGTCAAATAGTCCTTGTCCCCGGCAAGACCGGCAATGCCGTTGATGTATTCTTTCTTGGATATTGCGTTCTTCAAAACCGCTTTGACTTTGAGATATTGTTTGAGATCGTCTTTGTAGGGAGATCGCGAATTGACGGCTCCCGATTTTCCGTGATCGTGCGTGGAATCTTGGGTGATGCTTCTCCCGACCATGGCTTCGTTGATTGCTTGGATCCAGGTCTGGCGCTCCGCCCTCGACCTTGCCAGCCACAGGCGTCCGAATTTGCCAACCTTGAGCTCGAAAATCGCCCCCGGCACCATGTTGAGACCATTCCGATGAATCTTGACGGCTCTACAGCTGGTTTCGTTGGAATCCAAAGGAATGTTTTTCTGCAGCAAACTGCAAGCATCCTTGTCCCCCGAGACGGTGTCTTCGAAATAGGTCAGCATGCCCCTTCGGATTTCCACGTACTTCATCTTCCAGATTCCCGACAAAACGTGCGAGGCCTTTTTGAGAGGCCCACACTTGATCACGTTCGGATCGTTCATTCCAATTTCGGTGGCTGTGCTCTCGCGTTCATTCAATAGTCCAAGCAAGGCCCGGAGGAAAATCCGGTGCTCCATGGCAAAATTCAGGCATGTCAATTGTTGTTGGGCAAGATCTTCGTAGGGCATGCGACGCATTTCAATAGATCTCCCACGTCTTCGCAAGGGTACTTCCGAGCCGTCGGAATCGGAATTGAATTGATCCTCCATTTCTTGGTCGGAACAACTTTCGTCGGCATCGGAGGATCCCGTTGTCTGGAGATTGAATTCTTCGGAAGACGACGAGCAAACGCTCAAGTTGTCCAGGCCCTCCATGTTTGGTGTTTTATTCCTTGAGTCAGTCGTTGCAATTCTATTGTCTGATGTGTAGCTCCTTTTCTATAAATCTTGCTTTTGCTTGCCGTGTAATGTTGTATTTTCAGTTTTCTGTAGACTGCATGAATTTTGGGATCCGAGACAAATATAATATATATGGAGATGGAAACGTTTCCCATGTCAAACTTTTGTGCAGCAAACGAGTTTGTTCTCTTTATTTGCTTTTATTCTACGTGGTCGTTCGTTCATGGATTCACATTCACAATCGCGGAAGGATTCGAAATGAAAGTCCAAAAAAGTCGGAGATGACCAATTTTGAGACTGGATTATTGGTGCCCCGTACAAAAAGCAGTTACACACCGGTTATAAACGTGAAACACAAACTTCTAACTCTAACCCTAATATTATACATTGATCATGAGGGAGAGAGAACTGAAGTCACGAAATTTCTCGATTTTGATTCGTCAGTTTAAATTAGCAGAGTCAACGACAGCTTTCACCACACAGATGGAAAAAAGGAATAGCCGCCTCGCGTGAAATTTAAAATTCTCGGTAGGAATCATAAAAACAATCATCTTCTCATCTCGATCATGATGTGAGAAATGGTTTTTAGCCAACAGAGAAGATTGTACGGATAAAAGAAGTTCCACTGATTGAATTGAAACAACGAGCATTGACCTACAGCAAGCTACATCGCTGCAATTACTTTCTATTCAAAAGCAAAATGTCAGAACCTCCGTTGCAACGAATCGAGGTCTTCAATGAATCCGAGGCGAACAAGAAATCGAGAAGAGGTTTGACGGCTCGAAGAAATTCGTCGGGGATCTATTCTATGAATTCGCCATCACCGCTTCGGAAGCCATCTCCGCTTCGGAACATGCGGCGCCGCAGCATGAAATACGAATCCTTAGGAAGTACTTCCAATCGGAGTACGGGGGGACAAGATGACTTTAAGGAAAACAACGCGACACCTTCTCCGAATCACGCCAGCAAAAATGTGGGTTTGTACAGCCCAGCTACACCGGATACCGATCTTCCAATCCATCCTCTCCAGTTTGACGCTGAAGATGGTGGCGATCTTCCTGTTCCCCAGCCCGAAACTCCCTCTGGTACACCGCTTTCGAAATATAAAATTCTTTCGGATACGAAACTCAAAAAGAATGCAGAACCACCATTGAATACCATCGGCAGCAGTCCTGTGCTTCCTAGACAACCAAGTCAACGAAGCCGTATCAATCGCGAAGAATCCTTGCACTCGGGTAATAATTTGGGAAAATTGAATGAGAGCTCGCCAAGTTCGGGTTCCAATGAAAACAGCGGCTTTGAATCTTCCATGATCTTTTCCACCAACTCCAATAATGCTGCCAGACATGGGAGGAACGGTGCCAGATACCGAACCGAGAGCCAAGATAGTTTCCAGCAAATCATGTCGTACAATCGGTCCGGAAACGAGCTGCACACTCTATGTAGCTCCCTCAACACGACGGACGAAATTCTCAGAGCTCAGCATTTGCTTTTTGGGATTTCTTTGCACGAGGCAGTCGGAGCGTGACTACAAAGGAGAAACCATACTTCATGCCTTTTCGAACAACAAGGGTTTGGCGGCAATCATCGGAAATCCCAACAACTGACGGATTTTGACACCAAGAACTTTCTTACCTTGTATCGCCAGCCAAGTATCGACCAGGGGATCCACCGATCAATTGATCAAAGCGGTAGAGATTTTTCTGGTTGACCATCTCCTCCCATCCTTTTTCGGAGCGCCAATAGCACAAGACGATGATGGACAAATTCCGTTCGAAGCTGGACTTGATTGACTGGGTTTCTAACGTGCCACAGGGAGATGTATGGTGTTTCGGAACAAACCGGCTGCTGGTTACTTTTCGGCCTATACGAACAAAATTAGTGATGCTGTAACCCACGCTTGGGACTCGACGCAGATCGTTTTTGGAAGACCGGCATCGAAATCAGCAGCGCCAGAGTGGTGTTGTCCCCAGTGATCTCGGAACGAGGCGATTCCTGTAGTTCCACGGGGAGCGCTGCATCTCTATCGATTGGAAAATGCAAATTCACTCCTCATGCACGGTTTTGCTTACGAATGCTTTCCATGATTCTCGATGAATTCGAAAAATTCACGGAAGGATTCAAGACCATGGGCATGAGCTTCCCCTAAGGAAAAACACCGTAGGGCAATCAAAGGCATTCAGCAACTCGAAAACGTCACAGGCCCCCTGGATCTTTGCGGAAGAGTGATCGAGAAGGTTGCTTCGATTCCGCACCTATTGGAGGTTATCTTTTCCATCAACAACGAAAGCGATCTCGAATTCGTCTTGTCCTACAAAAATCATCAAGAAAGTCTTGATTGATAAGCATTCTGTCGGGACCGTGGTTGACAACCATGTTGCAGAGCCCACAAGCTCATATTTCCAAGCGTGCTATTGAATACATCCATACGGTATCATGACTTGTGCGCTGGGAAACAAAACGATCAAAAGAAAAATGGAAACGAGGATCAAAAGCAAGAGTCTGCCAATCACGAAGACCTTATCGACGAAGTCAGTCGTTTGCACGATTTCATTCCTTCCTTGTTGGCACTCGAAGAAAAAGACATCGAAGAAGTATCGACGTCTCTGATTGTGAAGGAAGTGATGGATCGGATTCATCGCCCAACCATTCGTGGCAACGGTTATCTTTTTCGATGCAATCTTTTTGTTCCTCATGATTGTCGGGTTCCGGGGAGCATGTGAATGGCATGATTATGGGTGGCCAGTTGGATAACGTCCTTACGAATCTCTATGTGGCCAACACTGGTATTTTCTACTTCATCATTGCCGAAATCGGCAAGTTTGTCAGTCTATTTCTTCTTTCGAAACATTCAAGAAATTATATTTTGTCGTTTTGGAATTTGATCGACGTGCTCGCGATTCTCCTTGCCGCGCTTTCTTCTGTGACAATGCGATGGCAGTTCACCATTAGCGGGGAGGCGGACAGCATCAAAAACGATGCTTATTTGCGAGGACTCTTGGCGGTGACGACTGGATTTCTATGGCTCCGGGTTTTGAATTTCCTCAAGGCAATCAATATGCAGTTGGCAACGTTTCGTCCTTGCTATTCTCCAAATTACAAAGGACATCTTTTGGTTCTGCATGATTTTGTTGACGTTGGTCATTGCATTTTCTCAAATGTTCTTTACGTTGATGGCACCGCCTCAATGCGCAACCGGGGATTTGTCGGGAAGGCAATGCCAACAAAACGAGTACCTCCTCAGCGTCTATACGATCCTTCTGGGAGATTTCGGATTGTTTTCAAGAGAGGATTTTGCATCTGGCTTTTCTGTTTTTCTGGTGGTCTTTTATTCCTTCTTGGTAACAGTGGTGCTCTTGAATGTGCTGATTGCCATTGCATCGGACAGCTACGAAAAGTGCTTGCTGAAATCGCAAAAACTCTTTGGAAGAGCAAGAGTGATGCTTATCGCGGAGCTTGCGTCGTTCCAGAGTCTTTTGCGGAGAACAGGAGATCAAGATTCGGATTCCGAATACAGCTCATTGAAAGGGATTGTCTACAGCAAATGGTGGACAAGCAGTGGCGTATCGCACAATTGGAGTCGAGGTTCGGTACTCTTCTTTTGGCTCACATTGGTTGTCACGATTTGCTGGACCTTCGCTGAGCTAGTGGGTTACGTCCGAGGGGTACAGGTTGGTTCTATAGTCATGAGCTTCGCTAGCGTTTTCATCAATATCGCATTGTACATTATCATTATGATCTTTCTGGATCGCAGTTCCTCGTCAAACTCAACAGCAAAGAACGGACCGGCGGAAGCAAGCTGGTCTACCAGCTATCAGAAGGGCGTGCATTGGGTTTTGGGGGTATCACGAAGGTCGAAAACAGTGTCGAGCAGATTTTCTAGGGGACAAGATGCTTGGCACGGCAGGGTTGAATTCTTGCAACGAGAAATGGATCGCAACACCTGAGAGGCAAAAGGAACTCGTCATGGCACAGTCGGAATGCCTGCAAACTCTTGTGAATACGTCCGAGACGAGGGTACGAACAGAGATCCAAAACATTGACGAAAAATTCAAATTTTTGGAGGCGTCCGTCCAGGAAGAATTGAACGGAACCCGAGCCGTGAACGCTAGCATTTTGCAAGCTGTGAACGAGCTTCGGATGCTGATCGCCTTGGCAGACGGATCGGCCTCCGGGAACTCTTCGATTCCGGACATTCCAAGCCAGGTGGATGTTTCACCTCCACCTCGAGTTTAGAGAAAAGATTGGTAATAATTTGCTAGTCAAAAAGGGGGGAAATAGTAATGAATCAGGAATGGTTCGAAATAACATAATTAGTAATACAAAACAATTGTATACAACTCTAAACTTGAACAAACCCTGCAAGCGGACTTCTCTGTAATTCGTTTCTTGACATCCTTATTAGTCTACGGGGTGTTGAAACAATTGACATGCTTTTAGTATGGGGTTATATGCTATTCGTATGTGGAAGTATAACGCAAGGCCGTGTTGGTATACAACTATTGCCAGGGTACATGTCCAAGCATGCTATTTATGTGTCTCTTGATGTCATGTATTACGAAGCTTCACATGAACGATCGTGATACATAGACGAAAGGTACAGTTTGGGGATAATGAAAAGGTTTTGTATTTTTTATTGTGCTTTAGCTACTCGTGCATCGTTCATTGTAGTTCTACAACAAGAAACTTCAGAGCAAGCTGGGTTTGCTTAAAAGACACGGAAGGTCTTCTTTCCGGTCTTGGCACGTTGAGGTTCGTGTCCAACAACGTTGAATCGGACAGTCTTGGAAAGGGGACGGCACTGACCAATGGTGACGATATCTCCGTCCTTGACGGGGAAGGCAGGACTGCAGTGGGCAGCGACGTTCTTGTGTCTCTTTTCGAAACGACGGTACTTTCGGATGTAGTGAAGGTAGTCTCGTCGGACGATAATGGTTCGCTTCATCTTTGTGGAGATGACCTGTCCGTTGAGGATACGTCCTCGGATGGAGACGTTTCCGGTGAAGGGGCACTTCTTGTCGACGAAGGATCCCTCAATAGCGGCGTCGGGGGTCTTGATTCCAAGTCCGACATTCTTTACAAAGCGCATGGGCTTTTGCTTCATGGAGCCGACGGCACGCTTTCGGGCGACGAAAACGGCATCCTGCTTCTGGTAAGCTTTTTCGTGCTGATCGCACTCGACGTAATCCTTAGCTATGCGGGCCATGATTCTACTTTCTGATTGTCTTACCTGTTGGAACGTAACGTAACAAGAGAACGAGAGGGATTAGTTTATATGTGTTGCGGATAATATTCGATGACGATTCTGATCGTCTCAACTAACTAGGAAAGAATAGCACGTCTTCCAGCTGGGAGGTCAACGAGCTCAATGCGTCCACCTGCGAGTACCATCCATCCTCCCGATAGAAATAGTATACCGCCATCGTGCTCCCCTAGCTCATTGTCCTTATAACCCACTGGCGACGTCTATGCTATTCTTCCTTCTATCTAATCATCTTTATCTCGACCACCATCGTGAAGTCGTACCTTAAAATAGCTATATCGTGAAGTGATACAATAGGAATGTTGGTGCGGTTGTCTTCGGTGAGAGAGAGGAAGGAGCGATTGTTTGGTGGTTTACTCTACGGGCGCGACACGACGTAGGATGTGCATACCGCCATCGATTGGTTTATGAAGTTACCGGTTACTACTTTTTTCAAATTCAACTCCCTAATGTACCTATCAATGTTTGTAATCATAGGTATCACTCATATGATGTGTTGAATCGAGTCTCCAAAAACTTGTTGAGAACCCAAATTGAATCGAAGTGGTCGATCAATGCGGAAATGTCGCTGAGTCGTGATTCAGCGAATCCCTCGACAAAAATGATGAGAACAACAAAAAAGAAATCATTGGGAGGAAAGGCATACTTATGTGGTCATGTGCAACAACGAACATGTGCATCATAACTAGCAATCCGATTGTTGGTCTTATGTTTGGAAGAGGGCCGTCTCTCAAAAGCAACGTTTGTACAAGTAACAAGCGCGCCGTATCAACACAACAATCTTTCGAAATCAAGACCAACACTATCAATTCCAATACTGCTTGTGCCAAACACAACAATTCACTTTAGCATTGCTTTTTTGTCAACTCGGGGAAGATAAGAAAGGTTTGATTTGATACACACAACAACAACAACAACAACTTAAAAGAATTCCGATTTTGGGAAACCGGATGAATGCTCAAGTTCGGTAGGAAAAAAAGAGGACCACCGGGGAAGCCAGAGCTTCCCCCGGAGCAAGACGTCGACGACGACGATGCGTCTCCCGAAGACCGCATCACGGCAATGACTCCTACTGGGTATGCAATGCCGAGCGCATTGTCGACGCAAAAATTTCAAATGGCCGAAACCAATGCTCCTCGTCGGAGCAGCACCAACAAGAAAAAGGCAATGCCCCCTCTGTTTCTGTACATGGAATCGGGAGATTTTCAAAAGGCCAAGGAACGGGCCAGACGGCATCCACGGGAAGTCAAGACGTGGGCTACAATCAAAATCAAATCGTCCGACGACACAACGAAACGACTTGCTCTGCACCAGGCTTGTTTCAAGGTAAGTTCTTTATTGTGAAATTTCGAATAAATGCATCCGCAGGTTGTTGCACAAAACTGACGATTGCTTTCTCGATTTTTGTTTCATAGCTTCGGGCCGCAAGCACCAGCACGGTCAAGTGCATTGATTCCAAAACGACGGAAGAAGATCCTTTCATTGAGCTCTGTCGCTTTATTCTGTTTTTGATCGAAATGAATCCCGATGCCTGTCGAGAAAGAGAAACCCGGCATGGCTGCTTGCCACTGCATTTGGCGGCCTTTGCATCGTGCACCCGATCCAACAAATCTTTGGACGAGGATCCGGCGCTCTTGTCGCCCGCCAACTCGACGTTTTCGACGTCTTCCCTGTCGCAGAACCTCCCCTCGCCAGGAAGTAGTTCGGAAAGCAGCAAGCCCACGCTGGCGAGGCCAAGTGCCCTGTCGCACAACCAGCGATCCCTATCCGAAGCTACCGCAGACACGTATCGGACAACCATGACGGCAGCGATTGCCGAAGAACGATTTCACTCCAACGAGCGGTCGCCGGTGAAGCAGGCACCAAGAGGTGCCATCGATCAACCCGCACAGTCGGTGTCGATGGGAAACAATATTTTTGTTTCGGAAAAGCGGGAGGAATGGATCATCAAAGTTCTAAATGCGCTATTGGACGCTTATCCCCGAGCCATTAAGAGTGGTTCCGAAGGAGGCCGAATGCCTCTTCATTTTGCCACCGCGGGACGCGCTACACCACGTGTGATTTCCACGCTCCTCACGGCCTATCCCGACGCAGCCAAGCACAGAACCAAGGATGGGTCGTTGCCGATCCATTTGTGCGCACACTGGGGGATTTCCCACTCGAATGTTGTGGTAATCATGCTCAAAAGCTATCCCGATTCTACCTACGGAAGGAATCGATGGGAACGAACGCCTCTGGAGGAAGCACTCTGCATGGCTGGCGAAAACGGAAGGCCACACCAGGCCGCACTCGTACGAGCCCTGCGAAAGCACCATTCGTTTTGGACACGACCCTGAAGGCGTTCTCTTTCAGCGCTCGTCACCTGCTCGAAGGAACGACACACCATATTGTCGACATTGATGAAACGGTGGACAGCATGGAAGACTCAATGAATGGAGACGATGACGATCATCTCTTTGTCGACACGTAAGTTTTATTTGGTGTGAAGTATGTTGGAAATGAATTTCTGCAATTCGCACTTACTCAATTTTTGCATTGTTTGTATGATTATTGTCTCTCGTTTGTTTTCGCAATCTGTAAATAGCCGTGGTTTGATGGGTGAAAATCAAAGCCAGCCGACGGAAAAGCTAACTGCAACCTGGATCCTGATTTGCCAACGTTGATACGAGCTTCGAGTTGGAATTTGGTAATTGAACGTTTGAAAATAGTTCCGAGCGAGGCAAGAATTCAAATGAGAGTTCCCACCCGTGGTGGATTTACGTCCACCGAGGGTTTTACTCCACTGCACTATGCATGCGAACGACGTCCTCCGAAAGAGGTGGTGGGTTTCCTCATCAGCCTCTGTCCGGAAGCTGTTGTCCGAAAGACGATGCCCGGTGGCAAACTCCCTCTTCATATCGCTTGCACATGGCATGCACCGAAAGAAACAATAGACCTCTTGTTGGCGGCGGATCGTAGAACTTCCAGGGTTCAGGATGATTTGGGCAATCTCCCTATTCATTCCTGTTGTTTTGCCGGGGCATCGTCACCTGTTATTGAGAAGGTGTTGAAGGCATATCCTAAAGCGGTTCTCTCTCGAACCAACCAAGGGTCGCTGCCAGAGGACATTACGAAAAGGTTGAAACATGATAACCGTGTCTCGGCACTTGCCTTGCTAAATCTATGCAGAGACGAGGTCAACACAAAACGGAACATGAAGCACAGGCGGAACCTCTCGGAAGGTTACAATAGCACTGGTTCGAAGGATGCTATGATATTGAATGGAAGGGTTGGGGGCTTTGACCCATCGAACTATGAGATTGATAATTTCGATGACGCAGAAATCGAAATTACATACAGTACTGAAAAGGAGACGAAGAAGGAACTTGTGTGGATATGATTTCGAATTCTATAGTGATAGCTTCGTTGACTACTGAAATGCAATCCCTAAATGACTACTTGCAGATCAACGTTCTTGCACATTCACAAGATGCCGGCTAGAGAACTAAATAACAATTCATCAGGTTAATCTAAGAATTCTAAATAATGAATCTATTAGTGCTCATCAGATCCATGGTCCCCAACCAGCAAATAGATTGCACAGATTATTTGGGTCGCGAGCAGAGTTTATGAGAAGTTGAACTTGACCCTCAATGCCTTGCTGCTCTCCAGATGTAGAATCTTCGTACCCTTGTAGCTTTTCTTTAATTTTGTTTATCGTTTTGGTCGTAACCTGTGGAGTGCCATTAGTTGACACATCACTGTGACCATCCTCGGGATCGTAGAGCTTCGCTTTTTCCTCGTCATCTTGAAGTCGTTGTGCTTTCGTTCGATTTACGCTCCATTTATACAGAGGGTCAGCAACCACTGCAGACAAAATCGCGAGCAGCTCTGGGACGTGTTGGCGCAGTATTGACATCGTTTCCTCAGCAACGGTTACGAAGAGTCCTTCCGTTCCACAAGGGCCCATCCCATCAACCATGTTCCTTGTTAAACGAAATGGAATAGACTCAGGAATTGGTAGGAGCTATAAGCAGAGCAAAATGTTAGTCAGAACCCAGAGACATCAAGATACAGAAACGTTGGTTTTGAGCTTACCTTCCCTTGTTCAAAAACAAAACCAAAATCTATATGCACGACTTCACCTGATCCTTGGTCAATGAGAATGTTTCCGAGATGACGATCGCCTATACCAAGGATATGTCCAACCATGCTACTAACAGCAACTGAACGAGTATAATTCATCTTAGCGATATGCCACGACTCCATACAAGCACCAAACCTCTCAAGAAAGAAAAAACGAAACGATGGAGAATACCGATCACATATCTCGTCAAATGACTGTCTTTTCTCTGCTGAGGGACTTTTGTGGAGATGCAAACGACATTTATTGTTGCTCCATTCGCCGGGGTAGTACCTTGAGTGTGCTCCAACACGCCCTGAATTCGTACGATCGGTGAGAAAATCGATTATCGGTAAAGTTCCTTCAACCCATTCCAACACCTTGAAAATTAGAAGCGTAAGCGTGAGGTTCATAATTCAGAGCAAAAGTAGAAAACGTCGTACGTAGAATTGTTACTTACACCGCTAGATGGACTCAAGGGCATGACGTTATACGTAATCATGTTCAGCCTGTGACGGGTTTGTCGTCCCGCGTTTTTCAAGGTTCTTGACTCGTCGCTAGAGTTTGTCCTCCTCTTCATCAAATTATTGACATAAGTAAAAACTTGACTCATGATTGCATCCTGACGAATATCGTCCTCGCCCTTCACAAGCTGACGGAATGATCGACCTTGTGTGCCGGTACACATTACAATCTTTGGACGATGTATTCCAGTTTCTGTTATTGCAAAATCGGGCTCGAATCCCGATATTCTTTCCCCTCCGATAGGATCTTCTTTCCCGCACCCGTAGTCTTTTCCAGGTCGAATAAGTGGAGGACAAGTAATTACGCAAGGGACGCCTCGAAGTCTGTTCAAACACCGATCAAGGGATTTCTTTGCGGCGGAAGGAAACAATTCTGAGAATTTGATTTTCTTCTTTTCTTGGCTAGATCCCTGATATTTCGTTGTCGAAGCATGTGCAAGATCGTTGTAGGCAGATATAAGAATCCTGTAGCTATGAAGAAGATCCTTGACATATCCTGTCCCCGACTTGTCGATTTCGTCCATAATTTGTTGGACACCGAGTTTCTTGGATGCGACTTTTCCGTTCATGAGAGCAATCAGGGGTGCTATACAGTGGTAAGGGTGGTCGTTACACATCCGGAAAACAAGAGATTGGAGTGCGACCTGGAACTTTTGATCATGTAAACCTTCGCAGGTGTCGATCCGAGCAAACAATTGATTTGTGAGCGTCACAAATCGGAAAGATGGAACTTTGCACAACCCCTCTTGCATCACGTCGTTGGCGGTATTATCCTTCATAGTATCGTTTTGATAAGAGAACCACAGGGATATCATGCGGAAAATATGGCTAGATAAATCATCTGAACTCGTGCCCGCCATTTCGAGTGCTGACAAGAAAGACTTCAATGCATGTTTGAGGTAGTGAGGAACCAATTTTTTTATTCCGTCACGTTCCCTGTTTGTTCTTTCGTATTCTTTCTCCAATTTCAGAAAGTGGCCTTCTGTCTCTTTCCAGTGCTTGTACAATTCGTCCTTTCGTGGACTATTTCTCTTAATCTTCTCGAATTCTTGTTTCAGATTCACGACGATGCTTGACCGAATCCAAACACTGTTGGTTCTGATATCGAAGCCTCGTTTCCGTCTCTTTCCATTCCTTGCTATTGATACGTGATAACAGATCATCGTGCAGATTTGAAAGTTTATGACCAAGTTGTATGAAAACCCGAGTTGCACGTTCAGTATTTACTGTGGTCTTCTCATCTTCGAAGATACGCCTGGCTCTAGCAGCAGCAGGATTTAGGTAACTCTCGAGAATCTCGCGAGCCTGTTGAGTCTTGTACTTTGTCATCCAAGAACCACAAAGAATTTGTGCATCACAAAGGAGACACTTCTGAATCTTATTTGAATTTCTATCGCCAATTAGGCGAATTAATTGCTTGGTTCGTTGGATAGCACCCTTGAAATCACTGCGGCATTCCATTATTTTTGCTTCTTCGAGTCGTATGCGAACGATTTCGTTGCCACTGGTTTTCACCAGAACTATCGCTCGTAGTCTCTAAATTCAATATGTATTTTAGATTAGACAAAGCAGCTTCGGCAACCTGAGGACGGCCTACGTTCACTGCAGAATCGACAAGTTTTCCAGAGATGATCTCTAAGAAGCTTCATAGCTTTCGTCTTTTTAGGATACTTCGAAGCAAAACATGTCAATGCGATCTCCCGTATCCTTGATGATGTTTTCAACATCCACATTTGATCAAAATCAAATGTTGATAGATCCAATTCATCGTCAATCAACCTTCTGACATCTTGCAAAGCTCGAAGCTTGTCAACGCTGCCAATAAATCGCTCCGGAGATAGTCTCTCGCCTGTTATATCTGAAAGAGAGTCAATGACTCGAGAGTGTGCTTGATCCAGTGATAGCTTTGCGCTGATCGTATCGGAGTTCGATAACGAATCTAAAGACTCGGAAACCAATTCAAAATAGCCCCGATCCGAAACATTTCTTGAAGAAGCCACTATATTTGGTCCTTGGACCCTGGGCTTTGACATGTCTCCAGACAGCAGAGTCCAATTCTGAGTCCCCAGACTGTTTTCAAACCATTTTTCCCTCAGAACTGGGACATCCACCATCTCTTTCAAGTCTTTGTTCTGCACGTAGACACCATCAATGTAAGTGTTAATCAATCCTTCGAGCCCTACGGCTTCCATGGAATCGGTTAAAGACGAAAACAATCGATTGTTGGGATCACTCATCTGACTGGAATGGAAACTCAGCATCTGCAGTGTATCTAAGGCTGAAGTACCTCTTAATTTGTCGAGATCAATAGTCATGCTGTCCGAGTTATCTCTAAAGTTCAGAGACGATAACTGCATATTTGTAGCATGCATCAATTCAATTTCGCCAAGCTCTTTGTAGCATCTACTGGTCATGGACATTGCTTTCATCGTTCTAGCCTTCAGATCATCATCGTGGTGGGAAGCTTTCATTTCCGAAAAATGATTATTTCCGCTAATGTCTTGAACTCCTTTGAAATTACCAACAATATCTTGGCAGGAAACAGTGTTATCCAGTTCCTGAAACAAACCACCAGATTTACCATATTGTGAGTTCAAATATATCTCGAGGAAGAAAAGCGCTGAAGCGAATCGTTGCACTTCCATGCATGCCTCCGCTACAACGATGCCATCGATGTTTAAAATGATACCGTAAGAAATGCCTCGCCATGGAACTAAAGGGTCTAAGCCAACGTTGTATCCGCCTTTTTTCGTCTTCTTCGTAGTAGTTTTGTTCGGTTTGTGTTTCGAAGATAAAAATCTGCCTTGCGAGACTTTCCTGAGCACATCAAGCGTCTCAATTACAATCGATAAAGATTGAAATTGGAGGTCATTTTTTGCATCGTTGTCAATGGATTTATGACACCACTTCCAGCTTTGAAGTACGGACTCAAAACAACTTGAAATCGATTCATGCAATCCTTTGAAGTTCTTGTCATCATCAAAACTCTGCTCCTCGCGTTGTACGATGGCAAGAATAAGTAATGGAAAAACCGTCGACGCAAACGTGTGGTCCAAATAAGCGATTCTCTGGCAATGCCAAAAGAAAGAACTTTCAACGTCCTCCCCCACTCTTCCGTTCGTATTTTTCAACTTCGCTAGGATTGAAACAGCAAATGATTATTGCTGAGGTCAGACGACGAATCCAAACTTCAAATTGGGGTGCTGCACCATTCTCGAAGGTCCAAAATGTTTCATCCCAGCACCAGAAATGTTCATCTTTCATCCTAATTTCGTCTCTCCTTCCAAAACACTTCTTCAGTGCTCTTTTCTCCCCATTGAAAAGAATCGTAGAATTCAATGCCGTACGATTCTCCTTTGAGAAAAATGGCTTGATCAGAGATGCTGTTGAAGGGGCGATCATGGAACAAGAATTTCTCCCTACATCATTCGAGAGAATGGCTTTGAGTGTCATCACAGCTGCCATTGCAACTTCTGTTCTCGTTGATTTCAGAAGTCCTGCTAAGCAATCGATGCATGTTGCCCTCAACTTCAGTTGTAACCCATCGAAATTTGACTTTGATGATGCCACCTTTATAGCGCTCGTACCAGAAACATTCACCAAGTTGCTTGGTTCTAGCAAGGCTATGCATCGACTCAACGCAAGCCTTACTTTGGGGGAATTCGATGTTTGAGAAATGAAGCAAACGTAACTGAGAAGACGATTTATATCATGACTGCTGACTTCTCCCATTGTCGCTCCCTCAAGTAAATTCTCCATTTGTGACAATTCCGCGCACAGTAACCGTTCGTCAATGGTAGTATGCTTCAAAGAATGGTTGCCCACGTTTTGAGAGACCGGATGATTTTGTCTCTTGAGAAAGTGCGATCTTGGCGTTTGCTGTTTCAACGTAGATATGTACTGATGCAATGTGTCGACCTTCTTTTCATTGCTAAAACCTTGCCCAAGACTTTGAGCAGAATATCTTTTGTCGGCTTGAGCAAGAATGTCTAGATCGGAAGCTTCAACTTCCAATGGTTTAGAAAGGTTTGCGAAGACACAGGAGTCTAGCCGCAATGATTCTTTATTCTGAACAATCCATAGTAGTATATCATGCGTACCCACAAGACAGTCGTGGTTCAATTGTCCCGATGACGAGGCATGAATCGATCGCTTCACGCGAGAAGCTCCAAGTGAATCATCACATTGGAGCTCCAATCCACCTTCAGCGTACTGCTGAAAGCCACGACTTCTTCGCAGATCAAACTTGTGCTTCCTCATCTTTTGCTGCAGGTCGTATAGAAGATTTCTTTGGCTTTCTTCGTGAACGTGAAAACAAACACCAATAAGCTTATTGATTACCGGAGATAGTTGCCTATCCAATTCTGTTTCATTCAAACAGAGTGACTGTCTCAGCACTTTCTGTATCTGAATTAGCGCTTGTGCCCGAATATGCTTATGCAACGAAGTATTTGAAACGATCTCGATGAGCACGTGTAAAAAGAAGTCCATTTGGATTTGCTCGCCACGATCTTTGAATTGATCGGCCAGAAATTCTCCCAGAAGAACGAAGCGTAACCAAGCATTCTGTTGATGATCCATGAGTCTCGACTTCAAAAGTTTATCGTATGCATAAATAGTTACTTCGGTCAGGCTTGTACCAGCTTGAAGAAAAGCATCCCCTGATGTAATCCGTGGTTGACCTAAGCTGCTTGTGAGATACTTGATAGCTTGGTAGTATGAACGTTCTGAGAACGTCATTGTTTCATATATGCTCCTTGTTTGACCAGAAAGTTGAATGATCCTTTGAATCAGAAGTGACACGCTTTTGCTTTGCTTTGATTCGATCGTTTTCACCGAAAGAACTCGCCTAAAACTGTCAAGCATACCTTGCCCAACAGTTTTTGCAAGACTGCCTTCTGAATGGATCAAAAGAACACACATCGTTTCAATGACAATAGTATGGCCTTTCAAGATTTTAACGACGGTATCGCTGCCATCATCTTCGTTTATACCAAGCATCGTTAGTACAACTTTGAATCCAAGATCATTGGCAAGGAACTCGACAATCGCATTCGAACTGTTGCATTCAGTAATGATATCATGGGAGTGTAGCAAAGTAAATGGAACGATAAAACCTCGATACCGGCTCGCAAAATTTACTCCCGATTGATTTCGAAAATTCATACTTTCGTCATTCGGGACCGAAGAAAATTGACTTTGAACAAGATAATCATAGCGCCCATACAACATTATGTACCAAACGGCTTTGGGAGAAGTCAAAGACGGCGATAAGATCTCAGGTGTGAGTGCCGTCATTTGTGTCCTTTGCTTTCTGAAGCCAAACTGCCAATATACTCTCTGCTTCTAGATCCACTAACTCTTGTACGTCGGAATAACCCCTCATGAGAGATACCTTCTCTAACGCCCGATAGCACATGAATTCCAACCCAGGTCGAACGACTGGAGTCTCTAAAATCTCTTGGAATAATTTGATGAACGCTGTCTTATCACGCACTGATCCAGCAAGAAGAACCTTCGCAAAAATTGAATCCGATTCCATTGCTTCCATGCTATCTTTGGCTTCAATGACTGATATGTCTTCTTCCTCGGTACTGGATAGACCACTTCTTACATACCATTCTGTAAACATGTCAATGGTCTTCGGAGCATTTGCAGAACTAAAAATCGGCGCTATACGATTGCTCACCGAGTTCAAAATTCGCTGTTCGTCAAACTTGGAAGATGCTGATCCCGCTGCGATTGAGGCAAGTCTTCTTAAAAAGAAATTGGGATCATCGAACCCTGCTTTCACGATTGAATTCGTGAAAAACTTATCAAAAAGAGCAAGGAAGTCGTCGCTTCCATTTTCGAATATATAGGTTGCAGCTTCAATTTTTTGAGCCCTTAGGGAGAGTCTACTATTCATCCCACCCTCTGCAGTCAACACGCCCACTATCAGTTTCGCTTCTTCAGGAGTCATAGCTAACCCCAATTTCAATGTCTTGACTCCAAGCGTTGCGCAAAGAAAGTTCCCGTACGAAAATAACCGAGAGAAAGGTGCTGCACATTCCCTAACCAAGTCGATAACTTGGCATAACATTACTATCGGAGACAACTCGTCCGTATCCTTTGTATCAGGATCTTTCGGACCCGCCAACTTATTCAGTAATACTTCCCTCATCCCCAAAAAGGACAGAGCGTCAGCAACGGAGGTAAGATCCATATCGCCTTGTATACTTTCTGGCTCAATATCTATGTCCGTCCCAAGTAATGTCTCGCAAATGAGCCTACAGTTAGAATGCGATGGTTCCATAGCTAGCAGCAATGATCCAACCGCTTTTGCGCATTCAAAATCCGGTGGTGCCATAACGGTTGAATTTGTTTTCCTCCGTTTGGCTCGCTTGCTATAGAAACCACGACTCTCTGGTTCTTTGCGTTTGTTTCCGCCCAATTTTTCAATATCTCGCTTGTCAGGAGAGAGAGAAATATCCATAGGATCAAAATCAGAATCATCGTTTCTAAAGTCTTCTCCCATCATCTGCTTTTTTTTATTCGAATTGAGATGCTGATCATCGTTAGTTGACTGAGACGAGTATTGCTTAAGCACGAGTCTGCATTGTTCAATCGAACTCGTCATTCGTTGCGATAGATCGACGGAAGTCGGATTGCGAGTAATGATCTCAATGAGAGTTTTTGAGATTCTTGCCAAGTTCAAAGCAATTTCAAGGTACTCAGCTGGCTGGAAGTATGATCCTGCAAGGTCTGAAATAGATCTCGTGAAGAAGGAGACAATATCAGGAATGCGAGCAAGAAGATCCGTTTCGAGGCTTTTGTCTGATATCAAAAGGCTCAAAACTAGTTTTACCGCCACACTCTGTGCTTCTTTGTGAACCGTAACCACGTCACTCGTGTCGATAGAAAGTTCTTCTTCAGTGGGAATATAAGGAAATTCTTCTGAAATGAAGCTAAACACTCTGCGTCTCAACTTTTCTGAATCGCCCTCTGAAACGAAGTCAGAAGTGAATTGCAATAGTCTTTCATTGGAACTTAAGGAGTAACGCAGTCTTTTCGCAACTAGAAAGGGTGGATCGAATTTCAATGTATGCAATGTGAAGCATGATAAATCCGGATCCTTGTTGGGCATTTCTTTCTCATCCCAAAGTAGCTTAAGGTATACGCCGCTACTGTTCTCTAGTTCCATCACATGCATAGGTTCCTTGCTTTCTTCGTGCAATAGCGATTGGTCACCGCATCTTGTTAGCAAAAAGCGGGAGGAAGTCGATGTCAAACGTGGCATAGATGGAAAATTCCCATTCACGAGGCAAGTAATGCAAGATGCAACAGATCGAATGAGTTGATATCTCACAGAACGATTCGAAGTTGAATCTATCCGTCTAAGCCAGTACCGCTTTGAAAGAAGAAAGGGCTAGATGTAGTAGCTCCTGCCTAAGTGGTCTTTCGCTCTCCTCGATAAATTTGCCATCTGATAGCCCAACAAACTTTGATATGGCAGATATCAACTCGAATTGAGCTCTGGATCCGACTTTCGTGAAGAGTACGGGTTTGCGTAGCAGAAGCGTCCATATCATTTTTTGTTGCTCGAACAGAAACGATGACTGTCTGTATTCAGAAGCACTGCTAGTTGTGTCCAACAAATCTGTACATCTTCTTGCAATAATTTCGGTCAAGAGGATCACTAAAATTTCGCCCATCGAATTCTCTCCAATATTGGTGAACGAAGTATACCGGAGGTCACCTCGAATCAAGGTTTTCCATATCGTCCTCCATATCATTGTAAGAGCTGTGATGTTATTTAGGTTGTCCTTTGACTCACTTAAGCGTTGAACAAGTATAGCCGTAGCCTCCGTCAATCTTGTCAAAGTCAAAAGTATCCAATACTGGGCACGGGAGTCGCTTTCGGGTTGTCCATGTTCTTCAAGTAGTTTAGCTAGTATCGATAGAAGTGATTCAAGGTCGAATGCGCTGGATCCATGGCACCACAACACTTCTCCTCTCAGTTTATCTTCTGGAACAAAACGATGCCAATTTTCGGTTGCACTCGATGCCCAGCACTCCCCCGCCGGAAAGCATTCAGCAGAGGCTCCAATAATCGCCAAATACGGTATCGGTGACTCGAGTACTTCATTGTCGTTAGAAATCAATTGCAGTACCGCACTAAGTGGATTTCTCGTACCGTCAATTGCTAACTGCTCCGAATCATGATTGTCATACTTTCGCGACGTTAATTTTCGAAGTATGAAATGCATCCACGGACTCTTTGCCAGCACCTCAACAGGGAGTTCCTGCGCCTCTGGCAATTCAGGTTCTATCCATTCGCCATCTTTGTTCGAGCTAGGGTACCTTCAACAGCATGCCCAGAAATTCATCTGGATGATCGAGAGCATTCCAACTTTCGCGTGAAATGTAGAGACGTTGGGCACACGACAACAACCTCGTTACCACTTCCAGCTGCAGCTTTTGCCGATCGTCCACAGGGCACCACACTTCATGGTTCCGATTCAGTCGTCGTTTTCGACTTGCTGTCACTGTGTTTGAATCGTTATCGAAGGCCTTGACTACATCGTTGATTCCCAACTCGAGTAGGTCCAGTATTTGGCGTTCTGTCAGCGATGCCGATCCGAGATCCCCAAGATCGCCATCGATAAGACCTTGGATCTTGCCTGCGACTTGAGCCACAAATAAGTGTGCTACTATATATCGATTCAAGGCATCTTTATGGTGGCTTCGAGCAGTAGCGTACGCCCTTTTGCAATACCGCAATATGTGGCGCCCGTATCGTTTCATAGGACCGATAGCATGGTCGGGATGGGAACAAATCATGCTCGCTATAGCGTTGAAAAAATGCTGGCGACTGCTGGACGAAGAGTTGACTGTATTCCTCTGTACATTGATCTTGCACCAATCCGAAATGATGTCCAAACTGTCTGATATAAAGGTATGAACTTCCACGCCCAATCGATTGCACGTAGAAAAGAATTCACCAAAGGCCTTTGCCGCAGACTCGAAAATGGGTGCAGCAACCTCGTCTTGTTTCGTGAGACGGTAAAAAATCTCCGACAGGACATTCCGATAATCGACTGCGTATTTGAAACATCCCATGTATTCGTCCTTAGAGCAAAGAAAGGCCAACATGTCCATCATGATTTGTTCTCCTCCTTCTGGAATGTTCTTTTCGTTTTGTAGAATTTCGAGGCAGAGTTTCAGAGCGCTTCGAATCGACTTTTTCGACAATTTCGGAATGCCCAGGCCGTTGGAAAAGGCATCGTCGGGTGCAAAGGACGCCCGCAGTATTTTATCGGGCCACCGAAGATCCTCGACCTGGACTTTTACCTTGGATTGGTTCAAGATTTCTTTTGTCGTTAAAACACATCGGCTCAGGGCGTTGGACCAGAGCATGCTCAAGACTTGGCATCTCCTTGCGGCAATGGAAAAACCATTGACGCTCTCTCGGGGGGTTGTCTCGATGGCAAGCTGTTTCCTCACGTCGTGGTTCGATAGCAACTGCTTCCAATTCTTTGGCTATTTCTCGTCGCTTGGTGACAGTGCCACCGCTGTTGGACAGTTGTCGCGTCAACGACGTGATTTTGTCGTAATGCTTTTTTCCCGTGGTCCATCTTTTTCTCTTTCGGTTCGTCCTAGGGAAGCAGCAGAAAAATACGGGAATCCTCGATCAAGGTTTGATTTGGTGATATCTAGACATGGTGATTACTTTAGTTCACGGAATACTATGGCTCTCCGCAGTGGAGTGGTCGATTGATGGAAAGTGAAAAAGGTATGTTAGACGATTGACGATTGATGATTGATGATGATTGTTCTCAACTATGATTCGATTGACTCGATTTCTGAAGTCGGTCCTCGATATCTTTTTATGCGCGTTATTTACGACTTGTTCAGTACTGTGCTCCGTGAACATCGATGGCGCGAATACGACGCAAGTCTACACGTTTTTGTACGCTCAATCTCTACCTAGCGATTGATTCCTCTCGACTCATTCCCGCGAAGCGGTCGGCGCGGATTTAAAACTGAGAAAACCGAAACCGTCCTATTTTGTATCGACGAAAACTATGAGAAACGCGACAAAACACAAACTTCTTGTAGTTGGTCGGTTTTCTATAGAGTCGGTCGTGTTTCTCTCGCAAGTGCATTGAGAACGCCCTACTTTCACAAAGTCACTTTATCACAAGAACGACAGCCATTGAAAGCCAAGGTTCATAATTCTTCTGCCATTGCGGAATATATCGACTAGACGACTACGATTCAAGCTCAGCACGATGTAAGTTTTTGCCAATGGTGATGATTTGGTGTTTGGGTTGCTTCCGAGTTCGCGCTTCTTATATCCATGATCTCGTCGTTTGTTCTTTTGTTCCGTATTACTTTCCGATGCGATTCACAACCCGTTGGAAAATGACCATGGACGACAACTATCGTAGGTTTTCAAAGATTTTTGGAAAGTGTCTTCCGAGTCGAAAGGGCAAGACCATCGAAGACCCTCCTGTAAGTCGACACTCAGGAAAAGTCGCAAGGAGATGCCAAGAAGGTGGAATCGCCAAAGACTTCCGAGAGCGTAGAGACCAAAGCCTACGAACGAGGAATCAGATCCTGTCGCACCAGAGCCCGTAATCGAAGAAGGGGAGGAACCCGCGGAAGAAACAGCCAAAGCAGGGTCCGCCGAAGTGAACGAAGGTGAAGAAGTTCAAACCGTCGATCCGGAAGAAGAAAACCCTATGTGGGAGGTCGCGTGCTGTGGTGTGGACATGCCATTGTCCAAGTAAAATGGTGTGGAATATTGTATTTCTCGATTTTACACTTCTCCTATGCAGGTACCGAGATGCAAATATAGACTCGTGTTGCTTGGTGATTTTTGCTCTAGATCTCTTCTACAATTCCACGTCATAAAAAGTATTTCTCAATGATATTATAGATTACGTATTATGTGAACAAATGTATCGGTTTTTACCAATTTGTTGTTACTTATTCTAGTGGTTTCCAACCTTCGTGGACCGCAACAATCCCACCCGTCATGTTTGTATATTTCGTCATTTGGAAGCCAACATCGTCCATCCGTGTCACGAGTTCCTCTTGGTTGGAAAATTTGCGAATGCTCTCTACCAAATACTGATACGAAGCGCGATCGTTGGCCACCAGTTCGCCCATTTCGGGGATGACCGCAAAGGAATACGTATCATACAATTGTCGAAGAAAGGGATCGGCAACCTGCGAAAACTCCAAACACATGAATCGACCGCCAGGTTTCAGCACCCGATACGCTTCTGCTAAGCCTTTGTCCTATAATATCATAACGAAAACAGACATAGCAGATGTGTAAGTCAAACGTGCGAATTAGAATGGATGCAAAAGAGTAACTTTTGCTACGTCAATTCAAAAAGAGTCTCCTTCATTTTTCGCAACAAATGTACAGAGATTTCACGCGCATTCCTATCGCATCTAACCAATAGCCTCAAGCGAAGCAAAACAGTCTCACTTACCACATCTGTCACATTGCGCAGGCCAAAGGCAATCGTGTATAGATCGAACGAATTGTCCTCGAATTGGTGCAAATCTTGGGCATTTCCCTCCACAAAGGACAGGGCTTTCGAACCCTCGATTACCGAGGATCCATATTTCTTTCGGGCACGCGCCTCACCCACTCGCAGCATCTCGCCGTTAATGTCGCAGACGGTCACATTGATGGGGTCTTCTCCGGACGATCGGGCACGTTCCGGGCATCCCGCGGCTTCCAAGAAACGAAAGGAAATGTCTCCCGTTCCCCCTGCCACGTCCAGAATTCGCAGTTCGCCCTGATCGGGTTGTTGTTTTCGTATGATTTGGGCCATGGAGGCCACGGCCGACATGTCGAGAAGCTGGTCCTTCCAGTATCGGTGCAGACCTCCGCTCATGAAATCGTTCATGACATCGTAACTATCGGCAACATTTTCAAAGACTTGCTTGACACGACCCTCCTTTTCGTTGATTCCGACGGATTCAAATCCAAAATGGGTTTCCGAACCCTGAATGTATGGCGTGTTCTTGCTGCTTTCGTCGTGTTTCGCATCGGGCTTGGTCGACGATGACAAGTATCGGAGGTGGCTCCTGCCGACGACACGTCGGACCACTCGTTGGGCGCTATTTGCGCAGCGAGATGTTATTGAATGCATTATCTATCTGGCGAGGTTTACGATTTTCGATTGCGCTTTGGCTTCCAATGCAGACTCCTTGTCTCACTCTTGTTTGTTTTCTTCGAGAATGAGGAAGCAAGCGACAACGATGATGAAAAATGATGAGAATCAGTCGTCGTCGTCCTTGCGTTTTTCGTTTCTCAACCAAAAGGGGGGAAAATTTCATTCGTGAACAAAAGTTTTCGGGACTCGGTCTCCACGAACATCTTGACGCTTTTCGATTGCGTCAGTCGTCCAATTCGCCTGAATCATGAATGATGAGTTTTTTGGTTGAAGACATGAAAACCCCCGATTTCAGACTATCAAAACAACAACAAGCAGGTGATCGTTCTTTTGATTCGACTCTCCTCCTATTACAATTCGACAACAAGTCAAGAGAAAGAAGGTCGAAAGTGTAACATCCAGAAACCGAGAATGAATATTGTATTCCGTGCCATTTTACTAGTCCAGCTCCTGGCATCCCTGATGCACGAGAGCGATGGATTTTCCTTTGTGCTGATGGGACGAGGACGAAAGGGAAACCTGAAACGAGCCCTGAGCGACAAGTCCAATCCAGACAAGCTACGAAAAAAGGGCGGAGACCCAACCGCTTCCATGAACGACGGAAAAGGACAAGAAATTACCGGCGTGACTCTTCCCGCCGAGGGAATGGTCAAGGGATGGGAATTCGGCGAGAACAAGGTCATGGCGTGTGCCAATGTGAAGGGACAGTTCTACGCCGTCCAGGGAGACTGTCCCCGGTGTGGATTCGATCTGTGGAAGGGCACTGTGATTTCCGACGATCCCTGGATTTGAGGATCTGCCACGCATTGCCTGCCCGACCTGCTCGACGACCTTTTCGCTGAAATCGGGCTTGTACGGACCACCCCTCAAGCGGAACGGGTCTTGCGGGCTTTGTCAGTGGGCTGGCCAAGACGGCAACGGCAAACCAGGAGAAAAACGCCGATTCCTTTCAAATCACTGTTGATGAGGAGGATGGACGAGTGTATTGCAGGAAAAAGCCAAAGAAACAAGTCTTTTAGAGATTTTGGCAAGACTGCTAGCAAGTCTTCCAAAAGCGATTGGCTCTTACGCTACAATACTACTGTAACTCTAATTCGATCAAAAACTTTTCATTGCTGTGTCAGAGATTTTATCGTAGCTAATTTACAATTCGTTTCATGTGCTAATTTATAATCGCTTGGCGGGAAAATTGAGTTCCCTGAGCCGGTCTTTGGCAACCTGCCACAGGCGACCCCGATACGAATAGTGTCTGTTTCGTCGCAGGAGCGTTTGCCACCAGCGCCAGCTCCAAAATCGAATGCCCTTCATACCTCCGGAAATATCCAGTTTTCCGTTTCCATAATCCTTGAGCGCATCGTCGGCCTGCCACACATCCAGCCAATCCATGGCGTAATTGTTGAACAATTGATGCGATGGCTTTTTTTCTTTTTGGTACACGTGGTTGGCCACCAGAGACATGAATATGTCTTCCCCGTTCCACAGAGGTCCTTCTCCGTTGTGCAACACAATGTCGTCCCAAATCAAGTGAGAATATTCGAAAAAGGCGCTGCAGGTTTGGCGTTCCATCAACATTAATTTCGTCAGAACGACTTCGGAAGTTTTGTGGCTATTCTTGGAGTTGTATCCATTGAAGGAATTCCCCAGCGTCAAATCCCGACCGAATTTTCCAACGACGCGCTTGGGGTTGCGTCCGTACTCGACAATCATTTCGTTCAAGGCTTGCGTCGTAAACTCCATGTCGTCGTCCAAATGCAAGACCCAGTCGTTGCGGGCAATCTGACAAAAATAAAATCTCAAAGATAAGCCCATTTCGTTGTTGTGTTGAATGGCATCGATATTCTTGACTTTTTCGTGAACAAATTCAAAGGCGGTCTTTTCGTTGGCGTGCAAGAGGAGAATCTCGTCGATATTGGGATGCGCCAAAAGGGTTCCCATCATGGAAGACTCCTGGATCATGCGGGGTCGCGAAAAGTTCATGAGAATCACGGAAACCTTGTTTTTGGGAAGCGGAAGGGGAATCGAATGGGAAGTAGCTCCCCGTATGGCCGGTGCAATGTCCACTTGACTCCTCGTTTTGGTCGATGCCCCATCCAAAATGGCAGTCGTCGCCCAAAAGCTGTAGGCGGCCACCAGCGTCATGGACAACAAAAAGACCAAATACCGTCGTTTGCTCCATCTCTTGGCAACGGGAACCGGTAAAATATCGTGGCAGATTTTGTTTGTGATAGTATCCGAATTGCTGCTCCGCGACGAAATGTTGGACGGAGACCGTAGCTCGGGAGTCGAGCCTTTGGTTCGGAACATTGTCATTTTTGACTTGCGTGCCCGAAAAGACCACAGCGGCTCTCAACGGATTTCGAAAATGGTCTAGGCTGCGAGTATTGCAGAAGGGTGTTACCTTCTTTGTTATCTGAAGCTACGTATTAACTTCCAAATATGTAGCGATTCAATTCCAAAGGACCATTGTGGTGGAGGATTTTTTGTCGCCGAACTTTTTGTGTGACGAGAAGGTGAAGGTGTTAAAAGTTCCGGTCGGAGCAGAAAAATTTACACGACCTATTTTGCCGAAATAATGGGAAATTTGGAGGCAGACAGGCGCTCGGCAGCAAAGCATTCGAAAAATTTGCAGTCCCGAGCGGACGGGACTCGTCAATTCAATTCAGCTGCAACCAATCATCAAGAATCCAAAAAGTTTTTTCGATTCTTGCTTTTTTTCTTTTCTTTCATTTCCAGGTTTCGTTCGATTTCGATGGATTCCATTTCAGATTGTTGCAAAAGATTGTACATCATTGACATCATTGTAGTTGGCTATACCAGAGAATTGCCTGTCGAAAGAAATATTACAATGGCATCCATCTTCAAATCGGGTCTCGTGATTCGCTGCGGGAACCTACGATGGGGTCTTGGCCGGTTGGGAATTCACAGACCCCAAAAAGAAAGCTCTGGAACTGAGCTTTGCGAACGGCCGTCCACGAGGGTTCCGTTCGGAGTCTGTGCATGGCGGGAAATTCCAACCCGAACGAACCCGGCGCACTTTTGTCGTGCGGGTACGACTGAGAACTCTGAGAACCCACGATTGGAACAAGCGGCAGACTTCCTCCGGAGAAGTGAGGAACGCCTTCGGGATTTGGAACCCCCATCTGCAGCTCCTTTGCTCCTCCAAAGGGACATTCGAACGCATTGCATTGTGGGATTTGCCGACGAGGGAAAGATTTGCATTTACAAAAAACGAGACTGGTCCGTCCAGCACGTCTTGAATGGCCACGACGGGGGCATTGGGGCACTGGCGGTGCATCCCACCTGGAAAAGATGGCTCTGAGTGGTGGAGTTTCGGATGGCAAGCTAAAGGTCTGGGATTTGACCAAGGGACGCCTTAGCTTTGTCAACAAGATCAATCCAGTGCTCGACCCGTGGTGGACGCGCTCGCTACGATGCCATTTCGAGCGTGATATGGTCGGAGGGTGGAGACTTTTATGCCTTTTCGCACGGGACGCATGTTACTGTAAGAGAAGTAGCGAGCGGAAAATCGCTTCTGGATGTGGAAATGCCCAGCAAAGCCGAACCAAGTTGGCACTAATGTCGGGTCCGGAAGGTCCTCTTTGTGGCAGCAGCCTGCAACGATGGGTCTCTGCCCGTATTAAAAGTGGAAGACAACGAAGAAAAAGCCCGAAAGGCCATCATGGCCATTGAACCCGTCGAATCTCACTTGGCGCGAGAAGAACGCTTCAAGTGTATACAGACGGTTCGTGACTATTACGTGGTCACAGCAAACTTCTGCAGGTGTTGTGAGTCTCATGAACTTGCAGGGTGCCATCAACATGATGATGTCCGAGCCCGAGGATGACGAAAACTCTGTCAGCGACGACGACGAATCAAGGAGGATCAAGACAGCGATAGCGACGAGGGCGAGACAGAGTTGGCCGTCGGACATTATCGAGAGTGTCCGATTGGGGAACGGGTGCTCGCATCACGTGCTTGGCAGCTTGGTGCAAGTCGACAGAAGACCAACTAAACGAAAAAGAGGAGCAAAAGAAGAAGTGATAGAGAAAAAGTCAATAGAAAAAGAATCAATTAACAAGCGCAAGTTGGTGGACAACAAAACGGATGAATATATGGACGAAGACGCTATCAAAAAGGCTCGATCACTGGTCAAGAAAGCAAAGAAACTGAAAAGCAAACGAGAAAAGAAGAAGAAGAAAGTCAAAAACTAATTCTATTCCTACTAAAGGAAACATACGACATGATAATTGGATATTTATCCTAGAACGCTTTATGATTTTGCATTACTAGTCGTAGTCATGCTTTGAATTCGTTGACGAATGTAGTCGTTCGGTTCAAAGTTGTGAATTTTCATCGTTTTGCATGACCTCTTGTAATCTTCGCTTTTTTTCCGAGTCGTCGCACTTGGCAATTGCTTTGAGCCACGTTCCATAGCTGAACGAAGTCATGGCAAAAGACGAGGATTGCCCTTTAAAATCATTTCGAGAATCAATTTGTCGATTCGAGTGAGTGCTGCGGCATCGCCGCTGTTCGACCATGCATTCAGTACCGAATTGTACGAATAAATATCGGGGAGTCGCGTCTTCGTCCCCGAGGCTCACCAGCCCTTCCATTTCACGAAGGATAACTTCGGCACGTTCTCCGGATTCTACTTTCATGGATTTCGCCCAGCAATTCAACAATCGATTGTAGGTTTCCGTAGTTGGCCGGACGTCGAATCCATAGGTCATCCGAAAGGGCTGCCATTTTCAAGAGAAGCTTCTTCTGCCTTCTTGGGTACCCTGTGTTCCCCCCAGCTTGTCATAACATAGTGAAACATATCACGATTGGGAGGAATGACCTTTTGGTTTGATTGCTGCGATGCACTTGCCATCTTCAATATAAACGTCTCAGCCTTCTTAGGGCATCCCTTGATTGAGCCAGAAATTTACAATAGCGAGATATGTAATATGATTTGGCGTTACGTTTCGGTCATTCCATAGCCGATGAATAATAGACTCAAACGTTTCTTGAACATTCAACTTGCTCCCTTTTGATCTTTGTTTGGAGGAATGTACATAACAGTTCAATAACGTGTTGTAGCTCACAATGTCGGGTTGAACCCGCTTTTTCTTTCATTTGCTTCCAAAAATGATTGGCTTTTGAGATATTCCCATGGGTCACACAGCTTGACAACAATACATTCCAAGTCCTTACAGGGGGGAGCCATATCTTTCTCAAAGGACTTAAATTGGCCCAGTATTTTTTCTGCTTGATCGATGTTTCCTGCCTTGGCACAGACATTGATCACAGTATTCCAAGTTCGTGCGGTTGGTTTCACACTATCATCACCTCCCCGATACAAGTCTATCATGTGATTCAATATGGCTTGCGCTCGATTCCAAGGGGCATCTTCTCCTTGATCATCGTTATTTCTATTTTGTTTGCGTTGATTTCTTGATCCACGTTTCTTCTTGTCGGCATTCATCATTCGATTCGTTTTTTGCGCATACGAAGTCCAAAACAGTGTTGTACGAGACAACCGTCGGACAGTGTGTCAAAATCATCCTCGACGTACAATTTGTGCATTTCCATCAGCATAGCCTCAGCGCCGCTCGGCCTCTCCAATTTTGGCCCAGGCCGATAAGACAATGTTGAAAGTCCGACTATTGGGTTGTACCAAGTCGTCAAGGTCGTTTCCATTATCGTTGTCGAGCATCATGCGTCGCAAAAAGTCCTCCGCCTTTTCTGGTTTGCCAGCCTTTACCCATCCCTGAAGCACCATATTGCAGATGGCGACATCGGGTTTCCAATCGGGATCTGGATCCAGACGATACATATCTTGGAGTTTCCGCAACCAGTCTTCCGACGCATCACCGTTTCCCAAATTCGCGTGGCATTGAATTACATTGCTGAAGGAGATGACGTTCGGCTTTGCCATGTCCACTCCGTGATTGTAAAGTTCTATCATTTGGTTTAGGAGCGAATCGGCTTTTTCCGCCGCCTCGGGTGTTACCCAATCGGGCATAGGCAGATAAAAGTGTGCTGTAGGATATGGAATCGGGACTGACACCGTGGATTTCCAGGCGAATCATGCGTTGCAAGGTATCTTCGATCTTTTTGACGTGGCCTTCTTTTGCCCAGGCGTTGAGCAAAATATTGTAAATGACCACATTCGGTTGCAGGTTTCGGCAGACCTTGATCGTGGAGTTCTTCCATGCACCGAAGCAATTCTTCCACTTTTGAGGAGGAGCAAGGATCTCCATTGGCTTTCGCCCACGCATTCATGACAGGCTGAAAAGGAAGCAATGGTTGGCTGAATGGAAAGGTCGGTCCTGGATTGATCAATCAGCCGTCCGAGCAATGTCATGGATGAAATTCAGTTTGTTCTGATTCTGTTTCTGATGGGAACGATCAGTCAATGCTCGTAGCTACTGCCTGTATAACATGCGTATAGGATTTCACATCTGGGCGCAGTAGATCTTGTAGTTGCTTTTGAACTTGTTCTTGCAAGGAATTCGAAGCGTCGATGCTGTCCACCAATCCCTTCCACTCATCCACCTTCTCGAGTACTTTTCTTGGATTCAATGTTTCATCTGGTGACTTGAGAAATTCCGATTTCCACCTTGCGAGCACATCATTCAAAGGATCAATCGATATATTTCCAGATCCGAGGTGATCACTCAGCTTTTCATTGTCACAAGAACTGGCACTTTTGGCGAGCCCATCTAAAAGATCAAACGAATCTTTTGCACTTCTCAGCCTTCTTGCCGAAAAGTGGAAAAGTCGGCGGTAGACAATCATGGATCCTGTTTATTCGCTTTCGATAATCATCGCCCGACAAAAAACCTAATCATCGTTGGAATATAATGCGTCGTTCACAGCCCCTACTGAAGTATGTATACCATTCTTTACCCAAACTGATCAGAGCCCAATGTTCATGGATGAGATATATGAGGCCTGTGTGTGTTTTCATGAATAAAAAAAGTTGATCGAAATTTCAAATTTTCTTCCTTTGTTGGTTCAATTTGGTTCGACTCATTCGATTGGACAAAAATTCGATTTATTCGATTCAAAACTGATTCCTCAGGGCTTCTCGAGGGCTTCCACTTGTAGAAATCGTTGACATCATCATCTTGCGGCCTTCGGTCGTGAAAAAAACACACGAACATCATCATCACACTTGTGATGAAAAAAGCCTTTGAACTTTTGCGAAGTAATCCCGATTGTATCATTCTCATCTTGGGATCATTTGCAGCTTGAAGCACCTTATCTACCGATTGAGGAAACATTCTTGCTTCTTAATTTACGCCTACAAGACAAGCTTTCGATTCGGAAGACTCACTCTGATCAGGTAGACGACAACTATCCCAATAACAATGAATCGACTTTCTCTGATCATTTTCGGGCTTCTCTTGCCCTGGTCAAATGGGTTCCAAGTCGTCGATGTCCGATCTCAAACGTCTCTGCGCTCACCAGTATCGACGTCGTCGCACGTGTTGTTCCACAATAAAGGGTCTGAGAGCACCAGCAAGGTTTCCTCGCTCTTTCGAAATGTTCGTTTTGACACGATACGATCATCGGGATTGAAACACGTTCAAACCGCCGGTGGCGCTCCTTTCATGCTTGGCATCAAGAGTGCCAAGAAGCTAGTCAAAAAGGCCAAGACTCTGCCCCAGGATGTTCAAAACATGACCTGGGCCGACGTCAAGCCAGTGAAACGAGTCAAAGACCTGCACGGACCCATTACGTATCTCTTTTTGAACTTTTTGTGGGCCCGAAAATTTCCGTCCATTACCAAGAACATGTTTTTCTGGCTGTGGACCGCCTTTTGCATCAAGTGGTATCGGGCGCGATATGTCTTCAAAATTCCTGTCTGGGATCGTCAACCGAACTGGAACAACATTATTACCTCCAAAGAGCAAGAAAAGGACTTGAAGGCCTTTACATGCAAGAATTGTGGGTCGACCATTTTCATTGCCAAATCCCGAGAATTCTTTTTCGAGGGAGACACGGGAATTCGGTGGTTTGGGTTGCTTCGCCTGTGGTGCAAAGGGCAAGGACAACTTTGTCATGGATCGTGATCGCATCGTAGAAGATGTTGCTGACATTGATGATTACTTCGAGTACGAACGTCCACTGGACTTTATCTCTGCTGCCGATCGACGCAAGGTACTCAAAGAGACGGGAGGTGACGAGGATGCCTGCCAATGCACTCTTGGTAGAACGAGAAAATGCGAAAGCATCGACGGAATCTCAGGCCGCAGCGGATGCTGTTGTAAATGGTGCCACTGGTACGATGGAGGCGGATGCGGACGACGAAGCCATGACCGAAGACGAAGTAGTGCCCGAATCGGTAGAAGTAGAAGAAGAGCCAGAAGTAGAAGAAGCTGTCGAAGAGGAGGAAGAAGAGGTCGAGGAACCTGTCGAAGAGGCAGAGATTGCCGCTTCATCGGTCATCGAGGAGAAGAAAGCGACAAAGCCAACCCCGGATGTGTCTGATGTTGACGATGAAGACTTGGACTTTTTGGACATGGACGATTTTTGAGTCAGTGATTCAGTAGCAAGTAAATAACATACATTTATCAGCTTCTCTTATCATTTGTTCTATCGTGTAGTATAATCGTTATTGGTAGTTATTACTAGAAGAAGTGACGATAACAAACTCAACTTCAAAGTCCGAGACGAAACAAGGAATGATGCCCCCTTGAGGATGAAACAACAATCCAGTTTTTCAAGTTCGATATTCAGTATCATCCCATCTAATACTGGGCGTATGGAAGGAAAAAAAGGACTGACAAATGGCTAGGAAGAGAAGGAATTCTCTGTCAAGCGGATGCATACCGCCATGTTGTCCTCTTTCGTCTTCTCCTTGGTGCTTAGCCTTCTTTCAATTTTCGGCCGCATGCTGATACATTAACACCAGTATTTAGTAGGACTGCGGTTATAGCAGGGTTACTGCTCCTGGTATGAATAGGCCCAAGTACTGTAACGAACTTATCCAGCCTTGTTCGGTTTCATAAAATTCGGTTTCCGATTACTCAGTTTCACCTCTCTAAAAAATCAGATGTATGATGAAACGAATGGGCGGGTTTGAAATTAAAGCTCTTGCGATAGCAAAGTGGTAGTACTAAATTGGGATTCGGCTTTCCCCCTAATCGGCGGCAGACACGACTCACGGAAGTTCACAACATTTTTATGCATTAAAAATTGCGAGATTCGATTTCATTCAAAAATGCATTGCGAAGCGAAATGCAGTCACACAAACAACAGACATAAGCACGAACCGAATGCTACTTATCGCCAAGTGACAAGTAGTACTACCGATACGTACAGCGCCGAAAAACTCAACGGAGCACGCCGATGACTACAAAAAATGAAGAAAAAAGAAACGGTACAGCCTTATAATCCTATTTGAACTATCACTCTACGAACTCATTCAAAAGTAGAGAGAAACAGATAAAGACAAAGGAAGAGAACAAACTTGTCCAAAGCAACATTTCATAACTGGCGATACCGCATTGGACTTCCGAAAACGACGACGACAATACAGCAAGAGGCCCAAGTCTTCGAAGCAAACTCGTAGAAGAAAATAAATTGCTTTCCCGTTTCGATATTGAGATCGACATACAACAATTAAGATGATGATTTCCGGATTGAAATTTCTGTGCCTTGTTGCCATGGCACCAGCTCTAGCAGCAGGAGCAGAACGAACCCGTCGAATACGGAGCCGATGTCTCTTTTCCAATGCAGCACGTTGATATTACCACGAACTACCCTTGGCTCGAACACAACATGGACAAGAGCAAACCCGTTCCAAAAGAATACCAAGACATGGTTCTACAGCCCCTCGGTGACAAGGCAACCTTTTACAAAGATTACTTACAGGGATGCGTTGATTCCTATGGAAAAAAAGGAGGACGCTGTCGCCAGACCGAAATTGATCGAATCGAAATGACCCTGCGACAGCCTCAAAGTATGCAAAACTACGTAAGTTCAATTGGGCATGGTCTGTTCCTTTATGAAAGGGAAGGTGGGGGTAGACTTCTGCAATCGGATGTTTGATTCAAATAACACAATCTTCTCACCAAAAGCATTTTTGTTTCTTCCCTTGCAAAACAATTATAGACCAAGGTTGGTTACAAAAAAATCAAGACTCCACCCGAAGTCTGGGCCTTGGTGAAAAAATTCTGGGATGCCAACAAAGATAAGGCATCTCCCGAAAAATGGGGAGTTGGAAACACTTACACAAACAACTGGGAGTTTCCCACCAAAATGGTCGAGCGTTGAAAATTCAGGGCTTGAGAGGAGGCGGTTATGGGTTGAAACAACAGATTTGGGACGCAGCAAGAGATACGATTTCGGAATGGACCGGGCAAGAGTTGACCGAATGCAGTCTGTACGGAATTCGGATTTACGAGGGCGGAAGTGTCCTCGCACCACACGTAGATCGTCTGCCGTTGGTGTCTTCAGCTATCATTAATGTTGCTCAGGATGTGGAAGAACCCTGGCCTCTGGAAGTCATCGGTCACGATGGAATAGCCCAAAACGTTACGATGGAACCCGGGGACATGGTGTTGTACGAGTCTCACTCGGTGATTCACGGACGACCCTTCCCTATGGTGGGAAAATACTATGCCAATATTTTCGTCCACTTTGAGCCTGTCGGGCATACCAAACGCCATCACGACCACGATACGGATGCCGGAGAGGATGTCGACGAAAAGTATAAGGAGGCATTGGCAAAGGGTTCCGGTGGGCACGAGACTGATAACGATGGACTCCCTCCGTACATTATCAGAGGTAGCAAAGAAGAAGCACACTGGCGCGCGACTCATCCGGACTGGGCAGAAGACGAAGAAGAAGGCTAGCTTCACAACAGGATCAACCGGTGCTCACTTGGCTGCCCAGGGTGGTGATGTCGATAAATTGAAGGAAGTTACCAAAACCGACAAAACGATGGTTCATGCAAAAGATGCAAATGGATGGCAACCTGTAAGTTTTTGTTATCATTTGTGTTTTGTTTTTATACGACGCGAGGTAGTTTTGAACTCACTTATATTTTCCCTGCTTTCTGCGACTTCTTGGTCATTTTGTTGTTGCTTCGATAGCTTCATGAAGGTGCAAGAGGAGGTCATTTAGAAGTCGTCAAGTACTTGGTTGAGAGTGGAGCCGATGTTAATGCTAAAACATCCGAACACGGAGGGACAGCACTTTATTACGCAAAGCAAAGATTTGATGACGAACATCCTGTCGTCGCTTTCTTGGAAAGCATTGGAGCTCTAGAGATTGGCCCCGATTTGTAAGAGTACTTGAATTTCGAAGAAACTTAGCTAGACAATATTAGTAGTGAAAATTCTTTAGTAAATGATGTCATTTAGAATGCTGTTAGATTACTCTTTTGTAGTTCATTCACAAAGGTTGCAAACCCAATTTCAAGAGCAACGATGTGCCGATGTTCTTGCATCATACTTTTCCTACAAACAACAATCATACGAAAGGAGTTGAAAGTTCTGCCCGCTTGCGCGCGACGTGTCACTCAAAAATGTATTCGAGCGAAGGAAGGACGATCAATTTCCTACCACATGTTTTGTCGTAGGAATCCCACAGAACCTGTAGTCTACCATAGTAGGAATTCATGTAACGGTGAAATTAGAAGAACGAAGAAAAAACAACAGGCACAAAACATGCACAACAGATGCCGCGCGTGTAGTGGTTTGCTACTGTACTATCCGTTTGATCCAAACACAGTGAACATTACGGAACGTTCGTGTCGACCAGCAAGCAAGCAGCAAGCGAAAAGGCGCGGTTTGTGATCTCGTTCTCCAATCCTCTCTCTTGCATGCCGCAAAAAGCCGATGCCTCCGGGATTTTATGATTTTGTGTAGATTTCTAGTAGCAAAATACCGTAAATACTCTTGTAAAACGATTGGAGGTCTCTTTTTTTGTTTCACCTCTTTTTATTGCACAAACCCGAAATTGCGTACCTTCGTAGTTTTCGATTCTTGTAGATTGAAAGCAAGTGAAACAAACTTAGCAAGTACTCTAGAAGTGCATGTCTTTCGTACCTGCTCCCCAGGCAAGCGCCGCCAATGCCGCAAGCGCAAACAGTGCCCAAGTGACTACACCCGCAGCCGCCGCTCCGGCGGCGGATTGCGAGTCCGACAAGGATCTCTTGTTCAAGATCCGTACCTTCGATGTCTATTGGGTTGAGAAGTCGGCATTGATGACCAAAGATGGTTTCGACAAAGTAAGTTTGGTACCAACTAGTATAGTAATTCGATAGCGAAGGGGTGTTCACGATAGGATGTAGTCTGTCAATCCGATTACATTGTGGACAGTTTTCGTGTACCCTATCTATCATTGGATTGAATCGCATTGAAAGATGTATCTCATTTTCTCCCTCTCGTTTGCAACACAATAGACTTTTGACCGAGAAACGAAGAAAAAGATCATTACGATTCGTCGTAGATCTTCCATTCCTTTGATTCTTCGTGACATGGCACCCCCCTCTGGTACGATCTTTGATCCGGCCCTCAAGTGGGAGGAAGAAAAGGAACGTCGTCGCGTAGAAGCCGAGAAAAAGAGTTCGGACGATGCCGCGGCAGCGGCTGCAGCCAGCAACAAGAACAAGAAGGGCGGCAAGGGAAAGAAGGGCAACGAGAAGAAGAAGTCCACGGCCGACACCATCAAGGAGTCGAACGCAGCCGAAAAGATGAGGAAGGATCACGTTCGTGACTTGGAAAAGCTCTCGAACCTCCGAACTCTTAAGGCTCTCCAGGAGACATTCTTGTGACACCTCGAGCGGAAAGATCCATCGCATGATCAAGATGCTTCATCTTGCCGTCTGCGATCTGCGCCAGGGAGTTGTGGGCAGCAGCGAAGCCGAGGCCCTCGATATCCTCTGGGCACTCGAGGAAATGCCCGTCTTCAAGTCTTCCGACGCCGAGATTGCTAAAGAGAAGGAGGCCAAGAAGGCAGAGAAAAAGGAAGAAAAGAAGTCCGATAAAAAGTCCAAGAAGGACAAGAAGGATAAGAAATCTTCCAAGAGCAAGGACAAGGAAGAAAAGGCAGAGATTGTTAAGATTGTTCCTGAGCACCGAAGCCGCGACTCTCAAGAGTCTCTACAAGGAAGGTGGCGATAGCCGTGGATCCTACAGAGATTCTTTGAAGTTTGCTCGCAAGCTCATGAGTGGAAAGGAGAATCTTATTTCGTTCCAGCTGACCGAGATGGCGGATCGTCTTCCCCCACTCAGTCGATACAACCGAAAGCTCCAACTCGAACCATGGCAGTTTGACATCCTCCAGGCCATTGACAACCGAGAATCGGCTGTCGTTTGTGCCCCCACATCGTCTGGTAAAACTATTTTGAGTACCTACACCTGTAAGAACGCAAACGGGCCTGTCCTTTTTGTCCTTCCTAGTGAGGTATTGGTGTGGCAGGTTGCCTCCCTTTACTACCAGTTCTTCAAGGGAAACGTTACTGTTTGTACCGAACAGATTACTTTCCAAGAAGTAACTGGCGAAGCCCAGGTTTACGTCGGAACCCCGCTTGCTTTGGAAAGAAGTTTGTCCAAGGTTCGTGGTATTGCTGGAGATGAAATGACCAAGGGAGAGCGTGAATTCATGATTCTTGATGGAGGTTTCAATATGTTTGACTATCTTGTTCTCGATGAGGTCCACACCCTCAATGGACCAGAAGGAGACGCTCTTCAGAGAATTATTAAGGCGTGCAACTGTCCCATGTTGGCACTCAGTGCTACCATTGGAAATGCCGTGCAACTTAAGGACTGGTTTTCGAGCGTTGTGAACGAGCACAGAGACGCAACTGTCATTGACGCAGACGAACCGGAAGAAGTTGTTCTGAAAGAGCATTCTGCGAGATTTATCAATTTGCAGAGATACGTTGTTACCGACAAGGAAGGAAAGGACGGCAAGATCGAGGCGAAGTTGACCAAACTCCACCCTGTTGCAGCCATGACTACCGATCGAATGAAGAATCATCCGGAACTCATTTCTGCACTTTCCATGACTCCTCACGATATGATGACCTTGTGGAAACGATTGAAATCCATGTTCCCATCCACCGTATTGGAGGATTTGGACAACCCAGACAACTTTTTCAACCAGTATGTTGACGAAAGCAAGCGTATCACTTTGAATCAAACGAAGGAGTACGAGACCAGGTTGAAAGCTCGTCTCACGGAGCTCTGTGCTTCCCACCCCGAGCTTTATGAAAAGCTCCGTGTTGCACAAGAACCTCCTCCCCTCAAGGCGAAGAAGGATGTCAGCGACGATTTGTACGATGTTGTGACGCAGCTGAAGGCCAATGATCTTTTGCCTGCCGTTGCTTTCCAATTGAACACATACAAAGCATTCGATACCTTCAAGAAAGTGCTCGCACGTCTTGAAAGTGACCAGGTTGCTGAATTCCCCACTTACCGAAAGGATTTGATCAAGGTTGCACGCGAAAAAGCGCAAATGAGAAAGGTCGCTGAAGGAAAGGCCAATCGCGAAAATGCCTGCCGAAGCCTGAAGCTGACTGCCCAGGCTGGTTTTGTCGACTGAGTCGCTTGTCAACGAAGACACCACTCGCCCTCACGAAAAGTATGTTCTCTCGTCTGCTGGAAAGCGATTGAACTTCAACGAGGTCGAAAACATCATTGCCGATATGAAGAAGTCGGGTGAAAAGGTCGACATCAACCACTGCACTGATTCGTGGTTTGCGTCGTGGTATCGCCATTTACACGAACGAAGTCGGCTTCTCTTGTTACCGACGACAGGTTCAAATGCTTGCTTCGCAAGGTCGTATTGCTGTTGTCTTCTCCGACTCTGCTCTTGCCTACGGTGTGAACATGCCCTTCCGTTCTTGTATTTTCTGCGGTGATATGGGTGACGATCTTACTCCTCTTATTGCCCAACAGATGCAGGGTCGTGCAGGACGTCGTGGTATGGATGTTCAGGGTAATGTCATTTACCTCGGTATGGACTGGGCGTACATTGAGAATCTTATGCTCGGTCAGATTTCCAAGGTCACCGGAAAGGAACCTAGATATCCGTTGCTTTCACTGGTTGGTTCTCTTGCTGCTGCGAATGATCCAGGTGACACCAAGAAGTTCATCTTTGACGACGAAAGCGAGAACCAGAACTTTGCCATTGCTCTTCGCAAGATCCAGCGTGCGCAAAACTGCTTCCCAACGGTTACCGAAGAGCAAATCGGATGGATGGCCGGCCCCACTTTGGAAGATTTCTGCAACGGCACCACCCCCGCCGACTACTTGGAGATTTCCAACAAGGTTGTTACTGGCTTGGGTTACACCCACGAAGACGGAACTTTGGCTATGGATCACAACGTTCTTTCGATGGTTTCGGAGATGCACGAGTATTTGCCAATTGCGGTCAATCTTTGTGCCGTCTTGGAACAAATGTACCTTCGTTTCTGCTACCAAAAGAGCAAGCAATTCAAAGAATCTGACGCGACTCAAAACGAGTTTTTGTCGATTTTGATTCACGTCATCGATCGCTACCCACCTTACCAGGAATCCGAGAGCTTGCAACAACTCTTGCGTGTGGAGACAACCGAGGACGGAAAGTTGAACGAGGATGCAAAGGCCATGTGGATCGAAACCGAGGACACTCTTCGCAAGACGAAGGCCTTGGTGGACAGTTTGGACATTCCCGACGAAGAAAAGGCCAGATTGAACCTTGCCATGCCACCCTCCACCGAAGAGGGATCCTTTGGTCCTCCACTGGACAAGGGTGTGTACGAAATGCTCATCTCGAAGCAAAAGGGTTTCTTGGAGCACCAAAGCTCGGAACGTCGTAATGAGTTGAAGAACCGAATCGTCAGACTTGGACAGATTTGCCAAATCGCTCACAACAACATTCAGCAGCCGCACGGCAAGTTTGATCAACTCGAGGTCATGTTCCGTCGTATGTTCTCCAACATTAAGTACAGTGTTGCGGACATGATGCAACAGCTCACTGACCAAGACGATTTGACCGAGGTCTAAATCGGAGAATGTGAGGGACCTTGATCTCAATCAAATTGAAAATACAAACATGGTTATTCATTCATTTAGAAAGATTAAAAACTACACGTTTACTTCTTTATTGTCATACTAGTAGTTAGGCTTTTATTCCAAAATAGTAATCAGTTGTGCCACGCAAGAGTTGCAACCACAAAGAGTTCCAGCGCCAGCGCTTGTGCCAGGACGAACCACAACCCCACCGAGGGTTCCGCTTGGATTCCAAAGCAGGAATCTCCAACCACCGTCTCGAATTTCGAACAGATTCCGTCCCCGAATTTGTTCACGGCACCCTGGGTGACGGTTTCAAACGCCGGAATGGAAGCATAGAGAGCTACCCCAAAGACAAAGGTCCCCAAAAAGGGTTGGAGTATCCACAGTAGGCGCCTGGAAAATTTGCTAGCTTTGGGTTCGAGAACCCAACTTCCAATGGCGGCCAGATTCGCTAACAGCGGCAATCCAAGAACCAATTGCACAAAAATGCTTTTCGATAATGAGCAACAAGAATCGATTGGTACCCGCCGATACTGCCTCTTTCCCAGAGCTCGATTGGAAAATCTCGCAGCCGAAACTCAAGATCAACGTCTTTGATGAAATCGGAGACAATACCCTCATATTTCAACTGGAAAAGCGGTTCAAACAAGGCCGGGATCCAGAGCACAGTGGATGCCAGAGCCAACTCGAACAAGACGATACGTTTCCAAAACGCTAGGCCTCCTGAATCTGGTGTGGAATCCAAAGTGTCGGTGGATACTTCCAGAGCGTTGGAAGGACGCTCGGCATTTTCCTCCTGTAACAATGGAGTTTCCAATTCTGTTTGTGCCTCGTCTGTTTCGCTTGTTGCGTTTCCGTATTTGATCCCGGTAAACAATTGATCAGCCCGGACTTGCCAGGAGCTCGTCGTGTTATCAACAATACTATAATTTGTTTCGAGTGTGTTCGTTTGACCAAACCGTAATAGCGCCAATACCATGAGCCCCAGCATCATGCCCAGCGCATACGCCGCCAAACCTCCGGTAAATTGATTGACCACAATTAATTTCGTGCCGCTGTATTCGATGGGAAGCGGCGAGGATCCAATCGTCAATATGCAAAAAATGAAAAAGATGGAAAAGGCAATGCGTGCGCTGTACTCCATCAAAAGTCTCGGAGAAAAATAGCTTGGTTGCCTGTTTGGTGGTTTGTCTAGACTCTTCTTGTCTTCGACAATCCAGGAAGCCCCCGTGACGGCACAAAGACAGGGCAATATTAGTGATGTCATGACCAAGCCAATGGCTGCCCAGTGTTGATTGGCACCCAATAACGTTCCCAGCAAGTTGCCCAGAGTTGTTGTGTGCAGGAGCTGGCTGTCGGCAGTTTCGATTTTTATGGACGGAAGATTTAGATTCACATACAATCTGGTTTCCAACCAACTCTGACTCAAAAAGGACGCCCAGACAAATCCCGTTTGCAAGAGACAGCACACACAGGCTGCCAGAATAATGAGCGACGGCTTTGTATTGGGCGTTATTGGCAGGTTGATGATTATTGGGCTCCACAGATTGATCATTCGGGGTTGTTGCAATGTCAACCGCATAGCCAACTCGGCATCTCCTTGTTGTTCTTCTGTCGACTGCGCAATGAGTCGCTTCGAGCGGCGATTGCAAGTCTGGCTTCGGATACCGATGGACCTCCCAGAGCGGGAGCTCCCTCTTCTTCCAATAGGGATGTCGTAGTTGTAGCATTCGCCATGCTTACAATTATATTAGTTCATTCCTTTTCGTTCTTGTAGTTTTTGTCGTGTCAACACTTTTTGTTTCACTTCTTTTTTCACGTTTGTCTTGTTATTTTCGTACGGAACGCTATGAGTCGTATTGGGATCCGTTACGGAAGCCTCTTTAGAGTCGTTTGAATCACGAACACTAAATTAGTCTTTTATGTTGCGCGGAACAAAACAGACGGCCCTTTTTGCTAATCTACACCAAAAAATCTTGGATGCAAATTGGCAAACCTGCCGCACAATCAATCAATCATTCATCATCTCCTTTGTCTATTGTCACAACCCAAGATCAACTACAGTATCAAGGGAACTCAACTAAATTGTCATGGAGGACGTCATGAGAATCACCCCTTTGGGGTCCGGACAAGAGGTTGGGAGGTCCTGTCACTTGCTGCAGTTTCGCGACATGACCATTATGCTGGACATTGGCATCCATCCGGGATACGACGGAATCAACGGTTTGCCCTTTTTGGATCAGGTGGAACCCGATCAGATTGATGTCTTGTTGGTGACGCACTTTCATCTCGATCACGCGGCAAGTTTGCCGTATTTGACGGAACGGAACATCCTTCAAGGGAAGGAATTTTCATGACACACCCCACAAAGGCTGTTACCGAGATTGTTGTTGGGAGATTATTATCGGCTGCTGCAAATGAAAAACGCCAAGGCGGAAGACGTTTTGTGGACGGATACCGATTTGCAATCCTGCTATGGACAAGATCGAGTTGATTCGATTACCACACGACCTGTCACGGTGGGTGGATTAAGCTTTCACGCATTAAATGCCGGCCACGTATTGGGGGCCTGCATGTACTGGATGGACATTGGGGGACGAACAATATTGTATACGGGCGATTACAGCATGGAAGACGATAGGCATTTAATGGCGGCGGAACTTCCCGAAAAGAAACCGGATGTATTGGTGTGTGAAAGCACCTTTGGGGTCCAGGTCCATGCGTCGCGAGCGGAACGAGAGGCACGCTTCACGGGGACTATCGAACGGGTGGTGAGTCGCGGGGGACGCTGTCTGATTCCCGTCTTTGCTCTGGGACGAGCCCAGGAGCTCTTGCTAATATTGGACTGAGTATTGGCAGGCCAATCCCCACCTCCAGAATATTCCCATTTGGTACGCCAGCAAGCTTGCCAGCAGAGCACTTACGAGTGTATCAGACCTATGCCAACATGATGAACGCAAGAATACGATCGCAAATGGACTGTGAGCAATCCCTTTTCCTTTCAGCACATTCAAAATCTGAAATCGATTGATGTCAACAACTTTTCGGACACCTGGGCCGTCCGTAGTCTTTGCCTCGCCGGGTATGCTCCAGTCGGGTGTCTCCCGGCAGCTCTTTGATCGGTGGGCCTCCGATCCCAAGAATGGTGTGTTGATTGCCGGATATGCCGTTGAGCACACGCTCGCCAAGGAAATCATGAATCAGCCACAAGAAGTTGTTACATTGGAGGGACGCCGCCAGCCATTGAATTGTTTGGTGGACTATGTGTCGTTTGCGGCCCACGTGGATTTTGTGCAGAATCGGAGCTTCATCACCTCTGTCGACCCCAAGCACATTATTTTGGTGCACGGGCAAAAGGACGAAATGGGACGATTAAAGTCTGCTCTCTTGTTGCAATACCGAAAACTTCCCGAAAACAAGAGGCCGACGATTACGATGCCTCCCAATCTGCAAACTGTCTCTCTCAAATTTGCTCGCCGGCGTTCGGCCAAGGTCATGGGGTCATTGGCAGTCAGAAATGCCGCCGAACCGGAGGAAGGAGAGGAGGTCCTCGGAGTTCATGGTGACGCACAATTTTACCTCCAAGATAGTCAAATCCGAAGGATTTGGCCACATATACTCCCCTGCGAGTGGGATCCATCTCCTCCAAATTGCACGTTCCGTTTGCGGGATCGATTGAAACCCTGCGATTGTTTTTCCATGAAATGTTTGCGGGAGTCAAGGAAACTACAATAGAAGAAAACGAAACCACGGTTCACGTATTTAGCTTTCACGACGATCAGGTACTGTGTATGCAATCAATTCAACTATCCACGAATCGCTTCTTTTGAAGTACCACGAATGTCTAACCCTATTTTTTGTTTCGCAATTGTCTTTTTACAGATCACTGTCACTGTCGGCAAGACGGAGAGCTGTGGCCTATTGTCCAGTGGAAGGCCAGTCCTGCCGGAGACGTTGTTGCCGACGCACTGATTGCCCTGATTATGCACGCCCAGAGCAGTGCCGCCTCGATTCGCCTGAGCAGCAAACCTTGCCGGCATGGACGTGCACCAGAAGCCAAAAAAGCCAAATTGGAAAACTGATACAATATCATTGAGCGAAGACAGGCTGAGGTTCATTGCCGACACGTTGGGGGAACAATTTGGAAGCGTGGAGGCTGTCTACGAGGGGAATAGTGCCAGTTACGAAATCACAACCGATACGGGTCTCGAGGTGTTGGAGGAAAACAATGAAAAACTCACTTGTTCTGTCCAAGTCTCGTTTGCGGACGATACCGGAAGTTCGGCCGAGATCAAGGTCGAGTGCTTGGACAAGCAGCTGGCCTCCAATGTTCAGGGGTGTCTTCGAAACCTGACGAGGTTCACTACACCTCTGCGGTGAGTTTTGGCAAACAATTTTCCAAAGATACTAAAACTCATGTTACAGCCTAGATAGGAAGTGAATACAACTATAATGAATACCTAGTAGCTATAGATTTAGAAAACAGCTTTTCGTATGATAAGCATCCCTGGCATCAATTTTCGGGCCATCACGCAATGCATTCATCCAACGGTCGACGTGACTCAGGAAACGTGAAATTGTGGGAGTCGTACGATTCAAACACCAATCAGAAAGGCGGAAAAGTCGTGCATTTCATTCGTCTTGTTTTTGGCAGAACGCTTTTTTCGTTTTTAATTCCGTGAAATGCGACGACGATTCCTCATGCACGAGTTTGTACGTAGGGCTGTTCCGTACGATACTGTACCACATCACCTAGTCGTTATGTGTCTTTTGACGGAAAACATTCTTCTCCAAACAAGAAGCACGATGGAGATCGCTGTTGCCACTCCAGATGCAGCTCCCATAAAATTGCAATCCCATCATGGAGGATCCAATCGCAACCCCAGCGCCCACACCGACAGTAGGCCGGGCGCCGATACGGAATACGAGGTTGCGTGTTGCCAATGCTTTCAAGCGAATAAGAGCAAGGAGAGCCCAAACCAATGCGGAACACGAAAAACAACCACTGCCCCCAGCACAATTTCGATTGGATGAGGGATCTAGTGTTTCCGGAATCACCGATGTCGGTGACGATTTGTCGTGGTACGACGGGGATGGGGATTCGCATCACAGAACACAACGGATTTCTCGTTCCCTGACACCAAAGTTATCCACAAAAACCTCAACGGATCCTTCGTTGTCGGAATCTATCGAAACATGGCGTGAGTAGATTCATGCATGTGATGCACAGATAGATAGAAGGCTATTTCACACGCAATGAAAAAAGTCACAACAACTCACCGTTTTTTTTGGTCCGTTTTATTTTTCAATCGCTAATTACCAATGGATTGCCAGGCGACGCCCTGTCGAGTCTCGTGCAATCCAAAGAGATGGAAGCTTTTGTGAATTCCAGCAACAAGCTTGCCACATCGGCATGCTCACAAATCCATTGAAACCGCAAAGAACGTGACGGAAATTGCCGTTCCACACTGTTTTACTGCCAGTAACTCTTCCCCTGCACGTGACTGCTTCGGCTACCGGTTTAGTATTTGATACAGGGCAGCAAAACCCTGCATTATTTTTGCGACAATTTGGTTCCGATTGTCATTAATCAAGCCATGCTTGCCAAACAAGGCAGACTCAAAGACGGGTCGGAAAAAACAGTCGACAACATCCGAAGTGCCAAATCGAAAACAATCGCCAAAAAACAAATCAAACAAAATGAAATACCAACACGACAAGTCTCTGGATCGTTTGCTACTTGGACGTGCGGCAACCATCGGAAACGAGTGGCATCGAGGAAGCCGTGTTTTGTGTCGAGACAGACTCGCTGACACTCAAATTACAGGCGTCCGCGGCCAAGCTTGCGAACAGTTCAAAATTTTTGCTGCGGGTGGAGGACGTGAACGTGACCGTGACTGCAAACGACGTTCGCGTCTTTGTCGTGGATCTCAAAAAAGAATCCTCGGACGAAAAACTGACCTCGCGATGCCCTTTCGCAGCTTTCTCAACGGTCTGTGGATATCACTTTGTCGAACGAATTTGTGCAAAAACATGCTGCCGGAACAAATACGAGAAGAATCGAATTCCGCAAACAAAATTGCCGGCCAGTTGGAAACCCATTGGACAGACGAAACAGGATTACAATCGACTTCAAAAGCTATCCCAACAAGAATACTACGACGAACTTCGTGGGCGCTGTTGCATATGGGTGGGCAAGTACTTGGGAGAGAAATATCACGGGAGCGAAAATCCCTTTTTCATGGCGCAAGGGAGTTGTCGACGCTAGCCCCGACGAGATTTTTCAATATTTTATGGGACAGCAATCGCACCAAAGAGTACAACAAGCATTGCGTGAACCGACAAGACTGTCCTGACGGTCGACGAGGAGGGAAGCAACAAGGCAAAGATTATCGAGAGCGAAACCAAGGTTCCCTTTACGAGCATGACGGTCCACCTGTCGGCCGTCATGTGCAGCAAGTCGCTTGGGCAATGACGGCGTGGTCATCTTCAGCCGCTCCCTCGGAAAAGGGCCGGCAAAATACCACTCGAGCCAAACCGTGGGTCAGGTGAAATCTTCCAAAAACTGAAGTTATTCTGGGGGTGAACATTCTACGACCCGTGCCCGGGCGTCCGGACTTGTGCGATTTGATTTCCATTTCGCAAGTGGATGCAAGCATTTTGCCTCCATTTCTCAAGTCGCGCGTGGGAACCTTTGCGGTCGAAGGACTTTTTCAAAAACATACGGGCGTGTTTTCCGAAAAAGGACTGACTAGATTTTTAATAATCCTATGCAATGTACTGTACTATAATGAACTCTTTTTGTTACAAACAATCCTCAAACGTATCTTCCTCATTGCTGGGGCAATTCTCTATGACAATTTCTGTCATTGGGAAGCCAGATGCTTCCGACGAGTTATCGTCCTGAATGGCGGAATGTTCTTGGAGTGATGGCAAGGGACAAAGGGCTTTCAAATATTTCCTCCCGTGTGGATGATCGAGAGAGCGAATGCGTCTCTCCGGAAGCCCTAATAGGACTCTTTGCCCACACTGTCCACCACTTCGTCCAATTCGTCGTCGGCAAGGTTCCCGCTCTTGTGTCCTCTTGTGTCGTTCCTTCGACTTGTCAGTGCCGGGCCTTGATGGCCATTCGGAGCTTGTTTTCCAGAGCACTTGTCGTCAGTACCGACAGTTTGGAATCCTCTTGTTCGTTTGGAATCAATGCCAGACTCTTCTTTCGAAGCAACCGATTTCTGCTCTTACAAAGTATACGCGAGACAGCGGAAGCTAATCGCTGGAACATATAGAGCATCTCTTTCCACTGTTCGTAGTTGTAATGTTGTTAGAAATAGATCTGGGTTTGTCGACTGCAGACTCACAATACAGTCTCTCAAACCCAACTGTAAGGCTTCGTCAATAGGCTGGTGATGAAGTGGAAGACGCCCCTTACTGAGCGTTGGCAAAGGCAAAGAAGACGGATTGGCACGAACGTGAACAACCACAAGAATTTTCCCAATTCGCAGGTTCACGGGACGCAGATGTTTCCCACCCTTTCGTCTTTTTCGGTTGGTTTCACCGTTTTCATCGCGATTCGTCTCACAATCGTCGGTTTCAAGCTGCTGGTGCTGTGCATTTCTGTTGATGAATGGAGCGACGAGACTGCTGTCTCTTAATAGAAAGGCACGGAGCGGACAAACTGGTATTTGGCAATTTTGTTGTGCTTCGTTCAATATCAATTCCAAAAGCTCCCCACACGCGCTTGTTTGCAACACCATGGACAAGGCCACACGCATGAGCTTCCGAATTTTCAATGATTGGAACATCGTTGACGATGCGTACCAACTTGTAAGGTTGCTGCTTTTCCATCTACCGAGAGAATATCATCTGAAGACGTAGCGGAGGAATCGATAGAAGAATTGCTGTTATGGTCACGCTCTTCATGGGGACAAACAGCCATACTGATTTCCAACTGAACCATCGACTTTTGTGTTTCTGTATCATCATTGAAATTTCGTAGGATTGTGAACTGACCGTGCAACGTTGTCATACTGGAACATTACACTTCGGCAAAAACGAACGCACAGCATTGGCGAATTCAAAGCGATCGTTTCCTGTCGGAACAATCTTCCGATTTCTCTTTCTTGTCGATAGAAGGTTCCGTGCCATTTGAATTGTTTCCATCTTCACTGCCGTCGCTATCTAATGGATCCTTCCATTGGATCGCCATCGACACAATCCCGTGATACCTTCAAATGTAGATTCTCTTTCCTCGAATAATGGCCCTCCGAGTTCGCTTTTGTCTACATTTCTAGGTCGGATGAATATTGGTAGTTTGGACAACGTTGGGGCGAACACATCGAGTTGGAAGTGAAGTTTTGTGCAGAGCTTGAATCGAGTAAAATAGTCAAAAAGCCGTGGCCACGCAAGCTTTGCGGATACTCCACCCTTATAAAAGTATTGTGTCGAAGAGTATCAAGGAAACAAAACCGTCAGCATCATTATCCTAAATCATATCGTATCAATACTACTTCTTTCCAACGACTTACCGGTATCAGCAAACTCACGCAGGTCCCCGATTCGCGTTGGAAAGCAGGAACATTGATGGTTTCTTCTTGTACACATTTGACAGAGTCTTCTCGTTTGTTCACTTCGAAAAAGGCTCTGGTGACGTGCTTTGATTTTGGTGTCGCCGACGAAATGCAGGCACGCGAATTTGGAACACAACGCTGTGCATGCAAGAGGCACAGAGTCAATCCGATACCATACCGCCCACTCGAGACATCCGTCGTTTCATTTTTATTGCTCGTGTCTCCACCTTTGCTGGTTTGAAAGGCATTTACACAACTTTGAATATTCTCTATTCCGCATCCAGTGTCCGTGACGGTAAGCTGGAGAATGTCATCGGTAGAAGAAGCGATCGAACCGTCGTCGGAATCTCCATGAATACCAAAAGGTCGAATGTCGACTCGAATTCTTTTTTCACGATTTTCTCTCCGATCCTGATTATCATTGTCGGTGGTAGGACTTCTACAAGCGTCGACTGCGTTGTCGACAAGTTCCTTGACAATCTGACATACAAGATCTGCTTCTCCAACGGCGTGATCGTTCCTGTTTGTGGAACACACAGCTTCCCCTTGACCAGAAAGGGTATCGTGCGAGGCTCTGATACTATTTGGATCTAGATTCTCGCGATTCGACGCCTCCGTTTTTCGCTTCTTCTTTTCCAGTGGTCGTTGCCGCCTGCTGGCATGGGTTTTGGTTCGATCAAAGAGAATCGGAGTGCTTTCACCGAATCCCCCTATCCCCGGGTTGTTATGGAATGCCCATAGCGCCATCTTGATAATCGAATCTGGTTTGGAATGTAGATTACCTTCTTCCGATAGGTATTCCTTTGACACAGATCAAAAAGGTGAGAAGCAATGAATTGTGAAAACGTTTTCGGCATGAAAAAAGATGAAAAGGTGCAATACACGTTTGAAGAAGGCAACGGATTGGCGTTTCCAATGCAAGTCTGAAAATACGCGTACTTTTCTAGAAGAATGAGGACTTATTTAGTCGTTTTTAATATTCTGAATTTTACCTCTCTTCTGTTGCTTCTCTCTCGTTTGATGATTTAAAGAACCGAAACAAGCATTACTCTCATACATCTCAAGTGCTTCAAGGTGGACTTGTCTTCGTTTGTGATAATCTATACTTGGAATATATTGACCGTGGATGAAGCATCCACGCTCGACCTTTCATGCCTCTTTCATTAGTGTCATTGCAAGCATTCTTTGGTGACGAGAATTGATGGAAGAATGTGAAGGATTCAAATCGTCAAAGTTCAACTCTTAATGTGGGGAGTGCGGTAAAACTCTCAAGATTGGCTTCCGTCCGAAATGCAATTTCGCAGTTCCTTCGATCCAACTTTGAGCCTTCACACTCGTCGTTCAATAGATTCCCCAAGACGCATCACACAGAGGATAGCTGCTTCTTCCAAAGCATCATTGCATCCTTCACATCATCCATAGTCAATCCTTTGTCACTCTGCGTCTTGACAACATGTCCTTGAAATAGCTTTTCGAATCTTTGGTTCGCATCGCCCTCGATAAGTTCTTCGTCGTCCACTGCCAACCAGACGATCTTTTTATTCCGTTGTTTCGAAAGCCAATTTTCAATTTCCCACTGGCGCTCCGAGTGCATGTTTGGATCGGTAATGTCAAAAAAGCCATCAAAATCGATACCAAAACCTTGGATGGCATCGACGATATCGTCGATGAATTTCTTTTGAACACGCCATGTCGACGACAAAACGACTTTTGCCCCCTGTGCTTCCTTCAACAGGGACTGAAAGGCGTTCAGCGTCGAGGCAGGAAAGAGCTCGCTGCCAGAATTTTCATCCCTCGGGAACGGGAGCAGAACTCCGTCAATGTCAAGAAATATAACCTTCAGTGTCTCGGCCATGGTCGAATGGAGATGAAGAGCAATAATGGCATTTTCAAATCGTTCATCATTTTCGTGTCGAAACGAGAAAGCAATTTTTTGAAATTTGAATTGATTGGGACTTTGTCGAGTCGTGGTAGTCAAAAGCGGTCTGGACGTCCCTCCGTCTGAAATAGTTTCACCCTTTCCATAGAACGGCACCGATTTCTTTTTTTCTCCCCCGATAAAATCAACTTTTTGCAAGCAACGACGAGGTTTTCATACTTCATCAGAAGCAACAACATCCAGTTGTCTTCTCAAGGAAACAAAAGAGGAAAAGAGCAGAAATTATTACGAACAATGTCAAAGATCAAGAGAGACGACAATAAAGCAAAATGGGAGGATTCGGAGTTCCCCTTGGTCTGCGAAACTTGCCTCGGCGACAACCCATACGTCCGAATGACACAAGAAAAATTCGGAAAAAAGTGCCAGGTTTGTGAGACGCCCTTCACGGTGTTTGCATGGCAGGCCGGAACCAAGGGTCGCTTGAAACGAGTCGAGATCTGCAGAAGTTGTGCACAGGCCAAAAATGTCTGCCAGGTTTGCATCTATGATCTTCAATACGGTCTTCCGGTGAAGGTCAGAGATCGCATCCTGGCGGAAGCCGGAAGTACCAATTCGTGTGCGATTGTTCCTCAATCCTCGGCGAATAGGTCTTGGTACACGGCACAACAAGAACGAGCACTCGCTCAGGGGCAAAACATGGTGGGCGAGGCCAACGCGCTGGCGCATGCCAAGCTGAAAGAAATGGCAAACATGAAACCTCGCTATGAACGAAACATGGCCAAGTTGTGCAGTTTCTTTGCCAAGGGGGAATGTAATCGGGGTGCGAACTGCCCTTTTCGGCACGAAATGCCAAAAGATAGAAATGATCCCATGTCAAACCAGAAGACAAAAGACCGATTCTATGGTTCGAGTGATCCCGTCGCCAACAAGATTCTTGGCCGGCAACGAAAGAGGGAACAAGAGACTGCCAAAGCCGACGAAGACGGCTTTGACAAGGCGCGTGCGACGCTCTATTTGCGCTTTAAAGGGGACGCTCCGTATCCGAAACTGACCGAGCCAGACATTCGTGACCAATTTTATTCGTTTGGGGAAATATTATCGGTTCGCATCCAAGCCGACAAGGGACAGGCATTTGTCGAATATACACAGCCGGAGGCTACGGAACTTGCCATTGCTAGCATGAACAAGCAATCTCTGTTAGAAAGGGAGTTGATGGTGAAATGGGCTCGAGCTCCCAAGCGTGGCGATGCCGACAATACCAAATACGGAGAGAGCAATCGCGGTCCTCCGAAACCAGTCGCAGAAATAAAGCCCATGGCACCCGCAGGAGGATTAAATCCCATTGCCTTGCCAAAAGGCCTTTCGGCCGTTGTAAAACCATCCGCTTCGGTTGCAGCCATTGCAGCAGCACGAAGGAGGAGAGCCAATGAGGGAGGGCAAGTTGGAGTACCCCGTCCCGGAGGTGGTGCCATCCGCAGGATAGGAGCGAATACAACAAAGCGAATGACAGGACCTAAGAAACCATACTACCCCAGTGCTGATCCCGGAAGACTGGGATCAAAGACCTCGGGTACAAATTAAAATATAAATACGATTTTATCAACCAAGAACTTCATAGTTTGATTTTTAAACCACTTTCTATTAGAAATGATTTTATTCCGCCATAGCATTTAGATTCCTTTCTTTCGCTTTTTGAGTTTTGCAACGAAAAAGCCATCGCCCAAAAGCAGAGTCGTGGAGTTGGTGTCCTGAACCAAGTTTGGATAAAACCGCACGGTTCCCTGTAGAGAGCCCTGGGTGACGAATTTGCTTTTCTCAATCACTGGAAAGTGGATGGGTATTAGGACTGCATCCGGATGAGAATCCAATAACCACTTGACGACTTTTTCATTCTGATCCTCGGACAAGGAACACGTAGAATATACCAAGGTTCCTCCTTCTTTGAGCAGTCGAAAGCCGGACCCTATCAGTTTTCGCTGTAACTCGACTAGGTCTGCAAGCTTGCTAGGGTCCGTCAACCGCGTGTTCTCTTCTTTGTGATCGAATTCTTTCTCTTTGTTGGAGGAAGCCTCCTTGACTCGTTCCTTGATGTGTTTGAACGAACCATCCGTGCTGCACTCGGCATCCACTAGAACATAATCAAAGAGTCCAATGCTAGTTTGAACCTTGCTCTCCGAATCCTGTTGTACCGCGTCTGTTACAGAGTCACTTTCGGCAGATGCAATCTGACGGAGTCTCTTTCGTTCGCGAGCTCGGGCACTTTTGTTCATTCGTTTCCGCTTTCCTCCTCGTTGCACCATTTCTTCCATTGCCACCCCCGAATCAAAAACAAGATTGCCGCTCTGACTGGAATCTGACGAATGGATTCCAAACGTCGTTCCGTCTTCTCGATAGAGCTGGATACCAACGTGTGATTCTTTGCTGCTTCCCGAGGTTTCCGAATCGATGAAATATTTTTGCACAATGCTTTTGCACACGTTCATTCGATGTTCGCAGACATCGACGCCGACCACCTTGACGGGCCTCGCTTTCTGGGTGGATGTTTTCTGGTGAAAACAATCGGCCATTTGCAAAAGTTTCAATCCGGGAGAACAGCACAAATCAAGAACCCGCAGTTCGTCGGTATTGTCGCTTGTCGGTGCCACTGGTTCGTTTTCGGAAGCAGCATTGTAAAAATCCGACAGCAATACGGCGACTCCGGCCCCCGAGCTAACATCCATCCCATAGATTCGTCCGGAACGAAAACATTGAGAACTGGACAAAGAAAAACTTTCTGGAAGAGCATAAAAGGCCCATTTCTCTTCCAACCATGGCACAGGCAGAACGTCGGTCGAGGTATTTTTGTCGTTTGATTTGTCTGCCGAGTTGTTCTCCCGTTGATTCCTCAATTCGTTTCGAAGCATATCTAGAGTTTCTTGTTCATCGTATCGCGGATTCAGTCGAATATACCGATACGGGACACGAAATCGAATCGCCCGATAGATCAAAATTGTGGCTCTCGTAAAAGTCTCGAAGCTCTTTGGAAAATTGAAATTTGGATCCAGTTTGCAACGCCGTATTTGCACCCGCCGCACTGAGAATCTACTTCATCTTCATTGACTGTCATGGTTTTCAATTGTTTCTGCTCCTTCTAGTAGGATCTTGTGTCCTTCAAACTCGACGTACGCAATGACTTGTCGTCAACTCAAAACAACATTTTGTCAATCGATCGGACTATCCAAAAATGAAATTAATTCCAAAAACAGTTTTGATCTGGTTTTCGAGTTTTGGGATTATTTTTTGATCTCTCAATTGATGGCTATTCTCGATTCTCTCAAGTCCCGGGTTGATTTTAGTTCCAGTCGTATAATTTCAAATACTTTGGTTTGGCGCACGTGCAAAAGTCATTGGCACATACATACAAAACAGAAAATTAGGTGTTCTTTCAAGACTGATTGCGAAGAAGTGTTCCTAACTCCAATGATAAAATGCCATTTTCAAGTTGTCAAATTACACGCCGAAAACCTCTTCTCAAAAAGGTTACCGTTGGTAAAATATACCACTCCGTTTCATGATAAGTGTCCTAACGGCCGCTTTTTTTTGTTTCATGATAAGTGTCGTAATTACGTAGAATTCTACAGGCTTTGTACTGAGAAATCATTTTTCCAACAAATAATAATTAATTTCCGAATATTCCACTACTAATCAAGTGCGCGCAAGGAATTTTAACGTTGATTAATGACTTCACGCAACGAATTTTGAAGCATACTTTGGTGGCTTGAAACACATGAAAGGAATGTTCCTATCGACATTCTGATACGATGAAGTTCAAGCCCATTGTCTTAGCTTTTTATTGCTATTTTCAAAATTTTCATACGCCGACCGGAACCCTGAGAATCGCAATTTTTTAATATCGACGAAAATCACTCCCTTAGTTAAGTCGAAATATAAGAAAGACTTATAGCATTAATGTAATAAGAATATCACAGGCTTAAACTTTACACTTTAAGCTATTTAACAAAAAAAAAATTAAGAGAAACGCACCGATATTGACGATAATGCAAAGCTTTGAAAAAAGTACGACACTTATCATGAAACGGAGTGGTAATACACATCATATGAGATTGTTCCTGAAACGATTGTTGACCCGTGCTCTCTATTGATGAAAAAAATCTTTCTCTGTGAAAGCGTTGCGTCAAATTCTCGACGCCTGCGGAACATATCATAATTCAAGCATGACAGCAGTTGTAGAAAGAACCGAGGAGGCAACCTTATTCAGCCAAGGCCCAACGCTATCGTCTAGTTTCGACGATCAGGAGAGCGAGGGCAGCATTGGCATGATGAAAGCGACTATGAGTCGTGAATCGGATCAAAGATCCAGTGAATTCGACGAGAAGAAGGAAGGAAACGAAAGCGACGACGAAGAAGTATTTTACGATAGCGTCGACGGAGACGAAAAACCGAATGGAAAACAAGAAAGCGGACAAAGTTCCCACGAAGACGACGACGGCGACAAGGCTGTCCAATCTCTCGATTCGTTGCCACCACCATCCAAAGATGTCGTCGTCGTGAGCAGCGATCGTCGCTCTAAAATGGACTATTTCGTGAAGAACCCTCTTCACATGATCGATACCTGGGACGAAATCACCAAGAGAGATAAACCTCTATCGAACGAAACTCTGGTGCACGTGATGGATCACAGCATGGCAATGCTGGGAGAACGACTCTGCGAGGCAAACCGCGAGTTTCGGGATTCTCTCAAAGCCTTTGAACACAAGCTGGGACGCTTTCGAAATTCGGAAATCGAGCTGGGCAAACGAATTGCCAGCGGAAGCTTTGCCGATATTTATCGCGTGAGCGCCTTTCGTGACTTTGGAAGCGTCCACCCGGCCTGCACGGAACTCCAAGCCAAGGGCGGCACAGATGGTCAAACAGGACAAGCCGGACGAGTACGTCGTCAAGGTTTTGAGAAAGAGCTTGTTGCTCAGCAAGAAGCTCTTTGCGACGGGAACTGCCGATTTTATCACCGAGGGAACCCTCCTGGCATCCTTTGATCATCCACACATTTTGTCGATTCGGGGACGATCCGCAGCGGGAGTGGAAGGAATTTCGACGGGAAAGCGAGACTTGTATCTTTTTGGTGTTGGAACGCATGGACGGAGATTTGACCGACAAACTGCAGGAATGGAAGCGACGGAAGTTCCCAGCACGGTTTGTTTGCCAAGGGCCGACGAAACCACAACATTGGAATTTTGTGCGAACGCCTAGAGCTCATGTCGGACCTTGGCGGGGGCAATGGCCTATCTCCACGAACGCAACTGTGATTCACCGGGACGTGGCACTCGGCAATGTTGGAATCAGCTTTTCGGGAAAAGGCAAAACTGCCTGGACTTTGGCCTCTGCCAAGGTGCTTCCGCCTTCGAATAGTGAAAACTGAACGATTTCTGTTGACGGGGAAAACAGGAAGCGTGCGGTAGTAAGTAATTTGTGAAATTTGGTTTCGTGAATTCGGGATTTTGTTGCAATTTCGACAATTACTAAGCGATGGCTGTTTTCATAACGTGTATCCATTTTTTTTCCAACACAGCATGGCTCCAGAGATTGGCTTGAAGCAACCCTACAATCTTCGAGCCGATGTGTATTCGTTTACGATATTGTTGTACGAGGTGCTGACCCTCGAAAAGGCATTTGGTAACTGGCAATCCAGCGAGATTTTTGAAAAGGTTCACCACAAGAACCACCGTCCCCGCATGTACCTGTTTTGGTCGCAGCGATTGAAAGAACTCTTTCGGTGTTGCTGGTCAAACAACCCGGACGATCGACTTCCGATGAACTATGTCCAGGCGGTTCTGCAAAAGGAAATACGAGAGTTGGAGGCAACGACGACGACGGACGTAATATAGCCTCTACTTTTACGCAAATTCAAAATCTCTTTCCTATTTTGTATTGGGCATCCCACCGAACTATAGAGTGAATCGATAGTTCTGGGTTCTCCCTTTTTTCACATCAACCTAGATATCAGTGGAAACATTCTACCAATAGTCTTTTTTCACAAGTTTCTCTAGAGGTATACGATAGCTAGTGTATAGGCCACCAAAGCCTTCGGGGATGCTCACCCAATTCATAGTCAAATATAATTTGTTGTGCCAAATAAACCCACAATTCGTAGCGCTTATTTCGGTCGCTTTCCAAAGTAGGACGATCGACTTCGCTCGATTTCTTTCTTGGCACGAGCTCCACTCTGCATTCCCAACCCCGCCTCTGTAAAATTCCAACACAAGCGATGAAAACAAAAGAAATTGTTAGAGCTGGGAATTCCAAATCGCAAGAGCAATCTTAAACACAGAAACCACAAACACAAAATTCCAAAATACGATACGCACCTTCGTCCATGACGTTTCCGAGACTCGACGTCAAGAGTCCGACACCGGCCAACAAGACAAAGGCAAAAATTGCCGGCACGTAGGGCGGTGGGAGTTCCGCCAGTTCGAGTTCCTCGGCGGCTGCGACCTGTCCAATAAAACCCACGGCGCCAGTGACAAATCCCGCGACCGAGGCTGGCGACGATTGCGAGGCAAGGAGCTCCGAGGTTGCGCGTTTGACCAACGGGCTGTGTGGGCCGGTGAATGCAAGACAGTTGTGTGCCGACAGGACCAAAAGAAGGATTGTTGCAATTCGTTTCATCATCTTGTGTATTCTTTTGCAATAATATAGAACCTAGTTGATCCTTTTTACAATAGTCGTATTGTTTGTTGTTCTCGATCGTTATAATTGTAATGAGAAACTGTGCAGAAGGCTTGTCGTCGTCATCGTCTTCAGTGTCACGTGAAACGTTGAACGTTATCTTTCCTCATTTTAGGAGCGATTTGAAACTGGGATTCATTTTTAATCAATCAAGTCGGGCAAAAATTCAATCCAAACACACTAGAACAAAAAAAGTTGCCCAACAACAATAAAGTAGTCGTCACACTGAGAGAGAACCGAAACCTTCCGTTTCATATTGCTATATCGCTATCGCAGGTTGCTACAACAATTAGCTGTCGAACCGAGGAAGATCGAGATCCATGGATTTCAGGTTCTACTAGCGGCAACACGGCCAAACGATTGCCTTTTTGTCCACCTGTGCTTTGTTTGCAGATGGTACAAAGCACGATGAACTCTAACCACCGAACCATGATCCAGGTGATTGTCGTTTTGGGAGTATTGGCAACCGCCTTCCTTTCGACCATGAACCTGCACTACCAAGGTCTTGGAAACTTCAAAGATTCCGAGCCAAGAAGAGATTGACAAACCCACCGTTATCATCGCAAAACCTCCTGCTACGCCTCCTAGGTTCCGAAGAATTGATTCGTCACCAAAACATCACCATCAGCAACAAGTACTCCCTGCTGCTACTCCAGACTGTCCCGACAACTCTAGGTTCCGATGAAGTGATTCGTCCTCGAAAACATTACCTCCGTTCATGAGGGATTATTTTGAGTGGCACGGAACACAATTGCAACAATTGAAACAAGACGCAGAACTCGCTCAGGGAGAAGACGATGCCTATCTCGGCAAGTATCGGTTCTTGGTCATGCGCTGTGCTTCCAGCAAGAATGGCAACGAGACAATCGAAGACCGATGTGGTGGCTTTTCGGATCGGATGAAAGCCTTTCCGTTGTTTCTCTGGTACGCTTCGATATCGAATCGGATCTTGTTTTTCCGGTGGGGCAACCAGCGTCCGGCACCCATCGAACACTTTCTTTTGCCGGGAAGCTATTGGAATTGGACCCTGCCGGAGGCTCTCGCCAGAAAAATCGAACAACTCGACCACGAAACCAATGACGACAACGGAGGTGTTTACTCGTCTGTATTTCGAAGGACGGATAAAGCCGCACAAGCAAATGCTATCCAAACTCGGGGAAAAAACCGTTTGGATGATCGAAGCAAACGACTATACGGGAGGAAATGCGCGTTACAAGTCGTTTGTCGAAGCTGCCCTACTCGAATCCAATCGGGTTGGCGAAATTGGTTCCAAGCTTCGGCCCGAGGATGCCTTGTACGAAAACTTTTACCACGACGTCTTCCATGCCACCTTTCAGCCGTCGAACGGAGTCAAAAAGCTTTTGGATTCCTACTTTTACGATCCAAAGGATCGCAAAGCGCCGCCATCCCCATCGTGGCTGCCCGTTGCGTTGAAAAAAGACGACTATGCCGTCGCACAATATCGGGCAAACTATCCCAAGGAACCCTATCGGGAAACCAAGAATCGGACCATCTTGGCGGAGATTACCATTCACGCCGTGGAATGCGCCAAATCACGCGTCGGTCGAAGCAATGCGACGGACGGGGTTTCCGCTGTGTACATGACATCCGATACCGCATTGGCAGTCAAGGCCGCCCGCAATCACTATCGTGACCAAAATTATGTCACAGGACACGATCCGAACACGAAAAATTCGTATGTGTGGACGTATCTCGATTTGTTATCGCACGATGCCAACGCGGCCGAAGGAGACATGATGAGCGATGGTACTCTGGCCACCAAGCCCGCAATAACCTTGGCAGAAAGCCCACCCCACCTGAATTTTGCCACGCCCGAACACATTTCTGCTTTTTATGTCATTTTTGTGGATTTGTTCCTCATGAGCTATTCAAGATGTGTTGTCTACGGGGCGGGTGGATTCGGCAGAATGGGATCTCTTGTGAGCTACAGACCAAAGTGTGGGGTGGCATACTCTGTGAACAACGGACAGTTGCAGCATTGCACTGCGTACGATGGAATGTAAAAAGTTCTGTAACAATAAAAACTAGATTATATGAATTTCGTTCTATTTTTTCGTAATGGATGTATTGTAGTTTGCGTTTTTCTATTCCCTGTAAAGATCCCGTGACAGTTGCTTTGAAGAATGTATTGGCGCAGCTTTAAATTCGACGCAAAATGACAAGTTGATACGGTCTCCCAATGGCAACCCGAGTTTTGACGTTTCATGGCTTGATTCGCTGGATGAATGATGCGGAGCCCAAACCTTCGAGAAAGCATAAATGACATTCTGCAGTAAGGTGCATATAATGTATTGCGCCACCAATGGTGACAGCCAAATGAAGTCATTATTATCACTCGTTGTACCCCGATCGACTTTTGACACGATGTGTCTTTGTCTATAGAAGATTCCTCCTGGCAACTGCTCGCACTCGCTTGTCAAATTCTGGTGATGTAATAGGTGTATCATATTTGTAAAATGGATTCATGGCATGCTTGACATAAAAGTCGTAGACTTCGTGGAAGAAATTCTTGATTTCGACTTCGCCTTTTCCAGAGTGAAGCAGCAAAAATTTGATGTTGCCGGCGGTCATAAACACGGACACGTATTGTTGGTTCACCTTATCGATAACTTTGAGATACATCTGTAAATACAATTGAAAGAATGAATGGAGCAAAGTGTCAGAATGAGAAACAAAAGCAATCGAATCAGAAATTGAATCGAGCATTTCTGGTGGACTCGATTTCAAAATCCAGCGCCCACCAAACTCTGCCAGCCTATTCTATTTCATTTCGTACATTTTGAGATGTCCAGGTGGCCTTGTCTACCAAATCGAGAGAGGAATGAACCACAAAATAGGATTGACGCGCTACCGATGCATCCGACTTGCCGGAGGTCCCCCGTTTGTGTATCTCTGCCTCGTACAATGGTTCATCCTTTCCCACGATGAAAAACAAAAGACTCTGATTCGATGCCATTTTCCTCGGTGCTGTCAAAATTGACTTATATTCTTGGAACTATATAGTTGATGGGAGCAACAAGGTTGGGTTGACCTTCGGGTGTGAGTTCAAAATAGAAGTATGATCTATGACAACGACAACACAAAAAATGCTGTTTCGAAAAGTGAGAAGCAGTTTTGAATCCATTTTTGTGACTCTTTCAGTACTTCTTTTAGTCGAACGAGTCCGCTGATCAGTTCGTCAGTCGTCACTCGGGACCACAAAAATGATGAAAAATCACACATCACGAAGAATTTTCGAATTTTCCACCGAGAAAGGAAAAATCGTTTGACATCACTCCCTCTCCTATTCCCTATACCATCCCAACCAAGAAATACAGTGTCGGAAAATTAGACTAAAGCTCCTGCCATGTCCAACATTCGCCACCAAGTTCGTGACATACTGGCAAATGTCCTCGACGCCCAGGATGGGTATCATTCCAAGGTGGACGTCCTGCGCGTCATCGAAGAGGAAGCCATGCTCATGAAGGAGACCCAATTCGTCAACGACATGCTGGATTCGGATCCGATGGAGCAATTCACAAAAGTCAAACCCCAGATCGAACGCTTAAAAAAGATGTTACTGGTAAAGTCCTGTACAAGGATCCGAGTGACAAACGACTATTGCAAGATCGATGCCGTGTTGGGATTCCAGCAGACGGACAATCTGGAGCTGACCTTTCGATACGAACGAAAACGACGAAAGGACGAAGACGGACGAATCTCCAAGGAGGGATTTCACATTCGGTATTCTATTGAGATGGCTGTCAATCATCAACAGAGAGAAAATTTGTTAGTGGTGGAGGTGTGGGCTGCCAACAACTGGCCGTCTATGGTAAAGGCGGTATGCATCAACGAAATGATGGCGCAAGCTGCCGATCAGCAAGACAACGACAACGACGACGATGATGGAGGATGGGAAGACATTGGCGAAGACAATGAAGGAGCGGCTGCTGCTGAACAACCCACAATACGAGAGTCTGACGAAGGATCGTCTGAATCAAAATCGAAACGACCGAGATTGGGAATAGAGGAGGGACCTTTAAGTGGAGAAAAAGAGCAAGATGATGATGACGAAGACGAACCAGACTCGTACCTGGCACACTTGGATCCGGACATTTTGCACGATTTCTTAGCATTGACCTGGAATCGAAACGAAAAACGACGATATGCACGAAGGAACAGCCTTTTTCTTGCTCATGACATTTCCGTTCTACGAACAGGAATGGGATCTTGTCGGCTTTTGTTCTAGAAGAGATATTCGGGGCTGGCGAAGACGAAGACGAAGAGGAACCATAGAATAGTAACATACACAATACTTTATTGTAATGAATGTCAATATTAGAAAATCCTGTAGTGTATGTTTGTGCATTTATAATTTACAGTGCTTCTTTTCGTTTGCCTTCGCAGTTCTAGCGCCGACGAGGCTGCCGATTGGATCATCGCCGGGGCTTGCTTGGAGAGGGTAACTGGGCACGCGTTTTCGGCGTTCGCTTCGTGCCTCTTTTCCAGACACGCGCTCGTGCAGACACAATTTTCGTCCCTCATCCCGTACCGAGTGCACCATATCCGAAATCGCATCTCGCAAGACGTCCCGGTCGTGGTCCTTCGTCCCAGACCTTGCTGTGCAGCAAAAACAGAACCAGCCAGCTGGGCAAATACCACAAGGACGTCAAAAAGACCTTGCGAGCATTGGCATTGGTTCGCTCCTGTCGAAACTTGTGGGCCACGTATAGGGCGTACGAGTTGAGAGCAATCCCCTCCAGGGCAAACATGCTGCTGGTGACTCCCGCAAAGGTGGAAACAAAGGGAATCGCCGACAAGTAGGCGGCATTTCGCAGAATGGCCGCAGACGTTCCGCTCGCCGTCCACCTCGTGGCTACTGAGCATGGCAAAATCCTCCTCGCTTCGTAATCCAAACGGTACATGTAATTCAGGGCAAAAAAGTGGGGCAATTGCCAATAATACAAAGTCATTCCCAAAATCACCGCAGTCCAGATCCAGCAATGCCCCCGAGGTGGCCGCCGTCCAGCCCATGACGGGTGGGAATCGGCTCCCTACCACGGCTCCCACCCACGTGTTGTAGACCGAACGAGGTTTCATGTACTGTGTAGAGGCCGGCATACAGGCCAATGTTGCCCAGCCCCAGCATGGCCGTGACGGGATCCGTCCCCATGTAGAGCAAGGGACGTTCCGCCCACTCCCCATAGTCCGGCAGCCAGTTTAGGCTTCCTCCACCGAGAGCACCCCGGTAACCAATGGCCGCTGCTGAGTGCGTTTCATTTTTCGAATCTCTGATCTCGCTCGTAGATTTGGTTGAGTGCCTGCCGCGGAAAAGCTACACAATGCGGTTCCGACCACGCAGCTTGCCGCCAAGGGTGCCTGTTCGTAGAGAGGATCCACCCGCCGCGACAAAGCCGGCAAGAGAGGTTGTTACCACCAAGTCCGGACAACTTGGCCTTTCCGAGCTGGAGGTAGGCAGGCTGTCTTACTATTCGTTGTTTTTGTCTTTTCGTTCCTCGTTCGTCGCTTTTGGTCAGTGGTGGAATTTCCTGGGTTGTCGACAAGTGGACGTCGATAGTCTTTGGTAGTGCCCGTGGTAGACGTTGTCTCATCGGGCGAATGAAGAGCGAGACGAAAAGACTCGAACGCCTTGGCGAGTAGCGACTCCTCTGTATATTGTTAATTCGGATCCTGCATGGTGGTTTTGGCATCTCTCCAAGACGCGAAGGACCTGTTTCTTTTCGGCATTCCGCCGTATAATCTTCGTGGAAAGCATAGTGTTTTATATGCCTTGCATTTCGAGAAAAGAGGATCTCGGTGGTTTGATCACAAACGGAAAGCTTCTGAAAGTTGTAATGAGAATGTTGGATGTAGATCACAGCGAGTTGGCAAGCAACCGTTGACACAAGGAGATGCGTTTCTTCACCAAACTCCTAATGAATTGAGAAGGACAGCCGATTCATTCAATCGAAATCTGTTTTGAGAGTGCTTCTGCGCGTGTTCGTCGTGGTGATTTTAATTAGTGTGGTTGGTATGCATCGGCAGACTTGGCAACAAAATCTGTGCTGGAAAAAAGGTGGACTTGGCGAAGGTGGTTGGTTTTGAAGTTGCGGGGGAACACGGGAAATTTAGATCTAAATTTCCATATTCTCATTCGTGTCCGGATTGAGTCCCGGTTCGTATTTGAACAGGGATACCTTCCTCGCGTCCGTGACACCAGATTTCTGTTTGAAAAACAATCCGTTACGTGTCCCATAACAAGACAATTGGACATCAATCAACGGAGGGTTGAAGAAGCGAAAGCCAAGAGATTCTAGCCACTGCAGAGTGCATGCATAGCATCGTTAAAGCACCATGTCGGACCTTTCCTCTCACTCGAAACCGGACGAAGCGGTGGTCACTCACCTGGATTGGAAAATATCGGTGGAGTTTGCCGAGGAGCGGCTGCTTGGCCGAAGCGACGTATACCGTTCGTGTGTTGAACAAAAAAGCCACCGCTCTGGACTTGGACACGGCCCATTTGGACATTTTGGGAGTCCAGGCCAACGATTGGACCCCGCTGAACTTTACTCTGCATCCTCTCGATGACAGCAAACCACATCTCGGCCGGCGATTGGAAATCGACCTGCAGGAGGTGCAAGCCAAAGATTACCACACCATCACCGTCTTTTATGCTACCACCAAATTCTGTAGCGCCCTTCAGTGGCTTCCGGCCTCCCAGACGGCTGGGAAAAAGTATCCCTATCTCTTTACTCAATGCCAGGCAATCCACGCCCGATCTCTCGTCCCGTGCCAGGATCGTTGCGGTGTCAAAATGACGTATACCGCCAAGGTGACCGTGCCCGAGTGGGCAACCTGCGTCATGTCCGCATTGCCCAAGGGAACCACCACCATTGTCGACAACAATACAAAAATTTGCACGTGGGATCAGCCGGTTCCAATTTCCTCGTATCTTCTGGCTCTGGCGGTGGGAGATTTGGCCAAGCGGGACATTTCGGATCGGTGTGCCGTCTGGAGCGAACCCGAAGTCGTGGCCAGCGCTGCCTACGAATTTTCGGAAACCGAAGACTTTTTGGCCACCGCCGAAGCTATAGCCGGCAAGGCCTACGCCTGGGGACGCTATGATTTGCTGTGCCTGCCGCCGAGTTTTCCCTACGGAGGAATGGAAAACCCGTGTCTGACCTTTGTGACGCCCACTCTCCTGGCCGGAGACAAGTCGTTGGCCGATGTGGTGGCCCACGAAATTGCCCATAGCTGGACAGGAAACTTGGTCACGAACGCAACATGGTAAGATTAGCATTCTCCGAATTTAATTCTGCAAATGCCACCACCCAAATTGGCACTCTATTGATTGCCATGTTTTCATGCTAATAACAAATGCCAATTTTATGAATATCAATATTTAGGGACCACTTTTGGCTGAACGAGGGATGGACCGTTTGGCTGCAGCGCAAGATCATGTCCCGAATGAAACAGAATCCCAAGTTTCTCGATTTTGATGCCATCCAGGGACGAAAAGCACTATCGGATACCGTCGCGGAAATTGCTCCCGGGAATACGACATTGGTCTTAAACATTGGAGATGGAGATCCCGACGATTCGTATTCCAAGGTATCGTATGAGAAGGGCTTCACATTCTTGCTCTATTTGGAAAGGCTGGTTGGAACGAAAGAATTCGAAGGATTCTTTCAGGCGTACATTGCAAAATTTGCTTCCAAAACCTTGACCTCGGACGACTTTAAAGACTGTTTCCTGCAGCATTTCGAAGGGAATAAGAAAACGAAAGAGGTCGATTGGGACACATGGTTTTATGCACAGGGCATGCCACCGGTGTTGCCACCCCTAGATCAAAGCATGGCAAAAGCCTCTAGCGATCTCGCTGCCGCATGGGCTACCGTTGATCGAGAAAGCAAAAGCCCGCCAGTCGCAAGCCAAATCAGGACATGGTCGACAGGTCAAATTACAAGCTTCTTGGACAACTTGCAGGTGATGACCGCCGATAGACCACTTCGTGTTTCGACTTTGGTGGCAATGAAACAGCTGTACGGTCTCGCTGAATCTAAAAATTCGGAAATATTGTTCCGATATTGTTTGTTGGCGATCGCAGCCGAGGATGAAAGCATCGTTCCGGTTGTTGTCCGCTTCATCACCTCGCAGGGTCGCATGAAGTATGTCCGACCTTTGTACAGACGCCTGTATCGCAGTAAAATAGGCAAAAACATTGCCATTGATACATTCCTACAACACAAGGATATTTATCACCCTATCGCCGCCAAAATGATCGCGAGTGATCTCAAGGTTTCAAACAAAAAGTCTCCTCCTCCCGTTACGAGTAATAGGAAGCCTCTGCTCTTGACCAGCGTATCGGTAGCAGCTGTCGGTATCGTAGCTGCAGCATTGCTTCGCAGGAATCGCAAGATCTAGATAGGGGAATATGTGTATATAATATTATATGTTACATTACATAGCAGAGTGTAGCGACAATCGCGAACTTGCGGAGTTAGTTGGGCCTTGTATAAACGCTGGCGCTCGTCAAAAAATATTCATCGTCTCCTATTTTTTGCCAGTGCGCTGTTAGGTCGGAGATCTTTTCGTCTGCATTGCTGTCCAAAAGCCAAGTGCACGAAGCTGTTCCGTCTTGGTGCGGTGTGACCTCTGCCTCTTGAAAACTCACGTATTGGCACAGGAGGGGATGGGCAGCCTTGTAAATGGCCTCCTTCAAGCTGAATCGCAACAAGACTTCCTCCTCAAGAGAAATGTTTGGAAGCTTCCCCAAAGTTTCACGCTCGTTTGCCGTCAGAATGCGCTTGGCCAGACTGGGTCGTCCCGGCCGGGAGGTCATTTCCAGATCTACTCCGACCCCCGCAAGCACGAGATTCGTATCCTTTGAACGAGGCGGCGACACCATGGCCACTCCCTTGTCGGGCTTGTGGCTAATGGAGCCCAAGAGATTGTCCTTCATTTCTGGTCGTCCGAATTTGTCTTTGAGAATTGGATAATCCGGAAAGTCTAGGGCTTGTCGCAGTGCCAACCGTCCCAACCAAAAGGAATTCCTCGTTTTCTTGAGCTGCATGCCAAAGTCCACCTCGTCTCGATGGAATGCGCTGTAAAGCCAGTGATCGCGTTCGAGACTTGTGACTCCGTCAAGGGGAAACGAATCTATTTCGTCGGACGTTTCGATGCCGATACATCGTCCTTCGGGCAGCGAAATGTCAAACCACGACGTTAAGCTTTTCGGGAGAGACGACATTACCTTCTCAGACCTGCTGCTAAACCCAGGATCCACGATAGTCTTGACCGTAGTCATCCTTCGAACCACAAAACTCGTGGCCTGGCGGCAGTTTTTTCTCATTCCATAGCTCCGATACGCGCATCTCTTCAACGGTAGCATCGTCGAAAACCCAGAGATTCTGCCAAGAGGCATCAAAGCGAATCCATCCACCGAAAAGCAAGATGTCGTCAAGGCAAAAAGAAATAATACACCCAGTAATATGAAATTCTGACTCATAATTCCTTATCTCCGGGATTGGAGTAAGGCAACGAAGAAGAAAGACAATAGCAAGCTATTCGATTTGGAGTTCCTTGCTTGTTCGATTCGATGTGAAATGACACGATATCGAATGTTTTTGAAAATCATCGTTTTAGTTTCAACTGACACCATCGCGATCACGCGCGCAACTCGGAAACGGCGTGAATGGGGGAAATAAGAACATTTAGATTCAGCGAGAATAAACTTTCAGGAACTGTGATCTAGTCTACTATAACTATATACAGCAAAGCAAAAGTCATGTATCAAAAGAATAAAGTTTACTTCGTATTAAGAGAAGGTGGTAGGAGCCTAAGTTTGCATTCACGTCATCATGTTGTTTGGCATGAAAGTTTCAAGAACTCGGTTGGAGTTGTGACGAATTTACGATCATATTCTTGAGTGTGTAAAAGATTTAGAGAATCTTCAGTGTGATCCACCAGGAAATCCTACGCGAACAAGAGGAGCGGCTGGAATTGACATGTTTGATGCCTAGCTCTTAGTTTCTCTTCTTTTTTCTCTTCTTACCACGCTGTAAGGACAAAACAAAATTCAAGTTAGAGACGTGACATCAAAAGGAATAGATTTCATACCCACAAAATAACAACATCAAAAACTTACCTTCTTCTTGCTTGATGTCGGAGCCGCAATACCTTCACCAGAATCTACGCTAGTGGATTCGACATCGACAACATCGCTGGAGGTGCTGGTAATGGGGGTGACTCCGCCAGAGGCGAATCCATCGGGCTTTTCACGAATGGTAGGAGGAGAAAAGGCGGCGACGGGTTCGGCAACATCGACGGATTCAACATCAATGGTGCCGGTGGGACCTCCGACGGTGGCGGGTTCCATCTTCAAGCTGTTTCGGATGATCACAGAAGTGGCCGTGGTGACAATGTTGTTGGTAACCCAGTACACGGTAAGGGCGGAAGGAACATTCAGAGAAAAATAACCAATCATAAGGGGCAATACTTTGAGGAAAGCGGGTTGTTGGTCCTTTTGTTCCTTGGGAGTCATGAATTCCATGGACGCGAATTGAGAAATGACCAAAAGGACGGGAAGGACCAAAAAGGCACCCGTCGTTTCCCATCCCAGAGAAGGAGCTCCGTTGATCCAGCCCTCGGTCAACCATGACATTCCCTTAGTAGGATCGGCTCCGTATGTAGGACCCTCGAGGCTCGGAAGCCACAAGAAGGGTTCGTCCAGCATGTTTTCGTTCGCAAGATCGAGGACCGCACGATACAATCCAATGAAAATAGGAATCTGAACAAGAGAGGGAATGCAACCGGCAAGAGGATTGACGTTGTTGGTCTGGTAGAGTTCGGCAATCTTTTGGTTCATGACCTCTGGGTTGCTCTGGTATTTGGCTTGGGTTTCCTTGAGTGTGGGTTGCAAAGCCTGTGATAAGAGTGAACCAACCGATGCAATGTGAGGAAACGCAAAAGACACAAAACTGATTGCTCGATCGATGCGGATGAACCAACAAAGAAAAGAAAGAATCAACGTACCTGCATTTTTTGTGTACTCTCGAGCTGTTGCTTGGTGAGAGGGTATGTGGCCAACTTGATGGAAAGAGTCAGGGCAATGATGGAAACTCCCCACGAGTTGGAATCGAGTCCAACAGCAACAAAGGCGGTGTGGATCAAGTTAAGGAATGCCATGGTGGGTCCAGTCAAGAATCCGAACCATCCGTTGTTGGGCTTGGAGACCTCCTCGGCAACATCAGCGGCGACCTGAGGAGCAGCGGCGGCAATATCGCTAACGGGAAGGCCGGCCGAATCCAAATCCGCAATGGAAAATGATGACATGACATCCTGGAAAGATTGGATGTGATGGGGGAGATCGTGCAGATTGGATGGGTCAATCACAGCACGAGCGGTAGATTGCCTAGGACTCATGCCGGTAGGGGCAAAGGCGTTTACACTAGCCAGCAACAGTGGCAAAACTCCAATAGAAAACTTCATGACTCAGTGATGTATGTATTTCTTCTCTCGAAGTCAAAAATCAAACTATTTCTGAAACTCTTTTTCGTTTTGATATGCAAACAAATTGGCTTTGAACGAGGGTTCCGATTCAAGCTGTTTGAATTATGCAGACAACAATAGTACTATCGCTGTTAAGGCCCGATGACTACTTGATCTCGAACGACCGATAGCGGGATGTGAATTTTAGGTTTCCGTTGTTGACGCGATCGCGATTTGCTGGATAATTACGTCAAACTGACACCCTTCTCGCATCAAAAAGCTTGGCTTATTCAACAAAAATTTTGGTTCGGAACACACGACAGAGACACATCAGTAGAGGAGATAAGAAATCCGAAACAAATGGAACACGCACGGGGCCTCCCAATGATTGGGGGACAAACGGCTAGACGCTTCAACCAGCAGCTTGATTTTGTACGTATGCCGACTCCTTCGACCAATAATTCGGGATTCGCCGCAAGTGGGATTGCTGGGTGGGACTGAAAAAGAGAAAAAAGTGTCGACTCATCATTCACGAATTCGCCTCCACGTGGAAACTATGGTGCAATGAATTCGATTACAGTCTCCCGCCGGCTCACGCACGTCCACGTAAAAACGGAAGAAAATGGAAGTACGACCATCATCCGTGTTAGCGGCACACGTTGAATTTCGCTACTATTAGTTGCAGTTTCTACCGGACCGGGCTCTTTCGACAGACATTGCAAGTTTATTACAACATCAACAATAAAAGTCTTGCACTGGAATCTGTGATAGCGCAAGTAGCGACAAGCAACAACTATTTTAATAACAACACATACACACAACAAAATGGTGGAAGAGACTGTAACCGTAGACCCCGATGGAAGCACCACTTTCGAGGGTGCCGAGGATGCCACTGATGGCGCCGAGGAAACTTTCGAAGAAACAATGGAAGAGATCGTGGAAGCCGGAGTCGACCCAGCAATCTACTTGTTGGTTGGTTTTATCGTGTTCGCGGTTCTGTATTTCTTATATCGTCGAAAAAAATCATCCGACGACGACGATTACTTTTCGTCGTATGAAAAAGTGAGTGAGATTCGATGCGAAAGTCATTGGGGCGAAAAGGCCTTTCCTTAGAGAAGGATCAAGTTCGTTGACACGAAAATGTCTACCGAATGAATCTTTGTGAAAGACAATATGTAATCTCATTTCCGCGTCTTTTTTTCCTTTTTTCCAATTTTTTCAGTTCAATATTAAACTCCCTGCGGAGGTCGATGAATACTATTCGGTCAAAGACAAATGCATGAAAGCTGGATGGGTGCCCGGTACACCGGCCGACAAGACCAACGCCAGTGGTCCTCATCGAGTCATGGCTCAAGCTCTTATGAAGCGAGCCATTGGCGATATTCCTATTGTTACTTTCATACAGAAGGAGTCGGCTGGTATGAACAAATTGTATGCCCAGTCCATGTGCTCCGTGAGCCAGTGGCGAGCTTACCAAAATGCCGAAGCCCTGGTTTCGACCGAAGTCGATGAAGTACGAGCGGAAGCAGACGAGATTGAACCTGGTTGGAGTCAGGTAAGAAGACATAGAATTATTTGCACTTGCGGTTCTGGCCAGATGGGCATTTTCAATTTGTTTCCAATGATTTTCTCAACTATATCTTTCATCCACGTTTCAATTTCTTGCAGGTTATTTGGAGGCAAGCAATGCAATATCACAACATGCTGAAACAAAAGCACGAAATGGAGCAAAAGAATGCTGCCGAAACAGCTGCCAAGAAAAAGGAAATAGAGCAACGGGTAAATGCTGCCAAAAAGCAAATGGAAGCTCCTAAGGAAACCAAAGAGGAGGCTGCCGAGAGAATTGCCCGAGAGCTTGTGGAAGCTGAGGAGCGCGAAAAGGAGAGCAAAAAAGCTTTCTCTAACGGTGGTAGTGAAGAAGGGATTTCTAGAACAGAAGAAGAAGAAATAAACAAAATAATATGGATTGCGCATGCTGTGTTTTAAATGCATGAGATTCCTAATAACAACCTCAAAAAGTACATTATTTTTTTGTCACATCATGTAACTCATACATAGATGAATCGGTTAGAATTTGAAGCCTTTAGTCCTCGAAGTTTCCTATGTAGGATGTATCTTCGTATCGTTGAAAGCGCAAAGCGACGATTCATTTCGAGGTCAATCGACTCAGTCAGGAAGAGAAGAAGTTCTCAGTTATTCGCGGCAATCGAGGTCTATTCCATGGAAGCGATATTGGTCTGCATAGAAATGGGAAATATGATGCGGAAGTCGAGCCCGACACTGATTTTCAGAAGGGAATAGTATGAAAAAAATACGTATTTCTTTAAATTAGGTGTATAGTAGTGTGTGATGGCGACACGTGGTGTTTTGTCTTTTCACATTAATCTAAATGCCTAGTCGACCCGACTTGACTCGCATATATTTTTATTTCGTCGCCTTATGACAGATGTAGCATGTATCGTAAGCGAATGGATGGTATGGCTCCCGATATTTAGAAGGAAAGAGCCTCCATATCTTCCTTTTCTTCTGGGAAATGGGGTTCTTCCACGTTTGACGCAAGCATAGAAAGAGAGTTCACCGACAGCTTTCGGACGAGCTGCTTCACTTCGTCGCCAATATGTTCTCCCATCTTTCTCTCCTTTTCTCCCGAAACCAATTCCTTCCACGCGTGGTTGCATTCCTCCATGATTTCAAAGGCGTAGTCCTTGTCCATGAACTTTTCGTCCAGACCGAATGTGTTTGGAGGCTTTCCATCGGGAATCTTGTACGTTCGGTACCATTCACGGATGGCGTCGAGCAATCCGGGTAGCTGTTCCTCAACATCGTTAATGTTGTTGATAAAAGGAGCCCATTTGTCATCTTTGTCAATGGTAATAAGCTTCCAATCGGCTTCACCCTCGTCGATCATCATAAGAATACCGAGAACCTTGACAGGACGGACACCCTAATGGTCAAAATTTAAAAATTGAACAAGGTGAGATTAATGCATTGATACCCAATATTGCGAATTTTCCTATTGATACTAGATTCCATCGAACACACATGTTTCAACTTACACCGCACTTGACAATTCTGGCGCCAATTTCGCATACATCCAAAGGATCATTGTCACCTCGGCAACCTTCAGCATCAGGATGGATGAAGGTAGGATCTTCCCAAGTTTGAGGAAAGCATCCATAGTTGAAGAAGATATCACCCTTCTTGAACTGCATTGCAATAGAAAGTACCACAGATCAACATGGGACAAATTATCGTCGAATGAGAAAAAATCTAGGAATTCTGCGAATAAATAGAACAAATGCTATAATCACGTACCTCTCGAAGTTTTCCCTTCTTCTCGTCTTGCTTGATGGGAGTGAATTCCTCGTCAGTGGCAATTTCATACTTTTTCCTATATTTGAAAGAAGAGGGGCACGTTTCATATATGAGACGACAGGTTTTACAAACAGAATATCCGACCGAAACATCCCATGTTCTCTGTTTCATACCTTGTGAACTTAGGAATTTCGCAGACAAAATTGTAGTATTCCGTCTTTTCTCCGGTAGTGGGATCGATGTGGCTCAAACTAATGTCGTGCCATAGCGAGATGGTCTTGTTGTTTTCGGCGTGCTTGGCGTGAACACGGTATTCAAGGGTGTCTTCCTTTCCCTCTTCCTCGAGTTTGACGTCTTTGTCAGATCCAAAAGAATTCGATCGACTCGCGGACGTCATGAGCTGAGGTCCTCCGTCGTTAAGGGGTACAAGTGTTTCCTCCATGGTGGCTATTAAACTGGTATACTAAGAGTTCGACAATACGTATTGTTTTATGACATCTGCTGAAAGGCGCCAAAACAGGAATTCACTCCCAGAATGTCTCTTGCAGTGACAATATACGTCGATGGAATCTCTCCGACCATCAGAAAAGGAATCTCCTATGAGAATTAAGGAAAAAAGGAGGTGACGACCGACAAAAACACGATAAGATCTTGTTGGCTCGAATTACACATCATCGAAATGGGAAGCCACTGACGTGTAAAAGAAAGACTCGCGACGTGCACGAATGAGAAAACAGAACGAGCTGTAAAAAATTGGTTCCAGAGAATCGATCGATTTGATTCGTGCAACTACGTCATCGAAGGAAGTTTTGTACGAATTCCAATGCTGTGTTTTGAGGAAATACGCGACCGAGAACACGATACGACCTACAAGACGTAGGACTCGCATGACCTCGTACTACGTAGGCACATAAGATATAAAAAATCAATCGAATTGATCATAGAATCGAAAAAAAATCCGCCAAACATTTTTGATGCCAAGCTTGATCTATCTCTTCGCCATCGATTCAAACATACCTCCATTCCAAAGCAAAATGGAAACCCTTGACGACGTCTCTTCCGATTGATCCGATACTAAATTTACCTGTCCAGTCTCCAGCGAGTTCGATATGTTTCGTCTCACCCGAGAACTCTACTATACAAGGCCAAAGCAGGAAAGTATATAGCGAAGACTCGGACGACAGCGACGATGACGAGATAGAATTCCGCTCCTCAGCTATTCGCGTCAAAGGAGCAGATGTGGGATCGGTGCCCAAACATTCGAATCGATTTTTGAGTGATAGGTTCTTGGCTTCCTGTCACACCAGCGGGGAGGCGCTACTTTGGGATCTCCAAAACCAAAAACAGGTGGGAACGATTTCTGCCCCACGCGATGGATCGGGCACTTGCATACGAAGAACCGACGATCCATCGCAAGTCATGTTTCAAACACGAGATCCAAAAGGAATAGTGTCGCTCCACTCGATAGAACGCTGTGGAGAAGTTCATCGGGAGCAGCATCTACTCGGAGCCAATTAAAGTCGACAATTATCAGTCAGTATGAGACATACAGCAACACCTTCTGTCCGGGCTGCTCCTTGTTGTGGGAACAAACATTTGTTGGCCTTGCCTAGTATTGACCATTCCACTGTGAAAGTGGTAGATAGGAGGACTGACGCAACGGTGGCAAAATATTCCATCGAGAAACACGGAATGGTGACAAGCTTGGCGCTATCTGTGATTGGCAACGATGCAGGACATGCCATAGGAAGGCCCATTCTTGCGTGCGGTATGGAAAGCGGAACTACACTATTGTTCGATATTACGAATGACTCTACAAAATCCTTCGCATACTTCTCGATAGGAAAGGATCCAATTCTGGCCCTTGACGTGATACCTGCCGGTGCTCCAAATTCCAGAGATGCTTCTTCGCCCAGTGATGCTCTTCTCGTAGCGGCTGGAATGGCTGGCGATGCCCAAGACGTATCGGAGCTGAGCAAGGACAAGGCCGGGCGAGCTGTCCTGCTCAAAGCCCTTCGTCGCAATGATTCTTCATGGAAGTTTCAAGAACGAACACGCATTTCGACATGTCGAGTCGATCGGGAAACCTACAGTGGAAAACCTGGTGTTTCGGTCTGTCGCTTTCGTCCGGATGGCCGTTTTTTGGCAATTGGGGGCTGGGACAAACGCATTCGACTCTTCGAACGATCAAAAGGGAATCTGGTTGCCTTGCTGAAGGGTAGCCAAGGAAGCATAGTGGACCTCGATTGGGCTCCGGATGCTGCAACGTCGGGGCTTTTGGCAAGCGCCGACAAGGATGAAAAACTCATTTCGATATGGCGATGTTTCGCCATGTAGTGGAAAATATCTTCTAATTTTACAGTAGTGGTATCTATTCTAGTTTAATCTGTAACCCGCGCACACTCCGATATCCCTGTCCGACATGTTGTCATGAAATAGAACAATCTGGATAACGTACTGAAGTGTCATACAAAACGCACAAAGCATGATGACATAGCCTGTGCAATAGGCAATGAATGAATTTCTTTCAAAGTTCGCTGCTCCAGTCGCAGTTTGCCTCGCTCTTTGCATGATTCCGCTACCAATCAAATGAGCCAATAAAGCCGATGCAAAAGCAGACTAACGCATAATCCCATAGGATCAAGTTGAAGATAGCATAAGAGCTTGAAGACAGCATGACAGTGAAGAAAACCATTGTAGAGGATGTGGCTGTGCAAATAGCTGGATGTACCCCCATCGCAAGCATTAAAGGAACTGTAATCATTCCACCTCCAACTATAAATACAAAGAAAAAATGTTAGATTCCATCTTCGAGCGGATAGATATTACAACACTTTGCAATTTCATTTTGATTCACTTACTTCCAAACATGCCAGCAAACAATCCCGCGAGTATGAAGAAACCTGGGTAAACAATCGCTCGCCGTTCGTCCCACTTGATATCACCATGAACATAATCAAATCGGATGATTTCCTTTAGCTCGTGTCGATTGACAAGGTAGGTCTGTGCCGCCCAGGCAGAAGAAAACAAAAAGGCAACCATGATGATGTGGACCACCCAAAAGGCCACACCACCACATTGAATACCCCATGGACTTTTGAACGCTCCACCCCCGAGTACAATGTTCAAAAACATGAGAACGGTAAATTTCGAAGCGAGTAAGCAAAACTTTGCTCCGTGGGGTAACCTTTTCTTGCTCCAACAGATCCGAACGCAGTGTGACGAAATCCGGATTCAGAATCAAAATACGCTGTCGTTCGTGGGCATCCATTCGTGGAGACATGGGATTCGTTGCGAAACTCTGGCTGTCGAGGGATTGAGTTCTAACCGGCGATGGCGGCATGAAGGAAGCTTTGCTTTCGGGATCCATGCCGGCACCGTGCAAAGCATCGGCACTCCAAGCAGCCTCTGACATTGACATTCGAAAGGCGGTTCGAAACGAGGCCACCCGGGTCAAGTAGTCTGCGCTTGCCTTTCTTAAATGTTCGATATACCTCTTTTCGGCATCGTACATTCGTCTTGCTTTCACCAGAGTTGTATGGGCCACAATACTCAAAAGAAGAACGAGAAGGACCGAAAGTATTTTTGCGGATATCACACGATGGAGAATAGACCCAAACACGGTACCGACAAGCACCAAAGGTTCCATCACAAGAATCAAATCCCAGTCAATAATCGGTCGATCGGCTAGAGGATGGCGTCGTCTCAGGTTTAATATCAAAGCAGCTAGCGAACCGCCCAGCACTGTGACCGAGCCAAGTGGAATGGCCTGTTTCAGGTTCAGACGCGTGACAATAACATAACACGGCACCACGAGGCCTCCGCCACCAATTCCCCCCAAACTTCCCAGGGTGGCTCCCAACGAGGCCAACATAAATCCGGAAATATCTCGTTCCGACAAGGGCAGGAGGGTAGGAACCTTGTCTTTCTCTTGAAATTTATAGAAATCGTCGTCGGCAATGTAATCATCCCAGTAGTCTGGATTTCTCCAATAGTCATCTGCTTCATCGCGGGAGTCGCTGCTGGATTTCAAATTTCGATGGTCGTTTGTTGTTGTGTCATCCGAGTCAAAGTCAACATCATCGAATTCTGTAGGTTCATTTTCTTCCAACTCGTTATTCAAAAGCACAGATGGATCGGGTATATGGAACTTGTTGGTTTCCCGAATTTTCGAGTCCGAAACGGTCACGTTCACTGATTTTGAATTCTGAAATGCTTCCGAGGTTGCATTTGTTTGAATTTCCCCAAAAGCTAGTGCCGGGACGGCAAGGAAAAACAGAGCTAGCCGCATTCGAAGCCATTTACTGCGTTCGGGAGACTGTTCACAAGATGGAGATGCCATTTTTGTTTATAGCGTTGAAAGCACACCAACCCAATTGCTCTTCAAAAAGTAGGAACTGATCGAGAAATCAATAATGGATTCGAATCGAATCGAAAATGGGGAATAGTTGACTGCAAGGAAGTAGGTCACAAGGTCGGATTGGATCGATAATCTTGACTTTGTACTACAGCAACCGAAACTTATCTTGTTGTTTCTATTATTGTTGGCACCAGATGCTTTTTGCTTCTCCAGAACCGAACCGAACAGCAAACGCTTTGGCCATCGCAACTTTTTGTTTTTGTTGGGACCACGGTTTGGCTAGTTACGATTCAATTGTTTCTGTTCGTCCTGAGTATCGGAATTACTACAGAGATTCTCAGTAGAGGAATTCTGGCTTGCTCGCGGACATCATTTTTTTCAAACGGGTAAACGGCTCGATAATATATTGGGCTGAGTTAATATGTGCGTGTGCTACTCACCTTGAAAGATTCTTCTTCGGAGGGAGAGCGCACGAAAAACCGAAATAGGTTGTCAACATCGACTCGTTCGACTAACATATACCAAAAGTACTGATAGAGTTACAAACGGCTTGAAAGGAAATGCCCGCGATGCTCAATGCTGAAATAAGAAATAATGCGGCGATGGACAAGATCGATCTACATTCATTCTCTCCAATCTCACACTTTCTCGACTTGGATCAATCTGCTGAACACGAGTAGATTCATCAAAAGAAAGGGATACGAACCATCATGACAAAAGGACTTCTTTCTCTATTGCTTGTAGCTGGCTTTGTCGGTTCGGCAAATGCCGCTGGAGCCGCCGAGATCACCCAAGAAAATTTTGACACGCTCACCAAGGGAAAAAATTCGTTTGTCAAATTTGTAAGAAGCAACACGCGAGTGAACTGTGGTGACCGAGTTTGATGTGCTTTCTGTGCTACACACAGTCAATCTGTCACTAGATATTGGAGACTGGCTGTTCCTTTGACAGGATTGCCACTACTTCATTCTTGACCGTAGCACAATGGGCAATTTTCTCACACAACATCTTTATTTCTTCACAATTCTCGCGCTTCCAATTGCATTCAAAAGTTGGCTCCTTGGTAAGTAGTTTTGCATGCTTCCCAAATCACGTCTCGATTCCTTGGCTTGTGCTGAATCTTACCCCTGCGCATTTTTTTTAAAACTTCCCTTTTTCTTCTAGGTGAGGCCACTGTAAATCCATGAAACCATCATGGGACCAATTGGGGGATGAATATGCAGCTTCGTCCTCCGTGCTCATCGCCGATGCCGATTGCACCACTAGTGCAGAAGAGCTATGCGAGCGATTCGCGATTCGTGGTTGTACGTGACGTTTGTATGGATTGATTGTGAATTATTTTGGTTGCCATTTGGAAACTGTGGCTATGGTTGCGCTTGCGTATCTTGCTGTTTTGTCGTTTCTCTCATGAATTCTTGCTGCTGATGTGTGTCTTTTAGATCCCACGATTAAATATTTCCTCGAGGGCGACCCCGATGGCAAGGATTATCAGGGCGGAAGAGACTATGATTCGTTGAAGGAGTTTGTCGAAAACGAATTGGAGATCAAGTGCAACATTCAAGACGGAAGCGGTTGTACGGATAAAGAAAAGGGTTACATCGAAAAGATGAAGGCCAAACCCTCCGAGGACAGAATGAAACAGGTCAAGAGACTCGAAGGCATGGCGGGAGACAAAATGAAGGCCGAACTCAAGCAATGGCTGCGACAGCGATTGCACATTCTTCGCATGCTCGAGCAATAATTGACAAGCTGATCGTTCGTTGTTGTGCTGGTTTGGAAGAATCGGATCCGGAGTCTGATGTGCTCGTTTCTAGATGGGGAAAACTATGGACTGCACTCTGCATAGTGACTTTTTCATAGGGCTATGAGCGAATGACGACGACGGAATGCGAGCAGCCTGTTCCATACAAGCTGCAACACGCGTTTCGTTGTCTGAAAGGACTCAAGCCAAGACCATCGAGGGAGGAGCACCAAGACAAAAGTGAATCGAAGCTTGTTAACAGTTCAATGGATAACAGATATAAAAAATTGTTCTTGCTTGAATTATACATCTGTAGACACAAAATCTTCTCTCAAGTTCACTCTCCTAAAAAAGTTTTCCTGCAGATCATAGTCTTTTCGTTAACATTAGAATTAGGGTCAGGGTTAAATTCTCATTTTCTCATCGTTCTCCCAAAAATTTCACACCGACAGAACTGATTTTGTGAAATTAGCGATTCTTTGTGCACATCATTCTCTTCTTTGATCACAACAAACATTCGCTCATGTCGACGCCCTACACGCTCGTCGAAGCCTTTGAGCTTTTGAAGAGGAGACAGCTAGAACCGAGGAGTGGAGGAGAATCCACCGATACCACTATCGATATTCTAGGAATCGTCGGCAACATTGTAATATCGACGCCTTCCAACAAAATTCGAAAATGTCAGATTTGGTTGCTGGACTGAATCCTGTGGTTCGCGTTTTGTTCTTTACAAGTCATCCGAGATTGCTAGAATGATAAGAGAAAACATTCAGGCCGGGGATATTCCTTCGTTTCAATCGAGTCACACTGAAAGTCCTTCGGAGGATCTTCGTACTTTCAATTTTCACGCTTGGATCAAGAATTGTCCTGGTTCCGCTTGGGCAGCGTCCATGAACGTTTTGGTGAACGCAACAATGATGATTCGGAGATTCCAATACCGAAAAAACATGATCACTTGTACAGAGAGAATAGCGGAGCTTGCCGATTGGTACAAGAAAAGTCAGAATCCTCCGTTGGCACCCAGCGCTCTACCCTCTCGGAAACGCAAGCTGAATGAAGTCCAAGCGGTGGTGGGATTGTTGAGCCATATTACCGTCCGTGTGACATGCGTCCGCTTGGAAACCGTTACCGATAGAATTACTATGTGGCGAAAAAGAAAAAGGCGCCCGCCTGTGGTGGCATTTGCGACTTTGGTGGACGATTCCGGAGGCAAAATGACGTTCATCGATGCATCGTGCCGATTCCTATCGGAATTGAAATTGGCCCACAAGAATAGCCACACAACGAGATTGGCAATGACAAATGTTGTAACGGAGCACAAAAGAAATATTCGAGGATCCATTACAGCTTCGGATGACATTGTATTGGTACCAACCGAGACAACTACCGTGCAAATGATAACGGAAGAAAAGAATTCAAATCGTCTTGATCGAACAGAAAGTTCTTTTGAAGAAAATGCTACGGAGATGACGGTGCAATCAGGCATAGCGGATATTTTTGTGAACTGTTTGTCTTTGAAAACCACCGCGTTTTCCTCGTCGGCCGAGTACCTGAGAACCATAACTGGGGAGAATGGAAATTTTCAAAAGGCAATTATCTATTTGGAAAGGAACGAGGAAAATGGGATCGATGGCGTCCTAGCTTCTCCGGATGTACTGAAAACTCTGTGTGGAAGTCTGGACATTGCCGAGCTCTCCAATGACGACAAGCTTTGTACGTTTTCGATGAGATTTCTTCGAGACCTTGTACAAAAGGACATTATTCTGGACTGGACATTGAGAAAAGATCAGCGGAATAATTTTGAAATTACCAAGGCTACGCTACACCGCATTTCTGATTAAGTTCTGGCACACGACATCGCAGCACACTTTTCAGCACACACTATTCATTGTTGAAGAGTTATGGATATGAATACGTCGTGTAACACACAATCGCGTGAACCAACATGGATACACCTGCCGCAAACGGAACAGCCATCATGGCATGGATAAACTTCCCACAACCCCCTTCCAGGAAATATCCATCCACCACCGTCAACACCAATCAGTTTGAGGGCAACCAGAAAAAGATGTGATCCAGAACCTATTGCCAATCCACGACTCAGTGTTCTTTTCATCTTGGCGCTGTCCCTTTCACCGCCTTCTTTGAGACAAAAAGCCAGCACCGATCCCAAGAAGGTGAAGGCGGACGCAGGTCGTGACAACCGTTTGCCGAGGATGGTAGGAATTGTCGCCAGGGGATATTGCGAAACAATTGGCAAAACAGTGAACCAAAGGAAGGCCGACACACCCGGTAGCGAACAAGGAGCTGTTTCTTTCGAACGTGTCCGACTCGGGCTTCTTCTTTGGCCCAAGTTTCCAAAGCGAATCTATCCATCCTTGGAAGAGTGTTTTGGGGGTAGTTGATCGAAGCACGACTCCCATGGTGAATAGCCCGGTGGTAGCATGAACCAAAGGTAGGCAATCACTTTGTGAGATGGCCGGTACAGATCGTATCCAAAGGCAAACCTTGCCGGAACTGCCATGGAAGCAGCCAACCAAAACGAAGCCACGCTCACCGCAACGCCCAGACGCCGAGCCGTGGGAGAAAATGCTAAACTGTTGGTCATGGCGCTCCCGTGAAGGGCGTCAAATGACGCCCACAGCACTGGGAGAGGAAAGGCATATGCCTGTGACATGGTGAGGAGGTTATGGCGCAGAGTGCAATCCTTGAATCTCGGATCGGGGTGATAGGAAAGCGCAACATATGCAGTAATAATCCACGTGATGCAAGTTGCCTAGTTTTGCAATAGTATAGAATAGTGCAAGTCGCCTGTGTTTGCCTCCATTGTACGGGATCCCTTCCATGGGTCGTGTCCTCGTCATCGAATGGTGTCATCCGAAGAGTTGACATTGACATTCGATCATTGCGGTTTCGCTCAGTTACCAACGAATTCGATAATGGAGTGGTGGATGGCGAAGATAGGATACGTATAGATGGTCCAACCGAAAACGAATCGTTCGATGGCAGTAACATAGCCAAAACTGCGAGGAATAGAATCACACGACTTCGAGTAGTAACAGTCAGCATTTTCTCTACACAAACGCCTATATTCGTTTTCTTATCTATCCACTTCTTCGATAATCAAGTAGATTGCCTCTGGCTTGTACGATCGAGTTTAAGTTCGTTCAATCGATAGGTCTTTGTTGTTTGATGATCTCTTATGATTATTGCATCGGTTTCAAGATTTTGACATGAGAAGATGGGTTGATCGAGGATCTTTTGACGTTTTGATGGGATTCAAAAGTCCAACGGGACTGAAACCTCGAACAACCGATCTACGTAGACCTACGACACGCAAGAACCCGCGCCAAATGGAAGACAAGAAAAAGCACACAAAAATACCTCTCCACAACCATCATCACCTTCTGAATTACATTACCTAACCAACCGCTTGCAAAGGAAGACACCAAGGATGCCAGAGGGTCAAGCAACAACAAAGATTCGACAACCGATCGACAAACTGAGTTTGGCAAGATGGATGGTACAGAACGAAGATATGAGGGCCTTGCTGACCTTCAACCCTGTCTTCTCGTCCTTTTCCAACGAGAAAATATTGTGTGAGGCCATGGAGATTCGCCAGTTTGGTTTCGGACAAAGCAATCCCACCTACTTGCTGCATATTGGTCAGGATAATCGTTTCAGTGCCGTTCTTCGGAGAAAACCCTCGTCGGTTGCCCATCCTTCGGCGCACGCCCTGCACAGAGAGTTTGCAGTCTTGAGGGCCTTGCAGAGACACAACCAACAAAATCCAAAATCACAGGTGCCAGTCCCCTGTCCATATGCTTATTGCAAAGACAAAACCGTGATTGGTGCCGAATTTTATCTCATGCAATTTATATCGGGCCGCATCTACACGGACTCTTCGATGCCCGGCATGTCGACAACCGACCGGAAGCGTGCCTACGAGGATGTAATATCGGTAATGGCGAATTTGCACAATGTGGACATTGCCAAGGTTGGACTCGGGAATTACGGCAAAGGGAGGAAAATACGTTCAAAGACAGCTCGATCGATTGATAGCCGTGAGTCGAAAGCAATCCGAGCTTTCCAAGACTCCCGCGCCGGAAATCGAACACCTCGCCAGGCAGCTCCAGGAATTTGCGGGTGACTTGCCCCAACCGAATATCGCTCCTGCACGGGGATTTCAAGATTCGACAATTTAATCTTTCATCCGACCGAGCCTAGGGTGATTGCCGTTCCTGGACTGGGAACTGAGCACTGTGGGCGACTCCCTTTGCGATCTTGCCAATCTGTGCATCATGTACCTAATGCCAAGGAGCAAAAAGGCCGCGATTCTCCGGTGTTGCGGGCCTCGATTTGCGGGCATTGGCTATTCCTACCCGAAAGCAACTTATCATGCATGTACTCCCACCATAGAGCTAATGAGTACAAACATTTCGGTCGAGGAAATTCGAAAGTGGAGCGGCTTTTACCTGGCCTTTGTCACATTCAAGAACGCAGTCATTGTCCAAGGTGTGGCACAGCGGGCCAAGGCGGGTGTTGCCAGCAGCGCCAGGGCCAACGAGGTTGCAAAAGCTCTGCCCATGATCTGTATGGTGGCACAAACGATTCTGGATACGGAAGTGAAGCCCAATCTGTTGGGAACTGCCGTTCAGAAGATTGCAGCCAGCAATCTGTGAATTGACGCAACTATCACCAGCAGAAAAATTCATTGACGCCGAACGTCAAGCATAGACTTATAGAATATAATATTTTTTACGAATTATCTTTACCATCTAAGAATATAATATGTATTGATCCCCTGATGTTTCAGCTATCTATAAAGAGTTGAGTGTATTCTGAGTTTGTAAAGAGTGTTTTCTATTTCTGGTATCAAGCCGCAAATGGAAATAGATCCTTGTCAAATCCCAAATAATCGTTTTCCTTCAATACCGCTATTGCGTGCTCCGGATTCGCCCGGTACAGCTTGAAGATTGCTTCGGTAGTAACACAGTCATTCTTCCGGCACAGCTCAAAGGCCTTGGCAGCAAGCTTGTTGCGTGCGGCACCGTCGGGCAATTTTGTGCAGGCCCGCAAGAAGATTTGATAGGTGGCATTGTTGGGAGACAATTGCAGAGAAGAGTCGTGAAATTTCTTGAAAATACTCAGGGCCACCTCAAAGGTTTCTTTGGTTTGGAGAGGCTCCAGTAAGGGATCTTGGGGCAGATTGGATTCTGCCGCGTGAAGGATTCGATTGAAGGTTGCCGTCTTGTCACGAGGGATCCTTAAAGTTGACCTTGTATTCTTCCATGCGCTGCATCAAAAAGACGATTCGGTCTGTGTAATCAGCTAGATTCATGGCGTGACGATTCATTCGGGCGTAAATCGAATTCAGGGAGTTGCAAATGGTGCCATTGGGACGATAGTCGAGGTCACCCGTTTCTCTGTACAATTGGTCATACTCATCAAACAAAGCATTGGCCATGACCCCCACTTTTTCGTCGTGGGGGAAATAACACTGTGCTGCCGCCAGAAAGACCGGAGTCAAAGCGTCAATGGATGGCTTAATCTGGGATTCTTGCCGCTGGCTTCAGTAATTCTTTTGTAGCTGACGAAAGACTTCTTCCATTCGGAAGAATGCCGCAGATCCCTTTGTATCCACGCTCTTGGTACTTCATAATGTCCAAATACAACTCCCGACCCGGAAACAATTCATACTTTAGATGCGAGCTTGGACGGCGTGTCAATCTTTTTCAAGACTTCCATCGACAGCTTGGCCATTTTCCTTTCGGACACATCGACCATGTTTCGGAGGCCGTCCACGTACGGATTGTAAATGTAGTATCCCGGGGTAATCTCCAATCGCCAGTGTGAGTTCGTACTTTTGTTCTATTCGATGCATCCAGTGCTCCGTTCGTTCCAAGGTCATCCGGCATTGATACAGGCCTTCATGACAAAGGCCATCATTTTGTTCGAGGCCACGTGGCTGGGATTGAATTTTTCGTATCTCTGCACAATATCTTCGGCGTAATCGGCACCCTCTTTGCCGAGGTTGGCCTTGGAATACATGCGCGTCACTAGCTCATAGGCACGCTCGTTCGGGTCTCACGATAGCCACCACTGTAGTGTTCGAATCCATATCCGAGGGGATATCGGAGATTCGGCAAATCGTCTCCCGCCAATTGGTGGTACCGGATCTTCCAATCCGCTTGAGTTCGTCGTCCATGTGGAGTGCCCGTTCACTAGGATCGCGAATCGAACGTTCTTGTCCATTCAGAAAGAATAAAAAGGGACACCACGATTCTTTTTTGGATTTTTTCTTTTTGATGTTTTTGTACTTGATGATTTCGATTTGATTGGCGGGTGAGTGGGGTGGCAGGGGTTTGGCTGATTGCGTCTTTTTCGTTCTCGTTGTCATCGTCTCCTTCCAGATCAAAGATCAAATCAGCTTCCCACAGGGAGGTACGAAGAGAAGTGTCAGAATTCGTTTGGAAAGAAGGCTGCCTTGACAATCCCTTGGGATGCCAAAGGTCCAAACAAAAGAACACATGCAAGTCAGCACGACCAGCGATAGGATGCCTGGAGAAGGACGGGTGGAATGCATTGTCATGTTTCAATACAATTCTAGCAAGAATATAGCCGAAAGTGGATTCTTTCTGGATTGTAATTCAAACAATGATCAAGTTTGATGAACTTTGGATCGATTTGGAAGTCGATGGAATTGTGGATACGTTTTCTATCTCTCTGGAGTGCCATTCATTCTGTAAAAAGAACAAACTTGTGTTAGCGTTCTGTCTTGCAGAATCACAGACACAAAATATGATCTGGAAATCTGTCATGTTCTGATGGGTTTAGCGAGTTTGTGGTGTCAAGGACGCCTCTCGAAAAAAGAGAAGGATTTCTATTGGAGAATTTTTAGTCGATCTAAGTCCAATTATTGAAACCAATCGTGATTGGGATATAGTTTCATATCGTTTGTATGTATTATACCATAGTATGGTGGAAACAATATTACTCACGATCTATGCGTGACTGATTCGGTTCGAGACCTTTCTTTTGCCTTCGTCGATGTTACGGAGTTTGTGAGGGAAACCCCCCGACGCGATCGCGACAAGACACTAAAAATTTGCATCGACCCGAATCGCATTTGAAAAACCAAGGTTGGATCACACTATCCGTATCCTATCTCTTGCTGCCTCTAACAATCCAAATAAGACAAGCAATAACAATTGATTTACCATGGCCGATACTATTTTCGCAGTTGCCTATGAAGGCGGAGTGATAATCGCTGCCGATCAATCCAATGGTACGATCGATTCTAACGTACCAGAAAAACCTCGACAAGATCGCCAAGCTGACAGAATTTTCCATGATGGGGGTATCGGGTCCGAACTGTGACTTGGTGAATTTCACAGAGTGAGTGTGTGGATGGATTTTATCTGATTAGAGTATCTTGTGTGGTTGTTGCCTTTGTGCTTTCCGCTTCGAGTGGAATAGATATCGACACAAGGACATGCACAAGAAAGGATCGATCAATTCGAATGATCCATATTTTCTGAAGTGCGTCTGTGGTTAGTTTACTACAAGCATTTCATTTCATGCCATATCTACTTTAAAGCGTTCGCCATTTGTTCTTCTATTGCTATTGTCTCGTGTCAATTGAAACATTGTCTTGAAACGCCTCTCTGCTTTTTTCTGTGCACTATAGATACATTGCCAAAAATATCAATCTGTACGAACTCGCAAACGAAGGAACCAAACTATCGACACATGCCCAGGCAAACTTTGCCCGCGGAGAACTGGCCACGGCTCTGCGAAAAGGACCCTACCAGGTCAATGTCTTGCTGGGCGGATACGATGCCGGCAAGAACGGTGAGCCAGGAGCTGCGTCCCTGTATTACCTCGATTACTTTGGGGCCCTCCACAAGGTCAAGCACGGGGCACAGGGCTATGCCCAATATTTCTGCGCGTCGATTTTCGACAAGGAGTGCACCGACAACATGACCGAAGAGGGTGCTGTCAAGGTCGTGGAACAATGCATCAACGAAATGCAAACGAGATTCATGCTGAGCCAACCCAATTTCATCATCAAGAAGGTCGACAAGGAAGGAGTCAGCGTTGTTCGGTTCGACGAGGATCCCGCGGACACGTAAACTCAAAACACAATCATAATACCTCTTGAATAATAGATACGAAATCATTTGAAATTGAAAGCTTTGGCGTTTTCTGTGCTACGTGTATAGTAATTGCGATGCATAGGATAGTGATGGTGGTAGTAGTGATTATATCATTTAATTTAATTAACTCCTTGTGAAAAAAGAGGACATTTTCGAAATTCTCTACTGCGAATATCGTTCCCCACAATGTCTCATCCGCTTTCGGGAGGCTCTAATTAAACAGTACAGCACTGTATATGGTTTGTTGTTCGTGTGTGGCGTGGCGCTTCGTGTGTATGCAGTTATGATTGTATTCGTCTTTTGATTTTTGTTTTTGGTGTTTCTAGTGATATGTGATGTTTCAAATTCACGAGCAGCACAGGCGTGGTAGTTCGTGCGCTCGCAAAATGCTCTAGTAGTAAGTAGCATGCATAGTCTAAGCAGTGATCTATGCGGCTTCTGCGCTATCCATGTCGTCATCCTCGTCGATATAGACGGGTTCCGCCCCGGATACCTCTTGTGATCCTCCGTCTTGCGTCAGAGCCTCGTACTTTTCGACAGTCATGCCGTCCTTCAACAGAATGGGTTTCCGTTCTCCACGGACGGCAGCAGCATCCACGTAAACGGTGTGGACATCCGACAAAGAAGGAACCACGTACTGTGTCTCCATCAACACCTGGTCTGTGATAGACCTCAAACCACGAGCACCCGTCCCACGCAAAAAGGCGGTTTTGGCAATTTCTTCCAATCCGCATTCGGTCACGTGAAACTTGACATCGTCAATCGAAAACAAACGCTTGTACTGTTTGATAATGGAATTGCGAGGAACCGTAAGAATATCCACCAAATTATCGAGATCGAGTCCCTTCGTCGAGACGATCACCGGGAAACGCCCAACGAATTCCGGAATCATTCCAAATTCTACCAAATCTTTTGGAATCACACTGTCGAAACAACGTCCCTGAACTTCGGGATCTTCAATCTTTTTCTTCATTTCTGCACCGAAACCGATCGATGCGGCGTTCGTTCGGTGGTTCACAATGCGCTCGAGGCCTGCAAAGGCACCTCCGCAAATGAAGAGAATATTGGTGGTATCAATCTGCAAAAAGTCTCCACGAGGATTCTTTCGGCCGGGTTCCTACAAATTTATGACAACAAAGATATCACGAGAAGCAAGAGTTAGTAATTTGTTCCTAGTTGCTCCGGAAACTCACATCATAGATTCTATTCCATTTTGCTTACCTTGGGTACATTGACCACGTTTCCTTCGACAATTTTCAAAAGAGCGTGTTGGACTCCTTCACCCGACACATCACGGCTGATGCTGACGTTGCCACCCGACTTTCGAATCTTATCCGTCTCATCAATGTAGATGATTCCCTTTTGGCAGCGTTCAATGTCCTGTCCACTCTCGAGGTACAATTTGAACAAAACGCTTTCGACATCTTCTCCAACATAACCCGCCTGGGTAAGACACGTAGCATCGGCAATGACCAATGGGACATCCATCAGTCTCGCCAGTGTCTTGATCAAATGCGTCTTTCCACTTCCTGTTGGACCAAGAAGCATGAGATTGCTCTTGTCAATCTCACAATCTTCGACCTGGTTTATCAAGTCGTCATCCGCGATACTGTTGACATCCGGAGATTCCACGGTCGCCTGTACGGTAGCACCGTCTTTTTGCGTTCCAAACTGGGTCAGACCCAATTCCGATAATTCACTGTCTCCTTGTTGCTGCTGTTGTTGTTGCGGTGCAAAAGTGTAGTCCTCTTGAACACCGGCAGCCTCCCGCCGTGCTTCGTTGGCAGCCTGGGCTTCCACCACAGAAATTCGTTTGTAATGATTGTATACCCCTACCGACAAGGCGATTTTCACATTGTTTTGTCCAATTACGTATTCATCAAGCCCCTTTCGAATTTCACGGGGCGTAAGTATCCGCTTGGCAGGCGTAGGTGCCTGCATTTGATGCGGCATGGCATTTTGTTCCATCTGAGGTTCGTCCATGTTGTTGTTGTTGTGTTGGCGGCCATTGCCTCCCTTGACAGAGGCATTATAACGCCTCGGGGTCTCGGGAATCTGTTGCAAGATTAAGCAAAGAGGGAAGATAGTGTGAGCCATTCCGTTCCTGGTTGTATCAATGAGTGCTCAAATACTTGTATAAATTACTTACGTGGCGCATAATGATTTCCTGTTCACCTGCCTTCTGTTGTTTGTTTCTCATGTCCTTGGCAATGAATTCTTCGTACGAGGGACTGCGTGTTCCTGCTTCCACAGGACTCCTTCCAGCAAACCATCCGGCACAGCTGGCACAATAAAAGGTGTTGTCCTCGAAATCGCACTTGAAGGTAACGTCCGTCCCGCACTTGGGACAACGGTATCGGCCACCGCCGCCGCCTCCCGATTTTCCTCGAGCCCCGACTTCTGCTTCGTCCGCAGATGGAGGAGGATACGTGTCGTTGCCGTCACCATCTCCGATTCCGTTGTTGTTGGATGCAGTAATTGTTGTGGTGGTGTTGTGGTTTATTGAGTTGAATATCGTGTTGAACTTGGAGTAGGGAGCCGAGTTGTTGTTGGTGATGGAGGAATGTTCCAAATCGAGTTTTTTCCCCGCGCCACAAGTAGAATTTCTACGTGAAATTACGTAGTTGACGTCAGTATTCGACGCGCTCGTGACACCTACGGCGTTAATTTTCGTCGTATCTTGGTCTTGTGTGAATGAACCGTTCTTGCTGCTGCTGTCTTCTGCCAAGTCGACAGAGTCGTCAATCTCATCATCGTCGTAATCGTATGCCACAGCAGCCAACGGTTGTGGCTCGGGTACTTTAGGAGTCGACGTTGAAAAGTTTTTTCGCGAAGCAGAAGAATCGGGCACCAAAAATCCTTCTTGATGGGAAGAGATTCTGGTGGAAAACGATGCCTTGTTCGATCCCCATGCTGTTTTCGTTGTTCTGATTATTCTAGAACCATTGTTCCCCAGAGATAATACTCTTTTTGATGCTCCCCGCAACATTACGGAGGTTGTAGCGCTCATGGTTGGATTCCAATGTTATAATGTGATAGATTCAATGTGTGTTGCGGAATAACGGATTAGTCCCGTCCGAATAAAGGGAACATTGAGAAGTTTTTTCTGCAGAAAAAGAACTGCCGATTTCGAGAGTGTTCCGTTTGTTCGTAGGGTTGGTGACCTGGAAGTTGGGAAATCAAATCGCAGCTAGCTAGTACTAAATCCCACACAGGTTCGCCGATGACTTTTTCGGTTCGTACGAAATCGCGCGCAGAAGAAACGTTTCAAAATTCTTGACGCCATCGACCAATGAAAAAAGCGTCGCCAAAACGTTCCGGGAACGGTCGAACTGTCCAATGGCGTTTTGGCGAAAAATTAATGCGTGTTCAGCAGAAAACAGTTCTTTCTCTATCGATTCGACCAAAAGGATATCGGCTAGGAGGAGAAGGGATGGAAGTTTATCGCGTCTTCTCCTTTCTGGTCGTTGTTGTTGTTGCAAATGCAACAAAAAGTCTATGTCATACACAAGTTGTTTTATAACGGATTCTAATCATAATCGAATAAAGAAATAATGTTGCTGACGACGATGTGTCATTGCTTTCGTTATCTATGATGAACGAAGGAGAGTAGAACAGCAGCATTTGTTCTTCGTCCGACGGTATTTTGAAATTTTGGTACCGTCTTTGGGGAAAAGTTCTGGCCCACCATAATTAATTTTAGCACGACCAGCAGGCGAACGAGTCCTTCGCCTGCTGGTGCTAATGCTGCTACTAGTAGAGGAGCAATCAATTTTTCTCTGCTCCCACCTGAAGTGTCCACTAAACCTGAAGTATAAAAACACGACTACACACCAACTCGTCATGCATTTTGAAATCGCTGCTAGTAGCTGAATTGAACTAGTACGTAGGAGAACAAAAAGAAGGTGTCTCTGCCGAACAACGTACAGATGCGCTAGTAGTAGGGTAGAAAACGTGGAATTTTCTGGCACACGACCCAGACACCTGCGGGAAGCCACATAGTTGAAATCATCGCTGTCGTCGTGTTCTGGAAAAACCCAAATAAGCCCTTCGCATTATCGTGCGCCGATCGCGTAGTATGTACTCAATAGAAGAAGACTGAGAGCTCACTGCGACTACGTAAACACGGTCGTGATTGTTCCAGGTACTACGCACCACAAAAACCGTCTCCATTCAAGTGTCTCGCGTTTCGTACCATAACTAAATAATTTTATATTTCAAGGTCGATCGATCTCCAAAACGAGTTCCATAGTAGGAATTAACACGTAAAATAGTGTACGGATTCCGCAGTAAACCAGGTCCCTCTTGCTTTTTTGAGCTTCCCCTCTCGAATTTCAATTTTATGCCCACAGGATCCGAGAGCCAACGGAGGCTTGATCAACCCCAGCTTTTCGGTCCTTTCAATCATGCCTTACTCTAGAGTTGGCGTAATGCCCGAAGTGATTTATAGCAGAGATGGGAAAGGATCGAAAGCAGCAAGAGGCGGCAACCGATCCAAGGGGATTACGATGGAGGTGTGTAAAACGAAGAATTCCTGATTGGTCGGATGTCTTTTGGGATTGGAGCTCGTCGCTTGATTGATTGTGCTTTGGACATTCTGTTGACAGCTTTCGCTTGAGCTGAATGCATGAATCGACTGTGATCAATCACAATTCCTATTCCATTGCCAAAAAAAGAGCCGTTGGATGCAATTACTCCTCAATGTCTCACCTCAAACTGAATCGTGCCGTGTTCTTTCTATTTCTCTTTGTAATTTTAGGATCTGAAAAAGCAAACGGCTTTGCGTTTGGCACAGGAAAACAACGATCACCCGTTGCATCGAGACATTTACCTTCGACAACAGGGTGGACAGTTATATCCGCGCAATCTGAACAGCAACAACTACGCCTATTCGTCACCAGATCAATTCCAACAATTTCCGCCACAGGAACAACAGTATTTCATGCAACAAAACGCTGGATATTCAGGGGTACCTAGTTACAATCCAATGTCACCCCAAGATCAGAATGCGATGCCTCCTGGCATAGCAGACAATCACATGGTGGTAAGTTCTGTGGAGAAGAAATTTTGACACCAATACAAATATCGAATGATTGGCTAACAAACATTATTTTGAAATATCGATCCATTATAGGAATCACACCAAACAGGAAATTACATTCCTCGGGCAACCCAACCACTGCAGCCAACATCCGCTGTGGGGTTACCTCCAAACACCATGTACTCGCCACATCAACAACAGCCATTCACTTCTTATTCACCCGATGGCCCTCACCAGAGATCGATGAATCGAAGCAATTCGAATACAGTAAAGCACAAGCTTCCTCACGGTCTCACGGTACACGAGCTCAAGGAGATGACCAAGGCTCGGCTTCAATCCGAAGCGATTGAAAAGTCGCACGAATACGCCGAAACCTTGCAAGCAACTGCTGTTGCTCCAGGCAGTGTTCCCCGCGATCGTGTCTCACCACTCGATTTTGAAGAAACACCACTGAGAGATCGGGCCATGTCTCGAGATTCCGCAAGCGCTGGTCGAATCAACAACAATCCCAAGTTTCTCCGTACTTGCAGAACCATCAAGTGGCCAAGACAGCAGCTACAACCTCAACCCCAAGTGGGCTTCCACCAAAACACCTGTTGGAGCTCCGTCATCCTCCTTTAGACCTGCAGCGAGGACTGATACTTGGGAGTCCACCAGTACTGCGTCTCACAACAGCACTGTATACTCGGACAATCTGGGTTCGGAATCGGCATTCCGATGGAAGTTATGGTCACAACTTCCAATCACAGGAATCGCTTCCTTCACCTATCCTGCGGCGCAAGGCGTCCAGTCACTGGACATTCCAAACCCTTCCTCCGCAGGTTATGGATACAAGGATTCGAGATCATTCTCGAATCCCGTCTCCTGTCCAAGCCTCACCTCACAGAGGAGCTGGATTGATTCGGTGGTCAATCCCTATTCAACGCTGCTGTTGGAGGGAATCGACGACGAGCTGTAACCTTGTCTCCGAATACCGGATTCTATTCTTGAAGATAGACCCTGTTCGGTACAATTCTGTGGATACTGGAGATCGCCTGGAGATTCCCAACTTTTCGTCGGGACTCTCCGATACACCCAATTTGTCTGCGGCCTTTCCCGCACAGAATCTTAATAGGGGATACTCTCCCGTCTTGGAACAACTCGGCCTTGGCCTAGACAATTCGTTTGGAACGGAATCCAGCAATGTATTCCGGCAATTCTGCAATCAAGAATGGATCTACCTTGCCTGGAATTCGCGCAAATTGGTTCGTTCACTTCGGCCGAATAATGCCGATGTCTTTCGGTCACCTTCTGCGCAAGAGACTAGAGCAGCTGCGCCTCCGCCCGGATTCTCGGCATCCAGTGCTTCGCCCAGAGGGCAAACCTGCTTTTTCGCGAGTTGCATCGATGGATGGGTATTGCAACAACAGCAGCACCATTAATCGAAAAGAGCAGCTGGGAGCCAATTCCAAGCAACAATCCAAATCAACATATCCGACTTTAGTCCCGAGACGACACTAGTTGCTGACTTTGGGTCACTGCTAGATCTCTCGGGATCGGATCGCCGGGACAGAGAACGCGCCAGTACCTATACATTTGGCTCGCGTCAGTCTCCTCATGGCAACCAGAACCCGCACTTTACGGATGGTTCCCGATTCTAAAAGTGTGGAAGAAAAAGTGTGCGCAAGAAAGTTCCAGACAACATATGCATGTTTCCATGTTTATATTTTCTCTCACAGTTACACCAAAAAAAAAAGAAATCCTATATGAAAAAAGCACCGACAAAATTGTTTCGAGCTGGTAATTGTTTTCAGTGAAGTATTGTACGGTGGTTGACACTCGAATCACGTTCATTATTTATTATTCTTTGTACCTTTTGCTCCTTCACGGTCGAGCAGTGGTAGATATTATATATATGTATATACCAATTATTATAAATCCATAAACATAAATTACGTATTATATACTTTTTGGTGTGATAGAATAGCAAGGCATTGTTGTTTCATTTCATCCTACGAAAGACACCGTAAAAAAGAGTTATGAATTTGTTTTTGATGATTCTAAAATGTTACTCGATTCAAAACTACGGTTCGAATACTAGTAGTGATGTTACTCCTTCTTTTCTTTCGGTTCTTCCTCTGCCAAAATTCGTTGTTGTTCGTCGAGCTCTTCCTCCTTTTTGTTGTACGCAAGATCGGCTTTGCACATGGCTGCTCCATACAGCTTTTTGTAGAGGATTCTTCCGGGCTCCCTTGTCCCAATCGCTGTTGAGCATGCCGTACACATTGCTGTCTCGACTCGATTCCTTGACGATTTTGTCCTTGAGGAGGCATCCTTCGTACGTGAAATCCCAAACGATCCGCGAGCTTGGCGCCCTGGCTGTCCTTGGAATCCGTCGAGAGTGCCACCCGACGATATCCGTTGGCAAAGAGACGATCGAGGATCAAAAAGCAGGCCTCCATTTGTTCCTTGCTTCCGTTGTGGGAGGGCCCCGCGATGGGCATTTTGAGTTCGAATGGATAAATTCTGTGGATTGTCGTTTTCTACCATGACCTACTCCCACCAATCGATCGTTCAAATTTTGCAAAATGGCAAAGGCCGATTCGTTTTCGTAGTGCTGAAAGACAAAGGATTGTTCGAGTTCTTTTTCCGTCTTGAAAGGGCCCTCCGTTTGGAATCCCCCAAACTTCCTTGGGGATCAAAGGCCTTTTTCAAAAAGATGGGATCTCCATTGGTCACCGCGTGGACAGCTTTGAGATGGACGTTTCGACTCGAGGGGTTCCAGTCTCACCCACTTGCCGATAACGTCCTGGGGTCGCTCTTTGTAGAGTTTCGAAAATTTGTCGTCCGACTTCAGAGTTCTCGCACGTTACCATCTCAGTAGAGACGGGCATAAGGATCGTCGATACGAGAGGGATGTTTGGTCCCCGCATCCCCGCATAGGCACGAGCAAAAGCCTCGTAGCGAGCTTCTGGGCGTCCGGCAAGGATTCCACCTGTGATGGTAAAATATTTGTGCGATTGGCATTTTGTGAGCATGCATGCATGGCTTGGTTGCCAGAAAGTATAAACGAGTCAAATTCGATCACATCGATAAATATTGCAACAGTGCCAAACTACGATCTAATCTTACCTCCCGGTTTGTCTTGGCATTTTCGGTATCCCATAAAGTAGTTTTGCTTGTATCCTACCATGCTTTCGGCATTTTGGTTGCCAAAATCAAACGTTTCGGTTTTGGATTGTTCGTCCTTTGTTGGTGGAGCAAGGCTCGAGAGCATCTTTGTCAAGGTTGGTAAGACCTTCCTTGCGTTGATAGCGACTGGGATAATTTAGCTTGATCATTCGCTCCTGAGCGGTGAATCAATCCGCTCCAACAAGAGAGGTCGTTCGAGTCGAACTCGATAATCCGTTTCCACCGAGGGTCTCCCCGTCCTGTTTTGCTCGACGATGCGCTTGAAGGTTCCACCAAAAACCAACAGGGCAATGACGGTAGATACCGTGGTCACAAAGACGATAAAGCCAAACAGGATTCCATAGCGTTGTGCCACCTGGAAGATCCGAAAGACCAAAAGAGGCCAAAATACTTTCGACGGATCCAAACGAGGCGGTGATCTCCGAGAATGCCTGCTGCAATTTTTCGAAATCGCTCGCATCGGGATCGACAAGAGTAGGCATGGTGTCAATGAAGTTGCGAGGATTTATAGAATCGAAAGAAGAAAAGTTAACTGGACAGGTTGCTATGAAATCCACAACTTGGTGACGATCCGATGATGATTTTCGGAATGGGAAAAGATAGAAGACAATGGAAGCATTTTTTTTGAATTTGAACGGTGCTGCGTTTGTACAAGGATTTTTGTACCTGAAAGTTCACGTACGCTTACGAGATTTTTGAGACCGTTATTCCTATTTTTATTCGTGCCAATGAAGGACTGACTCGATTGACGATTCTCGTCGAGATTATTCCAAAACTGAGACCTGTTTTGGTCTCGCTCAAATGGAAAGCTCCTCTGCCTAGAACTCATCGTCCTAACTTCCAAAAAGCTTGTTCTCACTTTGTAGGAGTTGAGATTGCGTTTTCTGATAAGCAGCCCGTACCAACAGGCTATTCTTGTTGCTATTTCGGTAGGAGTTACTGCCTCAATGAAGTTGTAACGTTCTGCTATCGCGACTTTTAAATTTCTAGAGTGTAGACGATTTCAATGTAGTTCTATTGAGTTGAGAAAGGAAGCATTTGTACCTTCGCTAGGAATACAAATGTTCCGTTCATCACATTTTAAATTTTCGTCCAATATGAACGATGCTATTGTATGCTCATCCGCAGACCTTGATGGTTGGATCGAAATACACAAGTCAATTGAGAGTATAGATGCCAGCGAATCCCATCTTGAATCAAGTATCAATTCTGATGACCGACATATATCACATAACTTTCTCGTGCTTTCTTTCCAACCCTTCACTATTCCACAGACTGATCCCTTCCGACATTTTCGAGTATATTATTGAATTCATCGCGATTTGGACATGCCTCCACCAAAGACTCCGTTTTCTACTCCGGCATCCTTGTATTTGGATTTGCCCCAACTGATTGGCACGTATTTGTGCTTGTACATGTGCATGATTTGTCGCTTCATCGTCATGAAGAACAAGACAAAGAAATACATCAGCAGGATTGGCCAAAAGACGGGAATGTCAAAGACCGAAAAGAAGGTCATGATGATTGACGTAAATGTACCCCTTCGTACACGCCATCCAAAATTTGAATTCGGGGAGACGCCGGGCAAACGGCCGGTATTCCTTGCCCTCCCGCTCCGTCGTGGGCAGGCCCGGGCCGTCGGTGGGATCGTCGAGGGGTGACAAAAAGGCAATAAAGTTGTTCAGGAGGAAGATTCCCAAACCGTAGGCAACGATGAAGTATCCCTGGACAAAGTAAATCCGTAAAAAGAAGAGCACCAATAAAAAGGCAAACAGACACCATCTGGGAACTATGTGAATCGTTGATTTGTCCAACCAATACTGGACCACACGTTTGACTGTTGCAAGATTCATTGTTCGAGGTGAGACAGCCGACCGTTCAATTCGGAATCATTGTTCAATTTTCGAGTTGGGCACAGTTGGAAACAAAGTTGTGTGAGTGACGCATATGGCAAACGATTTTTCAGAATCGCATCGTCGGAAGCCATCCCTTCGGTTCTCCAAGGCTTCCAATATTTAAAAAACACGTGAAACAATGACCCATCCACCTTACATTGTGCTTGCTGTTGGTCGAAAGACTGTGACCCATGATCGTCTTCTCCTTCCATCATCTTGGAAAGTATTGTTCTGTTGTTTGGTTACGAAGTATTGAGGATGTGTTCTGGCTGTAGTGACAGGCACTCAGTCGGTTCAATGGGATGTCGGAGTTGAGAGCGAGAGCAATAATTGTTGAGACGTACTCGTGCTTTATTCGTGTGAGAAAAAGAAAGGAAACGAAAGACGTGAAACAATGGTGCACGTCCAAAAAATGCACGTAACCGCGACACGCAATTATGCGGAGCCTAAATTATGACCAAGTCATCTGCACAACCTCTTTTTGAAACGGGATTCGTCCCCCAAATTGAAAAGCGCACCAAAAATGAAATCTCCAACAAAGCATAAAATTGGGTGCCAAATTTTTTTCGATGTAACTACAAAATTCCTCATGTTCAGTGTATTACAAAAAGATTTTTTCTATATTTAAGTTTTTTCTATTAGTCGTCTTGCTTAACGACGAGGATGTTCTACTGCCTTGAGGGAGCGTTCGTAAAAGTCCAAGTGCTGGAACATTTCTTCTCCCACCTTTTTGTTGAAAGAGTTTGCGGGAGCACGCTGAATGGGAGCTTGCTGTTGTTGTTGTTGACGAACAGCAGGAGCTTGGTTTCGTGCTGCAGTCGGCGACGACTTTTGCGCAGCGCGGTTGCGAAAGCGAGCCTTGATATCATCAATCTTGGTGCGGGTTCCGGCATCGCCCTTGGAAGCAGTACGGGTAATCGCTCGTGCCAAGACGGTAGAATGGGCTCTATCGGCAAAGACATTCGAGGACTCGGATTGCAAATCTTGAATCCGAGCCTTGAGGTTGTTCACCTGTTCTTGCGCTTGTCTGCGGTTGGTTCCGGGTCTGGACAACAACGACTCGCGTGCCGCAAGCTCGGCACGGAGTTCGGCTCTCTGGGCTCGGCGTTGCAGAGCCTCGTCTTCCTTTCGGGCAATTTGGGAATAGTCCTCCGTGTAACAAGAGCTTTCGTACGAGAAGACCGAAGACGGGGCAACAGATTCGGTTTCATTTTCAAAATGAACCAATAGTGCCTCGTACTTGGCCACGAGTTTCTCGATTCTGATTTTCACACTCTGAAACGACTTTTCGGCAAGGACAAGCTTTTGGGAGATCGATTTGACTTCCTCCATTGATGTCAGATAAATCATCTCGGCTTCGGACATCATGCCGTCAAAGGTTTCTCCCTCCTGCTTCATGAGCATTTCGGCCTCAATTTGTCGAGCGGTAGCAAAATTGAGTTCCGCGCGAAGTTCTTGGCATCGATCGTTCGAGAGCTTGAGGAGGATGCTCTGGCAATCTCCAATGGTGAACATCTCAACTCCCTTGAGGTGTCGGGGGCCGAGAGAATGGCATCGGTATTGGGAAAGTGCGTTATCATCCACCCACGCGACTTCTTCCCACGTGTACTTGGAGCGACCTCTCAAATTAGGATTGTATCGAGGAATGTAGTAGGAATGCAAGTCCCGCCTCGTCAGAATCGAAGTATTGATAATGTCTTGGGGTGTAGCACCATCCCGCCATGCCTTGGCCACAATGACAGCATCCCGAACACGCATTGCTGCCTTGTGATAATTGGTCAGGACAATATCATCGACAGCGGTCGTTCCACCTCTGCGTTCGAGGCCACGTTCGATATCCTTTTCCATGATTCGGCTTCTCATTTCAGAGAGCGCAAATGCTTTCGTGGCATCTTCTTCTCTCTCCAAGTCTTCGTAGTCGAAATGTCGGCAACGAGCGTCACTGATTTTTCGAAACTTTTTCACCACCATTTGCATTTCATCCGGGTGGATGTAATACTGGCTGAAATCGACGGCTGGCTCATTGTTTTCGTACTGACCAGACGCAAAGTTAAAGTTGTTCATCGATGGTGTGGATCGAATTTGTTGCTCGTGAACTTGTCTTGGAACAAAGTGAAGCGACTGAGGAGTGAAACTGCGATCGTTCTTGTTCATTCCCGCCGAAAGCATTTCGTGAAATGCAGGAATCTTTACAAATCCGTTTTCGTCATAGTCACTGTTTGTGAGGGCTTCGTCAAAATCCTCGGCAGTCCTTCGGTTCGAAAAGTCGCCAGTGGTGGTTTGGATCGTTGTCAATCCACCACCCAAAAGTGCAAGATTCAGTCGTTCCATGCTGGGCCTGGCAGAAGCTCCCAGCACAGCTTCGGGCTCATCTCCTTCGTCAATCGTCCTCACAGGCCTTTGTTCTCGATGCGATTGTCGCTGTTGTCTATAGTCCGTGTTTGTGTACTCGGTTTGACGGCTTCCTCCGGACGAGTATGCACTCGTTCCTTGCGAGGAGGCATCGTCCAGCAGAGCGGGAACATCTTTTGTCTTGTCCAGTAATCCACGGTATCCGGTGGCAGCTCCGTTGGTGTAATTTCTACTCGGTGCCGTATAACGGTCATTCATGGCCAGTGCTTCTTCCGTCAGAGCTTGCACCGGTTGCTGAGACGACGGAAACCGTCTCATGACGGCAGCCGCAGCCAGTCGGTTTTTGTTGTTTTGGCCATACATTTGGGAGGCGTTGCCCTTTCGAATTGCCTGAATCTCTCCGGGGTTGAAATACGCCGACGATGTCTTGGAGTCGTTGGAAACGTCCGAACCTGGCCCCATGCGAGGAGCTTGAAATGCCTGCATTCGATGGATCTTGTCCTGTTCGTCGACAAGGCGAGAGCTGGCTTCGCTGCTTTCCTCGTAACTCGATTCCGCCAGGACGGTAGCTCCTTGCTTGTCCTGGGTTCCCGGCCATCCAACATAATTGGAGGAGGATTCCGATTTCACGGGAGACGAAGGAACTGGGGTGGATGCCTTGTGTGGCACCACTACCGGATTCGCCCGGCTGGAAAACATGGAAGCGACCTTGCGTCCGATTTTGGAACCTCGATCGTCGGCGGATACCACGCTTTCGGAACGTTGTTGCTGTTGGCGGGTTTTGTTTCGGTACATTCGGTGTTTTGCTCTTAGAGCAGAGGATGTGGGAGTCACAATCTTGGTCACGGTATCGTTGGCCAGGGCATCCCAAGAAGTTTCGGCAGTTTCGACAAATCGATCCGCCGAGACGAATTGCATCGATCCGCTTTGGCTTGGAGAATGTGTCGGAATGCTCTTCGAGTAGGAGCGATTGCTGTGCGATACTTCAAAGGAAGAATCGGTTTCCCCTCTGCTCGAAGAGGTTTCAACTGTTTTGAGATTGCGGGAGTTGATGCTTCCGCTCGAGCCGCCGCTCCAATGGTTCTGGGGTATTATTTGACGCATGGTGCTGATTTAGTTTGCTTCTTTTTGATATTGGAATTCCAGGAATAGCAGGCTCTGGTATGCAAGAAGAAGAATAAGCGACAGGGGTATAAACTTATACAATTCTATTGAATAGCCGCGGTATAGTGTCGCAGAATGTTGTAGAATAACGGTTGTCTTTCCTTTTTGTTGAGAAGAATGTTGACGACACAGATGATGGTCTGACATACACAACAACAGCCGCTGTCGATTGTGCGAATTTTTCCTTGTTTGCGGCAAGTCGTATGAGACCTTTTATTGGTTTTGAGACTCCCAGTTTTTCATGTGAGGGCATTGTCAAATTTGGATTGGAGAGCCTGCCCATCGATCCAAGACCTCAAAACAAGTTTCAATCTGCGAGAAGGCACAGCACGGTGCGCTGTCAACGTAGAATTAGTACGAGCCCGCGAACCTTTAGTCGTGCCTAAACCAAAGTCAGACCGCGTGCAAAGCCGATGAGACGTGTGAGCCGAAAACCTTGGCGTTGGATTTAGGTTTTGAAACCGATTTCACGGGTTTGATGATTCTTATTTAGGGTTTTGAAATAATTGTGAATAATTCGACTCATTCGGCGCTAAATTATATTTGATTCATTCGATTCCAATACTAGTAATCTCAATTCCGCGACTCCGCTTGATTTCATTCCCACCATCATCTGTCATTTTGGGGCTTCTTCCATTCTTTGAGAAATCAATCCCATTCACAATTACTTCGCTGACAACTGTCGTGCACGAACAAGAATTCTTCTGTCACTGTTCTCATCAAAAAGGATGGAGTCAAACAACAGCATTCAAGATCGTCATTGTGTATATCATTGTCGATCCATTATCAGAATCATTCTACCAAAGAAATATTACTATCCACTGGACACTTCATTATTCTTTAATCATACGAAACAACAATGCTCCGTTACGTTTCGGCGCGAATCAGCAGTCAACGAGGATCCTTGCTGCTCCGAAACTCCGCTCGTGTCACGAGCATTTTCGAACAGCAAAGGCTATCAAGCAATGTTGCCTTTCGGGATCCATCGCAGGGAATTCACAATTACAGAGATCCACCCGCACCCATTCTACAAAATTGCGAGATTGACCTTCAATCGGAAACCTATCTTGAAGCTATGGAGCGAACCAAAACACAAGTCGAAGAACTCAATGAACGAATCGAACAAGTGATCAAGGGAGGTGGTCACAGAGCCGTCGAAAAACACTTGAATCGCAACAAGTTATTGGCCCGCGATCGCATGCATTTCTTGTGCGATCCGGGAACCCCATTGCTGGAGCTTTCGGCCCTGGCAGGAACCATGGACGGAATTCCGAGTGGTGGAATCGTGACGGCCATTGGAATGGTTTCCGGCAAGCTCTGCATGATGATTGCCAACGATGCGACCGTCAAGGGGGGTACCTACTTTCCCATTACCGTCAAGAAGCATTTGAGGGCACAAGAAATCGCCCTGGAAAACAATTTGCCCTGCATTTATTTGGTCGACAGCGGTGGAGCCTTTTTGCCGGAACAAGCCAAGGTCTTTCCCGACAAGGAACATTTTGGACGAATCTTTTTCAATCAGGCCAACATGTCGGCAAACGGGATTCCGCAAGTTGCCGGTGAGTGAACAAAGGCAAAAGAATCAAGTTTTTGTTTCTTCGCAAGAGATTTTTGATTTTGTTAATCGTATTGTTGATTTGATATCTCACTTTCCCATCCATATGCATGTGCGTGATATCCTCCTTGTCAGTCATTTGTGGCTCCTGTACGGCAGGTGGTGCCTATATTCCAAGCATGTCCGACGAATCGATTATTGTCAAGGGAAATGGAACCATTTTCTTGGGTGGGCCTCCTCTGGTGAAAGCGGCTACCGGAGAGGAAATTACGGCGGAAGCTTTGGGTGGTGCCAACGTTCATGCGGAGATTTCAGGCGTCGTGGATCACATGGCTTCGACGGAAGAAGAGGCACTCCATATGACCCGGCACGTCATTGCCAATCTGGGGCACGACGACACCTCTTCATCTACCACAACAACACCATGGGACGAACCATTGTTTGATCCAAAGGAACTGGGTGGGATCGTTCCCGCTGATTCCAAAAAACCCTTTGACATTCGATTGGTCCTGGCGCGCATTTTGGATGGAAGCAGATTTCACGAATTCAAAGCGAATTATGGAAAAACCCTAGTGACAGGGTTTGGTCAAATTATGGGACAGGATGTTGGGATCATTGCCAACAATGGAATTCTCTTTTCGGAAAGTGCATTGAAGGGATCTCATTTTGTAGAATTGTGTTGTCAGAGAGGAATTCCAATCGTCTTTTTGCAGAACATTACTGGCTTTATGGTTGGAAGCAAGTACGAGAGCGAAGGAATTGCGAAGAATGGAGCAAAATTGGTGACAAGCGTGAGCAATGCTTCTGTCCCGAAGATCACAATGATTGTTGGTGGATCGTATGGGGCAGGAAATTACGGAATGTGCGGAAGAGCATTCGGGCCTCGTTTCCTCTACATGTGGCCAAATTCCAAAATAGCCGTCATGGGTGCTTCGCAAGCCGCCAATGTATTGTCTACTGTTCAGAGAGACAACCGAGAAGGAAGGGGCGAATCTTGGTCCGAAGAAGAAGAGGCCGAATTCCAACGACCTATACTCGAAAAATTCGAGCACGAGAGTTCTGCATATTTCTCAACCTCCAATCTATTCGATGACGGGATCATTGATCCCGCCGATACGAGAGATGTGTTGGGATATTCTCTTGCTGTAGCAAGGCGCAAGGGATGTGAAAAGAATGCAACCAAATTTGGAGTGTTTAGAATGTAGAAGCTTTAGGTAGCACGAACAAGAAAGCTCAATATCGAAGAGTGAAAAATTAGCAATAGAACAACCGTTTAACTATAGTAGCGAAAACGATAAGTTTCTGGATATTATGAATATATTTGTCATTCATTGTAGCCCGTTTCCCTGCTCGTGAAATTTATAATTTTCGTCACACTGGCGATGCTTTATTGCCATCTTGGGACGCAAACATCAGCCTCCTCGCAAATACCATCACCCCGTAGAATATAGCAGCCAAAGTCACGCCTCCATAACTGACCCCAGCGTAGTATTTGAAATTTTCTGGATCAGAAATGAAGAGCCCAACAATGTATATGATGACCGTGAAAAAGGCGTTCATAGAAGACTGAACTCCTCCAACTAAACCACGGACGGGTGCAGGAATATGTAACTGCATAAGTTGCGTTACCGAAATATCGAAAACCCAAAGACCGATGCGACTCCAGCATACACCGGCAATGAACATGATGAAGAAAGCTTGATTGCTGTGAACAAAGAGTGACCCAAAGCAGACAGACAAGCACAGAAACTCAAAGGTCACGCTGATCATGCCAAGATCAACAAGGCCTATTTTTTGGGACATGATGTGGTAGACAAACGTTCCGGCAAGACCCATTGCCGATGATACTCCTCTCCAGAGACCAATTGCTTCCAACCCAATGCCTCGCCAGACCAGATAAACCGTCATGATGTTGCCAAATGAAAGTGCGACATTCAAATATAGCAGCGCCAATGCAAATCCTGCCCAACAGATCGATTGATCGAAATAAACCTCCAAATCGGATAAAAACTTTGGTTTCTTCGTTGTTGTCGTTGGTGCTGCTGGTTCGTTGCTATCGCATTGGACCTCGGTACTGTTCTGTTCTGATTCGTCATCAGATTTCATCGCCAATTCTGGGATCTTGTGGTAAATTTTGGCGGTACATATGTACTCTACGATCAAGGCAGATACGTTAATACCGCCTACCATAAGAGTTGCCCCTCGCATATTGTACCCATGGCCGCTTGTTCCGTCGTCGAGAAGTGCGATATATATTCCAGATACTGCTGGAGCAAGAATCTTGCAGCTTAGATCGATTTGTCTCATTTTGACATTGGTATCGCTAAGCCAATCCGCTTGTGCACTTTCTTCTTCCTCCTTCGTCATTGAACTTCCCGATATTTTCAATTTCGAAGCAACAATACTCATCACCACAATCCAATCTCTCTCCACGGCCACGAGAAATCCAGAGTCAAGGATCATCGCAACAGCCCCCAGCAAATGGATTGAAACTAGCAATATTACGGCTTTCGTGTTGTACAGATATCCTGAATTGTCCTCCGATAACAGTATGTAACACATGAGTGTAGCCGTCAACACTGCAAAGATTTTCGAAACCGATGAATTTTTGAGCAACCGTCAATCGATCCGATTTGTCAATGTATCGTCCGATGGAGGATCCGAAAACAACCACAAAAGAATATGTCACCAATCCATAGGAAGTCACCAATATCAACGAAGTGTTGTCGGTAAAGGCAGCCAAGAAGAGAGCAACACAAAATTGCCATGCTTGTTCGGAGAATTGATTGAATGCATGGGAAATATAGAGCAACCAACGGGCCTGCTCGAGATCTTCTTCGGTGAGCACCCCATCGGATTTCGGTTTCGACGACCCCTCCTCGCTCGATCGACTAACCAGAGGTTGTCTTTCACTCATGGTGGAGCTTTTCTCTATCTGAAAGGATCCAGCCGTAGATGAAAATGAGTTCTTAGCGAAAAAGAAAATATTGGCGCCTTCGATTGACAAAAGCCGGAATTTCGGATATGCATCACTATTTCGGCTACGTGCAAACTTCTATGAATGATTTAGATGATTTCCTGTTTCTGCATAGCCAAGAAAGGAAGTTTACGAGAGAATCTATGGTAGGCAGGTTCGGAAGAGGAGCGTGTCAGCTGTACAAAATCGAATTTTCTTATTACGTGTACATGCCCAAAGCGAGCCGTTAAAAACTATTGGGGCTTTGCGTTTACTGCTCGAAAACCGTTTTTAAAGGCTCCTCTTTCTGTTCTTGAATGGTTTCGGATGCACTGTGACATTTAAATTATACGTCTAAAATGGCCTCGATGAGGCCTCCGCTGGTGAAACCAGGCAGTGCAAAAAACAAAAAAGTAAAAGAGGGGGAATGAAATCTATATTTGATCAAGAAGAATAATTTTTACCCTCCCCTCTTTCAAAATTCTACGTCACTTCTGTGATTCAATTTATTCGTGATTGAACAATTCTCGTTTCTGGTTGATGTTGAAAGATACGCAAATTTCCGAGTGCGAGGTTGAGCTAGGAAACAGATTCTCTGTGTACTCCCGAGAACCCAAGCCGAGAGGGTCTGTTCATGTGAGCTTACGCAAGAAGTTCCTTCGATACGTAGTAACTTCAATTCGTCCCGAATTAAATCGTAAGACTTACATTAATCTACAAGTACAATACTATACACCATGAAGACCTTCACTCTCCTCGCCCTTGCCGGTACCGCCGCTGCCTTCGCCCCTGCCTCGCGACAGGTAAGAATGATGAGAGTGCTTCGAAGCTTCCAGGAAGATCGAAGCCTCAGATAGATTGGAGAAACATAATGAGATCCGAATCGGTTTATCCAAATCCAAACCCTGTTGTTCTCACACGGCATATGCATTATTCTATTTGATGTTGTTGTTTGTTGAAAATTGTAACGAAACTGCTGTTGTAAATGTATTCAAATCTGTTTGTAGGGATCCAGCACTGCTCTTCGTGCTGACCTCGACTCCATGGCCGGAAGCACCAAGCCAGTCAAGAACTTCGACCCTCTTAACCTCGCCTCTGTCGGAAGTGATGAGACCCTTGCTTGGTTCCGTGCCGCCGAACTCAAGCACGGACGTGTTGCCATGCTTGCTTTCACCGGATACGTCGTCCAATCCCAAGGATACCACTTCCCTGGTCAGCTCAGCTCTGATGTCGACTTCGCTACGCTTTCTGCCATGAAGCCCTTCGATGCCTGGGCTGCCGTCCCTGATGCCGGAAAGGCTCAAATTTTGGGAATGATCTTCGTTGGAGAACTCTACAGTGAATCCCAGGGAACCCACTACATGAAGGGAGGAGCCACCCCTGAAGTTGTCTTCCCTAAGTTCGACTTCTCTGGAGTTGATGCCGATGTATTGAAGACAAAGAAAGACCGTGAATTGAACAACGGACGTCTTGCTATGATTGGTATCATGGGATTCATCGCCGCCAACAACGTCCCTGGATCTGTCCCTGCTCTTGCCGGACTTGACGGATTCCAATAAACAACTCTGACATTGGAACGCTTTGTAATATACTATATATGCAGAGTTAACTACTCTACGACACGTACTAGGTTGGAGCCACAGAGAGACCATAGTACGATGGCAACCATCGAGGACACGCTAATCTGCCCCGTTGTCGATTACTAACTGTTGGAGTCTAAACTGGACAGGAATTTACAATAGAACCTGTCTAAAATTAGTTTTCTTCTGGGTTAATCAAAAGAGCAAATGATCTATACATTGTAGTGGAAACGAATGATGTTGTTGTATCGTATTTCTGTTTTACGAATATAGCACAGACGATAAACTCTTGTGAACTTTCATTTATCCCATTGCGTTATGCAATACATGGCGTTTCCCAATTACTCTCTAGAGAGATTTGTCGTCTAACAAAGAATGCGATACGAAATGTTTGTATTCCCGTGACAAGCCTAAACTTGTTTCTCTGAAACTAATTTGCTCCAGTTGACCATGTGACAGTGGACAGTTTATCATTGCATGATGGATTCTGCTTCCAAAGATCGTATATGCTCGAAGTTACAGAATCAATGAAAAGAATTAGATTCCTACACTCGAATCGTGAACACTGAACAATACATTATATAGCAAATATCTAGAGTATCTAGATTATCAAATTCTATTTCATTCCTCCAGCAGATAGTCTCGTTTATCAAGAAGTGACATACAGTCGTTCTACGACGCTGCCGTGATGAGTTGTTGTTCCTAAGAACAAGCATAGTAAAACACGGTAAGAACTGGACAAGAGAGAGATCATTGCTCAATGCCGCAGATCCTGACGATGCTAGCAGCAGGTGATATGCCATAGTCATCTCATACGAGTGAAGTCAAGATGCTATTTACACCTCTCGAATCATATTCGTGGTGCAGTGGTGTTACTAGGTGTGAGATAGCAAACCTAATGCGGTATAGAGAGGATTTTGTGGACGAGGAGAGGACTAGTAGTAAAGAGCACCCCTACGACAAACATCTCTATCCCAGTCACAATCGATAAGATTTCGACATCGTTCAATGGAAATAATACCATGGTTGCAATTCTGATCTACACAACTAATGGTTACGAAAGCAACTCAACACTAAAGAGTGCACCGAAGTAAAACTATGCAAAACACGATCTGATTCGTCGCGAAAGAAACGCCAAACAAGCAACAATAACGAACCTAGGCACATGATCAATTCAAACATTCCAGCAGAAACCAGAGAACTTCTTGACCATTTGCAACCATATCAGCATTCGACCAGCAACAATTGGATCAATCAGTAGATAACGTTGTCCTCCAGTTCCCTCGAATGGTTCTATATTCCACAACATCAAACACATCGGTACGTTCGATCGATAGCATGTGCAAGCCAGAATTTTTCTTTAAGTGACCTCTATGAATCGAAAATATATAGCAGAGTTTATTGTCATCTACCGATACAATATATTTTGCATCCCGTCTAATAATCACCGCCATCACCATCGTCACCGAAGAGACCACCGCCTCCGGCAGGGGCTTCGGCTTCTTCTTCCTGCTCTTCTTCTTCTTCCTCTTCTTCAGCAGCATCTCCTCCGGCAGCTCCGCCGCCGCCGCCACCGCCGCCTGATCGAACGAAACAAAATTGAACAACAAGAGAATAATGTGAGAAAAATGCGTTTTTTGACTCGATTTTTGCATCCGCGAAAAAACTAAACGTCGATTGATTACGTACCGCCTCCGACTCCAGGAGAAGCGATCATTTCACCAATCTTGGCGGGGTCGCTCAAGAAGTTGGCGTAGATGATAGGGTAGAAAGCCTCGACATCCGTGTTTCCGGTGGCCTCGAGCAAGGCAGTGATTTGTTCCGAGGTAACCTCGGCACCCCCATCGTAGAGGGCGAGGATGGCGAACGCCGTGGCGAATTCGTCCTTCTTTTGCTTGGAAAGGGAGTCCATTTTCTATTTGTTAACGAATGACACAGGCGTGTTTAAGTCTTCGGTTGGTCGACAGCTTGGGTCTAGAGTTAATAATAATCTCAAGGAGGTTGGATAACACCGATGGTTCGGTTAAGGGTTTTCGTTTGGCCGTGCGTCGTGCGGTTTTCAGCCCTTTTTGCTTCGATCACGCGCATGGATAACGACTAGTAGCAATGTACCGGGAATAATTCAAAGCCCAAACACGAAATTAATAGTAGACGGTAGGCGGTAATTCATTCACGCACTTTCCCATTCGTATTTTCTCCAATTTTTTTCCAAAAAATAATGTAGAATTTCCTTCTCCAGAGATATAGATAACTCCAAAACAACCCTAGCTAGAGTTCGAAAAGATGGTTTCTATAAGGAACGCTTTACAGAATACTACTGGTACAGTAGCGCTTGAGAGTCTATTGCATTACAACTTGTCACCCTTAAACAAGGACGACAGCGATAGAGCAACACTAAAAAAACACCATGAACAAAATGTTTGGGTAGAAGGGGACCGGCATTTATGATTTGATTGGCACAACAGCCATGATATGCAAATAGCGATCCGTTATGATGTATTGCTTGTTTGAACTTCTGTTTCGTCGTTAATAGGAACAGCAATGATGCAACCGGCTGGCAACTATCCACCTGCCTATGGAAGGTCAAGCTTGCTGCGAAGGTTCTTTTTTCTTTTTCGAATTTTAGTACTTGTTCATTCTAATAAATTTGGTTAACTTTTACTATCTTCCTTCTCCGTTGATTCATTCTATAGATCTTCAGGGCTAGAAAATAAATGTTCATCGTTTGTGTGTTTGTTTGTTTGTTTATTCGTCTTCGGGCGCATCTCCGTCGACTTCTTCGTTCTCGAGTGCCAGCCTCTCCATCATGTCTTGGAGTTCCGTTTCTTCCTTGACACTGACAGCCTTGGGTGCCATCTTGACATCAATCTTTCCACCCTTTGATACAATCTTTTCTTTGATCGTTTCGATAGCCTGGTTTAACAACCCAATGCCGACCTCCTTTTCCAGAGTAGTCGTCGACAAGACATAAATTGGTGGAGCAATCAGTTTGATCTTGATCGGGATTCTGATCGGTTCCGAGGGCCATACCGGCAAAGAGTGCCTCACGAATGGCATCGATTCCCTCGTAGGTAAAGCACGAAACCTCGATGTCACTTCGGATTTTGATGGGTTGGGGTGCCAGACGCCTCAAAATATATGATTTCAGTTCGTCCTTCAAGTCTTGCGGAATGTCGAGTTCGGCAAGGGGATCTCCCGAGTCCTTTTCTTCCGAAATGGCCAGCTTAAAGGCATCAAAGGCGTGACCGTATTTCTTGTAGAGAGGCCATCCGATTTTCTCGTACAGGTCTTCCAAGAAATACTTTCGTCGTTCCGCCAGGTGGCGGAAGGACACCGTGAACGGTCTTGGCCTTGTTGAAGCGTTCCTCGCAGGCCTGGACGTCCTCGGGGGAGACTCGGCGTTTGGAAAGATCGATGTAACCCTTTTCTTTGTCGACACGCAGAACCATGACCACCTCGTTTCGGTTGACACGAATGAGCTTGTGGATGGAACGGATGCGGCGACGGGAGAGTTCACTCAAAAGGATCATTCCCTCGATATTGTCGTATTCCAAGAGCGAGACGTAGGCTCCCATGTCGGCAATGTTGCGAACGTTCACCATAACAACAGACTCGATTTCGGGGTATTTGTTTTCATAGAATCGGCACTGCAAATTCTTTCTCTCGTCTCCGATATAGATGCGGAAACCATCGTTGTCCTCGGCATCCAAGGTGGTTTCGGCAACGTCCAGCAATGTTTTCCCTTCTTCCGCCATTTTAGTGCTGTAAAATTGATTAGAGTTTGTGTATTGGAATTAACTACGCTTTTCTAAAACGCTATTTCAATTCAGAATCCAATTCGGTTAAGCTTTCGGTGTTGATGTTGCTTGTTGGATGGTAGTTGTTGCTATTGTTGAGAGCATGTATCAAACCTGTCTCGATCAGCGGGAACAAAAAATTAAATGCTCGATCGTCGTCCTCTCATACCGGCAGCCAGACTCCGCGTGTGAGCGTGTTTCTCCACGTTCTGAACGGTGTTTGGATGTCGGTATGAGGGAGGGAAACAGACAGACGCCTCAGTAATTTTGCGTTCGCAAACGTTCGGTGGCGCGCCAAAATGCGATATAGGGATATGAATCATACCTTAGATGCATATGATACTTAGCGTTTTCTCTATTCTGTCTCCAAAACCATCGAAATTTTTCCACGAAAACCCCATCAACGAAAGAAAAATCGAAAGCAGCTTTTTCAAAATCCACAACATTTTAGAAATAATCGGGCTGAATAGCATCTTTGAACAATCGGAAAAGTGCCAAACAGAAACAAGAAGTGGTGAAAATCATACAACGCAATTATCAAGAATGAGGCTGTTAACGCACAATTTTCTGCAATCCAATGTCCGGGGAACCACGGAAGGGTATCCACTGAAAATAGAAGTGACAAAACTGATTGTCGAATCGTCTCCCGTGGACTCGGTTCTGGTGAAAAAGATGCTGGAAAAGGTGAATTATCCAGCATTAGTGGCAGCCATCAAAGATATAAAAGACACACCCGACCTCGATCCGGAAATGTCTGCAACATTGTCGAAAGCGCCCGCCATTCCATCGGAGGCTCCTTCAGGCGATGCCGTCGACGAATCAGCGCTAGAGGCCCTTCATTTCTTTCTGTTTGATGTTCATGTCGTGGAGGGGATTCTGCAGTGTCCCGATACCGGTCGAAAATTTCCAATCAAGGACGGAATACCCAACATGATTCTACACGAGGATGAGGTATGATAATAAGAGTACACGACTACAAACAAATAAATTGTAAAATAGCATGCAGAATTAAGTAAACGAGTTTTACATCTTCTGCCCTCTAGCAAATCCGTCTTTCTTTCCACTTTTCTTCTTTTGGTTTTTCTTCTTTGCCTTCTTGGTCGACTTGGAAGGAGAAGTGACCTCTTCCCGGTCGAGATTTGTATTCAACTTGCTCTTCCGGGAGTCAAATCCTGTCATTACAACTCCCTTAGAACCCAACCCACAGGCGACAGTGTTTTCTCGCACAGCCACTTGGATGGGCAATTCCCCGGGTATAGTCGTTAATCCCATGGAGTATTGTCCCAGGTGTTCACCCAAATCGTCCACAAAGCAAGTTCTATATATTTCGGATCTCGATTTGACATCAATGACAATGGCGTGCGATGTGACCGCTGCAGAAGTGGCAGGACCAAACCAATGCCCGGCTACCTGGTCGGCCTCGTCGCCGTCTTCTACCAATTGGAAGACTCGACAGATTGCGATGATGTGGGATTCCCGTAGCGCAATCAAATGACAAACCTCTAGATTGCCTTCCAACTCGATCTTAGTCAAGGTTGATCGACCCAAACTGTTGTCCATTGGATAAAGATGTCAAAATCGACTTTTTGGCTCCGTTTTCTTCACGGATCAAGTTGTCGGCAACCACTACTTCGTAATTTAGCATTACAACTGGTCGTTTGCGTGTTCGACGAAGTGACCATTCCTTCCGACAAAATTTCATTCCGAACAACATCTGTTCCCTCTAATCGACGATGAATGTTGCAAGCTGCCACCGTAATCCACAGAAAGACTCCTTATCGTCGGTGAGGCACAGGACAAGGACACGATATCGTAGCCCTGCACGGTAATTTTCTTCCCTCTGATAAACGGCGAAGTGTTATCTCTTCGTTGAGGGATCTCAAAAGTGACGATGATGGATCCGAATACGACATCCATGTAATGGCACCGACACTAGTGGAAAATAGGAACAAATTTCGAAAGATAAAGACAGCAGTGTCGTGATCATCAAAGCCACCGATCGATGGGAATAGCAACCTGCCACCTCTACCATGAATCTACCGTATCCACACTTCGACTAGGACTTTGTGATGCAACCACATCGATATCTTCGATAGTTTCCACCGTCTGCTAGGAAATCGTGGAAGTTGCAGCAATCCATGGTCATAATCTTCCTCGTAACTCAATAGAAAGTTCAAAACAGACTCGCGAATATCTATCACTTGCATCGCATCCTCGTTCGAGTCGTCGTCGATCAAAAAGTCATCTCGTTTCATGACAGTAAGAATGTGGTTTTCTTCCGCCGAGACATCGTCCACCACTAGCAACAAGCATCCGATGAAATCTGTATCCAGTGCGACTGCCACCAATTGGCAATTCCGCTTCTTGGTCTGTTTATAGGGATCGACGCGGTGACAAACCAATTCGCGGCACACTCGCTTCCCCGGAAGATTCGCTTCCTTCGACAGAGTCAAAGAGTCGCAACGAACAGTCGTGCTCGTAGGCTGCCAAAATCGAGTTTTGTTTCCAAACCTTGACGGCCACGCAATTGTTTCTTGTCGAAGAACTCTTGGAAGATTCGAACAATCGAACACTTCCATCGTATTCGTTCATAGGATTTTCGGTACAACAAAGAGTGGAATGCCGTTTCTTATTCCTTTTGTGTCTCTGACTGCTGTGTAGTGTGAAAGAAAGGCATCTCGCAGTATGGATATCCCGTCTTCGTTGTGTCCCTGACTCACGGAAGGAGAAGGCCAGGATCGACGTTCCAAGAGATGTCGCCATAGGTTTACAGATTGCTTTCCAATCTCCCGATTCCACGATCGAGATACACTGCCGACATGGATGCGACGGCCCTGTCATCCAGAAACATCAATATGTGTTCCAGGATGGATGCCGACAACTGACATGGATTGAATACTGCGATTGGCCGATCTGCTTTTTGTGGCCGAGGGTTTGTTTCGTCCCGTCAGTTGGTTCTCGTCAATGACAATTCCTTTGCGATATCGATCGTATAACAATTGATTCCCAACCGCAAAATAGACAATGCTCCCAATGTTACACGATTGTTTTGTCATGGCATCGACAATCGCGTGGCTGGTGGAAGCTTCGTCATCGTCGGAAAGACCAGCAAACAATAGTTTTGATGGAAATGATAAATAATACACCATATCCATGGCTCCTTCGGTGGGTGTTTTTTCGCCTGCCAAAATAGCTTCTGGATAACAAGTCTCCGACGACGATATAGGCTTCCTTGGCAATCAACGCAGAATCCTCTTCGTCGGCCAATCGTGAGGGGAGCAAAACATCGGTAATGGTGAAGCTTCCCTTCGGGTAATGGGCAAAACGACAATTGTATCCCTTCTTTCCTCCCGATCCCTTGCTTTTTTGGCTGGTGCTTTCGCAACACTTTCCAAAAAAGAAGTGTTTTCGACAGAGCTTCGGTGCTTCCACAGCTTCTCCGGTTTCCCCGCTGCCGCCATTGTTGTTATTTGGAGCGTCCTTGTCTTTGCTGCGCGGGATGAAATTTCTTTTTCTTGTTGTTTTTTCGTCTTTGGGACCATCATTGATGTCAAACGAGGTGGATCTCCCTCGGCCTCGCCTCCCTCCTTTTTCCTTCTTGTTGGTATGTTCGTCCTCCCAATCGTCGAGTGGCGATTCATGACCTTTTGGTGGTGAATCGGTCCAAATGTGAATTGTAGGAATCTTCTCTCCGAAAGAGTTTGTCCGCGTTTCGATTCAGAAAGGACATTAAATCCTGTGCCTGAGCCTTGAAGACTTTTCGTTCGCCGGTACGTTGTTTGCGCTGCTTGGCTTCGAGTCGACGAGCCTCGCTCAGTTCGGCTCGACGTTCCCAGTTTCCTTGGACCATCGTTCTCTAGTATTTCCTTTTCTCCGCTGTTTTGTTGGATGGTATCGGTAGTCGTTCTCTTCCCATTTTAGCTAGCTCTGGAGTGATAGCTGTTCATTGGGATGAAAGATAGAGGTGCCATCACAACATGATATTTTGCGTCACGTCATTTTCATGAAAGGAAAAAGTGCGCGACTCGAGATTCAAAATTCCTAAAATGTTTAGAGCACCCATGGTCTGTACGTGTATACGTAAGGATGGCATGGAGCAGAATAGGGGGAAGGCAAGAATGTTATTTTTAGGGGTTTTACAATGCGCACCAAAATGTTTTTCACTCGTTCCTTTCACCATAGCGGAAAAGCGAAGGTCATTCATTCATTCCTATTGCGAATTTTACTGACAATATATAATATCAGAGCGTTCCTTATATTTTTGTTCGCGGGGACTGGTTCTCTCGACGGTCATTCGTCAAATATGGCGGTTCAAGTTCTCTCGTGTTCTAGGGAAGGAATAGAATGTCTAAAAAAACCAATAATAAAATTTGGTGTGTCGCCAGGTCGAAGCTCCGAAATCCGAGCGAGCCCCGCCAGAAGTTTTAACGGACCGAATAATAATAGCCCACCGGCGTACTGGACGATTTTTTGATTGGCACCTGTGTCTTGTAAAAGTCAAATTTTTATTTTGAGGGACTCAACGCCGAATTAAATAAGTGACACATGCCGATCTATATCACATACCAATCCTCCCTTTTCTGAACGGACCCGAGGAAACTTCGAATGAAAATTTCCCGCGTCGCTAAAAAAAACATCAGTAGCTGCGCGGTAGACACGTGTTTGCTAGTCCGACTTGCCGCCAGCCAATACGTGATTTTTTTCGCTCGTGCAAAAACAATAAGACTCCTCGTGCAATGATCATCTGACCTCGTGCTATAATAGCTCGCCCCGTGCCGATTCAAAATAATCAGACTAAAAAAATAAAACAAGGCAGGCACTGATTTCATACGTACCGTTGAACCTTGTATGATTGAAGTGAACAAAAAACGTTTAATCTTGTAATGGTACAAAAGGTCACTACTTTGAAGTTCACATACCTTTTTTCACACCTCATTAGCGTTCTCGATACTCCTGAATCTGTCATCAACGCATATGCTTATTGTATTCGAAAGACAACATCGACAAACAGAGCATCCATCTTTGAGATTCTCTCGATAGAACTTATCAATTCAAGGCTGTGTTAAAGTTCCATAATCGTGAGATAGGTGTTCCTCCCGGAAGCAACATACCTTCTTTCTTTCTTCCACCGATATTTTCTATACACGAACAAATTCGACCATGGCGCTAGAAACTGCCACAATGGCAAGCAACAAACTCCGCAAGAGAAATATTCACAGACAACAAGACGAAACGGATCATCCGGAAATGACATCTGCTTCGAGGGCAGATGTTGACAACGAGGAAGCAGAGGACTCTTTCTTTCGAACAATACTACCGTCACCCCTGCGGCAATGCATCAAAGGCGGAGAACGAGACAGGACACAAAATGTGTTGCAAACACCCGAGCGGGAACAATTTCAAAAGAATCCTGCATCTTACAATGAGAGCGAGTATTCAACATCGTGTGCTCCAAAGGCTGACTTGTTCTGCGAAACCTCGGAATTGCCATCCCTGAATGCTAGCTACAACGCATGCACAGAAGTGTCAACAGATTTGGATTCGAGCAATCTATCCTCCAACTCGGATAACAGCAATCTGGATTCGGAGTACGATTACGAAACATCCGACAAAGCCTTTTCCTTCTTGACGTTCCGTCTCAGTTACCTATTCGTCACGCTTGTTGTCATGCTCGCGGATGGACTGCAAGGTACGAAAATCTTATCGAAAGCGGCGTACAATGCAGTTTGACTATCGCCAAATTATCGGTCCCTAACATTTTTTATATTTGCTATTATGCTTCAGGTACCCATCTTTACGTTTTGTACGAAGGCTACGGATTTTCGGTTGCCTTCCCTCTACTGCTTGGGTTTCCTTACCGGTGCCGTCACGGCACCCATTACCGGACCTCTTATCGATCGATTCGGGCGCAAAAAGTCAGCGCTCCTTTACTGCGCCCTCGAGGTTGGCATCAACATGCTCGAACAATTCCCGTTCTTGAGCGGTCTCATCGTCAGCCGAGTGGTTGGGGGCGTCACCACCAATCCTTTTGTCCACCGTCTTTGAGACTTGGTTGGACACCGAATACCGCAACAGAGGCTTTGCGAAAGAAGAGTACGAAACTCTCATGCGAGACTCTGTCGTGGTCAGCAACCTGGCCGCAATTGCCTCCGGATATTTGGCTCACATCTTAGCCGAATCCTTTGGAAACACCGGGCCATTCGAAGGTGCCGTTACTTGCACCGCGGTTGCAGTTTGCTGTTATTTTCTTCTTGTGGAACGAAAACTATGGAAAGTCGGGCGAGGACGAGGAGTCAAAGTCTCCCGTTGCACAGCTGAAGGAAACACTTACCTTCATCAAGTCCGACTCGAGAGTCACCCGCGTGTGCATCACGCAAGGGCTTACTCTGGGTTCTCTTCACATTTTCATCTTCCTATGGTCTCCGCTGCTAAAGGAATTTTCTGCTGGATGCAAAGGATATGTCTGGGGATTGGACAGCCAGGGCGAACCTGCATACGGTCTCTATCTTTGGCGCCTACATGGCAGCCGGTGTGTTGGGTGGACTCTTTTCTCCAATTGTCAGGAGGTTCGTCACCTTCATTTTGTCTCCTTTGACCAAGGGCAAGGTTCCCGAGACAGTTACGGTCGACGACGAGGATGAGCCCGTCAGAGCCATGGACATTGAATTCCAGGGCGCATTCTGTTACTTTTTCTGTGCCATGCTGTTGCTTGCTCCATCCGTGCTACCGGCGACTGCAGAATACACCTTCTCGGTTGCGCTCTTTTCCTTTATCGCCTACGAGTTTTCGGTGGGTATCTACTCGCCCTGCGAAGGAATGATGCGATCGATCTACATTCCCCCTGAATCGCGTGGATCAATCATGACGGTACCAAGCATCATTGTCAATGTTGCGGTAGCCTTGGGAGTTGTTTCGACCGAATCCATCTCCAACCAAACAGCCCTCTGCATCATTTCGGTTATGATGATGGTCTGCGGCTTCCTTCAGCTATCCATGGTGTCCAAGAAAGAATGGGCTGCCCTTTTCGGAAGAATCGACTACGCGAAGAGACAGTCTATGAGTTCCCTGCGATCTCTTTCGTCTTTGGGGGGTCTGGCAGGACGATATGTCCTGGACTACCTCGTCAAGACGGGAAAAGGTCGAGTAAGCAAACAAAATCCTAAATGCACAAGGCATTCATGTACCATTAGTATTTTTTGCAAGCGCAAGAGCTAGGCAAAGAAATCATTTGGTTCTTTTGTAGATGTTGCTAAATGTTTTCCTCAGTGACTAAAATAAAAATGATAGATTAGTACAATCACTTTTGAAAACTCTTTCTTTGTGGAGTAATATTTTACACGTGTAGTGTTAACTTCATCAATATCACCATTGCGGGCATTGGTTGCAAAGTGTTACAGTAAGAGGATGTCGCGTTTTTGTGTTCGAATGCGTTTGCTTGAACACGTTTCTTCGAAGAAGAATGCAAAGAACAAGTTTTTCTTGCTTTTTATTTCATGCTGACGGTTTTCGAAAGAATTCATTACAACCCCACATTACTTGTTCTTCCTAAAGAAGTACTTTACGATTACTCTCGCTCTCTAGAGAGAGATTCCAATGACGATAATGATTTTAGTTCTGTCTCTCAATAGCTATTCCTGGTCTAAGGAGAACGATTAGGCTCTAGCAGCTGTGTAGTTTTCTTCCTGATCCACCGTGAAGCACTTACGCCTCCTGGCCTATTTGGTGTCGCACGAACAGATTTTCTACGTGAACTTGTGTACCAGGTTCTTTTCGCTTGTTTCTCCAACATGAGAAGCACTCGCTTCTCTCCCCAAGTGAGTGCACTGTCTTTCAAAAGTTCGTCTGTCCGTCAGTCCGCCCGCGATGAAACACGGGAATGCAAATTTAAAGAAAGAATTCTTTTTCTGCCAGAAGGAGGAACGAAAGCCCTTGTTTCCTATTGGAAACCGTGTAAAGTCATATTCAACGCGATCTCACCGGGGAATAGATTCACACGAGCTCGTGAATTTTTATTGGTCGGTGAGGGGCATCTTCATGTGCACTTATTAATGCACAGTAACTTACGCGTTGTAGTACCTGCACATCATGTTCAGAAAAATGGGGTATGTTTCTTCTCTCTTCTCTTTCTCTGCCGATATATTCAATCATATGACACATCCATCTTGCACCCCATCGCTATTAGCCCAGAAACTTCCTCATTGATTCTCATTAACAGACATCCGGTTTGAATGTATACTACAGCAAACATTGCCGAACGAAGGAAAAGGATAGATTAAAAAATCTGTTGGATACAATTCCACTCATATCTATGGCGTGAATGGCCATGCCTCCGGAACATTTACATCATTCCAAAGCCGACGAAAATAGCGACACGAACATGTTGGGGGTATCAATGATGAGCACAACTCGACAAACCCCGTCTATTGCTTCGACGTCAACAAATGACGGAAGAGAATATAGGGTGAATGGATCAAGTTCGCATACAAACTCAAACAATAGCGCAGTACAATCAAAGCCGATCATCCGTGGTAAATGGCCATGGGAATAAACAGAACGCGGAAGCAAGCAATGCGACCAAAGACAATTCAAAAGGATTCCAGCAAATGTCATTAACCAATGGATTCGATGACTTCACCTTCAGACTCCAACGGAAATCATTCAACCTCGAATGGTTCCTGGTGCTAGCAATGACAGCTACAGTGCACAACATCTGCGTCATCGAAAACTTATATCAACAACACCGAAAAAGAAAGCCGCGGGGACTTACTATCCAATGCGGCCTTCACGAGAGGCTGTTCTACAACGACTTTCCGAGGCACTTCTTCGAAGATCGCTTCACAAAATTGATTTGTCCCAACGGAGTTTACAGGCTTCGGATGCCAAGCTTGTAAAGATGGCATTAGCACAAAATGCCAATCTCACAGTCCTCAAACTCGGATACAACAATCTCGGAGATGCGGGAGTAACCACACTGGCTTCCGGAATAGTTGCCCACAAATCACTAAATCTACTGGATTTGGGGTTCAACAACATCGGAGACCAAGGGATAATGGCTTTAGCACACAGCTTACAAGAGGCTTCGGAAGAGCAACGAAGCATCTTCTCCATCCTCAACAATAACAAAAGTGGTGCGCATGTGAGTACCCTTCATACGCTATATCTGGCTGGAAACCTTATCGGTCCAGATGGTGCGATAGCTATCGCTGACTTTTTGAGGCGGGGAAGTAGGTTGCGAAAGCTCTTTATGACCGGTAATCGAATAGGGGGAGAAGGAGTAAAAGCCATCTCGGAGGCGATTTTGGAGCAACAGGAATCGATGAAAGAAACTAGTGATCCTGAACAGGCCTGACTGAAGCAAACCCAGCAAATAAGTTCAAGAGAAAGTTTCATGGTATTCAAGAATTGTACTTGGGAGGGACGGGAATGGACTATATCGGTTGCCAGGCTCTCTCGCGGCTGTTGGAAAAGAGCTGTTTCCTTCGAGTCTTGTCTCTACCGAATTGCGATATTGGAGACGAGGAAATTCAAATGTTGGCCCTGAAGCATCAAGTCCAACAAAGATCAGCTTCCAATAGAATCTTTACAGCTCTCCTTCAACAACATAACTCATCATGGATTGGAGGCATTGGCAAACGCATTGTGGGGATCGACGACACTAAAAGAACTGAAGGTGGACAATAATAGAATTGGCGATCGAGGTGCCCATCAAATGGCTGCTATCATCCCAGCCATAGAGGTCATCGAAGTTTTGGACGTGGGTTTCAACTCCATAACGGCTCAGGGACTTACAGTTTTGATGAAAACTGTGGCGGAATCCAAGAGTTTATTGTCCTTGTCTCTGTCGGGAAATGCTATTGATGCAAACGCTGCGAAGTCGCTCGCCTACGCTCTTGCCTTCAATTGCTCTTTGAAATCAGTCTTTTTGGTTCACTGTTCAATTGGTCACGAAGAGCAACGTCACATAATCGCTGGAATCGTTTCGAACAGTCGGACAGCACTTGATCGATTGAATGGTTTTGAAATTGGACGTGAGTATTATTTTTGCGAAATATTGTTAATCTTCCGTGAACGCGCCTATTGTTTTGTTCGGAACATTGTGTTTTGTGTCTTACGATTTGAAACCTTTTTATGACATTCTTTTCCACAGCAATTTTATTGACGCTGGGATTTCCTGAAGCATTGAAAAATTGGACCAATGAACAAATATTCAACTTCATTCATCTCATGTGGGACAAGAACGACGAAAGCGAAGAGTTTCAGTCGCACGTCGAGCGTGATCTGGATCCACTGAGTTTCCTCTCCAACTGCGAAAAATGACTCTTCGTCCACCCGCCCAACGGGTCCACTAGAAGCTGCTGTTGTCGTCGAAGTGGCAAAACGATTTTTTGAGAGCTTGGTCGCAAACGGCATAGATGTAGTTTCACGGCGGGGGACAAACTTCCAATCTCCTTTCGATTGGGTCACCACTAGCACCAGACGCTATCATTACCGAATCGACACCTGCTGACCCTACTGCTTATACAAATGGTCATTCCTCTGGATCGCGTCACAACTTGGGAGATATAAGGTCTACTACACCAGTTAAGTCGTTCGTGGCACCCCCCGAATCCCAAGAAAAGAAAAACCAAGAACTGAAGGATCCAAATCGAAAGAAAAAGATCGTAGAATGGCTTTGTTCCAACAACCGCTCTCTGAAACAATTATCACAAATCCCCTTTGATTCTCGTGAACTCTGGAAATTGCATCAGTTTTACTTCACCCCGGTTGTGAAAGAAAGTGGAGGATCGCCAGGCCGGCAAGGAGCAAAACCAGAGCACCTAATCACATCCAGTGTTCCAGAAGTGAATCGAATGAACCAGAGCGGATCTTCTTATACTCCTGCAATACAGTCTGTTGGCAACTGCCCAGCTGTCCCCGTCAGCGATCCCGCCTTTTCAGGGCCTTCCTCTTCGAATACCTTGCTGAAACGAAAGGTTTCCTACCGGTGTCTGGGGGATGCTTCAGAACCACAGTTGCACAACAACCAAAATCATTCTGCTCCTTTGGATGCGAATTCAGGTTGCCAAAATCATCGAAAATGGACACACGGGTCACTCCCTTCCACCCAAAAACAAGAGAGCCCGGCGAAATAGGACACGAATATCCTTTTTGCCCCGCATCAAGGCCAAGCTGGATTCCTATTTAGACGTTGACCACGAAAAAGCCTTGGTAATGATGCGGCAACTCTACTTTGTGGAACAGGCCATCATTTGTGGAAAGGTTGTCCCAATAGAAAACGATTCGACACCACGGTCTCACCTGAGTGGGACATATGCTGCCGAAGCGGAAATGATCATTGTGGACATGATGTAAGCTAAAAATAAAATAAAAATAAATTGTAAACTACATTACATTGCAATAAGGCAGCGGCAATGATCTCCTTGGACATGATGAAAGCACATGATAAAGTAAGAAAAGTTTTGTAAACTACACGTCACGCTTGCAAGTAAAAAAGATAACTACATTACTACTTAACTATCATGAACATTATTTTTAAAAAATCGAAAAGCGACTGTTATACAGAATTACAAGATTTTGCAGTTTGATCCAATTATAAATATATATATCGGAACCATACATAGCAAAATGTCTATTTTGTGCAAGATCTTTGAATAGATCTCTGTTTCAAAGATTTAGTAATTGTCGCTGGGTGGTTCACGGTACTGCGTGGAAAACATCCCGGGGTTTTGTCCGTAAACGGGTTGCGGAGATTGCATCGTGGGACTCTGAAAATGACCGGGTATCGTTCCCTGATTCATGGGAGGCTGCATCTGTGCCTGCTGGGGATTCGAAACGTTGTTATTGTTGCGTGGTGGTTCGGGCTGTGGAGACAGGGGTCCCTGTGGCTGCTGTCCTCCCTGCATGACCGACTTTGTCATGTCAGCGGTATTGTCTCCGACCACATTGGCATTTGGATCGAGCTGGACGCGTTCCAGCTGCGGAATGAGGTTGGCCCAGATTTGTTCCATCTTTTTGTTGTATTCCACCTGCATGCGAATGTACTCGAGGACCGTCAGCCTCATGTCTTCGGTCGTTTCCCGCTTGAAGCGATCGACTTCGCGCAGGACGCGCTGGCTGACAGTCGCAAAATCATCTCGTGCAATCTCGGCATTTTCCTGGGCACGTCGCAAAGACATTTCCAATCCATACGCCTTGGCCTCCATTCCAATCTGGGCTCTCATCTTGGCCAGCTGGTTGTTTTTCGACTCCATTTCCTGGAGGCAAGTGCTGTACGTCAGGCGCTTTTCGTGGCGCTTGTGCAAAGCCAGCTTGACGGCATGAATCATTTTGATCATGTCCTACCAAAGGATCTTCAAACTGAGAGGCCTCCAAATCGGAATGTTCGGCGCTCAGAACGCTGAGCTGATCAGCAGTCTCTCCCAGCTTGCAAAGGGCGTCACCAAGTGCGTCAGCCTCGGATTGACCGAGCAGATTAAAGGCCAAACCAAACTCGAACAATCCGTTTGCCATTTCTTTTCCCTTTCGAACCAATCCCGATGCCTGGGTAGATACATTCTTCATTTGCGTATCGAGGCCATGGATATAACGCTGAACTTCTTCAAAGAGTTCATCATCGGGAGATTTCACCTATTGCAAAATTTGGAAAGAAAAATGGTAAGCTTGGTGCTGGTTCCATCACATATAACAACGAGGAATTGAATTTGAATATATATTCACTCACGAGATCTCCCGAAATCGACGTCTTGGTTTCCGCAAACCACCGCTTGAAGCCCTCCTTCTTGGTCGGCGACATGGTCGGCTGCGGTTGCATCATCATGCTTCCCATCATTCCCGACTTCTGCATCATCATTGGATTGCTCGATGCAGGAACCTTGCGGTTCTTGGCCGCGGTAAAGGTCACGTCGTCCGCCTTTAAAAAGGCCTCCAGTGCCTGCGATCCCTGCAGCTCGGGATGGACGGCCGCCCGTCGCAAAAAGCGTTCCAGCTCGCGGCGACGGATTTCCACAAAGGCCGGATTGAAGCGTCCGACGGGCTGTTTTTCCGGCAGCGGGGGAACAATGGCTCCGGCGCGCTCCGAATGCAGGCGCTCGTAGAGCCACAAAAAATCGCTGTAGCGTCTTAAGACGGCCGAAAAGGCCATGTTGTTTTCCGGTGGCCGGACGTCGACGCGATACGAAGTGTATTTGTTGACTCCCTCCGAGTGTTGGACGGGATCCGAAACCTATGAATTGGAATATTGCGTTGTAGTGATGATGGTTTTTGATCAGGAATGGTCGAAAAACAAAAAATAGTTTTGGTGAGAAACATCTTCGTTTCGTGTCAAAAAAACTTTTTTGGGAGCAACCGAACGATACTTTACAAATCCAGCATTCCGGATAACTGCGACAATCGCAAAACCGAAAGCCATTGATGTCGATTCCGATATTATCAATCAAGACAAAGAATCAAATTATACGTACCGTAATATAACTTGCGGCATCTTCGGGCTTGGGTCGTCGCGCCATTGCGGCTTGAGGATTCTGAGGAATTGCGGTACCACCAATCATGATTGCAACGAAAGGTGTAATCACTTGTTACTTGTTACAATAAATTACAATTCGGGAATAATGAGTTCCCGTTGATTACTGATGAGTTGTAAGATGTTCTTGCTATGTTGCAACACGGCTTAAGAGTTGTGTCGACAATAGTTTGATAAGAGAACAGAATCAAGAATGCAAAAACAAAAAAGAGTGACGAAAAAGACATCAGGAATCAGAACAAAGCAGTTTTTTCTGATTCTGGAGATTTACAGTTCGACATTCGTTTCCCTTCGTCGAAGAGAGGGAGTTTCTCAGAGCATCCCGCAGACGGTTACAGTACATGCGCGTAGCTGTTTATCGTTGGATCTTGCAGTGGTCTTTCCTTCCGCGTGTTTGCACGACTAACTGCTTCCGGTGTCAGCACGACATAACGGATACCCTATGTATCATATATATGTATACCAAGTATGTACATATCGTTCCTTCGAGAATCTAATTTTTTCGTGATTTTTAAATTTTCCAATCCAAATGCTCTGAAAAAATAAATTCACTGAAAAATGACCGATTTTTGGGAACCGTCATTTTCCTCGTTCAAAAACCATCGGTATTGTATCGAAATAATAATTCAAAAATCAATCTCTGATAACCACAATAACTTTTTCATCCCTCTCGACAAGACGACCGAATCTATAGCTTGGCCACAGCAATCGGCACAAACCATGGTGTATTGAATTCAGGAATCAACAACAACAAAATGACGAAAACAAGGCAACACTACGCTCTCATTGAAAAAGAGGAATGCCAGTCGCTGGAAATCGCAATCGCCTCGGCGCAGCGTCGACAGACATCCTGCCGCGACGAGCTGGAAGCCATCTACCAGAACTATGCCGATCTCTATCCCAATCCGCGGTTGATTGAAGAAAAACGACAAACCGATACTCTCTTGCAAGCAGCACGAGCCGCATCGAGTGCTAAGAAAGAAAACACCACCAAACCCACGAAACGAAAAGGATTTTTCACCTCTCTGTTTGGAAGTCGCGAGGAACCAGAACCCATTGCCAAGACGGAGGATGTTCTTGGCGACGACGAAATCAATGATGAATTGGAATACACCGATATTCCCAACGAACACGATGACGGGAGACTGTGTGGAACACAACAATCCCTGGATGTGACGTGCATTCCACCCGAGGTGTACAACGTCGCACGATCCCATTTATCTTCTACCAGAACCCGCAGAGAAAATCCCAACGCGCTGCGGTGGGGGCCCGGGAGCCGCGTGCTAGCACAAGACGACGAAGACGAGCAGCGGGACAAGGCATCCATCATTTTGGTAGTTGTGGGATTGGGAGAAATTGCCGAATTTGGTGGTTCGACACAGCAGACTTTGCCAACCTCGGACAAGGAGGATCTCTTGCTGCATGCCCGACACTGCAGCAGCAGCAGCACACAAAACTATAATTTGTCGGCGGCACGAGGAACGGTGCTCTCCCAAAATTGCATTGCCGTTTCGTGGGGATTTCAGGACGGAATCACCGTGGTGTATCGTCGCAATTTGCAAGGATGGGAGGCTGTATGGTGGGTGGGACCCTCGGAACCCGTGTTGGAAAATCTCCGCGAGGAACTTATCTACGAGGATGCCGAAATTCCCAGTTCGCCGTTGCTGCAAATCACCGACTGTGTGGCACTTGCACGTCGATCAACCTCGTGGGACAGTTGCCACACTTGTCGTTTCTCGATTGGGTGGCTATATCGAACTGGTGCCACTGCCCATGGCACTTTGGAAGGGTCCCGTTTTGGAAAAAGAATTTTCACCAAAAAAAGGTCGTGCCCGCAAAAGACAACAGCAGCACTACGCTTCGAATGTTGCCCGCCCTCCCAACACACTGGCACTGACTACCTTTGAATATCACCTCGACATTCAAGCACTGCAAGTGCTTCGAACCACTGTCACGCACGATACGGAATGGAACCCCGAGTTGTATCCCGACGGGCCTCCCGCAGAATTTCTATTGGTGGCATCGGGGGTTTCCACCAATGGTGGAGTAGGGGAAACCATGACCTTTTGGTCCATCAGCATCATTTGTGTCGACGAGGAGGGACAATTGCCAGAAAATCCCGACGACTTTTCGGTGCACTCGAAATTGCTGGAAGCGATTTGGACGGGCACGGGGGCTCCCGTCAGCACCTTTTGCACACCCGGAATCATGAGCCGGTGGAGGACTCCCAAGCACGTCCAATTGAAAGATACTACGAAATCGGAAACTACCGAAGAGCAGGACGCTTCTGTCAAACCACTGGCACCCGTGACAACCCTGTCAACTACTGCTCCGATTGTTTCCATGAAATTTGAGGGTTCCTTTTTGTCCGTTTTGGATTGGAACGGGGGTGTGCAAATCTTTGATTGTTCCGTCATTGCCCGGCTGGCGGCACAAGATCTAACACTGGAGGAATACGAAGACTATCGCAATTTGCAAAACAACTCCAATCAGGAAGAGCTTGACTTTCAGCTCGTGAGATGCATCGTGATGCGACACCAGATCTTGAAATCGCTGCAAAAATTTGCAAAACTCCCATCGGTTCGAACCATGCATTGGCTCGATTCTACGGGGAAAGGATTGCCTTCCATAGTCTTGGTTTTGAGTCGTTGTAAGAAACTTGCCGTCCTTTCCTTTGACCAATCACTCCAGCCATCCATAATTTCTGTTCCATTTCCAATGACGGGTGCTTCGATGGAAAGCCTTGCGGGCAATTGCCTGTCGTTTGTGTCGTCGCGGACGGGCACTTCGAAATCCACACCTAAATACATCGATTCAACAGTTGCGGTACTTTGTCATGGAAGAGCTACAGCCCATGGCGATTGTGAAAACGCTGGCACGAGAAGCCAAGTTCGTAGAGGCGATTCAATCCGCAAGCAAGCTTTCGAAAGAGGAACAAGCCGAATTGTCCAAAGTCGTGGTTGATTGTCACCGTCATCTATGGGAAACCAAACGAGACACGGATAGCTTGATTGCTACCGAAGACGAAATATATATTCTCGGCCAAGTGCTATCGATTTGTGAGACTCATGACCACGGATTTTCAATAGAAGATCTTCGCAACCTTTTGAAACTAGCTCTTGAAATTGTATCGAATCACGGGGAGGAAGGAAGAAAGAGTGAAGAAAGCATTCGTGCGATTGGGTACCTCTGAGCTTTTGTGCAAGTATTACGAATCCAATATCTCCTTGAAACAATTTCAAGAAGAGTTTCTGCACGTGGATATGGTTGATCTGTCGGTAGAATTGGCTAGACGAGGTGACGTGCCGGCCCTTTCCATTATTTTGTACCGGCATCGCTTGGAGGTTCACGACAAGCTTCTCCATATTTTGGGGTCACTTCCTCTAGCTATGAAGCCCTCTTCGTTTTGCCACTTACTACCAGTCATTCGCAATGAATGGTTCGCGGATCTCTTTCTAGACTCGATCAATGAGAATATTTCCGAGCTGCCCTGGTCGCATATGCCCCAATACATATATGAAAAATATATGGTTTCGATTGCCTTTGACCGATTTGATGAAATGCTCGTCCTGGAATACAACAAGCTCTCAAATGATAAAGTGGATGAATCCAAAGTCGATGAATCTCCGACTGCTAAGGTGGTGAATTGGTTTGTGAAGAGAGCAAATAAAATGCAAACCTTTATCGGTAACGTGGACGATGTTGTCAATTTCACAAAGGTTGGAATGAGATGCATTGATACCGATATTTCCAGTGCCCAAGAACTGCACACGACAGGACGCACAGCGTTATCATTGAAGAGAATGTTATTGGATCAAGATGTATCGATTGACGGGGATGGCATCAACACTGACGATCTTATGGGCATGGGCTTGGTGGAACTCCTTGATTTGGTCTTGGATTGTGGTGACCAGAGTTCGGTTGTTCGGTACCGTTTCGATGAGTATATTCAGCCACTTGTAATGGAAATGTCTGCTTCGAGTTCTAGCGATCATTTGGACGAATCTCTCGCAGAGTATTGCCTGAGCAAAGCCCACAATTGCAATGAGCCTGAGGCAGCGGGGGAGAAAAATACTTTGTCATGTGTGGTAGCTATTGCGGAAATCAGCAAGGCATCTATGCCCAAAAAGAATCGTTTGATCAAGAACAAAACCATTTTGATTGACATGGTACTGAACGTCGTGGAAGAGATTTCAAAGAATATTGATTCTGCTACCCTTTCTGTGAACGATAGGAGGGAAATCATTGGTTCTTTCTGGAGTTTGTATGAGACTTTGCCAGTTGCCTCCGAGCCCGAAAACGAGGAAAAACTGAAAAAGGTCTACGACGACTTGGTTGGTGCCGATATTTTGTCAAGATGGCGAGGATGCAATCCTTTCAGTTTCATCAACAAGTGTCGATCTGGGAGACAAGACGAAGGAATCGCTATCGTGCTTGAGATTTGCGAATCATTTACTTCCGCAATTACAGCGATAGTAGGTGCTAAGGATGAAGTATCGTTGCTTCAGGATCTCCTTTGTGATATCCTGAGTCTAAACGAAGTTGTCTTCAAGAATTCGATGAATCTTGCAAAGATCATTTGCGAAAACTTGATTCCAATATTCCTCGAAAAGGGATATTTTGGATTAGTTGCATCTTATCTCGAGTCTGAGAAAAGTGTTGTGGATAGAGATGAAGTCATTCGCAATGTTGTTGAATACATCGATGAAGCTATGTTTTCAGATGGTGACAACATGAATAGAATCACCAATGCAATGAAATGCCAAGACGCTCTCGAACCTATTTTGCCCGAAATCCAATCCCTATTTCAATCGAATCGCCGCTATCTCGACGCTTCCCATTTTATTTCAACTGTTCTATTGGAGGGAAATTCATCTCTTTCGCCGTCAGATTTGAAGGAGATGCTTCCATTGGATGTTTTGGAGACAGTTTTAGGAGAGTTTCCGGAATGTGTTGGTTGCAGAAGTTCGCAATGGTTGAATCCCGAATATGCTCAAAATGCGAACAAGTTACTTCGTGCGGGAGGACAAGGCAATACTGAACGTCCAGAAATACCAGGAGGTGCAGTTTTTCACTTGGCTACAATCCTTGGTTTGGAAAGTAATGTGTCAGCAGTAGTTGTCAAATCCAGAGTAATTCATTACGCCTTACAAGGCGGATATTATGGGGCTGGAGCTGCTATTGCCAGGACTCTGCTTCACGAGAAGGACTTCGAGGCTAACGCGAATGTTACTATCGATGAAATCAAACTTGGCGCGGTTGCCCATTTGGTTTCGATTGAAAACTATCAAGATCTTTGCACCAAAAAGGAACTTTGTGAGATAGTTCTTCGTCATTTCGAGAGGAAGGTATCTTTTGAACATAATGAATCTTTCAATGTGATACTTCGAGTTTCATCAAAATTGGATTTCCTTAACAGCAGATTCGATCAAGACGTTTGCGCATTGCCCCCCGAGAGAAAAGAGTATCTTCTTTCTCGTCCCGTCGCTCGAGTTTACCATCACACATTCCACGAATATAACAAAGACATGCACACTCTCTTCAAAGACTTGGCCAATCAAGCTAGCGATGGTTTGGTGCACGATTCCTTGATGGATGTGCTTTCCCGATTCATATTCTTCTGGTTAATTCACGATTCAATAACAACAAAAAATGTCATCGATTTGAGGTACAAGGAAGACGCCCAAGAATACTTGAAGTTTGCTTGTGGTCTGGTTCTCCAAATACCAAGCTTTGATACCGCCGAAGACAGTCTTCGTGAATTACAGGAAATTGCGTTTGATCAATTCGGAAGAGTTTCAACTGAGGAAAGATTCGAGGCTTTCAACAACTTCATTCTACCCAATCCAGATATTTTGAGACATCTCATCCAAAGAGGCTTCACGGAGAATGCAGCTCGACGCGCAGCGACCATGACCGGAAATGCTGGGCCCGGCGAAGCGATGGCCTGGGCAGTGGGGCACGCCATGGACCCCGACATCAACAACCCTATGATTATGTTGAAGTCTTCAAACCGTAGAATGATTGACGAAAGTTCGATACAATTGTTGCAGAAGAGCCTCATTCAATTATCCAATATCCTTGAAGACCCATTATCCCGTTCTGCTTTTCTTCAAAGCATAATCAACAGAGTTCCGAATGACTCTGCGAATCTTCCGATTGTAACAAAGGCAAAGCCCAAGGCAAAGACGAAAAAGGTCCGTCCGGTAACCTCCAAGGCAACTGGCCCAACACCTCCAAAACGAATTGCAGAGAATAAGCCAAAACCACCCAATAAAAAGCCTCCCGCAAAAGAGAATGGAACAAACAAACTTCTTCCGACGAAAGCAGAGCAAATCACAATTTCCAAACCAATCGCTCCCAAAAGCTCAAAGCCTCCTCCAAAGAAAGTCGTAGAGTCAAAGCCAGCCCTTCAAAAACCTCCTTCCAAGGTGAATGAAACAAAGGCACCCGTACCTACGAAGTTGGAACAAGAAGAAGTCAAACCAGCCAAACCCGCTGCTCCGGAAAAACGTCGACCACCCCCTCCTCCTCCACGCGCTCGAACGCCAGTGACCAAGCCTGCTGTGACGAAGAGTGTCGAGAAGACACAAAGCAACGAAATTCCCATCGATAACGGAGTTGCCCAAACTATGGCAACCGCGAAAGCAACGATTGCTACGGCAAAACCTGCAATGAATAGAGAAGAACTCTTAAAAAGAGGAAAAGCTGCATCTTGACAAGCTCAAGCGTGGTGAAAGTGACAACCAAAACGCAAAATGCCGAACCAAAGGTAGCAAAAGTCGCCTCCAGCTACTAACAACTCGAAGCACGTACTGCCACAGCAAGAACTCCCATTGGATCGAGAAGCTCTGCTGAAACGAGGGCAGGAAGCCCTTCCTCAAGATGAGAAACCAAAAAGGCGCTGTTGCCACCAACAATAGCAAGCCAAAGAATATTGCACCCCCGAAAGCATCGGATGACAGCCGAAGAAGACTCATCGAAGAAGGTCGCAAGCTGATGTTGCAGTACGAAAACCAGGCAAGGCAAGTGCTGTTCCAGCAAAAAAGGCACCACCTCCTCCCAGAGCGAAAACCAACTCCACCTCCGAAAGCGAAACCAACTCCACCTGCTCCGCCTCCCAAAGCCGTGAAAGTGACGTCCGACGAACCAGAAGGAAGCCGATACTGGTTGGGATTTTGACTGACTTTGACTAACTTTTGAACAAGCAAGTAGAAACAAATAGTTTTTATAAACAACTAGACGCCAAGAGTTACGCTTTTGATTTTATTGTTATTAATTTCTTTAGATTTTGTAAAATTAAATGCGTCTGCTCTAAGAAACGAATTCAATTCAGAAGAGTTCTTAAACTACTATTCATTTACGGATTGCTGTCATCGACCCGGGGTGGAACGTAGACAATCATTCCGTTCATTTCCTTTGTCAGAGTAATCATGGACGCGAGCCGGGATTCGGGAAAGACCTCATCGAAATCCCAGTAATCCTCAATCATTTCCGACTCGTGCTCGGTCATGGGCGTGGCCGTGGCCACACCGGGTCCGCTGACAATGACGTGATCGTATCCCGAAGTGGGTCCCGCTCCAAAGACGGGTTCGGTCCAGGTTTCCGAGTGGACAATCTCCGAGGGGCCTCCGATGCTGGAAGGTCCGAGCTCGACCTCGTTGGATTCGCAGGCCTCGTAAAGAGTTTTGCCTGTAATGCAATTGAATTTGTTAAAAGATTCGAAGTAAAAGAATGAATGGATGGAGTGGTGTTAGCCAAAGGATGTTTTTTGAAAACTAGTTTTAAAAACGAGACAAGAATTATCCTCTGTTTTGAAATGTAGATTCAACCTCTTACGAAAACAATCGACACAAGAAGCAACGAATGAACAACATATTATGTATAACAAACTATCTGTTTTGAACTCACCGACTACGCCATTGATCTTTCGTCTGGCACCACTGGGATCCACAATGGTCAGACTGATAATCTTGTCAAAGATGGAAGGAGCCGGAGCACCAACCTCCATGGCAGGAGCCTCCGCTCCAAACGACCTCAAAGCAACCCTTTGAATGGAAGGCTTTGCGGCAGTCCGCATCAGTTTGCTGCAGGTCAAACGCAATGCCATTTTATGAATCTATATTTGTTACGAATAGAATAAAAGGGAACAAGTGGACAAAGACAGCAGCACTGCTTCTCTTGAGATTTGAAATTGTTGTTGGCACTTCCGATGTACAACATGATGGCAAAAAACTTGCCACAGCGAGTGTCGTTGCAACTAACGTCGACGAGTTCGTTTGCACAACGACGCATTTACAGAAAAAGGGGAATGATTTGAGTGAGAAAGTACGTACACATAATTCCCCCAAAGTCAAATCAAAAAGTGAAACAAACAAACGAACGCGCGATGCTTTTTCATCCAAAACACGACAAAATTCTGAGTCGGATCTTTGCGAGAAAAAAGAAAAATGGCAAATCCATGAAGAACAACACAATCATCATCGGAAGCATTGATTTGATATCGCAGTGTTTGGAAGAAAAACCAATACTAGTATTTGCTTTCTATAGAATCAACAATGGATACACCTTTGCTGATTTTTCTGGCTCTTGTTCTCTTGGCCAACAATGTCTCCGCACTGACAACGCAAACGCCTCCAAAGAAGGTGGTGGTGATTGGAGGTGGATGGGCGGGCTTTAGCGCGGCCGATGCATTGTCGGTGGTGAAAGACGCGGATGGCAATCCCAAATTCGAGATTGAGGTGCTGGACGCATCTCCCCGCGGCCCGGGGGGACTCGCCGCTGGCTGGAGGACGCCCAAGCTCAACAAGCCCGTCGAGGCAGGCCTTCACGGGTTTTGGCGGGAATACCAAAACACTTTTGCCGCAGTTGAGAGAATTGGTTTGGATCTGGACGACGTCCTGACACCCTATCTGCCATCATTGCTGGTCTCGGATTCGGGAAAGGTGGCACTGGCTCCGGTGTTGGGAGAAAGAGATGAGGAGAACGAATCAAACAATAGCAAGGAACCAAGCAAGAATTTGGATCCCATTTCGCGGCAACTCACAAAACAACTTTCGGACGTCCTTCCTCCACCGCTGGATTTAGCGTTGCTTTCGGAATTCGAAGCGGGAAATCCCTTGAACACGGTCGATCGCCTGAGTGGGATTGGTGCTCTGGGTGTCTGGGCAGACTTTGAACAAGAATCGGAAGAATCGTGGAAGCGCTACGATTCCATTTCGGCGGAAAACTTGTTTCAATCGATTGCCGGCGTCACTCCCACATTGTACAATGAGCTGGTAAGCCCACTCTTGCATGTATTGCCCATGACACCGGGATATGACTGTTCGGCAGCGGCTGCCCTATCGTGCCTTCATGTCTTTGCCTTGCAAACCAAGGGGGCTTTTGACGTCAGGTGGTGCCGGGGAAGCATTACCGAAAAAATCTTCAACCCGTGGAGCGAACAACTTTTGGAGCGGGGAAACGTCAAACTCCAAGGAGGTGCCAAGGTAACCTCCATTGTGGAAACTAGTGATGACAATGATGGCTACACAATTTCACTCAACAATTCAGAAGAGACGATTGCTGCCGATTCCATCGTCTTTGCCATTGGTGGAACCTCGCTCAAAAACTTGAGATCGGCCTGCCCACCCCTCGCCAAGCTTCCGGAAACCAAGGGATGGGAGAAATTCCGTGGAGTCACCTGCGTAGCGGTTCGATTGTTCTTTGACAAAACCCCGGCTGCCCTGAAAATGGCCATGAACGAGTCGCCAGTAGTAGTATGCGGGGCCAAGATTGGGAAAATCCCCGAGCTCACGGAAACGGGCTTTTGCATTTACGACGTGGAACGTCTTCAAGATTCCGAGGAGGTGGCTTCGGCCATCGAAGTTGACTTTTTCCGGGCCAACTCGTTTGTGGATTACACCGATGAGGAGGTGGTAGACATTACTCTGAAGGCCATTAGCGCAGCTCTGGAAATTCCAAAGCTGAATTCTTCCTTGGTTGCCGATTCCTCGGTGGTTCGTGCCAAGGACGCTGTCTCCCACTTTTGCGTCGGATCTGCGGGATGGTCTCCGGGTGTCAAACTTACAAAGGGAATGTATATCTGTGGAGACTGGATCGACCGGAAAGGACACGCCTCGTGGAGCACCGAAAAGTCCGTCGTGACTGGAATTCAGGCAGCGGCTGCCCTTGCCGAGGATTGTGGTGTCAAATCTCCCATCGAAGTCATTCCAGCTGCCTCCGATACAGCCCAGCTCAAGGCGCTTCGAACACTTGCGCGAAGCGTCCGGGGGGCGATTCCGTCATCCATTAACGATGTCCTCAAACCACAAGCCCCGTGGACGCTAGCGAGGCGGTTTTTGTCATAACTTTGCTTAGAGAAAGAAAGGAACTCATTTGATGTACCTAGTTACCACGGCTACAATACTAGCTTTGAGTTATTTTCATCTTTATTATTGCCTTTGATTTTCCCGGTTTGAATTGTTTACGCATAATGGATGTGTTTCTTCGATATCGTCCCGTGCATTGCCGAAGGTGATTTCGATTGATTTTGTGTCGATGATGCTTGCTCGATTTGCATCACCAGTGGTGTCGGCTTCAATGGTTTCTTCGACTTCTAGACCTGGAGTTTCCTTCCTCGTCAATTGATTGCCAGCTTTGGAACCATTACTATCGCCGCAGATGTCTTCGTCTTCTCTGACCGAATTGTTTTCTTCCTCATTCTTGCCTTTGATTAGCGTGATTTTTTCGCATTTGACCGCGTCATCGAGTTCAACAATAATGTAGGCTGCAACAGCATTCAACACAAAGTCGATCGCATCAGTAGAATGAGATAAATGCAAGGGCAGAAGGTACATTAGCATGGATGTTCCTTGACCATTGACAAGATTGGACATGATAATTCTTGCCACGAGTGATATCTCTGGGATAAATCGTTTGTAGTCGACATCGTCCACACATTCAACGACCGTCTTGTTTTCTCTCTCTTTTTTTGCATCCATAATTATCCTCCAATAATCAATCTTCTTCTCGAAATATATACTTGGCTTTTTGTCTTTCGCCTCCTGATAACAGATTTGCACGAAGACTCCAATAATGAAAAAAAGGTACGGTCCTGTCTTAGTGAAATCAGCACTTCCAGCCATGTAAATGGCTGTGATATAAAAGCTCAATAGAGTGATTTGGCAAAGAAACAAAAACATCACTCTTGTGATTGGAGTTGTGATGTCGTCGTAAGTATCAGAAGGGTGCACGGTGACTTCTTCTTTACTATCTTCGTTGTCTTCGCTTGGAACGTGTGTAATCATATAGTATGTCCTCCTTATGATGACAAGAAGCTCAAAGAATTGCATAAGTGCAAGAACGATTAAAGTCCTGTCAAAATGTAATGAATTCCCCGTGATGCCACCCAACACAAGCACCTGAACGCCCAAAGTCGACACAGTACTTGTTATGAAAGAGTGATTCGAAGTTCTAAGAAAGTCGCAGTCACCAAATCGCTTTCGAATGATATTGCTCTCGCTATAGCGACATTCATGAAGCGCCGAACCCACCAAAAACAATACACCCCCAAAAATGAAGCAGTACTTTCGAGCGATTAAATGAATCGAATTCTGCCAAAGGACATTCCGAAATGAAGCATTCCATTACAGTATTTTCGTTTGTGTTCGTGCCTTGATGACATTCAGCTACGGTCTCATTCAGGCTGTTGAAGCAGGTTGCTAATCAGAGTGCCAGTCACCATCGAAACACTTGCCATCAAATTGCAAGGTGTCACAGCAGCAGATGAAAGTATCTGAATCCGAAGACATGTTGTAAGAGCTTCGATCCTTGGTCAATTGTGATGTGAAGAAGATGGATTTCGAGATGTGAGGGAAAGTATTTGTGTAAGATTTTGATGTCAAAAGCAGACCGAAGAACAGGGCGCTTTCCAAAATCTTTCATTTCGCGATGAGAAATGACTTTCGAGTTTTTACTGGTACACACATAGCACGCGATTGTTCCATATTACGATATGTATGGTACATACCAATGCACGCAAAAAAATTGGATTCGAAACACTCTAGCTAGAGTAGTAGCCATCTACAAATAGTACAGATTTAAAGTTAATCGAATAAGCGCTCGGGGCTTTCTCAATTTAAATCGACTTTCGTGGGAGCCTCTTGCTTGTTTTCCGATTTTTTCTTCTCCGCTTCCATAAACTGCTTGACCCTTCGCCAGTCTGTTTGCCGGTTGGGCCCTCTCACCAAACCCTTTTGGTTGATAATCATTGGTTCGTCGCTGCTTCCAGGGATGTACACACCCCATTGGTCCAGTGGTGTCAGCCTCCATTTCTTTGGATTCGGAATCAACATTTCCTTGTATCCAAACTTTTCCATCGTGTTTTGAATTCCGTAGTTGATTTGTTGCAAGAGTTCCGGTGTGTAATTTCCTTTGGTCAAAGACTTTCCGATACCTCCCGAACGGGCCTTGTAGGGACCGAGTTTTTCGACCTGTTCCTCTCCGATAGCGCGCATAATTCGATCCTCAAAAAAGGTCATGCTGTTGATTTCCAGGACAAACCTAATGACATGGCTGACCACCCTGACAGGTGTCTCGAATCAAATCTTCGTAACGAACCACCAGGAGAGGAATCTTTTGTTTCAACCAGTATTCGTGAAAGTCCCGCCATACCAAGATTTCCTTTTTGGCCATTTCGGCAAAGACCTTGGACATTTTCTTTCGTGTTTCATCCGACAAAGTGGTTGTGTGCGTGGCTGTGGACATGAGATTGAAATAAGAATCCATGGCATCGTACGGATTTCTTACCAAGAGAACGGCCCGACTCACACGGAATGGCGGATGCCCCATGCGTTCGGGGTAGTGCGTCTTGACGAACTGAACATTGTTGGTTCCCGTCGCCATTTCACCCACTAGGTCGTGCTTTTGCAAACCACCCATCATGTCACTTCCCGTCACACGAAGGGTAATTTTTTCGTACAAGTTTCTCATCAACGAGTTGCCACTGCGAGGATACGAGGCGAGGACCGCAACAGCTCTAGGACACGGAGTGAACATGAGCAATTCGTATTTGGATGGTTTGTCTCCGACGTACTCAAAACCTGCTGCGTCGAAACTTTCGTCATCCGCAAATTCGCTGAGGGAATCCTCATCCTTGTCGGCTACCTTTTCCTCCTGGTCATTGCCGATTTCTTTTTCCTCCTCCTCGGCATCGCTCTCGTTGCTGCCGTCTTCTGGGTTTTCCTCGGCTGTGTTTTCGTCCTCATTGTTCTGAGATTTGTTCTTCTTGTTTTTGCCTTTTTTGCCCTTGCCTTTTTTCTTTTTCTTCTTTTTGTTTTTCGATTTTTTCGAATTGGCCTTTTGTTCGGAAGCGTCCTCTTCCAGCTGCGCTTTTTCTTCGAGACGTTTCTTGTAATCCTCGAGGAGGGCTTCCCATTCCGCGTTGGAAATGTCCGTCGTGTGCATTCCATATGGATACGCCTTGTCGACATTGTAGTTGGGAAACTTTCGCTTAAAGTACTTGATTCTGCGATACAAGCGTTTGGTGTTGAGCTGTCCCAGAAGTGTGTGGCAATCTGTCATGTTGATTTTCATCATCTCCTCGCGTTTAGCCATCATCGCCTTTCGTTGCTCGGGAGTGATTTGTTCTCCATTGGCAGGATTTGTCAGCCTCTGAATCTTCCCTTCTTCTCACCAGTAGCACCATCGTCCTTCTCGTCCTTCTCCGATGTTTCTTGTGAGTCATTGGCCGTTTCAGTTTTCTCCTCATTCTCCGCCGGCTTTTCCTCGGTTTTGTTCCGAATCTTCCTTTGCTTTGTCTTCGGCATCTGCATTGGCTTCCGTTCCGTAGGGATTTTTGGCTTCTGCCATTTTCTGCATCATGCGCATCTTTTGTTGCTGCGGTGTCAGCGGCTGCGGGGTAAACTGCGGATAGGCCAATCCCAGTTTTTCCTGGTCGTCACGATCCAGGTGGCTGGTGATTTTGAAGGTGACAAACTTGTTAAAGATGTCAAGCTTGCTGGGAAAACTTCGTCTTCGCAAGCCGCCCCTGCCACCGCCCGGCATCATCAATCGGCCTCCGCGGCCACGGGCCAGCATGGCTCTGCCACCGGCTCCTCTGCCGGGCATCATGCCTCGTCCTCCTCTTGCCATCATTCCTCTCCCGGGCATTCGTCCGGGCATTCTGCCACCGCGGGCCTGGATTCGCCCACGGCCAAAGCCTCTGGCGGCTGCTGGTGATGGTGCTCCATAACCGTTCATCACTAAATATTTATTGTTGTGATTTTAAATTGTGCTTCTTCCATTTGCCTTCTGTCATTTTCCGGCTCCGAAACGGCTATTTTATGTCATTTTTGAAATTGGTTTTTGACTCTGTGAAAATGGTGCAGTTCAACCTTTGTATTCTCAAATTCCCCCGCCCCCGAATTTCCCCAACAAGAATCGAAAGTGTTTTTGGATGATGCATGCGTATTTGTTTCTATTTGTTTCTTCATAAAAGGCATACCATGCAAAATGTTTCTTCCTAGTGGTACTTTTCATACGACGATATGAACGTCGTTTAGACCAAAGTAGTTTGTTAAATAATGGTTAAAACGAATTGTACCTCGGAAGAAGTTGAGAAAGCTCGGTGACTTTAAAAATCAATAGTTGATCTGTTTAAGGTTGAAGAGAAATTCTTCCGCTTAACGTTAAGTAGACGAAATAGAGTGACACCCTCGATCGCAAGTATATAACTCCGTGTGCTGTCTCATATGAAATGAGTTTCTTCTCACTTCGCTCAAAATCAAAAAAAGCATGGTTAAAGGTCTTTTCGACTTCCCACATCAGTCGAATGGGAAAGGAACAGGATCGCATTGTTGTGCCACCATTGCTATATCACGATAAATCGACATCACGGCAATATTAAGTGTGACTCCTCATCCCGCTGCCGGACTAATAATTGTGATGCCTTAGTCCTTTTCTGGTAGGACCACCGGATCGGCTTGTCAATCGTTTAAGCTTACTGTCGGCCGAAGTAAAGTAATTTTCGCGATTTGCATTCATTGCGGAAGTCCTAAGTGTGGAAAGCGTTTTCGACGAGATAGATCATTTAAGGTTACTGTCCACAATACAACACAATGTATTTGATGGAGGGATTTGGAGAGGAATTACAGAGTTCAGCGCAGATTACCTCTTCTTCTCGTTATCTTTCTGATTCTTCTCATTATTTTTCTTGTCATCAAGCTCAAAAAAGCGCAAAGAGATAACGAAAGTCTGTTCCGAAAACTGATATCTACAATGATGTTTTACAGATTGGAACAAAACAGCAAAAACCAGGCTACCTTAACGATAGGAATTGGTGATCCGAATGACGACGACAAGAAGTATCGCTTGCAGCACTATGGAACTGATGTTCCTCTACATCTGTATTGTGTGGGTGATCCTCATCGGCAACACATTCTTTTTCCATTTCTTTTCATCGAGGCCTTCCCTTTCTCATCTCTACCCTACCAGCAGATGATGTTCGAGACACAACGATCACCTTTATGAAAAACATCAATACAACCACCATGGCTCCATCACAAGAGCGCACGTCACCCTATTCCATCGACGTCCTCATCATTGGAAGCAACTCGAACATGGAACACATTCAGGCCCAAAGGGAAACCTGGGCGTCTCACAATACTGTGAGACACTTTTTTGTGTCCACGGAAGAAGACGACGTCCATCCCATGTGCCAAAACCTCGAGGACAGACAATTCGCCAGCTACTGGATGGATCTACAATTGCACCTGTCCAAATGCAAGTCGGGAGAATTCTGGACGGAAACCATGGGCGAGATGGACCAATTGACATCTCTCTACTCCAAGTGGTACTGGGGAATGGAGAAGCTGAAAGAATACTCGAATCCCCTGGGTTGGATCTGCGTTCAGCGACGTTTCATAACAGCCATGACAGAACTCTTAGAGATCTACGCTGCCCCGGGAAACAACTACACGGTTCCGGACTACTTTATTTTCGCGGACGATGACTCGTACGTCAACGTTGATCACATTGTCAAACAACTCATGATCGATCCCTTGATTGAAAAGACGAGTGGAACGCCCGACAACCTGATGCAGATTCCGGTGCAGGAAGATCCCGTGGTGAGCACAGGCTGTCGGTTTGAAATGAAGATGGAAGATTCCCGTAGAACAACCTGGCCCTGGGGTGGCTTTGGGATGTTCTTTAGCAAGGGGTCCCTGGAAAAGATGATTCGACCCCTGCACTGCCGGTCTCGCTCTGCTTATGACGAAAACGGCATGAACAGCGACGGGAGCTCCTGGAGCGACAACGGATCTTGTGAGAAACTTCTGAACAAACAAAGCTACGACTTTCCCATGAACCAAACGATAGGAGAAGAACAATACTTTCAAACCGGAGACTCGTTGAATCAAGTATTTTACAAGTATTCTCGAGAGGTAAAGCACCTGTGCTTGCATTCCGACTGGTTGGTCGGGTATTTGGCAAACTTTCACAACATTTCGGATCACACGAATCCCGGATTCAAATACACCCTCGACGATAAACAGAATGATTTGCAAGAGAACCGATTGCACTGCATTGCCTCGGACGAAGCGATACCTTCAGGTGGGAGCCAAAGGCGAGAGCTGTATTTTCGGGAAGAGGAAGAAATGCCTTCCCACGGCCACCGCCTGTCATCGCATGAAGAAAGACTCCTTGCACAATATTCACGGGGAAGCAAAGCACTTTTTCGAGTACGACGACTTGAAAATTTCCAAGGAATAACAAGAAAGAGTCTTCGGGGGTTACTGTATTAGCTAGAATCATGCATATTATTATGAATAAGTCATAAATCAAAACTTAAGCGCAAAGCACTGTTAGCTCTAGACTAGGCGAGATGCTATCGTTTGTGCATTATAATTTGAACTTTTTAGTAAAAATACATCATTATTTCGTAAAGATTACGCTACTGTACAAAATTGATTCTTTTGGCGTATTTGCGAGTGAACGACTCCGAACGTATTGGTTTGGGAAATAGCAGCAGTGCAATAAGGAAGTACTTGCAGTTACGGACGGAGTTGATCCAGCAGCAAAGATGCGGTTTGTCCACCTTCAACGTTAGTGGATGTGGATTACCCGGTGGGAAATCTCTTGTGTGCTTCCATTCACGCAGCTCTTTTCGAACTCATTCGAAATCGCCAACCCTTCACCCTTTTCGGATTTTGATTCACAAAAAGCCCTTGTACAGATCTTCCCTGCTCCCCACTTTTCAGTATACCGTAAAGATGGCATCCGTGGATCATTTACTTTCTGTTCTTCTTGCCCTTTTTCTTTGGGTTGCCAGTTCGTTTTGGGCTTTGGGTTCACGACGTGTTTGGCAACGTTGTTGAAACCAGACGCCTTGGCCGTATCGATAGCTTCCTGCTTGAACTTGATTCCGACCTTGATCCATTCCAAGAAGACAATTGCTTCTTGAACATCCATACCGAATTTAGTCTGCGAATTCTCCCGCGTTGACGCCGTCCGTTCCGTTCGGTCAGGAGCTCGGCGATTTCGGTCGACTTTTGCTCTGTTTTCAGATTGTATTTGTCAATGATTGTGTCGAACGCCTTTTTGTGCAAGCTCATACTGCTGCATCTGGTGCTCCGAACTCGAACTCATGGTGATATTGTTGCTTCTAGTTTGTATTCAAAACGCGATGATTGATTGTGTCCTTTTTGTTATGACAACAGATTGTTGATTGTGTTGTCGGCAGCATCTCGTGAAAGAAAAGGAAAGAAATTGCGGGACGCTTGATTCTTCTTTTCACTTCCAATTTTTTCTTGCCTTGTATTTTTCAATGGCTGTGTTTTTTCGATAACATGGGACTCGAATCAGTTTGATTCCCGCGTCATCGAAGGTGACGTATTTTATTCTTTGAAACTTTTGTGCACTGATCTTCAAGCATCTTGTGGTGTAGAGCCAGTGACAACGAATCATAGTCATCCGATTTTCCAGGAAAGTGATAGATCGAAAGCCTTCTCGTTTGCTCACCCATCAAAAAAGAAATCCGATTTGCTTTTCGATTGACACCTCAGTATCATTCATTATTACCTTTTGAGTATTTCCAAAACAATTAGCCATCCACCATGAAAGTCTCCGCATTGATCCTCGCCGCTCTTCCCGCCGCCACATCGGCCTGGGCCTCCTTCTCGATTGCCAATGGACTCCCAATCCGACGATCCGTCGCCAAGTTCACCGAAGGACAAAGTTCCGGAAGATGCCGTCACCAAGGCCGCCGAAGGTAAGGCATGGCAGAATGATGGCAGATGCCCCTGAATATTCGAGCAATGGTGCTCTACCCGAGAACATCTCTTTGGAGTCATTGATGAATTCGGGGAGTGAGGGTGGTCGTCATGCTGTGATGGATTTTTTCATAATGCCACGACAATGTGCTTTTCTAATGTCAATTATTTTTCTTGTTCCAAACAGCTGCTTTGATGGCTCCCAACCACTTTTTGTCGGAGCCCACACGAATGTACGACCTCGGACCCGAGGCCGTCGAAAAGCTCAAGGGATTGAACGAAGACAAGGCCAAAATGTTCGCCGGAGTTCCCGGATGGATGGTCTTTTCCGTCAAGACCGAGCACCTCGACGAGGATGGTGGAATTTCCGCCAAGCTTGCCCTGGAGGATCACGCCACCGTGGCCTGTGCCGCACAAAATTTCATGCAATCTTTGGCGGAAGACGGTGTCGGATCCAAATGGATGACGGGGGCCTTTGGGCATTGATCCTACCGAAATCATGAAGGTTGCCGGAGCTCCCGACGACGAAAAGATGATTGGCGTTATCTGGTACGGTATGCCCGCCAAGCCCATTCGACTGAACAAAAGGCACCCAAGAGAAAGCTTTCGGTCGATGATGTTTTGACAAAGGTAGCCTAAACAATTTAGAATTTTTGCTCTTCTTCAAAGCACCATTGATTCTTGTTGCTTCTTGTTCGTATATCATGATCAACACTTCGTAGTTATGGTTGTAGTTCTTTTGCCGATGAGACTCCACGAGACTATAGGATCTATCTGTCGAGTATCCGAATACTAGTTTGAAACATCTACATTATGCTCTCTCTAGCTAGAGTATTTCAATTTATAAAGTTTTCGAATTTTCTAAAAAATGAGGAAAGAAGCGATAATGATTATTTTGAAGTCCCCTAAAAATAAGGGGTGGTCGGTGAGAAGAGTTTTGATATCCCCCAATAATTATTTCTCGCCGAAAGTGCCTACGACCGAAGAATCGACGACGGTTGTCAACGCTTCAACCGTTAGAATGTCTTCGCTGTTTATTGGAGAAAATAAGAGCACGAAGAACACGTAGAAAAAGGTCGAACGAATCAACTTCCTGTAACGACTTTCGAAGAAGAAGACCGATACTCTGCAAGATTGACTTCAGACGCGCAGAGTACGTGTTACGAACCTGAGTTTCTCGTTGAACGTAGCAAGAATTCTTGAATTCTCGGCCGATTTGATTTCGTTCGTGTTGTGAACAGTGGAAGGGTGAATGAATCTTCTCTGTCAAAAATTGGTTCTCGACAGATTCCACTGCCAAAAGTTCACAATCTTAATCCAAACAACCGCGACACACAAGCCTGCAGCAACTATTCACAATACAAACAACAATGGAACAAGCAATGAACAACATGGACTACCAATACGATACTACCTGCCGATTAAGCGCAGAGGACAAGCAAATGATGACACGAGTGTCGAGTTGCAACCGATTTCACTGAAACTTCGACCGTACGTAACTCCAATGGAACACTTGGTTTGGGAAAGGAGATTGGGGTAGGCGCGGAATATCGCATTCCGATTGCACTCTTTCGATAGATGTTTGTTTCACCATACTCACTTTCTTTCTCGTTGTTTGTTCATGTTTCGATAACGCCATTTACAGGAAACTTCCCTCAAAACCAACGGCACCAGCCCGGTCAAAGCCAATCTCTCAACGACACCACAGGATACCTCCTTCATGACGGAAGAGAAATTGAAATCCATTTACATGCCCAAGAGGATCGAATTCTAAAAATGTGTTTCGTAAAATGAATCACAACAATTTTGTTCCTTGGGAGAGAGTTTAGTTTTCGTCTCGAGAGAAGAAGCATGGCAAGAGTATCCGAACGCTTTATGGCATTTTGATCCAAAGTGATTATTGCGTATGCAAGATGGTATCAAGTGGTGGAGGGTCGTTACACGCAAAAAGTTCGGTCGATGATGCTTATGGAACGTTATTGGTGGTCCGGTATTCAGGGAAGAATATCGGCACCGCCGAAAAGACTTTCACAATTGTAAAATAGCTACAAGTTTCTATTTCCACTTTGAAGTATTTAGTGTTAGACATGACCGAACGATAGTTCAACGACTATTCACAGTTTATTAACTAGTTTCCTATTCAGCAATTGTTCTTAGCCGATCTACACTTCTTGTTCATTACGCATATAACGCCAGGAGAAGAGGACGAGATTAGGATGCTTTTTGAAACGGTTGTGAAAAAATGCTAATGCCCCAAACGAATACGTCTAGCTAGCTATCCAGCAAGAAGCTCGAACATTGCTTCGAGTTTTGGTGAGATACGAGAATCACATTTAGCGATTGCTTCCCCTCGACAACCAGAAAAAGGTGTAAACTATGAAAAAGAAAAATCTCACCAAAAAAATTGGAATTTCTCGTTTTTCATTCGGAAGTAATTTTACGGTATGTATTAGTATGCTGTTCGTCATATGTATCCAAGTGATAGGCCATAGACAGATTCGCATCCAATGAATTGGATATATAAGGTATTCATTAATTAATATAATACTTGAATAACGGCTGGTCCGCGCGTGCTTGATCGCAGCAAAGCTAGCACAACGCTCATGATTTCTGGCTGTACGGGAGGACCTCGCCTTCTCCCTCGTAAGAAGCGGCACGATCCATCGTTCGGAAGGGGTTAGAAACGCTCAACGATAAGAAAGTGACCCAAACTCTCAAGACACGAGTTATCACATCATTGTTGACTGTCCAACACCAACAACTTATTAAATTAGTATCACACCATGATGAAATCATGTGATTGCCCTTCTCTTCACTGCGCTCTTGAGCGTCGATGCTGCCACCCGCGTGGCCGTCGTCGAACTCGGTTCCTCTGGCACCGTTCGCCGAACCACTTCTTCCAGCGAAGCCTGCCTCGGTGGACGGCGTCGCCTCCTTCTGGAGTGCCCTCCACGGATACGGGCGCAAGCTCCAACACGCCGGTATGCCCATGGTCCCCGACCTCTTTAGCCGACCCCAGAGCGGTGTTGTCATCGGTCTTACCGGAAGCGGAATCGACCTCGACAACATGCCCACCCTCGAAAGCCTCTTGGACGAAAACGATCAAGTGGTCGGACACATGCAATTGAAGGGACACCAGTGCAAGAAGATGCTCGACAACTGTCCCCGACAAGAAGGACTACGGATCGGATGCTTCCCTCAAGTCCGCCTTTGATGTCCAGGCCAAGCAGGCCGGAATCTCCGGAATGCAAGTTTGATGTCTCTTCGGCCAACGCTGCCGATATCGATGCTCAGATCGCTGCTTTGTTGAAGGAATACCAGTCGAGTGAAACCGTGATTGTTCACTTGGTTGTCGAAGAAGGAAGATGGCTCTTCCCGCCGTCGTGTTTTGGCCAGCACTCTCGATGGAGAGCAAGACAGTGCCACCGAAGGCATGGCCACTGCCCAACACCGTCGCCTCGAAGGAGAAGACGGAGAGGGCGAGGGTGAAGAAGGCGGCGACGAGCAGAACAACAACAATGGTTACTACGGATACGGTTACTACAACGCCTACGGCGAATGGGTAACCCCTTACAAGACCATGTTCCAGATTCAGTATTTCAATGTTGTCTTGTGGACTTCTTTGGGATTGGTCGCTATTCTCTTTTTCAGCATCTACTTGATGATCTACATGCCTCTTATGGCCGATACTCTGCTCTTTGGAGAATCTGCTCGCGTTGCGCACGACGATTAAACTACTATAGTCCTATAAGACGGCATAGCACCAATTTGTAAATCTTAATGACTTTTCACTCTTTTTGAAATTGTTTGACTAGGAATCCACATAATATTTATCATAGCATCTTTAGTATGTAGCTCTTCGGCAGTTCGCAAGTTACTTGATCGAGATCATTTTGGTCTTTCGAAACAGCTTTCAATAGAGAGCACTCGACCAAGCTCTCCCGTACTAGTTTACATTGAACCTCCTAAATTGATGGACTCCAGATAAATCTTTCTTAATCTTCAATGGTTATTATAGTGATTGTCACCACGGTACGCATCGATCGGGGGATAAAGAGGAGGATAGATATTATTCATAGTCCTGAGCCGGGAAGTTGCAACTTGCGTGTGCGTTTCTGTGTTCGTTCAACCGATGATGGTGTTCGAGAGTCGTGTTGGACGGCAGACTCGAGGAGAATTCATCTATAGAAGTGACTATATCTATTTTAGTATCATTTTAATAGATTTGATAGTCACTTCTATAGCAAGATACCGGGCACAATACAATGCTCCACTGCGACAATATAATAGTACACTTGTCCCCCGTCAGCAGCAAAAAAGGCCATATCCCGATAATCGATTCTATTCCGCTGGCACCCGTAACCCACGCAGTAAAGCTACTATCACAAGAATGATGCTGAAGTAACACAGAACATTCACACCGACCACAAATAATTTAAAGGCCATCATATTTCCTCCGACCAACACCGGTTCCTGTCCACGGACATCTATAATATCAAGTTGAGAAAAAGAAACAGTCATCTTTGTGAGCAAGAGGGGCAAATGCATTCTATACACAGGTCCCAGCCGAAAGAGGCTTTGTGACAACAAAGAATAGGCAAACACAAGACAAAAATAGTCTACGTACAAATGATCGTAATCTTGGATCAAGACACCGCATTCTCGACAATACAAGGCACCCGGCGGTCGATAACTGCCGACTTGCTCATTCCAAAACCAGCCACCATTGCCGGCTTCTTCATCGGTAACTCTCTCCATCAATCCTGGATCTTGACAGCTTACGCAAAATAAGTGATGCCAAGACGAATCCTAATACCGGGAAGTAAATGTATGCAACCCAAATCGGCTAATTTCGTAATAGAATAGTAGCGCAAAGGAATAGAAGTGTTTCAACGTTTGAGTACAGCAGCGTGGAGATGAAAAAGTAGTGCTCGAACTGACGGAAATCGTTCACATCCCTTCTTCTTTCAAGAGCAATAGAAATCACTCACATAACTCACCAGTGGGGAATCATCCGAAATAATTACAAAATATGCGACCGCTCCCGACACGGCCAATATCAGTGGCAATGTGACAAACATACAAAATGGCCAACAGGGTCCCGCTATCACAATCGGTGTTCCATCTATTCGTTCGCATAATACAAACATGTTCCCCAGGCGTCGGGCACAACAACACCAGAATCGATGAAAGTCTCTGACCGGGCCATTCTCTGCCACCTCACGCTCCCATCGAGTCGACACGGCAAACCTGAGTTAAAGAATGAAAGGCAAACGAATGAGACAACGAAAAGGAGAAAGCAACCACTCTAGATCTGCTTCTGGTGACTTTACGAGGATAATAAATCAATCGAAATCGATTGACATTGACGAAACTCACTTCTTTTTCCGTCGCTGCCGCCGCCGTGAAGTCGATGCTGCCGTTGTACGACTCTGATTATTTTCCTGCTGAGATTGCTCCGTTTGAGCTGCCGGGGCTTTTTCCTGTTTTGCTACCTTTACCTCCCATTGTTTTCGCCTTCCTTGCTCGGATGTCTTCCGCTTTTTCTGATTCTACTTTCTTGAAGTAACGATGTTTGATGATGAGAATGTCAATAGAGCAAACGCATCAATTTCTCCCGGCGAGATAATGAGATGCGTAGGTCTCGCTTATGGTATGTTTTGCGTTCTGTCGTGACAGAGCAAGAGAGCCGGAATTTTTTTGATATTTCTTTTTAACGGTCCGTTTAGTGTTGTATTGCATGTGCACAGCGGAATGTTGTTTAAACTTTAACCGCAGTTTCGAATTACCCGTATTGACATTTACGAATCTCGTAGTGACAAAATTCAAAAAACACCCGATTCATTTTCATTCCCGGAGCATAATGTATGTGCTTTTCTTCTTGCTATTCTGGCGGGATTGAAAATTGTACACGTAGATGTTGTTAAAAACCGTTCGAAAAATCAGATTTTGAGCAAGTGAAGGAAGTGAAAAATATTGCATCGTTCGTACCATGGTCTAGTACCAACAGTCGGTAGGTAAAACTTATTGCTGAGTATGTTCATGAAGAATGATTATGGGATAAGGCATTTCATCTTATGTGTACTAGAACGAATTGAGAAACAGTCAAGACCGAAAGAACTGAGAAGAAAGCAAGAAACAGAAGAGCTTACAATGTCACAGAATAATATGCCACCCTCATCTTCGACAGACGCTGGTGCCATGAAGGATACAGGGGAGAGAGGGACGCCTCTCGTTCCGAAACTTTGCCGAGAATCAAATGCGGAGAGATTTCAAGGCAGATGCCATGAAAAAGTGCGATTTGCAGATAGGGGCCTTCGCGGAATGCATCAAGGAAGAAGGATTGTTTGCACCCTTCAAGTGTCGGGATATCAAGAAGGACGTGAACGAGTGCATGACAGTATACAATTCGGAAGAGCGATTTAGACTATACGTGAAAGAACACGAGGATGAAATACAAAACAAGCCTTTTGTATAATCTATGAATAACCATGCAATTGCACAAAGATTTAAATTAAAATATGCTTCATACTTCAAACAATAGAAATGCACGCAGCATCAAACTTTTACCAATCTCGATATGGATTCAACATCATCAAACACTTTAGTTCAGACAACCGAGGCAATTAGCCTCCGGTTTTGAGTTCTCAAATTAAGCAGAAATACTTTCAACAAAATGAAATACTACACAAGCTAGAATAGTATAAAAATTTAATGGTACAGTTTCAAAAAGTAAAATACGCTTCGCGCAACACTTGGCTTCGGCGTTAGACCCATTTTCGATGGAAAGAAGATTCCCGTCTTCATTGGAAAAAAGATTCATTCATCAAGTTATTATCTTCTGTCGCTTCGCCGCTCTGTCTACCCCATCCAAATCGGAATCCTCGTCGTCACCATCGTTGGTTGCTTCCGAAACACTTCCCACCCGCTGTAAATTTCCCCGCGGGCAATTTCGTGGGCTGCTTTTCGTTCTCTTCGACCATGGTTCGGAGCGTAGATGTCGCACTCGACAGCTGGTTGCGATTATTAAGTGCAGGGACCAGAGTCTAGTACTGCTGTAACGTCTTGCTTTCGTTCTCGTGGTGTAGCAGCGCTGTCGGGGCTATCTAGCACTTGCTCATTCAGTCTAGTGAATCATATTGATGAATAAACCTGCACACAACAAAAAGATTTAGATACGAAAAAATCGTAAAAAAACTGTTTGTGAGTATCGAGTTGAATTGGAAACAGGAACAGCAAACAAAATAGTCCAAACTAGAAACTTACGTTCGTCTTCGTAAAGTCCTTCTTTTCCTTCCTTCAAAAGATTCGCGGAGACTTCCTCGTAAAACTTCTCGCACCTCGATATCATAGCCAAAACTCTTGGGTAATGTGTAAAGTTGGCCTTGTTGACAATGTTTGCCATGAATGCGTTCTTGGTTTCGTATCCGGTCACCTTGTCGTGTTTTTTGAGGAATTTTCGAAAAGGAGCAATAGGTCATGATGGCAAAGGTTTCCAAGAGTAGAAGATCCTTGTAGAGTCGGTAAATCGATTTCGCCATCAAACCCCACTTTTCGTTGACCATGATAGAGTTTGGTTTTCTCATAATTTCCATGCCCTTCACGCACCCGCTCCTCCCTTATCGTGAATTCTTCTGTCGCACGATCAAAAAAGTGGGACGCCTTTTTGAACTCCGAGTGCAGCAATTTGAAAAAGGCTCTCTCTCCCGGTGATTTTCCCATGGATTCGACATCGGGCGGCCCGTTTTTCGCCTCTTCCTGTTTCGTATTCTCTCCGGCTTTATCTTCAATCTCGGAAGACTCAGTTGGGCTAACTATTTGATTATCGGAAATCGAATTACTGCGAATCTTGCCGTTCCCGTTCGAACCCGCATTTTTTCCATCATTGTCAGTGTTTGGGACAAGCGATGGCAGCTCCTTGATCAATTTCTACGTTCAGAAAATCATTGTCAACGATAAAAGAAAGGACAGAGATGAGTTACAAGATCATGGTTGTATTGCTGGAAGTAGGTCTTTTTTCCATGAAGAGAGGTCCAAGAATTCAGCGAATTCACACATAACCCTGGGCATGAATTAATCACGAATCTCCAAAATTTTTACCCTGGTACAAAAATTGCGTAGGATTCTACAGACAGCAAATTGGGGATTCCTTCCTTCCACACCCATCAATCCATCAACAATCACGGTCATCAACCGATTTCGTCTTGTTCTAAAGAACCGTAACACACCTTGAGCATTTTGTAATTCGTCCAATACGGAGCCCATTCCGGGTCGGAAATATCGACGACTCTCTGGAGGTTCTTACAAAACTTCATCGTCCATTCTCGTTTCGTCTCATTAAAATGCAATTGGAGGCTTTCGCGAAAATATTGACGTTGGTGACTTGATGGTGTAAGAACCTGAAGGCAACCCGAGAAACGATTGAACCTAATTTTAGTCGCAAGCTGGCGGGCGAATTTATCCATTAATTACATGAGTTTGAGACGGGTTCATCTCAAAAGTGATCGAATCTTCCCGGCATTTTGATGGACCCAAGGACCCTTTGTGCGCGATTTTTACCACAAACAGAATCTCCGATTGTTTTTGTGTTCTTTACTCGTGCGTGGAACGTCCAGTAGGTCGTTCTTCCGTGCGCAGTATGGCTCGAAAAGAGCGCATCATTGCACACTTATCATTTGTGTTTAATGACGCAATCGCAGAAATTAGAGCGTATCATTGGTCGGTTGCAAAAAACGAGGCGTGCCTCCTAATTATTCTTCCGGCAGACCTTGACCCTACTGGGACACTCTATTCTCTCCGACTGAAAATTCAGAGCTACGAATAACTGACAGACGAATGATCGAGGGAATCCAAAATCATGAAAAAAGCCAAACGCGGAAAAAAATAACTTGTTGATGATCTCACAACACAACAATGAAGAAGCGGTTACAACGACAAGCAGATGGTTTCCACTCTTGAACACAAGGACACGATTTGATTGCATCGAATTGAATGGAGATGTGGCTGTCAAGCAAACGAAAGAGAAACAGAGAGGATTCCTCGCCTTCACCGAGAAACGTGACGCAAAAGGCCATCGACGACGATGACACTCCTTCCGATTGGCAAACCTCGTTGCCTCTCGATTGGACGCGAATGGGCAAAAAAGGCCGAGGAATCGGTAATGATGGCTCTCAACTCCGGGATCGTGTTCGACCGATAGCAAGCAATGATGGCGAGAGTACTTCCAACGAATTCCATGGCAGAGCGATCTTTTGCTTGCACGACAATGACGATCCCGGTTGGATTCAGGGATATTTCATTCCAGAGGGGTCCACAAAGCCGTGGGGAATGCTGGCGGTCCGAGAGGAGGTCGATGATTGCATGGCGTGCTGCAGCGGGGGGATACCGCCGTTTGTACGCTGACCGTATACCATCGGAGTCGAGGGTCACAAACAAGACAATGATCTACAGAGTGACAACACAAGCACGAACACCAAAGATGCCAAGACAAATTCTTGCAAAATTGGTGGCGTCGAATGGACCGGTGGTGACATGATATCGCTCTATCGTTCTAGCTGCGTGGACATGCAGGCCGAGAAGCTTCTCACGGGGGAAAAGGCTCTGCCGGTGCTACACAAATATTTCAGAGGATTGATCACTCGTTTGGGGAAAGAGTGCTCCATTCAGGAAGATTCCTCTGTATTGGACTGGCTTCCAAATGTAGCTATTGTTCACGGGGTCAATGTCGTTGACAATACCGAACAAGTAACGACTGAATTACGCAATTTTGTAAAAAGTAATCCAAGCTATTTGCTCATTCTCTTGAGTAGTCAAAAAATTCACATAGTAGTCTATAGCGTTTTAGCGTGATTGTGTGCCGACTTTTAATTCTTTTTGGTGGCGAATTTTCCAAAAGATCCTCTGCCCTGAAGGTCCAGAACAAAACCATCGGTCGTGCCTTTTTTAAACACGTTTCTCCCCACCAGATCTTCGGGCGATCGCGTAGCTGCGACGCCATCGCTGTCCCATCGGGCGCTGACAATCAAATCGTCGGCAGACCACCAATACCCATCGTCCTTTCCGGCTCCCTCGGGGGTTAGATCCTTTTCTCCGAGACCAAACTCGAACGGAAAGACGGGGGATTCATACCGCGCCGCCAAAACCGGTGGAGGTTTGCCATTGCTGCCGTCGAGAATTGCCCGGGGGACATTGTCCGGACGGTTCGGACGGACCGTGACGTACAGAGCGGGTGGTGTGTTGCCTGTTTCCCCGTTGCCCGGTTCCGTCGTCCCGGCTGGTAGGTTTACTTTTCCCGAGACAAACATGGTTTCGTCGGCGTGTGCGGCTTGTTGGGACAACTCCCACGGAAGGGCACCAAGCAACACGGATTGGAACAATAGGCGGCCGCCACGTCTGCGTGTCAGATCGTTGACGGTTGCATCTTCAATGTTGTCACTCTCAAATACATCGATCACGTCTGCATTTACTGATGATAGAGATGATTGCGACGACAAGGGAAGTCGATACCCAAATTGCTGTTTGCTTATCGTATTGAAGCTTTCGGCGGCACCGATGGCGTGAAATACGATGAGAGCCTGGAGGAGGCTGCAGCATAGTGCTGCTCCGATTGACGACTTCATTGTAGTATCTTCTCAAACTTCACTCTGTCGTTACTGTGGAAAGAGTCACGAACAGTTTGATTGATTCATTTCCCGGAAGGTTGATGAGTCGACTTCGGCAAAAAAGAAAATCGGAATGTAAAGTACAGAACTAGCGATCTTTTGCTACTCACGTCACATCATACGTAAGAGGTTCAAATCAGTCACGAACGTGACTAGGAGGGAGGGAGATGCATCCCAAGAATGAACGAATAAATAATTATTACCATCGGAAACTTCAAAATGAAGTTCCCAAAAAAGAGATCATTGCAGTTTTGCTGTTGGTGCTTTGTCCGTCAAGAATTCATATAGCCTTGTCCCTGTTGTTGAAGCTGCAACAGTACGAAGTTCCGAATCCAACACTCAAACACAATCGTAATTTCGATAGCACCCGAGCATTATTCATGATGGGCAACGGAGCCTAACTTTATATTGAGGGACGAAAGAGATTCAAATTCGAGGTCGATACCATGAGGAAATTCACGGTCAAATCTCTATCCAGCGCGGTATGTTTGGTGTACATATTCTTTTTGGTTCGTGGTCTTCGTGCGGAGGTACTGGGAGACGAAACCGATCTTTCCAAAATCATCAACCCTGGGTCTAGTCAATCGAGAGCTATGGCATCGCTCCAAGCCAGTGCAACATCGAGTTATGAGTTTCTAATGGAAAGGGCCAACTATCCCGAAACCAATCCACATGTGTGTTTGGCGTTTTTGAGTTGCTGCAACCGCGTCGATCCTGCTCAATCACACGATTGCTGGAGCCATCCGGCACATGGAAGAAGACGAGCCATCCTATCTCCGATACGAAATTGCGTGGGTGGACAATGGAAATTCCCAATCCTCAACGGATACCATAAAGGAATCGTATCCTATCGAACGAGCTCTGACCCTTCCCAAAAACATGGGCCTGGCTTACGGAATGAATTTGCTCATCAACAACCTGTGTACAGCCCCCTATATCTTGTTCCTAGAGGAGGATTGGCTGTATTTGGATGGAATAGTTGCCAATCAAACCGAAGAACGAAAGAGAGTCATTGCTACGTCGATCGCGTTGCTGGAGAATCTTGACGAGAACGAGGTCACCTCATTTGATGGACGGAAGATAATAGGAACGTTTCTGCGACATGAAACATACCAATCCTTTCTGATGTTCCCTCATGCCGACGTCTGGGAAAAACGAAAGAACGTAGATCTTCGCCAAACTCTGGAATCAACTACCTCAGCCAATAGCTGTAGCAGCAGCAGCGAGTCGACAAAGGAAAGCAATGATGAACAAGACGTTGCGGATATTGATTATCGAGTATTTTGTGCGGATACTGGTATGAGGGGCAATTCCGTGTGGGGATCCTTTACCAACGGAGCAGGCTTGTACCGTACGTTCCGATCTGATCCAAGTTGGCAGACAGTTTGGAGAACCCGGTGATGCATTCCATGATCGGTATGTCGAATCCAATTTTGCCTACCGCGTTGGACTTCGAAATTGCCACGCCAGTATACGATTGACCAAAGACGAGTCGTGTTCATCCATTTCCGACGTGCAGTGTACCGGTGCCTTTCACCACATTGGAGGCGGCCGTGGGACACGGCCACGAACCGAAAAGGGAACGAAATGCATGGATGCCGGATGGAATTTCTTGGGGACACCTCTGCACGATAAGTACCACAAGTTTGTGGCACTCAACACGGGAGAACCAGCTCAAGCTTGCAGTCCAGACGAATTGGAAGAACTCCGTGACCAGCAATTTCGAGAAACCGATGCTTCGGCATACCGAGAAGAAGTTCAGAAAGAGAACGAGGTCGTTTTTGAGAGTGAAGCAAAGAAACGCCAGGAAATGCGGGACCAAGCAAAGTTGATCTTGTCCATGATGAGAGAAGGGAATGGAAGTACGCTTCGTCAGATGGTATCGTGGATGCATGATTTTTCGGACGAAGAAATTATAAACAGAGCTCATCAAATGGAGAATCTAGCCAACAGTCCACATCCGTTGGAAGGATTCTGGGACATGCTTGGAAGAACAAAACAAACGACAGCTTAATTGTATAGCATGTAGTCCTCTACAACTAGGAGAATAGATTCATTAATATGGAAAAATATAGGATAGCTCCAGAAACAAGACATATTGTTCTCTTTTCAGTTTATCATGCTCACGACCGACCACGATATAAAGTGAGAGGTTTTGATTCGTCCGATTAAATTGTTGGTAGTGGGTTTTTTATTCACGGCTGGGCGAAGAGAATTCGACCGTTGGCAGGCACACCGTAGAAGAATTGTGGCATAGAATGTCTTCTGCAAAAATGACGCCCTCATTAAATGACGCCCGTCGCAAGAACAACTTGAGCATGATTCTGGTAACAAGCACGGTTAAAAATTCAATCATGGAAGAGAAGTGACTGCCAAAAATAAGACTGAATTTTCAACGAGAAAAACTCAATGCTGGTTTTTACGTGTTCACCCGTTAAGTCGAAATCCTTTCGGGAGCTTAATAAATTCTTGTGAGACCCTAAAAGATGACGCTAAAAGATGACGATGACTGATCTACAGTGACTTTACGACGAAAATGACGAAAAATGTCTCTTGGGAGGTCACAAAAACTAGTTCGAACACGCTTATCGCCCGTGAATTTGGTTTGCTGCAGATTTTTCCATGTTACGGCAAATCATTTGGAAAACAAGAATCTTTCACAAATTAGAACGTTCAAACTATTCAAGTGAACATAACAAAAGTTTAGAAAATTCTTACATACCTTTTTCTTTCCTAAATCAATCAACGCAACCATGAGTGACTCCGATAACTCCGACAATGAAGAAGACGAGCGAATGAAGCAGCTTTTGGCTGCCTGGGACGACGAAGAAGAAGACTCAGATTCTTCCGACTCTGACGACGAAGAAGAGGAGGAAGATGAGGAGCCAGCCGGAGCCACAAAACACGACCTGAACCTTCAGGATAATGTTTTGGATCACATCGTAATTGCTGCCCCTGATTTCCAAGAAGCTTTGAAGGAATTCGAAAACATGACCGGAATCAAGCCATCCGTTGTCGGCTCGCTTCGAGGTCTAGGAACCAAGAGTGCTCGTGTCGGTCTCGACAAGAACGCCTACATTGAAATTATTGCTCCTGACCCGAAGAACTCGGGACCTATTGGAGCTGCCCTCGCTAGAGATTTAGAAGAGGGTACGTTGTTGCCTTATCACTATGCCATCCGCTCCAGCGAAGTCACCGAAATGAAGGACGACTACGTTCCAAATGAGCTTGGCTGGCAGCCTGACCACATTTCTATGTTTGGAGCGTCACCAAATGGCACACCAAAGAAATGGGAAATGTTATATCTTCACGGACACAAAATTGGAGGCTGCGTGCCTTTCTACATTGACTGGGGACAATGTGATCACCCATCTGCGTCAATTCCCGAAGTTGGTTCCCTCAAGTCGCTAATTGTCCGAGCACCTGCCGGACACAAGGTACACGATCTGCTGAGCGCTGTCAGCGGAATTGAAGTCGAGGAAGGTGAGCCAATGCTCGAATTCGCTTTCGGAAGTCCCGAAGGTACCATCACTTTCTCCGCCGACTACCCCACGGGTGTCAAGTTCCCTGGATTTGAAGAGGGAGACACCGGCTGCGGTGACTCCGGCTACAAGTTCCCTGGTATGCCAAAGCAGCTTCCTACCGGCGGCGACGGTCCAGCTGACGAATCTGACTGACGACTCTGTAGAAGTATCTGACTGTCGACTCGGATTCAGACTAAGTCAATTTTTTCAATATCGAGTTCTCGTTGTTGAATACGTAAAAGCGTGAACAAATAAAAATAAATTCCTTCATTTACAAATTCTAAAATATGATTACAGTATACATCAGAGTACGATTTTTTGAATGCCATTCAACAGGTGTAACTGACAAAGCAACGATGTGAAATATCGAGCTTCCGGCGTTCGGACAGTATCGAATAAGATGATGACAAATCAAAAGGACCATTCATTGTCAACCGATCGATTGCGAAATAAATGTTTGCGATGTTTTAGCTCCGTCGCATGTCTTCGAAACTCCTTTCTGCATACCGATATTAATAAACCCGATTCACCGTGGTCGACTGCGTACTTTGAAGCGGAAACAGTCAAGCGCCGTAACCAATCCCTCTAGAGAGGAAGTCGTCCGAGAGCAGAAAAATGCGAAATGGTGGAATGCCACACGATACCCTACGGATAGCTGATCCTAACTGATAGTTTTACGAAATATTGCTCAATTCCTCTGGAGAGAACTACCGATAGCAGAAAAATGCGAAACAGTGTAATAACATTCCTCTGGAGAGAAATTCCGAGAGCAGAAAAATGCGAAGTAGTGGAATACCACACGACACCCTACGGATAACTGTCGCCAACTGATAGTTTTACGAAATATTGCTCAATTCCTCTAGAGAGAGGAATTCCGATAGCAGAAAAATAAGAAACAGTGGAATAACACACGGTATCCCTAAGGATTACTGTTGCTAACTGGTAGCTTTACTAAATATTGCTCAATTCCTCTAGAGAGAAATGCTTCCGATAACAGAAAAGTGCGAAACATACACAAAAATGGTCAGTGGAATAGCACACAATGCCCGAAGGATTACTGTTTGATAGCTGAAGTAGTTTACTAAAGGTTAAACACGCAATAATATTCTATTAATAAATGTTGGTTTATCTCTACACTAATTTCCTTCGTTTCCATGATTCGAAAATCCGAAAAAAGTCGTAACAATATCAAGTATTTCTTCCTATCCAACCAGGTCTGTCATCGGTCCCAGAAAAGTTCGCTTGCATCCAAATCGCGTTCGCTGTGCACACGCTTCATGTAGATTTTGCTGCCTCGTCTGTGGTTGTAGGTCGCTTGACGACTGGGAGGCAATCGATCGACGCTTACCTCGTCAAAGCCTCGTTCGCAGAACCATTCCATGGTCTGGGTACTGAGGACAAACATGGTAGTAGCTCCGTTTTGAACGCACAATCGTTCCAAATATCCGAGCATTGCATCCCCTCGTCCCTTTGGCGCGGTAAAGAGGGTTCACAACCAGACATCCAAATTCGGCATAGCCATTTTCAAAATACTTGAGTTGGCCGCAAGGCAATGAGTAGACCATCACGGGTGTATACATGATACTGGTCGATATCGCGTTCGAGTTGTGCCTTGGTGCGCTTCCACCAAGATTCCCTTTTCCACTAGGGGGGTAATCACTTCGTAAATGGCATTCAAGTCGTCGACCGTCGCGTTGTGAATCCCGTCGTACAAGTCACCCGAGATCATGGTTCCCGATCCGTCCCGAGTGTAGAGTTCTTGCAAAAGAGCTCCATCGTAGGGCGAAATCAAATGAACTCGCTTGACTCCGGCTCGGAGGGCGTTCATACCCCATCCCATCTTGACCAAAAACTGCTGTTCGGCGCCGTAATCGTAGGGACAATTGTCCATGTACACAAATCCCTTTGTTTCGGTTCGAACTCCGTTTAGTTTCAAGAGATTCTTACCATCGTTGCACTCGAAGGTGAGGAATGTTGCTTCCGTGAATTTTGTGGCGAAGGGCAGCATTCTTTTGCAAGAAATAAATCATCTTGTTGGCGCCGAGTTCGCCCGCCGCAAAGGCGGCCAAATATTCCGAATTGACATTGAAAGACTTCTCCTGTTGGGCTGAATCCCAAGGAAGTTAGCAAAGGACAATGTCTCGGTTCTTGTGTACCTGGTGAATCTTGTTGACTTCCATTCGACGAACAAAGCCACTGTATTTGTAGTCGACTCCGTCGAGGACAGCCAAAGGGCTGTGCCGAATAAAAGTTTCCCGAGATGACGTTTCCGCCAACAATCCCATCGCTCTTGCTTCCCGAGGTCCCGCTCTTGAGAGCTCGTGCCAGCTGGCGCTCCGACCTCGAATCTCACGTATCCGGCCTCTTCCTTGACGATTCGGAGGGATTCGTGGTCGGTGACGAAAATGCCCATGTGCTTGTGTCGGTCGTCCTCGTTTAGTCGTCGGTTGACCTGGTATCCACACCCGGCAACAATGACAATCTTCATTCCCAACAACCAAGACAAGGAAATGTCATTCATGAGGTCACGAAAGCCGGCCGGATTTTCGTCCATGAGGTCGCCGGGAATGTGAAAGACCGCTAGAGTGTTGCGGTGAGAAGCAATGTAGTTGGCAGAACCACGAAACATGTCAATAAAATTGCGGTTTCCAAAGAGGTTGGCACTGATCTGATCCATGTCTGCTTCCTTAGATTCGTGGAAATGCTCTTTTTGCACGGGAAAGCGTTCGTAAATGTCAATGTCTTCTGGGTCAATACTCAAAACATTGAGAAGGCGTTCTCTCTTGCCGTTTCCCATTGTTTCGGGCGAAGGTACTGTTTTCGGTCAACATGTCCATGTCTTTGTCGATGGCCTTGGTGGCCATCGTTGGTGAGGTTTGGTTTTCGATCAACATGTCTTGGTTATTATTTATGTCTTCGCTTTTTATGAGGTCTTCACTGTCATTGTTGCTTAAGTCGTGGTCGTCACGAGCCGTAAGGTGGGTGCATAAATTCCTGCGGAAGATTCGATTAGCGTGCAAATTGCTGGCGGAGGAAATGTCGGTGGTTCTATGAGGTCTATAATGTTGTATGCAGGCTTTGGTTCTATATCTAATTGGAGGTTGGAACACTTTTTTGGAGGAATTTGGAATTTCGCCCATCAATTTTGAGGATACGAGTTTGTGGTTTTGAAAGAACAATCGGTTCGTCGTGTCCCTGTCGAGGTCGTTGAAGCCCAGTTTTTTGGGACCGCCAACAAGCTGATTCGGACGAAAGAGTTGTTGATTTCGCCGGACTGCCCCAATGCGTGACGAGGTCCCCCGTCCCGCGATTAACGACGAGGTCTCCCGTAAGCAGGACGACAAGGTCAGAATCAACATCACCAAATTTGTCCACTGCAACTCTGTCGTCCTTATCCTACTTGCTTTTTTCCACATCCAGCTGGTGGTTGTTTTCACTCGTGAACCGAGTGAATAATATAAGTCTGGGATGAGCAAATTCAAAAAGTAGCGGAATGATCCAAGATTCAACGGTGAAGGGGTGAGTTGGCTGTTGTCGTTGGTGAGTCGATCAGATTCCTTCCATGTGCTGATTGATACGATACTGGTAGAACTAGAGTATTATTGAGGAATTCTGCCTGCCATTTTCAATTTCGGGTGGAGTCGCAACACAAATCAAAACGTCGGAAACTGACGAGAATGTTGTATTTTGTGGTGGAAGACCCCATTTTCGCGGGAGTGCCGGAGGTACGTATGGAAGTTCCATAAAAGTCAAGTTCCTACCCCGAAATGGACCAATCAGAAGTGCGACACCTGAATCACGTCAACGGCTCGTAAAAACTAGCTTATGAAAAAAATCTGTTCATTGGACTCGTTCGACCCAAAAAGCAAAGGGAACATAACGGTGTTGTGAGTGTTTTCAAAAATGAGGGTGTCATCCGGATGTCAAATAAGGCTTCGAAATTTCACAAAGATCCGAGAAAACAAGAAGCAGCTGTCATCCGATGGCTCGTCCACCGATGGGAAGTTGGAGCGTCGGAAGTGACAACCGTGTCTACCGATCAAGGCAATTATCCACCCGTTGATGTTGATTGATGGGTTCTGCTTTGACGAGGTTTGTGGTGATGTCGTCCATGAAACAGCATCACCAGCAGTGAGTGATTGGAAAGATGATCGTCGTCATCCATTTTTTCATCAAATCTGATAGATCGTGTCATGACTCGTATCAACATATAGTAGAAGACTAGAAGTATATACAAAATAATATAGAAGAATATTGTTGACGACTTCCTTAACTAAGAAGTACGTGTAGTATGGTAATTTCTTTATTTTGGTTTGAGTTGCTGTAACACTAAGAAGAACGATGATGTGGACGGAGCAGTATAAAGTCACGAGAACCTTTTTTCAAAGAAAAAGGTTAGAGATAAACGCCACGACGAGTCAAGATCAAGAAAGCAAAGAAGAAAGCAAACCTTTCTTAGTTGTGGATGGATGCATGCATCGAAAAACAACTACACGTAGAGCAGACGACTCAATTATTTCCCATTATTTTGTGACCGTTTAAAATGAGGGAGTCGCAAAAGCATTCTTGAAAAATTCTCTAGTACGCAACGAGTCGATCTCTTCTATACAACTCCGTTCGGTGAATCGACATAGGTGAATACTGTTTTCATAAAGTAGTCGTCCGTTGTGTAAAATGTGGCTTGTGTTCGTCAAGTGGTGGAGTTAGATTCACATATGAATAGATGCCTCTTTCTTTATTCCGTTGCCAAAAAGTTGGCGCGAGGATTGTTTTGGAGGCAATCCCGGTTCACGGCGTTGTACTGTAATTCCATAGCGAGTCCCGGGTGTTGGGTCAAAAGTGCGGGCATGCGTGCCGGTGGTCCTAAAAATGAGAGCCCGTCTTTCCGTTCTAAGTAGGCAACCGAAGGATTGGAATGACGAGTATCTGTTCAGTTCCTCAAGCACATGCTCACATTCTAAATGAGCTCCATCCATGAAATTTTGAACGGCAAGAGTTTTCGTCGAGTTCAACAATCATTACCAGCTTTGTTTCGTAATAATGAGAAGCGAGTAACATTTGCAACTCCATACTCCCCATTCTAAAAACGATAGGAATTGCCAATCAACCAAGAAAAAAAGTGACACTCCTTTCTTGATTTCACTGAAAAACAGACTTGTTTCAATCCATCATCACTTTTTAGAGCCGTTTCGTAACAAAGCATAGAGGCGAGAGGAAGTCTCGGAGGGTTTTACAATAGTCTCGCCCTGTCCCATTACTTTTTCACAATGAATTTCTTGCGTTCCTTCCAAAAAGACCAGAACAAAACCAAAATCATCGGGGAAAACGACGATGGTTCGAGGTATTTCGATGGAGATGAACTATCGGAATACGAAAACTCGATCAAAAAGGCGGCAGAGATGGAGATTATCCTCGGAAATGCACTCGCCATGCACGAACGCGACAACGGAAGCATTCACAGCCTCGAACGATACGGTTCCTATCAAGCCATTGAAATGGGACAGAGGATTGCCACGATGAATTCACGGGAAGAACTGGCAGCAAGCCACACGGATTCGTACGATTTTGGTTCCCGAACTTCCTCATTGGGAAGCGCGGCATCCCTTCCGACCTTTGTGAGGGTTCAGCGGGAGGACTCTTTGCTCTTACGGCAGAGATCCTGGGACGAGGAGAAATACGAGGAACCGTTGCACGAAGCTCCCAAATTGACGACCTCTCGCACGTGGAGCAAGCTTCGGAGAGAATTCGATGAGGAATCCAAAGCCAAATACGACATGGATGGAGAGGCGGGTCCCCGGTGTACGCAGGCGATCGAAAACAAGGCTCGCGATTTGAAGAAAATTCTCCGAGATTCCTCCAATCGCGGTTATGGACTCAAACAGCGCAAACCCAGCGAGTCCATCCGAAAGGGGGTGGCCCGAGACTACGACGTCGAAGTCACGCTGAAAAACAAGAAAAACTTTTGGGAACGACAGCCCTCGATATTAAAGAAATTAAAGAAACGAAACAAGAATACAGAGACGAAACCGAATGACGTGAACACTTCGTCCGAGACACCCTCAACACAAGAGACGGCATTAACCGAACAAGACAATAACAAGGTGGTGGTTTGCAATTACGAAATGCACAAGGGAGACGTCCTGTTTCAAGCCCTGGAAGTCGCGTGCTGCGCTTCGGTCAATACCAATACACTGGATCTGATAACCGAAATGGTACCTCCACATGTATAACCGTAGAAATGCGTTTGGATTTGATTGCAAACCAAACTTAGAAACCTGGGGAGCGGCCGTTGCCACCGATTTTGAATGAAAAGACACTTTCGTGACTTTCAAGTATCGAGAAATGAATTTGGTCCATAGTAGTGCTCAACTGACAAGACTTGGTTGTGGAACTATCGAAAATATAGTTAATTCACCATTATTTTACACACATCCGAAATTCGGTGCTGCATGGGTCAAAAAGTGCGAATGTTTCATAATTAATAATACAACTATTCGAAAATAAAAAGTAATACTCTAGAGTACGTTTTATTTTATATTCTAATGGTTCATCAGTTGCTGACGACCCACTTGTTTAAATCCAACAGCTCTACCCAATTGATCTTTCTATGCCCAACGCGTGTATACCATTCGGCAAAATCATCAAAGGTTATCGTATCACGAGCTCTACGACCTTCGTCCATAACTTGCACCGTGGCCCATTCGCATCCCATATCTACGGCCTTGCAGATGGAAGTATTGGAGCTGTCGCATTTTTCGCCATTCCTTTTCGTCATTTCGTCGCCGATATAATCCGAATCTAACGAACTGGCAGATGCCATTTTCACCAGAACCAGCAAAAAGGAACGCAAATATCTTGTCAATTCTGACCGTTTCAGGCATCCCCCCTTTTCTCTATCAAGAGTCTCAAATGCAAATTCCAACTTATCACTTTTCTTGCCCTGACAAAGAAGAGTGAAACCGCATGCAATATCAAAGGCGTTGGCTTTTCCCATGCCATCGTAATCGAATGCGTAGAAAATATCGTTGAGTAGATTGGACAAAGTTCGTTGTGTGTCAACGCTCATCGTCCTACTAGTGATAACTTTGCGCATGGCCGAGTCAAAACCATCCTTCGTCAAAACGTATGTTGGCCTGCGACCTGTGGATTTCCCATCCCGATACGATTTTGATAAAATTTCCTTTGATGCCTTTTCACAATCTACCTTGTGGAGACCACTTTCCATCAGCACATGACGGAGGTGGCTGATTCTCTTCTGGCTCATTGAGAAAATGTAGCACTCGTTGCTATCGTCAATCACAATATGAAATCGAAGGGCGTCCGTATTTTGCGCTCTCGGTGGATGACTTTTCGGAGAAGGTTTCGGTGAGTGGGGGAAGGACTTGACAAGCTTGGAGAGTTCAGCATCGACATTGTCCGTTGAGGACTGTTGCATCAAGAGGAAATCCATTTCATCAAAGCTATCCCCGGCCAGAATGTTATTTTCATCGTCATCAAATAGAGCGGCGTCTACTTCGTCGTCAGGTGGAGCCGGAGGACAGTTTGGATCTTCAACCGCTAATCCAATGGAACCAGTAGGTGCGACTGGTGGAACGTGCTTTTTCCAACGCATCAAAGTCTTCGACGAGTACCCATTTTGTCAAATCAAGCAGCTCCAACCATGGCGCTCTCTCATATCCCCCTTCGTTGTACCACTGACCAAATTCATCGAAATCGACCCTTTTCTTATTTCGAGTACGAAGTTGGTATTGCATGACATCGTCTGTGACCATGTTTGCCGTATCTGCGATATATCTGTTGACTGCGTCGTCTGTCAAATCCCAGCTTTGTCGACAGCATGAAAAGGTGATGATCAAAAATGATCGAAGGAAGAGAAACAGCTCTTCTCCATCCAAGGAGTTCGCCCTTTGCTGACCCCTCTTCCCCTTCTTCTTCGCACTAGGGGCGTCGATCGAACAAGCTAAAGGCAAAGGATAACTTTGTGGACTTTTTACCACCACAAAGCAGCGTCAGCCCACCCATCAATTCATTCAAAGATACCTGATCGTACTGGAAAAGATCAAAGCTCCGGAAGAAATTGGTAAGAACGTCCTGGGTATCGGACAGTGACTTGGAAATTCCGCTGGCACTTCGTTTCTTGGTCGGTCGAACCTTCGTTTGAATAGTCTCTTGCATGCATTCGACAAAAGTTGATTTTCCAACCACCATGGACTTTGAAGCTGTCACATTCTTCTGTTGCTTCTTTGCCATCATCGAAGCAGGTCGCTTCAGTGCAAGACTGTACAAAGTCGACCAAATCTCTTCTGGAGGAAATTGAAGCAAACCCAATTGATCGACAACCTCACGAACATAAGTGGCATCTTCTTTCAGAACATAAAGTGAACACTGATTTGCCAGGGGGAATGTAAACAAAACCTGAACTGCCGGAGGAGGTTGGGAATGACCAAAAGGCGTCAAATGTTGACCGCTGGCACCGTGGCCATGGTGCATAGAACTGTGTGGATACTTCTGGCTACTGTAGCTATGAGCATGCGTTCGCCTTGGAGAAAGGAATTCTGGCGACGAAGTTTTCAGTCCTGGAAATGCTGGGAGTGAATCGTGCGTAAGCGCAGGAGACTTTGGAGTCGCTTCCTCGACACTGACAAGGGCAAGTAGCTTTTTCAAGTCGAGAAGTTCGAGCCACGGGGCAGTGTTGAATCCTCCATTCGAATACCACGAAGCAAACGCCTCAAAAGTGTGTTGTCGTTGGCTGTTATCGTCTTCGGGCAAGCCAATGTCCTTAAGGAAATGTCCCAACGTCCATCGAGCTCCATTCTCAACAGCCGAGTACATCAGCTTTCGTGTATTGGAATTCAACTTCTTTTTCATGATTCCATCTGGTGACGAGGTCAAGAAAGAGATTCCGGCCAACATGGTAAGATACGAGCGCAAGAAGTGAACAAGCTGGGCACTCGTAAGACCCATGCCAGCTTGCTTCTCAAGAAATTCGAAACCGGTGGCAAGCTTGGAACTCTTGTTTCCAGCACACAAAAAGCAGAACCCAACGGCAAGTTCGTGGGTAAATGCCTCCCCGGGTTCGAGAGGCGCAACCCCAGAGTTGAAACATCCAAAAAAGTCCACAAAGCAAGAGGAAAAGACATCTTTCTCCATCTTGGTGAGTCGTCGGGTTGACCCATTGCCCAACAACTTGTGAAGGCAAGTGTGAAATCTCTCAAAGGGCATAACTTTCCTAGCAACTCCTTCAAAGTCACGAGTTATTGAGGCTTCGAGGAGCATCGTAGTAATTTCGTGACAAGATCGATTGATCAGGCCAGTTCTTTCTACGACGCCACGGAACGTTTTGAGATTTGCTTCCGTGATGGTAATACAGAATGCTTTCTCGCCCTCTTCTTCGGGTAAGGATCCAGAAAAATCAAACGAAAGCACCGTTCTACTTGAATCATTGTTGACGTACGGTGGCACTTGACCTGAAATCGGGTGTACAGGTACGGGCGCGGGTGCAACAGCTTCGACCTTTTTCGTTGGCTCGACTACTGGCTGCTCAACAGGAATATCGTTTTTCTTGGCCAAAGCCGGCAATTCGGAAGGACGGCTGTTTGATGGGTTGAACAGTAGGTTTGGGCTGCTCGGGTTCCACTTTCGTTTCTGGAACTACGGGATTCGTGGCTGGTTTCGGTTTCGTAACTGCCTGGTTTTTGGCTTGCGAGTTGGCAGAACTTCGTTCGGCAGATCGCAGAGTTGTTTTCCACCGTGAAAGATTCAGCAAGTCAAGCCAAGGTGCGAATTCTCGGCCCCCTCCGCTCTTCGCCAGTTCTGAAAGACTGCAAACGTTATGACAACACCGTCGGCGCTGCTGCCCGCACTTCCTGATTTCTTAATCGCAAACTTTACGAGACGATCTGTTGCGTAGACGGCTATTTCCTCGAATTCCTTGCGAACAGAGGATTTTTCTACTACTTGTTCTTCGTCCTTGTTGTCAAAAGATACCGGTAGGAGTTTCGAAGCGAAGGAACCGAATCGGCACTGCTTACAGCAACGTCATTGCGAGGAGTAACCTTTCTGGCAGGTTGCTCCGGCGTATTTGGCTTCCTCCGTTTCGCTCTAGGTTGTTCCCCGCTGTCTTTGTCTTTCATTTCGATTTGTACCTTTGCATTCTTGTGAATGCAGGATGCTATCGCGATAATGACTGCGCGGAAGAGTGAAAGAGCACCTTCACGGCTGAGACACATTCCCTGTTCGTCGTCACTATCTTTCCCCTTCGCTTCTCCGTTGCGAGAAGCATTGTTTTGTTTCTTTTCTTCACCAAGGACATCGAAGATGCGTCTGATTTTCGAAGTTCAACTCCATTTCTGAAAATACCATGACACCCGCCTTGATTTCTCTAGTCGATGACCCCGAATACTTCATTCTGTCCAGAAATGACTGCAGCATCGAATTCTCACACTGCCGTGCTGCTTGATAAACAAGTTCGTGCAGAGGGCGCTTGCATCCGGTGGTAGCATTGGCTTTCTCTACGGAAACGGTTCCAGAACCATCCTTGATGGCTTCATCCTCCGAAGTAGAGACTGCTGTCCTAAGCGAAGGGTCACTCGATGACTCGTCATTGCTGTCGTCATTTTGTGCCTCTTCCATTTTCACATCAGATGTGCCACTATCTTCACTTTTACTGCTTGCCTCGTTGTTGGTCGGAGTAACAGTGTTGGGTGTGTTGGCATTTTCTTCCTCCTCCTGCATTTCGGCCAATTTCTTTGACAATGCCTCGCTGGCCTCTAGAACTCGTTTGACGTCATCCTGAGTAATCGATAAGGTTATCGATGGAACAGGATTCTCTGGTCCAGTCGAGGTCGCAGTAGACGTTGCAGAAGCGGAATAAGCACTTTTGGAGGTGGGACCATGTCCTCCTACCCTCGCATTGGAAGCAACTGCAGCCATGGTTCGCTTATTGTATCTTTCTCAAACGACTAAACACTAACAATGCTTTCCCTCCAGCAATCTCTTTTGATTATTGGAAGCAACTAATAGTTTCCAGTGTAATGTGCCCAATGATTGATTGCAAGGACGCTCAATCTGGATCGAATGACAACAGGTACTACTGCTTCTTTTGTGCTTAATGACGTTCGAACCACAAAGCGTGCTCCGATTCAAAAAGGCAAAGCACAAAGTAGTACGTAGATGACGATGATCGATTGATCGCGAACTCAATCAATTCAAACTTTGTTGCAATGCTGTCTCGAGAATTTCAATTGCACTGCGCTTCGGGTATGTAGTAGTAAGTAATTGTACAAAAGCTGCGGAGCTTTGTTCTGTTGGTGTGTATCCTTTCCGAACGCGGTGGTTTCGTGGATGTGCCACGCTGACTCGCAAATGGTCGGTTTAAAAATGTCTGTAGGAATTCAGTAGATCTTAGTACTGAAAACGCAGGACCGCGAATGAATGAGTGGTTTCAAAAATTGAATGACTAATGTTTGGTCGCGTCCACTTCTGCATGTAATGCAAAAAGTGCGTAAAAAATAGTGGTAAATCTTTTTGAACGGTTGGCAAAAATAAAAAAATTTGGAGAGACTTCGTTCAAAGGCGAGTCACGGAACGAAAGGCTACGTAACAAATTCGAATCCGCGATGGTTCTCTCATACATTGTAATCATAATAAAGTAAGGTATGATTACACCCCTATGAGAATTTCTACACAAACAAAATCACAACCAGAAAAACTACTCGCGTTGATCCATTCCATGATCAATGAGTTGATGTTTGCACATGCCATTATCCTCGACCTAACAGATTTACGGCTCGAGTTCGAAGAGTTACAGATAAGATCTTTCCCTGTCTGCAACGCATCTGTTTGATATAGCCATTCACAACAATGATTGAGGTTGTCTTGAACGATCGACTGGGCAAGAAAGTGCGTGTCAAATGCAACGAAGACGACACCATTGGTGATTTGAAAAAACTGGCAGCGGCGCAGCTTGGGACACGTCCCGAAAAACTAAAGATTCAGAAATGGTATACCGTCTACAAAGGTAAGCGAAAAGTGTTGTATTGTGACGCTCTTTGTGTGATTCATTGTACGAATTCCTCACGATTTGGCGGCCGTACGATTTTCTACATTTGAAAAAAGATCACATTACGCTGGAGGACTATGAAATTCACGATGGCATGGGACTTGAGCTGTATTATCAATAAATGAAAAGTTCAGCGACTACAAAACTGCACACAGAGAGACTTTTGGCACACATACATACATCACCAAAAAGTAGTCTCGCTTCGAGTTCTCAAATCTACTTTGAACTTGCAGTAGTAGCATTCTAGTTAGCGCGAAAAAGCAATAAGCCACATAAATGTCACGCATTTTGGGCTCATTTGAAGGAGAACATCATCTTATAGAATCCATTCAGTATCACGTCTGTTCAGCTTCCTCGACCCAGTAGAGAACCGATTTTTTCATGTCTCGCATGAGGACACAAAATCCACATGAAATAAATGTTCTTTGGAAAGTAAAGAAACGTATCACCCGCATAAGACACTTTAAAAAGGAGATTTTTGATTGAGATCGAACAAATGAAAGAATTTGGACGAGAATCTAAGGAACCCAACGTTGAACAGACAAAGACTCTAAGACAAGGATGAGATTGTCAAAAGCTGCACTTCGTATTGCTCTCGTCAAATTAGTCTTTATTGGATGCGAGGGTGCTTTCCAAAATGGCGAGCCAACACATTATGCAAGAGAAAGTTGCGATATTAGGGATGTTGATTTTCTCGAAATCAGCAAACGATATGAAAGATATCCAAGTCTTTGCGGTAGTGGATTATGCAGGTCGCCCATACTTCCTCGGAGATAGGAAATCATGCAATTTTTTCCTGGATCCTGAATTGGTGGAGTCGTATTATCATGAGGTGACGCAGATAAGGAAATCAGTTCGTTTCTTTCCTCTCAATGTAACGCAGATAAGGAAATCAGTTCGTATCTTTCCTCTCGAGGATGTCTGGTTCAAGTATAATTTGAATGGAGATGGTAGAATCTCGGTGAGTTTTCCGTAGCATGGTTCAATGCATTCTTGTTCATCTGTCTGGACTAGAGCAACAACTCCTTACACGTCTTTACTTCTGCATCATAATTCCAGCGCCACAGTGAATGGGAATGTCGCCTTGTTCGAAATTGCAACCGTCCTCTTTTGGACTATCACAAGTCGATTGACAATTTGAACGGGATTCCAATCTTCGACTCTGTCCGCCTCAGATATGGAGACTATCGCTCGTTCTGGTTGCAACAACAAGACCTAGACCAGTTGCAAGAAGAACCAGACCAGTGTTTCGCTAGTCGGAACGTTAGTCGGAACAAGTTCACTGATGCAACGATTGACAATTTGAACGGGATTCCAATCTTCGACTCTGTCCGCCTCAGATATGGAGACTATCGCTCGTTCTGGTTGCAACAACAAGACCTAGACCAGTTGCAAGAAGAACCAGACCAGTGTTTCGCTAGTCGGAACGTTAGTCGGAACAAGTTCACTGATGCAACCATTTGTAGCGCGGTTGCCGATCTCAATGATCTTGTTGAGATGACGCAGAAACAAAGTCATGTCGATTTCCGAGCATTCGCGGTTGCCGATCTCAATGATCTTGTTGAGATGACGCAGAAACAAATTCATGACGATTTCCGAGCATTCGCGGATGCCGATCTCAATGATCTTGTTGAGATAACGCAGAAACAAATTCATGTTGATTTCCGAGCATTTAATCTGTCTCAATCCATCCATGATTTGAAGGAATATATGGGGTTATTGGAAAAAAGATCTCGGGATATTGGGATTTTTTTGGATTCAGTGGCATTCAACCTCGAAGATCTCATAATCGAGTTGTTCAAACCTGAACTTGATGCGCACCAAGAAGATTATTCGCGGATATTTCAACTGATTTATTTGCTATGGAGCTTTCTAGTGAAGTGGTTGTTGGCATTGGCACTCTACTTCCTTCCTACACTCTACTTCCTTCCTGTAATTTCGAGATACACTACGAGACGTGTTAAAAGATCTAGGAAGACACAGCAAGCAGAAACAAGGCAGCCACTTCCAACGAGCGCTACCTGATATGGTGCAAGGTCCCGTGACGGAGGTCTCTTATCGTGATCTGCAAGAGCGCGCGTTGGGGTGGGTGCTGCTACCCTTTTCGCTCCCGCTACTGATTGCCCTGACTTTTTTGACGTATCCATTATCCGTCGTAAGGGGCACATGGCAGTTTACGATCAATAGAGACTACCACAACTTGTTCATCATTTACTTTACTTTGCTCCTGATCGCAATCTGTATAAGGAACGCTTGGAAGTTTGCGACCGACGGTGATTTCGTCATCACACCATACACATGCTACGTTGGATTTTTCAAGCTTCTCACCGATTTTAGCTTCGGCATTGAAAGCTACAGATCATGTTGGATGTGGGTGGTAATCTTTGTCTATGGATTGCCATCCTTTTCGGAACTTTGTCTGCGCTATATCGGTATCAACGCTCCGAACCATGTGCACTATATTTGGAAACCAATCTTTTGTTCCCTCTCATTTTGGGGACTCATTTGGGATACTCTTTGGCCAATTCTGGATGATGCAGCTATATCAAAATACGAACCGGAACAAGTACAATCCAATCTCAATGTTGGTCGTCACTCATCAACGTAAATGGAGGATGTTTTATGGCTGGGGGTTACGATTCAGATACGTTTTTCATCCAAAACTAGAGTATAAGTATGTATTTGAACCAGAATGGAGCAATCCGATTTTATTGTGGTTTTTCAGGCAACTTCCATTAAATCATGGTACGAATTTCAAACTCTACCTTTTCGCAAAGCACTACCGATCAGAGGAAATAAAATCGGTGGTATTTTTACCCGACGGCAATGAAAGTGAGTCTGTAAAGAAGAATCGTTTGGAATCTTTGAATATGCTAAAATTACAGCATCGTCCCTTTTCTTTGGTTTCGAAGAATGAAGAAGGAACACTGAAGGACCTAAAGGATTTTGTAACCAAGAAAGGGGCCGGCATAAATTTCCCGAATAACTTGGGCCAGACTATGTTGCACGATATGTGCCATAGGCGATACAACACGTGCATCGATTTTCTGCTGAGCAATGGCGCCTATCCAAACCCACGAGATATTGAGGGATGTACGCCAATACATTATCTTGTTGCCGCCTACAATCGAAACATCATACCTGCATTCTTTGTTCGAACAAGAAAACGTATTGAACTTGAAAGAAAGGAAGCAATCGAACTTTTCTTGCAACGAAGTGCTACCGACATCTCTGTCCTTTCAAGTTGTGATTATATTGAAGGGGGGGCATCTCCATACATGATGTTCCAGGATCGGGTGGCAATATTTCCCTTTAGCCGATTTTTCCTTTCAAATTGTTGCTACCATATCATGGGAACTTTTTGGACTTTGTTGGTAGATCCATTGTTTGCGTTTTGTCTTTCATTTACCAAGTTAGAAGAAAACTTGGAATCGCTCGAGGCCCTCCGCCCGAAACCATCATGGGGTGACGTGGAGAAAATCCTGAAACCGAACATCAAACCAGAGCAACTCTGTCAACAATTATCCAAACTCATCGAAATGTCCAACCCAGAAGGCTGCCGAGCATTGCATCGGTTGAGGCTCCGTGACATGCTCTTCTGCAAAAAAGAAGGAAAAGCAAGTGAGTAGTTATCTGCGTCTTTCGCATTTCCTTTTTTTCCCAATTTCTATCTTACACAAATTTCGATTTTGTACCAAGAGGAGTTACGGCGACGCCAGAAATTGATCTTTGAGCGCTTTCTCAAGCCTGCTCTTGAGCGTTCAGCCAAAGAACCAATGATTGACGACAAACTCAAGGAAATGCTAAATTATGTTTTCATCAAGAGCGAGGATCCACGAAACAGGCAATTATCCCGGTCAGCATACCAATCCGAATTTGAAAAGGTCATCGAATATTGTAATGGACGAGGTCGATGAACTCTGCCGGCAGGAGGCGAAGCGTCTAATGAAGGAAGCCAAAAAGGATCCAAACTCGGCGAAACTCATGGAATTTGACGAGGAAACCATCAACCCTGGTTTAGTCAAAGGAGATTTGAACCATGGACGTTTCATGAAGGCGCCTAGTTGGGCCCTCGAACCGGATTTGGCTGGTGCCATTCGGGGATTGCACCAAGTAGGAGTCATGGACTCGATTGAAATGTTTTGCGAAGTTGATTCAGCAGGGGCGTCACCCTCTTTTGCCAACCCCAAACCCGCGTCTATTCCACAAAGGGCCATCTTCGCCCGACTTTTGGATCGCACTTGTTCTCTTTTGGTCAATTGGAATACAGAAAAAGATTCAAAGATAGATTCGACAAAGATCTTTGGAAAGCAGTGAGTGACATAGTTCCAGCCGAAGCATACCAGCAAGCGGAAGGGGTCAAAGAATTCCCACGGTCATTTGAAAAGGCATTGGAATATGTGGAAACAAAGCAGCTCTATGAATGGGAGGAAAAGGTTTGTGCTGGGTTGCACGTTATCGATGGTCTCCGTTGTAGATTTGTAGTGAACACACCAGAGGAAAATATTGCTCTGGGAGAACGGCTCGAGGAGCGATTTCCTATTGTGCGGACAAAAAATAAACATCGGAAAGACAGTTCTTCTTACGCCGACCGCAAGTACAGTATCGTATATAGTACATCAGTGGAAGGAATTGGGAAGGTTGCGTTTATATGCGAGGTTCAAATTATGCTGAAGCGCTACTTTGAAATCAGCAAGTTTCAACACCTCCATTACGAGTTCAAACGAAGCAAACCACGCGAGCCGACGACTTCAAAATCTGTTTCTGCGCTTTGTTGGCGTTCACTTTATCTTTTGATGATTGTGGTCACATCATTTCCGGGATTTGTCTGCATGTTGTTGTTGGTACCGAAATTTGACTTTTTGAAGAATCTGCTGATTTTTGTTCATTCGGGCATGCAACTTGCTGGAAAGACAATCTTTGGAGTCATTCGCTTTGCCATTCTGTGGAAGATTTGATCAGCTGTATATTATAATCAACGTTTATCTTGCTTCTGCGTACAATGTCTTGGTATCACGTTCAAACTTGGTGAGATCAACGGAAAACGATTCTCATTTGACTGCTTTAGGCAATAAATTGATGAGATTGAATATTATTACTAGTATTTCGTTTTCGTAGTTGCCTTCGGAAATTTTTTTGGTATCATGAAAAATCGCAAAATCGATTTTTCCCGCAAAAAAATTATAGTCTGTACAACGTCCGTCAAACAGGAACGAGTGGACTGCCTCACAAAGTCACTCGTGGAAAGCCTTTAATTCACCTACTCCAAACCCTCCAAAACCACATACATGAATCTCCCGCAAAAAATCCTACCAATGCATCCACAAAACGAAATTCAATACCAGAGTTGCATCGAAAAAGCCGAGTTTCTCTGCGTATACATAGAGTCGAGTGAACAAACCAAGTCTCGTTTCCAAACAGGATTGTCATATCAACTACCCTTATAGTTTCTACCATATTTCATATTCGAAAAGAGAGAAGAATGACACTTTTCACCCCCGAACACATTGAGGAATGGAAATCCTTTGGCCCCAAGCTCAAGGGAAAGCCCACTCCGGAGCAACAGGTCGAAGCACAGGAACGAAAGAAAAAATGCTCGGCCATGAAGACCCGATTGTGCGAAGAATTCAACTGATCCTGCCTGGACGGAAAAAAAGATTGAAAAGGAGCTCGATCGACTCGTCGCCGAGGGAGCTTCGGCCACTACAGCGCGACCGGCCTATCTGGATCCCCCCAGTGGAACCCGCGACTTTTATCCGCAGGAAATGCGAGTCCAGAACTGGTTGTTTGACAAATTTAGAGAAACAGCCAAGAGCTTTGGCTTTCAGGAGTACGATGCCCCTGTTTTGGAACACGTTCAATTGTACGAACGCAAGGCCGGAGAGGAGATTGTCGATCAAATGTACAACTTTGTGGACAAGGAGGGAGATCACGTGACGCTGCGTCCGGAGATGACTCCGACACTGGCCCGATTGGTTCTCAACAAGACCAATCTGCAAACCGGAGAGGTCCGAATCCCATTGCCCCTCAAGTGGTTTTCCATCCCGCAGTGCTGGCGATTCGAAACAACCCAGAGGGGACGAAAACGAGAGCACTACCAATGGAACATGGACATTGTCGGCGTCGATCACTGCCACGCCGAGCTCGAGCTCTTGGCGGCAGCCTCCTTCTTTTTCAAGTCGCTGGGAATCGGACCCGATCTCGTCGGCATCAAGGTCAACTCTCGTGCCGTCCTGGAGGCCGTCCTGGCCAAGCACGGTGTCCAAAAGGGACAGATATCCGAAGCCTCGGGGGGAGACCTCTTTGCGACGGCCTGTGTGATTATCGACAAACTCGACAAGATTGGAGGTCCCGCCGTTACGGAACAGCTGGCCACGATTGGCGTCAGCAACGAATCCGCTGCCGAAATTCTAAAGGCATTGGAAGCCCCCACGGTCGAAGAATTGGCCAACCAGCTGGGCGAAGAGTGCGAGGCTATCAACGAGGTGAAGCGCCTCTTTGAACTCGCGGAAGAATACGGGATTGGCGATTATTTGATTTTCGATGCCAGCGTCGTTCGAGGACTGGCGTACTATACCGGAGTGGTCTGGGAGGCCTTTGATCGCAGCGGGGAACTCCGTGCCATTATGGGAGGGGGACGATACGACCGACTGCTGGAATTGTATGGAGGAGAAAAATGCCAGATTCCTTGCGTTGGATTTGGTTTTGGAGATTGCGTCATTATGGAATTGCTCAAGGATCACAACAAACTTCCCGATTTCCAGGGCAGTGGGGTCGACTATGTCGTCTGTGCCTTTTCGCCGGATTTGTATGGCGCAGCCGCCAACATTTCTTGGAAACTCCGCCAGACGGGAGCAACGGTCGATTTGATGCCCACACCCAAGAAAAAGGTTGCCGCAAGCTTCAAGCACGCCGATCAGGCGGGTGCTCGGCGCATGGTCTTTGTGGCACCCGACGAAATTGCCAAGGGAGTCGTCCGCATCAAGGATTTGCGCCTCAAGTCCAAGAACGACGAGGCCATCCAGGTGGACGTCCCACTGGATGCTCTCGACACGGTCGATGCGCTAGTGGCCAAGGCGCTAGAAGACGCGAATTCTGCCTAAACACAACAAGAAAAATAGTGGGAGTTCCACTGATTCGAATCGAACAAAGGTAGACGTGTACTTTTGGTCGATTCTCCTTTTTCAATTTCAAAATTTCAAAAGCATGTAATTAAAAAAAATATAACACGTGTGTATCAAAACCAAGGAGTCTTTCTTTCGAATTCTAAACGCATCAAAAGCAAAAAGTAATATATGGTATTATTGAATTCAAATTTTACCACGGTTTGATGCCCATGAGTTTGTTCCCTAGATCTGTAAAGATAGGTTCATCATCCGTAAGACATTCACTCTCGACTTGCTCTTTCTTCTCGGGTATTTGATTCCACTGATCTCGAATGGGTTCTCGCAGCTTGTAGGCTTGAAGCTGATTTTTGACATAGTTTCGATTCAGCTCGATGTCGGGCAAAAACGAAGCATAGACAACAGCTCGAGCCACATGTGAATCGTTCCGATACGCATTGGCGTGTGGAATGCGATTATCCCAAAAGACGGCACTTCCGGCTTTGACGGGAATGTGACAAACGCGTTTCATCACCTCGTAATCTTCTTTTGGCCGAATGTGTGTATATTCCCCCAAACAGGGTGCCAATGAACCACTCGACTCACTATTTCGCGTTTTAGCCCACTCGTCAAAACTTCGATGAAATCCACCCAAGGACGGCCTCAAAGCCTCCCGTATTCGCTTCCAGATTATCGGTCAGGGAGCACAAAGCACTGGAATGGGCCGCCATTTCTGTGTGTATTTTCGTATAAGCGTATCGGGGCAGCAATCCAAATGGGGTGTCAACGAGCGTTGCACCGAGCGGAGTTTCTTTTTCTTTTTGCTGGTTGGAATTGTGGAATCTGTAGTTTGTGTTACGCCTGTGGAATGCGATCATCCCCATTCCTGGGCCAATTCGGTCGGCAATCGATAATCCAATCCGATCGATATAGCAGTATCCCCCGTTTTCGAAATCCACATCTCCGTAGGGATGCCACTTGGAATTTTTCGTCTTGTGTGATAGATTCCTTTGGATTTTCCTCCACGCCCATGTCCCGCCTTCCAGAGTTGCTGTGTGACTTCAAAAAGTCTTTGGTTTGTGGCAATGACTTGCAATTTCCAGTCGTCGTGAAAAATGTCCAATACTCCACCGCTGCCGTTGGTCGACGAGAGTTTCTGAAAGGCCAGTGCGGATTCCTCATCGTTGACATCAAAGGATTCCACTCCCCGTTGTCGAAGGGATTCCATTAATTCATTCCTGGCTTGCTCCAATTCATCTTGGCTCAAGACATTGTCAACCACCAAAACTCCATCTTGCAGATATTGTTCGATTTGTGATGGATCAAGCAGAGGAAGATCTGAGCTTGGAAGCGAAGCTGCTGCAGATGGATCTTTCATGAATGAAATTTGTATTCAAGGTGATGTAGAATGATGGTAGAGTTTTGCTGTTGATTTGTGGTGTTGCAAATGGTGTGATTCAATTACTCATTGCTTCATTTCATTGCAACAGCATTGTATTTTGTGTTCGAGTTTTCCGAGTGATGGGTTTTCTCCTTTCTCAGAAAAAATCGTGCCTCCCTATTTTCGTTGGTTTCGCGCGCTTTTTGCGAGTACACATTATTAGTTCCTTCGGGCTAGAGGGGGAAAAAAGTGGTATCTAAGGTTTTTGTATTTCTCCATCATCTTCGACGATAGCTACTGTACTACTTGTCAGAGGATTTTCTATAAACCAAAAACTTTCATTGCTAGCTTATATTCGTAATTCTTATTAGTGCAGAATTTGCTTGTTGTTTAGTAAGAAAAGAACTTGAGAGGTATTGTTGGTTTCTCATCGTCGTCGTCACTTGCCTAGTTTGGTTTCCTGCTGCTTTGCAAGCCCAACCTTTTCGATAAAGTAGACGGCTGGCCCAGGAGATTCGATTTCTTTCTCCTCGGCTTCGTCGTCGTCGGATGGAATCTCGACATCACTTCCGTGAACCTCAATCAGCCACTCAAAATCGTTCTTGCTAGCAGCTGCTCTCAACCCGGGAACCACGACGTTGTTGAGCCATTCCAGGCCAGATTCGACGTGCGCATTGAGGATGGGAAATGAATGACGAAATAGCCACCAATTTTCAACAAGCGTGCGCATTCGGCAACAATTTTTCGGCAGTTGGAAACTCCAGTCGCTGTCGGAAAGCATGGCATCCAGGGTTCCCTTTTCGAGAATGATTTCAAAGCTCTCGTTTTGGTAAGTCAAGTCTCGAGCAGTCAGCCCACCTCGTAGAGGACGGGTATGTCCAGTGCTCATTTTGCATTTCTTGTTTCATGGTTGCAATGACGTTTTTCGAGTAATCCAGACACACGAATTTTCTCAATGATTTTGGAAGGTTTCGGTTCCGCTCTTGCTTCCATAGTTTTGTATGGAATTGGCAAGATCTTGGCCGAGGGGAGCGTCTACCACAGCCGACTTCGAGAACCGAGATTGGGCCCTTTTTGGATAGTCCGGGTCGAACCGTGACATCATTGGTGTCCTCTTCGTCGTCGTCGTCTTCCATTTCAATAACCTCAAAGCCTTCGATTTCTTCGTCGTCACTGCCCTCCTCGTCATTCTCACTGGAAGCGTCCTTTTCTTCGTCATCTGGACTTTTTGTGGCCTCTTTTCCATCTTCACTCTCGGCATCTTCGTCGTTTGGAGCAAGCTTTTCTGATTTTTCTTTGTCCAACATGGTCGTCTTCTTTGTCTTCTTCGGAATCATTTCCCTCCTCTTCACCGTTATCTTCGGCGTGCTCTTCGTACTCGGCCGTGCCCACAATCAGTGGAAGAAGAATGGGAGCCAGGTCATCGAATTTGAAGTACCAAGCATGATAGGGCTCCGGATCGTCTTCATTGTCATTTGAAGCTTTCTCGCCCTTGGTAGTTTCGTATCGTTTCTCCCAATATTCCTGAGATCCATATTCGGGAGTGGGCTTTTCGTCACTTTGCTTTCTCGGGGGATTCGATGCGGGGTCGCTTTCTAGATTCGGAGGTTTTCTCCTCTGTCGTTGCAACTGTCATTCTAGCAAGTTTCTTTGAATCTGAATAAACTTTAAAGCAATTTCTCTTGAAAGTATAACCTTTCACTATGATAAATGGCAATAGATTGTGGATAAAATCTTGGATGATGGATCCGATTTCGAAATCAGAATGATGGAAAAAATGAAAGAAATGAATATTTCAATGGCTTCGAGATCATTTTGGGGGCGGGAAACAACCGTGATTCCATTCTTGATTCACGAATTTGATTGATTGATTCACGAATGACGTTATCTGAAGAAGGTATCACAAAAACGTCGTGATGTGATGCAATGAAAAGCTTGTCACTACAACATACTTTTTGTTTGTTGGAAGCAGTTTCATGTTTCAACATCTAAGTCTATTGAGCCAGCCGCAGTACAGAATACAGCATGGTGTATCCTAAATGGTCAGAGGCGCTGATAAGCGCCACCCTTCTTGTAACTGTGATTCCATCCGTTGCTCTTTTGTCGAACGGGAAACCATCTCATCGCTTGGAGCACGGTCGGCAGCAGTCGCTGCTATATTCGGCAGCAAATCCCTGTCTTTGATGCCGGTACGACGAGCGCCGATTCCTCTGTAGCATCACCGACACTCTTTCGATCACCCGTCTTTGGAGATCTTCGCAAGCTTCGATTGTCGGAGGACGATGAGGAAGAATCCTTTTTGGCAGCCACTGGTGTCCCCACCTTCGCGGCAAGCAGTGACATCGAAACCGATTTTACACATGAACCATTGCTGGCGGATCGTAAAAAAGCGAGGGGCTTGGAGGGAGTCTTGAACCATGGACCAGCATTTGTGGTCGACGAGGTTCTGACACCACAAGCTTGTGAGCAAATCATTCAAGATTGCGAGAACCTGGGCTTTGGGAATTTCAACTCTGGAAAGAACAACCACGGGGCACAACAAATCGTGGTGGATGCGACAACGGCGGATGCGATTGCCAAACAGCTGGCTCCACATATTGATGTAAACGAAATGGAAAAACTTCGAAGGGAAATGATCACCAACACCAACAATGTTGACGACAACGACGATGTTCGACTTTTTGTCAAGGGATTGAATCGACGATGGAGGATTTACAAATACGAACCGTCTGGTCAGGAATCCTTTTGCACCTCACATTGATGCGGGATTTCCTCCCTCTGGGGTTTCGGAAAGCGGAACATCTCTGGTATGGGATGATTCTGCCTCTTTGAGATCGGAAGAAGACGAAGAGATTGTCTCACGACTTACCGTGTTGATGTATCTGAACGATGACTTTTGTGGGAGGCGAAACCAAGTTTTATTCGCCACGAAACAATGACAACCACATTGCCTTCGGTTCGACCCGTTGCTGGTTCTGTTCTTTTGTTTCCGCAGGGTGTTGGAGAAGATGCCGTCGAATACGCCCGTGTCCAATTGGCCTTTGCACGAGGGCTCTCCGGTGCTGTCGGGCAGACCCAAATACGTCATTCGATCGGACGTCCTTTTTGCTACGCATATTGAAAAGCCACCCTTTGAGGACGATGAGATTCTCTTTCGTCACGACTAATACCGTCCGTCCAAACCTTTGTTCCAAAACCTTCCGTATGGGACTCAAACTTTCTGTCACAAGCTGGTTTGCTGTACAACCCCTGCATGGGAGTCGAAAACCTGGGGCCCTTTTTGTACAGTTTCCTACGAATGACAAAGCGACGCAAGGTAGTGGAAATTGGAGCTGGCTACACGACTTTGTGGATTCTACAAGCCCTCAAGGACAATGAAATTGAATTGGAATCGATTCGATCGATCCAAAGAAGCGGAGAATGCAAGTTGCTCAACATTGACTGGTCGATACACGAGACGGTGGAATACTTTGATGCAGGAACCCTCGAAACTCTTGTGCATTGACAATTGCGAACACCAGCGAGAGACAGCATCGGGAGCAGGCCTAGTTGCCAAATCAATTGGCCTCGATTCCTATTTGGAATTCAAGCGCGGGGATGCCTTTGACATGAAACTCCCAGAATTCGACGGTGGACGTGTTATGGTGTGACTTTGGCGTGGGAGCACGAATGAGTGAGTTTATTTCCTCGGCCTGGGATTGCATAAGCCCGGGTGGATTTTTGCTCTGTCACTCGACGCTGACAAACGAGAACACACGAGCGTGGCTCGAGGCCATTCGAAGAAGGGAGCCAAAGGAGATTACGGGTATTGAACCCGGGGAATACACCGAACTCTCGCTTCTGGAATCGCACAAACGATTTCAGAACTCTGTGTCCATCCTGCAGAAAAGATCTGCACGAGGAGAAGCTTATCAAGAACCAATCTATTCGCAAGTACGCATAGATAATGATAAAAAAGCAATAATTGAAAAAAAGCGTTGGAAAGATGCTTAAAGGGAATTACTTTATAGTTTCACGAGGGGTTGTTTTTCTGTCTTGAATCCAAAATAGTTTTTGTGCGTTAATGCAGACTACGCGTTTAGTATGGCTTCGCACGAACCAGATCTGTTCAAAGCTTCCTTTCGGTTGTCGTTCTGGACAGATTCACAGCCATCATTGCTTTGTTTTGGCTTTGCTATTCCCATATCCCCCATGCCGTTGCTACTTAGTTTTTTTTGCTTGGCATCATCATTCCGTAAGTCGTACAGTTTTTGGAAGTAGGAATCGCCAATCTTTTGTCCGGTTACATAGGTTCCACTGAAACAGCTCGTGTCGAAATTTGTCAGATTCGTGTTGGGGCCAGAACAGGCCGTCACTGAATCTTCCAGATCGTTGAGGTCTTGGTACATAACCCAGTCGCATCCAATCAAGGCGGCAATCTCGTCCTCCTCGCGCTCGTAAGCAATCAATTCCTTCCGTGTCGGTATATCAATCCCGTAAATGTTGGGATATCGGATTGGCGGGGCAGCACTGCAAAAGTAAACCTTTTTGGCACCAGCCTCCCGTGCCATTTGGACAATTTCATTGGCGGTGGTACCGCGAACGATCGAATCGTCAACCAGCAAGACATTTTTGCCGGCGAATTCACGTTTGATGGTGTTGAGTTTCAGCCGGACGGATTTTTTACGCTTGGCCTGCCCGGGCATGATAAAAGTACGGGCGATATACCGATTTTTGACATAGCCCTCGCGGAAGGGGACACCCAAAACGTGAGCTGCCTCCAGTGCACTCGTTCGAGCGGTTTCCGGGATTGGAATAACCACGTCAATATCGTGGTCGGGTTTGGTTCGAATGATTTTTTGGGCCAGCTTTTCTCCCATCTTGAGACGAGATTCGTATACCGAAACTCCATCCATGATCGAATCTGGTCGAGCAAAGTAAACGTATTCAAAAATGCAAGGCGCCATCGACTTGACTTCCAGGCACTGGCGGAAATGGCACTTTCCGGTGTTCATGTCGCAAAAGAAGGCTTCTCCGGCAGCAATATCTCTGTAAAGCAATCATTTTCAACGAAAAGAGAATCCGAATATTAGAGAAATATCCAAAACGACAATACAACAAGAATAGATGAGACATGATTCAAAACCTACCGAACAAGCTGAAATCCGAGCGCATCAATCGCTACAGATTCACTGGCCATACAAAAGTCAAACTCCTTTTTAGTTCCGGCCAGTTCTTGCATCTCCTCAGCAGTCCATGGCTTGCCCTTGTCAGCGGGATCCTTCGATCGGCATCCAATCACCAATGGTCGGATACCGTTGGGGTCACGGAAGCCGACCAACCCAACACCATTGATCAAGTAGACAGTGGCGTAACCACCCTTGCACTGCTTCATCACCTCGCTGCAGGTGTCAAAGACAGCATCGATAACTTCACCCTCCTCGTCGAGCCGTTGGTGTTTGTTCAAAGACTCGGCAAAGCAATTCAGAAGAATCTCCGAATCCGAATCGGTGTTTACATGGCGCTGTTTCTTGATCATTTGTTCGTACAGCTGATCCGTGTTTGTCAAGTTTCCGTTGTGGGCGACGCAAATACCATGGGGGTAATTGGTATACAAAGGCTGGGCTTCGGCGCACGAGCTGGATCCAGCAGTGGGGTAACGGACGTGACCGAGGCCAATTCGGCCTCGCAATTCCGTCATGTGCTGTTGCTGAAAGACGTCACGAACCAATCCGTTGTCCTTGCGAAGGTGAAGACGCATTCGATCAGCGGTTACCATACCGGCAGCATCTTGTCCACGGTGTTGGAGGACGGTCAATCCATCGAAGATAAGTTGGTTCACCTATATCATGGTTGATGGAAGATAAAAAATCAGCAAACGAGGTATACAAAAATGCATCGCATCCACAGAATTGGCTCGTGGACAGGATTCAATACAGAAAAGAATACAAGGCGATGCCAAAGATATGACAGACTCGCCAATTCAAACTGGAAAGACTCCCAGAAGGTATGCAGAACTCACCCAAGCTTCTTCGTTTGCCAAGAGCAAACCGACAATTCCACACATGATTTGTTGTTTTCTAGTTCTTTGGATTGTTTGTGCTGTTAAATTAGCAAAACAGCTGTCTACGGTGCTTCAACGATGGCAGTAACCAAGCAAGCAACCAAAAAAGGAAAATTGCGTTGTTGTTTGTCGGCGATCAGAATGTGTTTGATTTTGATAGTAGACATCACCGATGGTCGCCGCAGCTTGTGAAATGTTCTAATTCTTGTATCCCATCAAACGGTCTGATGGGTCGTAAAAATGCCGGCAAAAAATGCGGGAAATCTGACGACACATCCTTGTTTAACTAATTTGGGTGGACACAGAAGACACGTACGACATACAGACGAAATGTGACAGCTTGCAAACGACTTTCAAGAGTTCCAAAACCTGTATTCCTGGAAACGCACGACATACAGACGGTATTTTGCGAAAGATTTGTGTACGTAAGTCACATCAAAATCTTTCTCACTTTGTGGATTGATGACAAGTGAAAGAATCAATCTATCGGCCTCTCGTGAAAATCGGATCGACAACAGCAAACTGTGAATCAATGGCATGATTCTAACTTAGCATTCGTTCGCCATTTCTATCATCGAAGCACTTGTGATAATCACAAGTACATACAGAGCACCATGATTCACAATCGAATGCTACTCTTCGTCGTGGTGTGCTACGTCTTGGTAGGCTTGATCTCCTCTTCGACTTCGCTCTCTTCCCATCCTGTCGGCAGAAAACACAATGGAGCGATACCACCCATCGTGTATACGATTGCCGGATCCGATTCCGGGGGCGGCGCTGGCATCCAGGCCTGACTTGCAAGCAATCCGGATCCATGGGCTTGCCACGGCTGCAGTGCTATCACTTGCCTAACAGCGCACAAATTCCAAGGGTGTCACGGGCATCCACGTCCCGCCTAGCAGCTTCCTACAAGAACAGCTTGGAATGCCTCACCGATGATCTTTCACCCAGAGCGATCAAGGTGGGTATGCTGGGAACCCGAGAATTGGCAGAAGGTTGTGGGCAAAGTCCTCAAAGAGCTGCATTCTTCCGAGAGAAAAGTATGGGTGGTGGTAGGATCCCGTCATGATCAGCACGTCTGGATCCAAGCTAGTTGGACGACGATGCCGTCGAAGGCAATGATCGAACACGTCTTTCCCTATGCCGATGTCATCACGCCAAACAAATTCGAGGCCGAAGCTCTGTTGGGAAGGAAATTATTGACCACAACCGATATCGAAGAGGGAGCCAAAGAATTGTTGAAGATGGGTTGTCGTTCCGTTCTGATCAAGGGTGGGCACACCCTAATCGAGGAATCATCATCGTCGTCATCATCCGATTCTGCATCAAGCACTTCGGAAGAAGTCCTATGCACACTGGAATACGCCCAAGATTACCTTCTTTCGAATGATCCAGCACCAGCAGACGGAGACGAGAGAATATGCGATATTTCCGCTTCGTCCACAAAAACGAACTGGTGTTTGGATGCGTTCCATTCGATGGGATACCGAAAATACCCACGGAACTGGATGTACTCTATCATCCGCGATTGCTTCTGCTCTGGCACTTGGAGAAGAGGATCGAGCGAAAGAGTCCAAGACAGGAGCCACCAGCGCTATTGATATCGTTGACTGCCTGCTGTTTGGCAAAAGCATACGTATCAGGCTGGCATTCAGAGAGGAGTTCAGCTCGGATCATGGCCCAGGTCCTGTCGTGCAAACCGAGTTTCCGTGCTCATTGGGAGAACTTTCCTTCCATTGTTACTGATCCTACTAGTAGCAGCAGCGATTCGAAACTGAGCTTTCGTTCCATGAAAGCATTTTCATCGAACGACAAAGAAGATAACGATGACGTCGTTCTTGGCAGGATTCTTCCGATTGTAGACACCGTGGAAGAGATTGAAAAACTCGTGAAAATACCAGGTGTAACCGATATCCAACTACGAATCAAGGATGAGAAGGATCCTGCCAAGATCGCCGAACGCGTGAAAGTGTGCCAGGAACACTTGCAAATCCAACGGAGTGAACCTGTGGATTAACGACTTTTGGGAAGCTGCCATTGAAGCGGGATGCTTCGGTGTACACGTCGGTCAGGAAGATTTGGTAAAATGTATTTTGGCCGGAGGTTTAGAGAAAATGCGTGCCAAGAACATTGCCTTTGGGGTGTCGACACATTCCTACGGAGAGTTGGCAGTGGCATTGGGTGTGGAACCCACATACATTAGCATGGGACCGGTATATGCAACCTCTAGCAAAAAGGTTGGCTTCCATCCACAGGGTCTCGACACGGTACAGACGTGGAGACGATTGATTAACCCGAGAATACCTTTCGTCACAATCGGTGGAATAAACAGTTTGGAAACGGCTAGAGCAAACAAAGAAGCGGGTGCCGATTGTATTGCAGTGAATCAGTGCCATTACGCAGGCCGAAGATGCAGCCTCGGCTGTCGAAAGTTACAACAATGTAATGACAGATTAATTTTGTTCATGTTAGTTACTGGAGCTTAGGTTAATTTCCACGTGTCGATTTCTATAACAATCGACTGAGGGTCTCCTTGAGTATTTTCTTCTTTTCGATACGAAACATAACTGCCATTTCCTCTTCTGCTTCTTGAAGTCCGCTATTGGATGATCGAATTCGTTTCAACAGTTCACGATCTTCTTCAAGAGTGGTAGCCTTCTTTGCGAGCTCCAATTCGATTCCCGTTCGTGCTGCAAGTTTGGCCCTTCGTTCGTTTTCGGGGCTCACTTCCGCCGCAAAATTACCAACCGCCTCGCCGGCATCTTCCCATTCCTGGTCGGTAGATACGAGGGCTCTCAAGCCCTGGAGAACAGCTGGATCGAGCCCTACAGCCCGGCTCAATACAACACCCCCTCGAGGATTTCCCTCGGATGTTACACCTTCTTCAGTAGATTCCTCGATTTTGTCATCGGTGAGATCTTCCAAGCTAATACCCAGCAATCCAATTTTATCCAGTTTTTGTAACCGCCCCGGCGGAAAGGGTGCACCGCAAGCTTCCTCCAATGCGGAAATATCCCACTCTCGAAGTGGTGGCATAACGTAGGTATCATTAGGATTATCTGGTTCGACAAAGCCTGAAAATGAAGGAATTGATAGATGAGTTTACAAATTCGGAAACAACCAAATTATCATCTAACTGGCAAACACAACTGTAACTCACCATAGTATTGCAATAATTGATCGTTGGATCGGCTTCCGTAACTGATGAATAACTCCGAGGCAGCAGGAACCGACGATGTCAATGACAAACTGTAGGCATTGGCAAAGAATTCGTATGCCACGTTTGCCGAAGTTCGCAACGAATTGTGGTTTGCCATGTCAATCACCGGGCAAATGACGTATTTCTTGTTTTTGAAAAACTTTGGCACGACAAAGTCACGCAAGACAGAGGCACAAAAGACAAGCCCTGCTCCATTGGCCGCTTGTTCGAGAGTTCCCAGATTCAGCCCCACATATACGGTCACCAACAATAGTGTGAAAACATAAATGATTGGATTGAATGGAGCGCCCGTGTATCCTCCACTGAAGGCACGGGAGCGAGCGCATTCGCAGCCCCATACAAAATCCTTCCATGTCATGCCTTTCAGGGCGCTGTTTCCGGAAGATAAGAGCGTCTTGTACATGGCATCCCATTGTTTTTCTTGCCGTTCGACGGATTCGACCATGTGTGGGTATTGCAGCAAGTCTATTTGATCTTGTTTTGTCCAATGAATGGGCGTTCCAAATTCTCGGGGCAAGGAATCCAACCACGGTTGCATATCGATTTGTTCGAATCCTTTTTTGGGGGAGATTTTATCCAGCTTGTAGAGGTACAAGGAAAATTGCACGTACCAGGGCAAGGCACGAACGGCAGCACGGTCCTCCACCAATTCTTTCAGGACAGAACTATCATCGGGGCCTCCACTGGGTAATTCTACCGAAAGAGCAAGGGAAGCAGGCACGGTTACCACAACTCCACCGGCATCGGTAGTGCTGCTTGTGCCACTCGTGATCAGACCCAACCCTCCGGTGAGTTTGGATTCGTCGACTTCCACGGCACTTGCGACTTGAATACCAACAGACTCGCCTTTGCTCCAATTCACCAAATTCGAAACGCGCTTTTTGTCGGCTGGCGACAGCATGGAGGCTAGTAGTTGTTGCATCAAGTTTGTCGAAAGTCGTCAATTGATGATGTTGAAAGGCAGTAGCTATACCCGTCGCAAAAATAGCAATTGCTAGATTGAGAAATAATCTTCTCAACTGTTGATGGCTCGTCATTTCGTATGAGGTTATAATTTTTTGTAGAAAATATCGTCCAGAGTAATGTTGTTGAGGTGTTGGTAATTGGATAATGAAAACGACAATCCAAAATCTCTCCCATCAAGATGCCATCAAGATGGGCTTCAAAATAATAATTCGATTTTTGAAGAACCGTCAAAACGTAAGCTTGTGTGAAGATATCCGATCCACCGCTATTTCAACGCAATCAAGGCTGTGTCTGTTTGGCGCCGATGTCGATGACACTAAAAAGTAATCACGTCAGGAATTTTTGACTGACGGACTCGTGATTGAAGGTTGTGGATTCATCCGATTCAAAAACTTTCAGTACCACCAATTTCAAAAATACAACAGCCCTTTGGTTCTCGATTGATGGAGGGGTCGGCGGTAAAAATCACACACAGATTTTTTTCGTTACAAGTGCGTTTGCTCGCGCGATGAAAAATGGCTTTCGAATTCTGCGGTCGTTCGGCTTCTCTTCGAGATTCGTTTCATCAAAATTAGTGATTCGAAACGGCCATAAAACGCAATACACTACTCGTGGAAAACAACTGGCAACACCAAAAACACGAAGAAGATTCAATCGTCAAATTCAACGATTCCTCCAACGATTCATTCAACGGTTCCTTCAACGATTCATTCTACGATTCCTTTCTTCAATTCGAACAAGAATCTGGTTCGCAACATCGTCAGTGAGGAAGTAATGCACAAGAAGCTTTTTGATAATAAGGGACAAAACTCATCGATGACGAATACACCGCCTTCGGGCCCGGGTGAAGGGGATGTGTCTGGTGATTCTCATTCGAATGTTATTAAAAATATCAAAGTTTTGGCGACACCGAATCGAATTGTGTCTCCACGAATGAGGGAGGAAGATGCTGATCTACTAGAATCTATGCATTACGCTTCCTCTCAGGTCTCTCAATATACACCGGACGGGACTCCCTTGCTGAGGCCCAAAGACCGCTCCTTACCAATGGAAGACGTCCCACTCATATCGATGCCAATTGCCTCTACAAGCGAACTTTTGATGAAGAAAGAAGACGGAAGAATACAGCTCTTTAAGAGTCCCAGTTTAGTCTATAGCGAAACTGGGAGTGAGAGCAGCAGTATAATGAAGGGAGGGAGAGCAACAACGCCTGGGAATGAATTCACTTCTGCTTTGTTACGCCCTCTTAAAAAAGAAGTGAGTTCCTTAACAACAGGCTCAAACTTGGAAATTCCCGAGCTTACAAGTGCTACTTCACAATCAAGTATAACGCTTTCAGCAATTACGAAAAACCCAGAATTTACCAAGATGCCTTCAACGGCCTCTCAAGACAGTTCTGTACGTAGACTTCTGTCGGGAGAAGTTCGCACCGTTACAGGGGTAGAGCAACCTGGAAGCAGTTTAAATCGTTCACTGCACGACACTTCCATTCGAGAGGACCAACCGCTGTCTACAGCCATTGCACGAGAAGATGAAGATTTTGAAACGGATCGAAGGGAAGACGGAGAACCTCTTGTTTCAGCTGTCGCTGTACGACAGGAGGTGTCGTCTACCAAGACGGAAGAAGACGGTTTGGCACAACGCAGACGCGTGAACGAAGCCCTTCAGTTTGCCCAAGCGGTGGGTGAACAAATTTCTATCAATCGAGATGATCTGTGTATTATTGACGATGATGATGACGACGATGATGACGACGACGATGATGAAACCGACCAGGTTACCACGGAACCGCAAGAAATTGTTGCATTGAATACCTCCGTTCACGAATCTGATTTACAAACGGATTTCTCAGTGACGAGCACCCCCATCACTCCCAAGAAATTAAACCAAGCGCTAATTGCCCACGAAACACCAGTATTGGCTCAACACCCGATTGTACATTCGCCCAAATCGAATCGTCGCCGAAAAGCACGACCAACATGGCCATTCGATCAGCACGCCGATATCGAATTCGGCTTTATGGAGCATTTATCGGATGGAGGGGATAGAACGAGTTTCGTATACAAGGGGATTTGTGCGAACCCGCCAGAGATCACCAAGCGTGGTATTCAACGTGGGAACTATGCACAATTGCATCGAAAGGCATGGCTGGAGGTTAGCGACAAATATCATCGTTACGGGAAAAACCTTCGTCTTTACTATCGTCTGTGGGAACGCCTGGGCTTTCCAACCAATCAGTTTTTTGACTGGCTCGATTCCAAGGGCGAAGCAGCTGGACAACCTCTGCCAAACATCGACGAATGCCCTCGATCTACACTGGATTCCGATACAGTGCTTTACATCAGTAATCCAACCATGACGGAACGATATGCACTCAACATTGTCCCTGGTGATGATGGTCGAGGTCTAGTGATTGATGTTGACGGAGATCCAGTTAGCACGGGGCCAGATGGCTGGATCTTTATCTTGCGTGACAATGTTGTATATGGTGCACCAAAAATTACATCCGTTTCGGGCCACTCAAAACAACGATTCCATCACTCTTCTTTCTTTGGCGGAAAAGCAGTCGCTTCGGCGGGGATTATCATTACCGACAATCAAGGTTATTTGACCCGCCTGTATCCTCACTCGGGACATTATCGTCCTGGTGAAGCTCATATGCAACGCATGCTGTTCTTTTTGCATCGAAATGGCATTGACTTGCGAACCTTTGAGATGGATACTCAGCAACTATTGCACGTATCGCGCGAAAAAGAGGACCCCAAAAAGAAGGGAAAGACTACGAGTGGCGATGGAAAGGCTGTCAAAAAGGAAGAAAAGAAAATGAAAAAAGTCGACAGCCTCCATCTCGAGAGAGCCGCAGACGTTGCGTGCTTTCTGGCCCACAAGGCTGATTTTATTGGGAAGGGACTCTTTGACAAAATTCACAAGATTCGAAAGGCGGATGTGACGAGTGTTTCAGAGGCACTGAGTCTAGTGAACTGTGACGAGCAGCATTTGCGAGCCAGCATCAGCAATCTAGGCAAATGAATTTCTTCGCGGCAAGGAGACAACAAGCAGTACTTAAATCTGGGACCACGATTAAGCAACTCACCTATACAAACGGCAATTGCACGAAGAAGTGTACCAGCTAGATTCATTATATCCGCCCAAGTGGTCGATGAATTTCAGATCAACGATTTGCTGGTGGCTCGCCTGGCGCCCGACCCACGGTGGTAGGTTCTTCTTCCCCGTTCTCCTTTTGAATCACCAAGAGGTCTTGTTATTTTTACTTCAGGGAGTAAGTAAAATCTTTTTATTATATGTACAATCCTCGAATAGAGGTAGTTATGGTAATATGCATTCCCGGGAAAACAATAGTAAAGAAATAATCGTAAAATGGAGTATTTTCGTTTCAATTTCATTCGTGTCCGACACAAAATTCGATACTTCTCCTCGTCGGTAAAATTTCGATTGGACAAAAATATATTTGTGAATTCCTGATTCCACGAACCTGAATTGTACGGCAAACCCCTTCGTAGAAAGTGTACCACGTCGCAGAAAGCACCGCCACCCGATGGTATTAATGTCAAAAATGAGCTCGTCCTGTCATCTGTTCGCTGACGATCACCAACCGCGAAAATCCATTGGCGCGCCATAGAATCCATCGCGCCGGCGATGCATCGAAAATTTGAGCGGAGTGTGTTACATCGATCACTGTATTTCGTGAGCAGTCGACCGAGGATACCAGTGATACACATCTTGTACGGAGTTAGGCACGCGGGAGCCGTTTGGCCACTACCATCGAAAAAAAAAAAGACTTTTTTTCTTTTGGTCTCAACTCACCTGAGTTCAGAGTCAAAAAGAAGCAGTTTTTAATCCGTTTGTGAAAACATCAGGGATACTGCGTATCATCTCCCGATGCGGACGAAAAAACACCTCCACATCCAGTTCCTTTTTCATCGACGACACCAATGAACCTTTAACATAATTCAATTCCTGCAGCACACCCCATAAAATAACTCTCTCGGCACCTTACTCAACCTTTCTGTTAAAGAAAGGAGCCGCAGAAGCGCAACCAAACGAAAAAGCATCACCAGCGAGGAATCCACATCGGTTTCTCACGTAGGTTTCTACGCAGCTTTTGTACTGAATCGGTTTTCTACGGGCACGTTTTGTGTCTTTTTTTATACGCTCTTTTTCTTGTTTTGATTCTCCTTTTGTACATTTGTGGTACAGATTAAGATCATGACTTCTAGCAACGTGTCCCAACTATTCTCACCGGATCCGAAAAGCGGACCTCCGGTGCAAAACGGGCAAGTTCAGGTGGATTTGAGCAACATGATTGGAAGGATAAAACCCAAGCCGGTATGCCTCGATGAGACTCTCAAGAAGGAGTCCATGTCCGCGGAAGAGATTTCGAAACACGTATTTGTGGTGGAAAAGGCACCCATCGATGCAGAGGCTTCGGTCGTTTCCTCGGGATCGTCGACGGCCTCGTCGTTGGACGCAGCAGCAACAACAACTAGGAGCGAAGCTTGTGCGGCGTTTGCGCACAGTGATTTCTCGCATCGAAAGGCAGGAGTCGGAACGCATCAATCTGAAAGTCAAAACGCAAACTATTTCACGCAACGGAAGACAAACACAACGGTGGTCTACCGATCCAGCAACTAATACGCTGTATCGAATGACTACCGGGTGTATTCCGGTTTTGAAAAACGGAAAGATCCTCTTTTGCTCTGCGAGTCGCAAGCCAGAGTGGATTCTTCCAAAGGGTGGATGGGAGAAGGATGAAGCGATGGAAGAGAGCTGCCATTCGAGAAACCTTTCGAGGAGGCGGGAGTCTTTGGGATTATTGGTGCAGTCCTCGGCGAAATTGAATTCGAGACGCGGAAGGGAAAGAAGAGACGCATCGAATTCGAAGAAGTTCAGCGCAAAGCCAAACTGATACGCGAAGCGTCATCGTCCAGTCCCAAAGTTATTTCTCCGACCGAGGAGGCCATGACTCCTCCCAAAACCGCTACACTACAGAACCGTGTTGTTTCCACGTCGGAAGCTTGCCCAGAACAAAAGAAATTGACGGAAGCCACATTACAAAACCTTCAGGATCCCCAACCCGCAAAACTAGTTCATCACTTCCTCCGATGGAGACAATGTTTCGGTCGCCTCGGAGACATCACTTAGCCACGCTCACGTAAAAATGAGTTTATTTCCATTGTATGTCACGGAAGTGATGGAGAAATGGCCCGAACAGGGCCGATTCCGAAAAGTCGTCGATATCGACTGAGGCCATCAAGCTGTCCGAAAAGAGACCCTACTTTCAAGACGCTCTGAAAGAATTGAAAAAGAGGAATTTGCATATTTCGAAGGAATTATCAGAAACCAACGGAAGCACAAATAACAAAGAGACGTAGCACGAACTATGCGTTTGTACGGACATGCGCATAGAATCTATAACCTACCGCTATGGATCTTCGGATCCCCTTTCCTGCTACGATACTTTGTTGAAATACTAATACTACTAAAAATAAAAAATAGAGAAAATAAAAAATGCACAATCGAAACCATACTTCTAGCGTTACTTAGTTGTCTGGAATCCAAGTTGCTGAATTGCCTGCTTGTGAATCCCCTTGCGTTGTATCCTGCGGTAGGTCTTCCCATTGATCTTTCGTCATCGTAGTCGACTGGTGTTGGCCTCTGTTGTTGAGCGGCATTGTTGTTGTTGGATGAGTCACTGTGCATGTTTTCGTACATTGCATCGCTGTTGTCGCCGTCCATTTCGTCGAAAACAAGTCCCTCCGAAGCATTGTCAAAGACAACATATTCTTCTTCGTGTTGCTGTTGTTTCTTGTTGCAGCAGCAGAGCCTTAGGAATAAGAGTAATAAGGACTGTAGTATGAAGAATATCGTCGTAAGAATCACTCCGCACATGAAAAACCACTCCTTGAGCAAGCAACGAAAATCCCGTCGGTTCCTCCCCAATCTTTATCTTTTCCAGAAGTCACCTCCACCATATTTCCCCTACGAGCTGCCTCGGTAGACACCAAGAGTCGTAACACTGATGTAGCGCAGGGGAGCGTCCTGGATCTCCATAAAGAATCGAAAGGCAGGAATAGGTTATAGGTTTTTTGCTCGGGCAGGCCACCGCTCAAGTGCAAGCACTATACACAGAAACTTTCGAACCACCGAGATCCAATTCGACTCGTGTGGCATGCGGGCTGTCCTGGTCGACGAGGCCAAGAGCTTTGCTGCTATTGTTGTCTTCGGAATTTGCTGACCGCAGTTCGACCACCACGCTAAACATTCCAATTCTCATGCAGATTAGTATTCACTTTCGGGAAGACTCAGGACAACTTCGACAAAGTGAGGTGCTCCCTGTTTCAGCAAGACGTTACGTCTCGTTTTACGTGAAGGAATGGCATCGGGGTGGTAGTGCTGCCAGCCATCGTGATTGGCACGAAGATCCACAACCGCAACCGGAGCCGTCTGCCACAAGAGTTGGTAGGTCTGATCAATCTCGTAATTTTGTAGCGGATTCAATGCATTTATGCGTGTGGGAAATGCCGGGTTTGTCGTGTTGTTGGCACAAGAACCTTCTCGTTGTTGTTGTATGTCACATGCCATGGTTGGTTCTTTAATGCGGAGGACCTGATTGGCAATCCCCGATCCGGTATAGTCAAAGTGCAGGATCTCGTTCGAAGTGCAAGACCGGGCATGTTGTACAAGTAGACCAAACCAAACTCTCCGATGGACACCAGGAGCAGAAATGTAGCCAGTGATCCATAGAAATAGAATCTTGCGAAGGAAGCGGGAAAATCCCAATGAAGGAAGGACTGCTTCCGCTGGTGGAGGACGTCTCCAGCTGCGCGAAAAGGTATCATGGTCATTATCAAAATTCATATCCCCCAGCCCCCGGAAGCCCTGATTATTCAGCAGAGTCTCGGCCTGCCCCCTCCTGTCAACAACCGAATGGTTTGGCATGCGTCGACGGGGATACCGCCGAGCCGTTTCGTCTTCATAGTAATTGTGCGTGGCCTCGCGACGATAGCGTCGATTCTCCATTTCGATTGGAAATTCTAGTCTTTCGATGGTTTGTCTTGCTGGCTACTCCATTGACGTTCGCCGTCATGGTGAGAAAGTCCATGCAACTGCTGCTGAGAAAGATGTGAAACAAGGCTTGTCCGTTTTTCTCAATTGCGTTGATACGTATTGTATGTACGTCATTGAGAGCATTGTTTCTTTTGTTAGAGAAACTACGTGATTTCTTTTCTCGCTGTTTTTGGGCGCGATTTTTGATTTCCACTAGTAAACTGTACGAAAGCGTATCGCGGCCAGACGATGGATCCGACAGATCCATACCGGCAGTTTGGCTTCACGAAGGTGCCAATGCCCACTTGATTGACAGAAGAAAATAAGAAATGAATTCCGAAAAGATGTGATGTTTTTTTCTGACATCAAGAAATCGGCGAAAAACGCATGAGTCTTCGATTTTTGTAGCTTTGATTGGCAAATTGATAAAAACGGCAAGCAAGAGGAGAAGGAACCATAGAGTCATTGCCACAGTTGGTTTTCTGGATATCCACATAGAATATACACATAGATTTTCATCGACAAACAATGACGAACCTTCCAGCAACAGCAGCAAGATGGCTTGCGCCCTTCCTCTGCCTTCAATCCCTTCATCCTTGTCTCGGATGCCTTCTCCTCCGTGTCATGGAAGCATAGATCGGCCCGTACTACTACGAATTTGCCTATCGCTTCCGACTATTACGGCCGAATGGAATTTGTTCAACGAGACAGAGCTCGTAGAGGACATCACCAACACCATCACTGCTGATCAGGATGTTTGTACTGTGCAAATCCTCATGAGCTGACACGGGCGGGGGTCACCGGGCCAGCGCCAATGCTCTGCGAGATGCATTGCAGGTATTGTATCCAGGAAAGTTCGAGTGTGAGATTGTTGACATTTACATGGACTACGGACCATTCTGGCCGTTTAATGACGCCGTCAACATGTACAAGCTCATGGCGGAGCATTCGTGGAGCTGGGATTTGTTTTTCAAATTTGGAGAAACCGACTTTGGATTAATGATGCACGATTTTATTCTGCAAACAGTTTGTTACCAACCATTTCAAAAGTGTCTCGAACAGAAATTTGAATCCTCCAACAAGGAGAGCCGACATTGTGGTTTCGGTGCACCCGCTGTGCCAAGAACTTCCCCTCACCATTTTGTCGGATTTGGACGCACGCGATGAGCAAAGGCTAAATCCTCCCAAATGCCGTAAAGACACCCTTTGTGACGGTGGTCACGGATCTAGGAGGTGCTCACAAGACGTGGTTCCATCCGGGTATGTTTTTGAAAATTTCGTTTATCGCATTTTATGGTTGTGCTGTGTTGCTCATAGGCATAGTAATTTTTTGTTTTAATTTCCATTTCAGGCGTCGACAAGTGTTTTGTTCCCTCCTGATGCCCTCAATCAGAAGGCACAATCCCGGGGACTTGACTCGTCTCAGATTGAACAGCACGGACTTCCCATTCGCAAGGGCTTTTGGCCATACGAATTACAACAGCAGCAAGGTTCCAACTCGACAACCGCGATCGAATCGACCACAAACGAGCTCCGAGCCGAATTGGGTCTACACCAAGACCTTCCCACCGCTCTGGTAGTTGGCGGTGGAGACGGAATGGGAGGCATTGTGGAAATTGCTTCGGCACTGGGGAAAAAAGCTCGGAGAAGAAGACGGAGAATACCAAATGGTGGTGGTTTGTGGAAGCAACCAGGGGGCGCAGCAAACACTTGAGAAGACGAAATGGCCAGAAGGGGTTTCCGTTCATGTGCAGGGATATGTGAACAATATGGATGCCTGGATGAAGGCCAGCGATTGCCTCGTGACCAAGGCAGGTCCTGGAACAATCGCCGAGGCTTCTATTTGTGGATTGCCCTGCATGCTTTTTGCCTATCTGCCCGGGCAAGAAGAAGGAAACATTCCCTTTGTCGAAGACTCTGGCTTTGGAAAGTACAGCAGTGATCCCCGCAAGATTGCCGACACGGTAAGCTCCTGGTTAAAGTCGCCACACACCATAGAATCCATGAAGAAAGCTTCTCTGGAAGCCGCACGACCCTCTGCAACGCTGGACATTGCCCGGGAGGTTGCCGCGATTGCCTTAGAGCGGAAAGAAATCAAGAATCTTCGGCCATAATGAGCTTGCGATGCTTGGCGTGAGAATTTTTGCTAACTTTTGTCAAACGCCATCCATACTATCATCAAGAAACTAAAAGCTGAAATAATATAAACATTGAATAGTTTTGGAACGGGATTTTAAATAGTATTATTGATATCCGTTCATGTTTCGTTGTAACCAATCGTACGTGGCAGTTCCCATACTGGTTCGAGCGGCATTGACGAGTTCCATGATAAAGGCCTTTTGTTCGTTGGATCCCGCAGGTCCCCGCATTTTCAGCCGATTCCGAACACCGTTTGCCATTGCCCGTGCCTGTCGGGGACTCTGCGTCATGGTCAGCATGCTGGCTTCTACCAAAGCCGCAATCTCGTCCGTGTGGCTTGCCGCACAGGCAAAGGCTTGCTCAAACATTTGGCAAAACCGGACGCCCAGGCCACCACTTTGCGTGTTCCATCCCCCCAGGACTTCCCAATATTCGTCGCTGAGTTTGAAGGGTGCCTTTTCGCTAAAGATGGGGACCTTGCACATCTTGGGGGTGTCACCCAAGACGAACCCAAAGTCAATGTGGATAATGTTGCCCTCACGGTCCATTAATATGTTGGCATTGTGTCGATCCTTGATTTGCAATATGAAACAAATCAGACTATATCCCACAAGCGATCGAAGAAAGTTTTCTTGGGCTTCCTCAAACGATAGGGTTTTGGATCCGCTGGGTTGTTGTTGTGTAGGGTATTGGCTGTTGTCGTATGTGTTGGGTTGCCCGTAGGCACGCTCAAAGTATTCCCTCAAGCTCTGGAAACCGTCGGTTCCCTTTTTGACCTCGTCCACGCTTTTCGCGTCCGCTAAACATTCGACAATTCCGGCATCCCCTCCAACGCACATAATCGTGTAGGGACGCATGTGTGGCCGATAGGCCTCCGGAATGTCCGTTTGGAACCAATCGTTGAGTTTGGAAATTATTTGCATCACGAGGGCCTCTCGTCGAATGTCTTCTCCGGCCTTCATGATGAATGAGGCTAGCCGCCATCCCTCAACCTTACCATATGGGGAAGCCTGTCGGATCTCTTCGCATTTTTCGTCCAAGGCTTGTCCGAAAACTCTATCCAGAAGAGCTTCTCCGGTGGAATAAACCGGGCCTCTGTTATATAAATGGAGATGTGTGAGAATTATTACAATACTCTTTCTGAAACGATAAAATATACAATTGCGACAATACGTACCTTTGATTCGGCATTGGCTGTTGTGGGGTGTGAACAACCATACCGTTTTCGTTGTACATTTGATGATGCAGTTGTTCGTACTCGCCTTCACGAACAGCATCATAGGGATTTGTGGCGTAGACATCGTTTGGTTGGTGCGAATAATAATATTCGTCGTGCTCTTGCCAGCCTCCTCGGGGCATTTGTTTTGGTTTTTCCTCGATCAGATCTTTGTTGTTTATTGTTATCGTCTGTGGAATTTCTTCGGGATCATCAGACCCGGGTGCAAAGAGTTCGTTTGGGATTTGATAATCTCCATTGTCGTCATCCTTGGCAATCATGGTCATGGCTTCCTCCATGGTGGCTCCCATGTTTGGTGCTCCCGAGGCATACAATCGCGAGTCGTTTCCTCTCAGATTCGTGTCGGCGACTTCCACGCGAACGAGGTAGGGGCATCGCTCTCGGGAAGCCAACACTCTGGATTCTTCCACCACAATGTTCAATATTCGAACCGCGCCTTCGTTGTTCATTTCTGGAGTTGCAGCTCCACCGGGCCAACAGTTGTTTTGCTGTTGTAAAAATACACAAATGCACAAGATAAGTTTTTCATTCACCAAAATTTTCATCAAACTTCTACAACAACACAATATCATTGCTTACCTTTGGGTCTACTGGAAGATGCACCGAGTACATGAGCATGTCCGAAGTAATGTCCGTCGTCATGGGCCAGTCGTCTGGCCCTCGATGATCCTCCACATCCAAACTCACGTCCCCTCGAGTAACCATTCGTCGTCGTATCCTCCGGTTGACTTCTCGGAGGCTGTCTTGCAAATACGCATTTCGGTGAACGACCGGAACCGATCGTAACTCCAAGGATATCTTGGTGAGCTTATCGATAAAGTGCATCGTGTCTCCAAAATGACTACACCTCCGCAAACTCAGACTCGACGGGAGCCTCTTTTTGGGCGGAGCTTGTGGTGGCTCTGGGTGATAGTGATGAGGTTGTTGAATATTGGGATCCTTGTAAAAGAGCGTCTCGTCCAGGGGAATCGTGTAGCCAAAGGCCGTTGCCTGTTCGGAATCCTGCAGCAAATCAAAGGCCTCCCGCTTGCCCGAACCAATCGTTTGCAGGACGGCAGCCTTTTCGGCCGGAAGGACAATAATCAACCGCCTTCCCGTCTGCTGCCGGTGTTCAAACATGACTTTTCCAGGCCCTTCCGACCTCGGCCTCGAGCAGCCAGCACATGTCGACTCCCCAGTTGGCATCGTCGACGCATCTGCGGACAATCAAATTCCGCAGTTTGTCCACGGGATTGACCAAGGCGTGGATCAAAGGCGCCCGGGGATTTTAGAACAATCGAAACCAGCTGTGGCAAATAATCGCGGACGACTCGTATCGTGGTTTTGGCGTCCTCGACTTCTTCCGGGGATGGTTCGTCTGCTATAATCATGCTGCTGCTGGATTCGTCAGTGTCGTCGTCGTCATCCAGATCCACCGTCGATTCGGTTTCGTCATCGTCGTCTTTTGAATCTTCGTCGTCCTTTATTATTTGAGCCTTTGCTTCGTCGTCGGCTTGCTTCGATTCGCGCTGCCGCCGAACGGCTTCTTTTGTTTCGAGCGTGTCATCGGCCTCTTTCAGAGACAACGACAGTCGCTCGACCAGCTCTGCCCGCATGGCGTCCATAATCAAGAGCCGCTGTGTCCCGGGCGGATACGAGAGAATCCCCCGCAAACATTGATCTCTCCATTCGTCTTCGCAGCTGACCTTGGCGGCCGTGGACAGGGACGGCAATGATGACGATGACGATGATGCTGCCGTATTGTATTCGTTATAGGGATCGTTGCTGTAGGGATTGTTGGCGGGCGTCACCTGTGGGACCCCGGGATTGTAGGGAAGGGTCTGGATTTCGGCAATGTCTCGGATCAGATTGCTCAAAAAGAGCCATCTCATCAAGAAGTTTGTCACGTCGAACATGTTTGCATTCTGTTGTGTATGTAGTTATATTGTCATTTCAAAACTAGGTTCTTTGGTATGTTTGGTGGAGTTGTTCTTCTATTTGGTTGTTGTCGGTTTGTTGCCATTAAAATGAGAAGGCTTCCGATGAGAATTCTGGGTTTGAATCTTCTGCTTCCAACGTATTGGTGATGATGAACTTGAAAGATGCAAATAGAGTTTTTCTTCGATCATCGGCGATGCCTACATCCCAGGTTGTGAAAAATGAAAAACTCAGGTTGATGACACGAAACACGTACATACCAGTAGCGAACCAACGTACTGCTGCCATCCATCATGGACGAATCAAAAAATTTCATGTGGAATGGCTCGCATTACACGTGTCTCTTGGGAAATTTAACTCTAACTCTAATTTTATTTGCGTTTGTTTCGGATTTCGAACCTAGGTCGTACACTACAGTACGTTGCATTGGAGCACAGTATCTATGGTGCCTCCATTGTAACTGTGTTGTTGCATTCTCAGTTGGAGGTTGCCAGCTCCAGAAAGGCTTGCAGTTCTGTATCGGACGCCTCCGTATCGATTTCGACTTGGACCTTTGCCTCGCATCCCGGATCGCAGACGCCAATCGTTTCTCGAATCATTGTGCTGCCGTCGTCGTCGAGGCGGAAGCGATAAATTGCCCCCTGGTCGTAGTGTTTCGCCAGGGATGTGCTCAGTTCCAGGCCTTGTTTTTCCATAGAACGGGGAAAGGCCAAAATAAATCCCGGTTCACAAGATCCATCCTCCCAAATGCCAAGTGCGTCCCAAACAGTAAGTGGCAACTTGCATTTGGCTTGTCCGATTTCCTCTCGCAGCAAAGCCTGTCGTTCTTGGTTGATTTTGAGCGGGAGTTCTTGGCCTCTCGGATTGTAAGCACTCAGACCAAAGAGTACCGATTCTTTGACAATATGGGGCCATGGGGATTTGTTCGAGTTATTCGTAGCGCATGGCTTCTGAATTCGTGTGACAAGACTGGGGAGGAATTCTTGCTTGGTATCATCATTGTTGTTGGATGTTGTCAGGGGCACGTTGAGCCATGCGTCACGTCCACCAGCCCACTGTAGGCGCAAGTCTTCCAGGGACTTTCGCTTTGGCTCCTTTGCCATGTCTATCGTTTGCAGTATGGAAAACAACATGATCCGAATCTACAAAACAGTCGTAGAATAAAACAAAATATTCATTCATTGGAATGAGAAAGGAATCGAAAATTGGAAAGTCGTTGGCGCGTTTGTTTCGGATTTCGAACGTAGGTCCTATACTACAGTATGTTCCATAGTATAATAGGATTCCGAAAGGCCTTTTCAAGGCGCCGTACGTACAAGTTGTACTGCATGCACGTAGATTTTTAAAATCACAATCCCGCTTCGATTCACTACGATTAGAGAAATTCACGATTTCCGTGAGAAGCTTCTCACTCACAATTTTTTCGACACAAGAAACCCGAGAATTCTCGTTACATCATAAAATTGAGATACTATCATTATTTCAATCTACTGAAAGAAACATCGACTAAAAATCAAATTAAACTTAACAATGACGATTCGATTCTTGATCATTCTTGTGTTGTTCTCTTGTCTCGGAATAAGCACATTTGCATGGAAGACGTGTTCGGAGGACGAGGGCGGGGGAATCTGTCCCGACGAGACGACCTGCTGCCCGACAAGTATCCCCGGCGAGTCAACTTGTATTCCCCTCGTGCACACCAGCACTCCAGAAACAAAACCCAAAGGAATCTGTTGTGCCGATGGTAATGCTTGTCGCTTTGGCTACAAGTGTGCTGTCGATACTCCGTCGTTTTTGCGAAACACAAAAGAAACCGCTGGAAAGTATTGCAAGGTGACCAAGGAAGCACAAAAGTTTGACCCAAATGCCCGCGATACTCCTCGTTACGATACGTGTCGAATTCCAGAGGATGCAACTACACTCTATGGATTTCCCGTGGTGAATGAAAGCAATGATGATGTCCATCATCTCGCCTATCTTTCCAATTTTGGAGACATTTCAAAAGAACAGGAGGCATCGAATAATCATCTCCAAGACATCAAAACCGCAATCATTGTCATTCATGGATCTCTCCGCGATGTCGAAGACTACTTTTGTGCCGGCCTCTCGCTGATTCAGGACGACGAAAATTACCAAAATTCCACGCTGATTCTGGCCCCCAAGTTTGCCACCACCAAAGACCATATGGACAACGAATTTTTGGTCTGGGACGATCACGTCTATGCCGACAAGGATTATCTCTTTCACACCTGGAGATACGGAGCAGACGCAGCCGATGCTCCCATCAGTAGCTACACAGCTCTTGATAGCTTGGTGGAGTATCTTTCCAACAAAGATCAATTTCCGAATTTGCAACACATCACTCTCGTTGGCCATTCTGGTGCGTATCTACTGAAATTACCATGGTATATATCGAATTGATGACATTCCCATTTTGTTTCTCACATCGGTTGTTTTCATTTCTTGCCATTGTTAAATCTCCAGCTGGTGGCCAAACACTCCAGCGATGGTCCCTCTTATCGAATAGCCAGGCCTGGAATTCCGTGGATATTCGTGTCGTGGTGGCAAATCCCCGCAGCTACGCCTATCTGGATGGCCGACGGTGGTTCGATTCGGAATTTCGAATGCCCACTAATAATGATAATAAGCACTGTCCCTGGTACAATCAGTGGCTATGGGGATTGGAGGATGGAGGAGGATCTTTCTGTGCCCTATAGAGACGAGGCTGTGGCAGCAGCAGGAAATGCTTCTGCCATTGCCACGAGGTATGCCTCGCGGAAATGTGATTTATCTATCGGGAGAATACGACACATATTCCCCAAACCAACGATCGCTGCGGGAACGCCCTCCAGGGAGAGAAGCCGACACGAGCGGGCACTTCGCTTTTACAGTGGATTGCAAGAGTATTTAGAAAGTCCTGTGCATGCGTTTCCACACCATTCCGCGGTCCAACCACGATCACGCGCTCATGTTTCAGAGTCCACAAGGAAGAGACTGCCTATTTTGGGAAAATCATCGTCTGCTACTACTAGTAGCGATGCAGCTACGAGCAATAGTAGTACAAAGGAAGCCACAACGGGTAACAGAAGCATAGAACTAGTAGACATCTTTCTTGAAATAGTATAACTCAATTTTAAAATACATTTGTACATTTTTCTTCTCTCGCCGAACGAGCCTTGCATCCACTTGGTGTGCTTTTAGCGTCGGCCACATATTATACAGCATCCATTGTACTTTCTTCTGTGATGCTGAATTCCACAGACGGCGCTTCGGTACAACCATCAGCATCATTATCACCAGCAGCAGCATTTCGCAGGTAGGATTCCCGAGCCTCCATGCCTTGTAGAACCACACTAGTCCGAATTCCGGCTGCCGCTAATACCATAAATCACTAAAGCTCTTGGAACCGAAACAGTCCGAAGTTCCAAAAGCTGGCAGCGAGCAAAACAGTCCGCCAGAAGCATCTGCAGGACCGCGAGACTGATATAAAAGATTTTTCCATTCTGAGGATTCTCCTCGAATTTTCGTTGTTGTTGTGAAAAGGATGAAACCCCACAGGCAACAAGCAGGGATGCAATGATGCATCCCCACAGGATGCCATGTTCGACTGTGCAGGATGTTCATGTTTGGATTGGAGCTTTGTTCCGCAAACGTCGTTTATTCGATTATCGTGTCTGTAGAAATTGTGAGCTTTTGCACAAAAACCTCATCACGATGACGACGACAAGAGTACTAGAAGGACATGGGAAGCATTAGGATGTGCGCAAGTTTGGGACCTTTAGAGTTCAGTAGTGAGATGGCATGTTTGCAGATTCAATTTTCGAAGATTGCAGGTTTGCATAATCGCATGTTTGAAGATGACATGTGTGTTGTGGGGTTCGGAAAACGAACGCAAGATGATGATGATGATTACTGCATGCCGAAAAAGAATTTTGTTCTCTTTCACGAACATCATCTGCGTTCGTGCATTTTTGTGATGTGTAAAAATCTATTTCCGTTTGGATATAATTAACAGAAGGAGAGGGCAATTCATGGAAATGGGAATTTGTTGTGAAAGCGAGTTTACGGGGAGTTTCCACGCAAAAATATACCAGGCTACTCGTAGAACCATTACGTGCATTGTACAATACACAACGAAATTGGACTTTTGATGGCTTGTTTTGGCGCGAGCAATGAAAATCTTTGCACCGAACCGAACCGTGATGAAAGGTTTTTTCTTCACAATTAGTGCCTAAAACAATAATCTCGCTTCTCTTCATTATGTGGATTACAAATCCAACACTCTGAAGAGCATTGGAGTTGAGGAAATACACAAACAATCACTGCAACCCACCAAAATATCCTATGCTTGTTTGCAATCTTCGACTCTAGTCTAAAAGATCATAAATCTTGCTTGCTTGATCTATCAAGAGGAGATCCAATACGGTGCTCAAAAACATCTCTCCTTTTTGAAACGTGAAAATCTTGTTGTCACGAATTGCATTCGATTCGACTCCAACCAAGTTCTCTTCAAACAACAATGCTGGCATCACGAACCCTTGACGGGAGTCCTTCGAACGAAAATCAACAAGGATGGCGGAGGAAAAAACGAAAACTCCCCGAGCCCATTGAATTGTCGAGTGACGAGAGCGATGCCTCGGAAATTTTTCAGAGTGGCTGTCGATTGTTTGAGCGGTATGGGAGAAAGACTGCCAAAGAGGAATCCATACAGGAAAGCGTCAACCAACACCTAAGACTGATGGAATCCGACGGAGGATAGCAGCAGCACGGGGAGTGATTTTGGGGTGCTCTGGGGACATACTAGAAATGGGAACAACAACAACAACAACAACAACAATCATCAAGTCAATGGAGACGAAAGCAGAAATTCCGGAGGAAGCTCATCGGAAATCATCAATATTGACGACAGTGACGACGATTCGTCCGTTGAGGTTCTGTCGAATCCTCCGTCTCCTGTGAAGGGGATAAATGGGCGAAAAGCATATCAACCGCCAGCGTCGGTTAGAGGCTGCCCGATCCAAAAACAACAACAACAACAATAATGAAATCGTTATCGATAGCGATAGCTCGGAAGATGATTTTCTGCACACAGTTTCCCAAGACAATCATGATGACGATGACGATGACGATGACTATTCGGAAGGTATTTCATACGCCAGCAAAACAACGAATGGGACGGAAGTATCCAAAGGATCCAAGAGGTCCAGAACAGCAACCAAGTCGGGTGCTTTGATTCGAAACAACAGCAACGGCACAAAATCCTCGGGAAGAGGAAAACCAAGAATGACGGCAGCCAAGAGCAGCATGAAACAACCCAAAGAAATCACCACCAACTCGAAACTCTTTACCAATTTGCCTTGCAACGGAAACGACTTTTTTGCCTGGGCCAACATTACCAACCCATATGACTTTCTCAAATACCACAAAAACTATGCCAAAAAGGTCAACATTTGGCGAAAAGAGAGGAATCTTCCATCGCTTACCGATACGAACGAGTATATTACCAATCTCAGGATTCAGCTCAAAGAGAATCTAAAGCAGATGAAAGCTTCCAAGGACAAGGCCAAGAAACGACAAGGAACCAAAAAACCCAAAACCAAGAGCAATACTATCTATCCCTCGTTAAAGGATCTTCCTCTGGACGGCGGGGCCTTTTTCAAGCACATGAAAATCAGCGACGCCGAGGAGGTCTTTTCGACACGCGGTCTGCACAAGCACGTGAACGCCTGGAGACTGTCGCAAAACTTGGAGCCTATGGATGAGAAAAAGTGCCTGCAAACCTGGAGGCAATGGATTCGCAAAAACGTCAAATACCAAGCAAAGCCTCGCCAGGAAACAGACAATGCCGACGACCAGGAGGAGGTCGAGATTGACTTTTCCAATTGCATGGAGGTTGTTCCAGAGTTGAGCAAGCGATTTTTGAACAAAGAGACGGGTTTGCCCGTGTACCAGTTTGCCGTCTACGATACGTTGTCCAAAGATGTCATTTACGAATTCAAGGTGGAAGCCAAACCATCTTTGATTCCCAATGCCGGGAATGGAGCATTTTTGACGTTTTTGGGTGCTCGGGAAGCCTTTTCCGACGAAGAAGCTGCTTTACCACAAGTGGAGACAATACAGCCATTGGTTACGAGAGACGTGGAGGGATATCATATGAACCTTAGAGTGGTAGGAGAGCATCTTTTGGAGACTCACAATGACAACAAACGCGTTCAATACCCGGCTCCGACAAGCTTACCTCCAATTCACGGAACTCCAGAGACATGTGAAATGGCTGTTGATCCTGCGAGTAATACGTATCCCTGGAAGCTCCAGCCAGAAGGAGAGGAATTGTTGTCTAAATATACCGAAAATTCGGATATTCTCTTTGCAACCAATCAAATAGGTTGTTCGGTGATTGAACTGGGACGATATGGTCCGTTCCGGCGATCGGATCGCAAATTTATGATGCACTACGATTTAAAGAACTTCATTTTTTCGAATGAGGTTTCCGAGTGGGGATTCGAAATCGTAGAAGACTTGAATGGAAGTGACCAGGTCGCCGACGTTACGGACGATGCCACTGGCATGCCCCACGAAGTTACGAAACAAAACGTTCCCATGTACGTCAACGAGACGGGTGGAGATCCAACGTTAAAACAAACCGTGTGGTCGGGACAGGTGCACGACCGCGAAGTAAATTATTACTTTCAAACGGAGACGTCCATGAAAAAGGGAGAAACGATAGAGCTTCTCATTTCCTATTTTAAAACCTATGATGAGTGAGTATCGCTATTGCGCGTGTGTTGCGCAGTGTCGAATTGAGTCTGATTCCAAATTCTTGCTTTCATGATGCTGACATTCGCTTTTTGGTATTTGTTCACACTAGAATCCGAGAACGAAAAGGTTACGGGGAAACACACAAACGCGGCAAAGTTCGCAGCGATGACCACTACGCGACTTTCCTAGATAGGAACTTTGTGGAACGATATGATATGGTGGAAGTTATATACGAAGTGGAAGAACCAATAGATCTCTATTTGCTATCCGAGTTTTTGGAAAATATTCGAAGCAATCTTGCGGGGATTGTAGATACCTTTGTCCGAGAATTACAATCATCTTCGGAAGGAATCAATATACCATTTGCACAGCAAATGATAGCATTGCGAAGACTCAATTGGTTAAAACCATTCTTTCAGAAGAAGATTGAAAGTTTCGAGAAGAGAGTCAACAGTTCTGCGAAATCCGCTGATAGTGTCTTCGAAATCGCAATGCTGCGGCAATGCGCTGCAAATGCGAACGATTTGGAGTGGCCATCGTGGCCGATTCTCATGGATTTATTGGAGAAGCACCCAAATCTTGTGGATGGAAAGGGCATTAATGTGAGATCCAAATTTCGTGAGGAGGTGACGGAAGATATTTGCTATGGTGTAAGCAGCTCCTTTATTTGCCCTTGCAACGAAGCCGTTTGGTGCGATGTAGCGTCAAGATTGACCCACGAGTTGTGCTACATGATTGCACGAGATCATTGGGATTATTCAAAGCCAGAAAGCTCATCAAAACTTGCTGAAATTATGGTACAGAAAGCAATAAATGCTGCCGATGCAATTCTCAATCCAACAAATATTGAAGTCTTGAAGTTTGATGCGGATGTTTGGTTGAGATATGCCTTGAATAATCGCGGTGCAATAATGAAAGCACCCCGTGAAGCAAAGTGCTTCATGGGACTGGCAAACGATTGCAAAGGACCTGAAAAAAGATTGCCGGCACCGTATATTCTTCGGGGCAAACTTCCTGCGGACCAAACTAATCTTCTGAAGATCATTCATAAACCATGGTACCTTGTGCGCCAGATTCTGTTCGTTACTGACACATTTGCGAAACGATACCTAGCTGCTGATACGACATTCAATTTCGATAATCTTCGCGAAAAGCTTGGAGTAACCCCTGAGGCGTCTTCTCTGTTCTTAAAAGGTGACATCGAGCTTGATCTACATTCTAAACTCTTTTTTGGCGAAGACTTCGAGTCGACATACTCGAAAGGGAACAAACTCAATGCCCCCAAAGGGAGAAAAGAGAGATCCAGTAGTCGAAGTAAATCCGTGAGTGAGACACGCAAGGAGAAGGAGACAAAGAAGCAGACGAAGCAGAAGCACAAACAAGGTCGCACTCAAGTAAGGAAACTGTTATTTTGGGATATTGTGATGAAGAGGCTCCAAGAAGAATTGGGATGGAACATTGAGTATGGAAATCGAGCTCATGATTGGTATCTCCTCCCGCCTGGTGTTCAAAGGGGTAAGGGTTTCAAGCCAAGAGTTGATTTCTTTGATAGTGCTCCACTCGTAATCAATTGTTTGAAAACTGATAAAAGGTACTGTAATCTACCGGAGATCAAGTTAGTCATGGAAGAGTATGGGAAGTGCCAGTTCGCACTCGACAGCATGAAATCATCAAAGAGTCAAGAACTCAAAACTTTGTCAAACACAGAAAAAGTTGACTATCTGAGGAAAAAGGTAAAGCTATTGCTCAATGGATCTACCGCGGTAGATGATTCTTCACAACACAAAGCGGTCACAACGATAAAAGCGGTCTTTCGTATCGCACAATTGGGATTGCTGCTTGCTTTCAAAGATGGCAAAGTGATTGTAAAGGGAGTAAAGAATAAAGATTTTGAAAGACAGATTATTGTTGGAGACGTGATCATTGCAATTGGAGATAGCTGTACGCGGAACAAATCTCTTAAAGATACAATCGAGCTTATCAAGATGGCTGGAAGACCCGTTACTATTTCTTTTGAGCGTAAACTCCAGTTGCCTTTAGATCCGTCAGCGTAACGTGGTGTACACGTCTCGTATTCAGAATGATATTAAATCGACATTTCAATGGCCTATTACTCGGCGCATAGAATCATTTTCGATATCAATAACTATAGACGCCTACCTCCAATTTCATTTTTAGCTACGAAACGATCTAGTGATGTAAAAAGCTTTGTACGGTTTAGTATATTTTTATTGACATGTTTTGAACCAATTCACGTACTTTTCCAGCATTTCCTTGGACGTTTGAATGGTCCCTCGAATATAGATTTGTCGATCATCTGGCGAAGAGGAGGAATCAGCAATGGGAGTGTTCACACTTTTCACGGACGTTGTCCATTCGTATGCGTGGATAGCAAATATTCGGTCCACCTCGGTCGAATTTAGCGGCTCGCCATTTCGTTGGTCCTTTAGGGCTTGCTCAAGGAGAATATTGGCACGGGCTGCATAGTACTCCTTGATCAATCCACTCCACTGCTTCGCGGCGTAGTCTATCGGGCCACCCGGAACTTTATCTGCATTATAGGGAGTTGGATTCCATGTTGTAAGCTGAGACCTGGCGTTAAATTCATAAAAGCATGAGCAACAGCCTTCATCGCCCAAGATTGGAGAAACACAATCCTTTTGTTCGCTTCCCGATGCATCCTCTCGTGCAAGACGACGCGCTGATTCTAGCCATGGATCGAGCCTGAACGCTACGTTGGTACCAACCAGTTTGTCTATATCTAGTAGCAAAGCAATGTATGACTCTCCCGTAGAATGCAATTCCTCGCTGTTCATCGACTCTTTTGATCGTGCATCAGTAAAATTCAACGCCATGGGCGTTGAGAGTTGAGCTAAAACTTCTCTTCCTACATTCACAAGATCGTACAGAAATGGATCTGTCGGTTGCTGCATATCTTCTGCTGCTTTGAGAAGATGGCTCCACGCATTGAACATATCACACAATGATGGTTTTGGTGTATGTCTATCGTCCTCGAAGAGAGAAGTGGAAGGATTGGGATCGAGATGAATGACACCCTTCTGGTCTTGTACGCTGAAATCGTTGTTGTAAATGCTCCTGAGCAAATAAGTCCAAGCAAGGGCAACATTTGGATCATTCTCGTCGTACAATCCATATCGTTTGTGATTCTCTTCAATCAAGTGCGACGTCAGATTTTTGACTGGTTCGGGACGAAAGTTTTGTTCATACAGAAAGTCGTAATAGAGTGGATTCTGGTCGATGCCTTCTGGAGTTCCGCCTATACCAACAATCGACGACCGGGCCTCCAATGCCTGGTAAGGGACTGCCCAATTGATGGTTTCCATGTCACCACGCATGCCAACCGTATCACCGAAGTTATGAAGCTTTGACCAGATAAAAGGCTGTAGATTCGCGTCCAACATGGTATTATAACACAAAAAAAAATGGTTGAATCGAAGAAAATTATTGGGTGAGAATCAACGAGAAATCATTCCTTGTATTTGTCCTGATATAAATATTCTGCGGATGACTCAATTTCTGCCTAGGCTACTGCACTACTCACGGCTCCAAAAAAGGAAGCATTCTTCCATTTTTGCCATTCTCCATCGAGATCATACGCCATGTCGATCACGATAAACTTTCCCTCTGGCACAGCTATCTACGAATCCCTTTGACATACGAGGCCTGCTCGGGTGTGTCCCAGCCGACAAAGGCAAATCCCTGGTACATCCAAACGGCATCAGGATCGGTCCGATTCAATCCAGAGTATGCTGCTAGTCCCCTCTGATACCAACCTTCGTCGTGGGGAATAGAATTAGCGTCCACACGTAGTGATCTTCTCTGCGTGACAGCTTGTTGTTCCTGGGAATTCTTCTGGTTCGTCATCCACGGGGGAACCCCACCGTTAAACCACCCATCCAACTGGTAGTAGTGATCTGTCCCAAAGTCCTCGAGGAGCTGCTCCATCCATAGGTCTGCAACTTTTCCAAACATGGGATCAAGAGCATTCATCCATCCCGTTTCTTCTTCCTGTGTAATGTTCGTGTCGTTCAACAGAGCCTTGAGCTGAATCGGTACATTTCCCTGAAAGGCGGGCAGAATGCCCACCATTCCTAGGCTGCGCAGCCGTGGCAGAATGTAATCTTTCTGGAGTGTCCACTGTGATTTCATAAAGCTTTTAGGTAATGGACCAGCAATCCCGCTCCCGTATTCGTTCTGGCCACGACTCCACGTCAAAAAGGCGGGCCCGTTGAACCATGAACGAATGTCCTTGTCTTTCATTCCCAATTTCGAAAAAACCTTGTATTGGATCTCTTCCTGTCCCGTCAGAGCCAAGACCATGTTGATGCCACGGAGTGCCATGTTGTCAATGAGACTTTGCCACATGGCCCAATCGTACCACACCAACGAATAACTGTGGGTGCAAACATTCATCAGATAGCTCCATTTTGTCGTGCGATGCTTCACTACCACTTTATCGTGTAAAGGAACGGGCCAGACTTCGGGAATCACTAATGTGGGATCCACCGGCACGGCCAGCCGTCGACCACTCGATGGTAAAGTTGCAATACTGCTTAAAGTAATATCCCACTCCTGCCGTGAGCTCCGAAGGGGAAGTGGCAGTAATGGCAATAGAATAGTTGTTGGTAGCAGTAGTGTTGTTAAGATGTTGACTGCTGCACCCGGATTGTTGTTGTTCCAGGCGGAACCAGAGCTTCTTCGGAATCATTGCGTGTTTTTCCTGATCGTCGACAATCGAAAGACAAATAGAATCCTTGGCCAACGGATCTTTCAGGACACGATCGATTCAAGGTCGTAGACGGCTTTCACGCTTTCCTCCTTGTCGATCTTCCCGGAAGAGCCATCTCCTACCGGGAGTTGCCCAAGCAACAAGACAACCAATAGTCCCACAACCCGAAATGGAACCTTCTGCAGAGAATTCATTCTCGGGCTCTTGACACAATAAGTTCTGCTTATTGACAACATCAAATGATCATTGTCATCAGTTTTCTGTGATTGTTCCAGAACGAAAAATAATCTTCGGAAAAGAAAGATTTTTCGACTCGACCGAGTCGAATGAGTCGACCAGAAATCGTCAATCATTAACAATCGATCAAAATCGAAACCGAAACCCCAACCATGAAGGCTTCTTACTTTTTCACTTGCCCTGTTTTGAAAGGCATTAGCATCAACCTTTGTAGGTCAAAAAGGAAGAAGAGAGAAGTAATTGCTAAACAAGAAGCCAAGCCACTGAAATCATGCCGAGAGATAGGGATCGATACGAGTCGGACGAGGATCGGAGACGTCGCAGAAAGGATCGTGATAGAGATCGTGATCGTGATCGCGGCGAAAGTTCCAGCAAACGAGACCGAAAAAAGGACTCCAAACATCGGAGCCATCGGGATGATAGAGAACGCCGCCGAAAGGACAGCGATTCCGAGGACGATCGAAAAAGAAAAAGCCACCGCGATGACAGAGATCGGCATCACAAACGAAAGAAGCGAAGGAGGGACGACGATAGTGAAAGCTCTTACGAACGGCGAAAGAGGAAAAAGGACAAGAAAAGTAAGAAATCATCACGCAAGCACGATAAGGACGACGAAAAGAAAGTAAAGAAACCCGACAAATCGAAATTGGTTCCAATGGGAGATTCACGGGGGAAGTCCTCCCGAAACGTTAATTGATGCCGGAAAAAGATTACTTTTTCCTTTCACAATGAGTTTTGGATTTATTTGTTTCGAGAGGAGGGAGTGTGTTTCAATGATTTGGAAACTCCAGGATGCTAGGAAAGCATTTGGCAAGATTTGCCAAGGACTACAACGAAGGAAAATTGGAAGAACCCTACTACACCAGAAACTTTCCAAACGATGTAATCCAAGAAAGCAAAACCACTAAAGCACTTCATGGGGCTTCAAAACCACTACCGCGGAGCTCAAGGGCCTGGGGGATATGCAGCAAGGGAATCCGCAAGCTGACCGAATACAACAACAAAAAAGAAGAACCAACGGATGTGCGAAAAATCAGTAACATTGCAAGCCAACAGCCGTATTGCGCTCCCGTGGAATCTCTGCAAAGCAAGCGGCCGACCGTTCAAGAACGTAAGCGCGAAACCAAAAAGTGGAGGGAAACCGTCAAGCTGACGCACGAGGAACTCTCGGGAGGCCCCAAGGACTTTCGCGAACGGCCAGTTGGAGAAGAAGCGTTCAGAGTCCGCCAAAATTCATGGTGCTCATAAAGATAGGGAAGCTGCCATGGAGCTCGACGATTCTGCATTGTATGGGGATGGCGGGATAGCACAGGCAAAGGCACGACTGCAAAAATCCAAAGAACGCCGAAACGAACGCCAGAACTCTCGCATCCAAGAGCTCCAAAAGAAGGAAGAGGATCGCAAGAACAATATGCTCAAGATGCTTGGCCTCGAAAACCTGCAAGGGAAAAAAGCTGGAAATCGCTCCAAGAAAATAAAAAATATTGTACAAATAAAATAAATGATTCTGCTACTTTATACTGGAGAGACTAGATTATAGAATTCGAAATTGGGATTTGTGTTAAACTAAAGATTCGTTCTGTGAACTAATTGTACTATTGAATGATAAAACGAATTACACAAAAAAGTCGTTCCGTCTTTTAGACGTTGGTAGGAACGCTAGAAGACTCTTCGGGTTTTTCCTTCTTTGCGGCCAACATGGCAAAGACACGGCCAATCACGACAATGCCGACAATCGACCAAGCAATGCCCCAAAAGACTGCGGACAAAGGCTTGTCGGCGACATCCGCAAAGAGTCTCTGGAAGATTGCAATTCCAGACGCGACTTGGTACCAAGCCATTGCCAACAGAATGAATCCAAGCGAACGATGGCCAATCTCAAAGCCCTTTCTGGCAGACGTCTTGGTTTCACCTGGCTCGGTAGCGTGAGGACGGAACAAACCACCAAAGGTCTGGCCAACCGCCAAAAGGACCACAATCAATCCAATCAGCTTGTGCGGATTGGGCGAGGGGTTGAAGTGACTGAGCTGTTCGGACTGAATGGCAGCAACCGCAAAGGCAAAAGCAAATACGGTCAAGGTAATGACGGTGAGGTTCAGGGCCTGATGGATCTTGAACCAGAGTCCATTTGGCAACCAATATCTCAAAATGGCAGCACCAATGGCCATGGGAGAAAAGATTCCCCAGGCAAGTGCCGCACAAATTCCGTGGGCCTGCCACAAGGCCTTCTTGCGGGTCTCAACGACGCCCGCCTTGTTGATTTTCTCCGCCAAGAAATCGACGGAAAAGGAGGCTCGGACGTTCGTGGTAATTGAGCGAGTTGTCAAAACCGTAGGCTCCCAACAAAGTGTTGCTTCCAAGGACAATGGGGATTTCACCCGCCTCGTCCAAAATCTTGGTAAAGGTCAATACAGTATTGCCACCCGATTGCTGGATGGAAGTTTCAATCAAAGTTTGCTGATTGTCCGGCAAGGGCTGGACACCCGCGTTGGACTGGGAGCTCAAGCCGTACTTGAGGACGCTGCCATCATCTGGGAGTCCGATCACGGCTTCGGAACCCACCATCTGTCCGTTGGAAGAAAAGCCAACGGCAACCCAGGCTTCCTTGGGGACGGAATAACTCATGGTAACAGTGTCTTGGCCACCTGCCCGGGCATCGTTAACATTGACGACGTAATCCAGAGTGGTGCCTTCCAAAAGACCCTCGAGGTTAATGGAGACGAGACCACCCGCCTGGAGGACGACGATATCCTCGGCAGGGGGATCTTCGACGACGGGACGAGGTCCAACAACGGGAGGAGCGTCTCCCAATTCCAAAGCAAAGGAGGCTCGTCGTTCGTGATATCCGAGAGCGTTGGAGCTTCCGTAGGCTCCAAGGAGAGTGTTGGAACCAAGGACAATTGGGATTTCACCCGCCTCGTCCATAATCTTGGTAAAGGTCAATACAGTCTCGCCACCCGCTTGCTGAATGGAGGTTTCAATCAAGGTCTGTTGAAACTGTGGCATTGCGTTAATGCCAGTGCCCGCCTTGGCATTCAAATTGTACTTGAGGACCGTTCCAGCATCGGGGAGTCCGATGATGGCCTCGGAACCGATCATCTGTCCATTCGAAGAAACAGCAATGGCGATCCAGGATAACTTGTTGACAGTATAACGCATGGTGATGGTGTTTTGACCTCCAGCGCGAGGGATCGTTTTGATTCACGACGTAATCCAAAGTGGTGCCGACAAGAGGACCTGCCAGAGGAAGGGAAGTCAGACCTTGTAGCGGAGGTGGGGGAGGAGGAGGAGCGACTGGGCTCCAGGTTGGGCTCCAGGTAGGAGGCCAGGTAGGAGGCCAAGTGGGATTGTTGGTGGGGCTTGCCGTGACTGGTCGTTCTGGCTCCCATGCGTTACTTGGCTGTCCCCAACCATTGTTAGCGTTGTTGTTGGTATTGTCCCCCCATTGCCCGTTGGCTACGGCCAAGAGCAAGGACGAGGAAAGAAGATTAAAAAGTTTCATTTGATAGTTGTTGTTTTTGAAAATTGTGCAAGCGATATCCAGATCAGATCAGATCCGATGCAAGATTTCTTGTGCAATTTTTTTGACGCCTTTTCGTAGTCGTAAAGTTCAGATTCGTGTTAATTCTGAAGCGACGACAAAGACGACAAACTTCTCTTGAGACCCTTCTCATTGAATCGATGTCTTCCGTTGAAGGGCCGAACAATCTGACTATTAACTTGTCATATAATATGACGTGTCGTTTATGGTCGCGCGGAGGGTCGGCTGACTCGACGAAAATGATTGGGCTTTAAATTATCCTTGGGGATGCGCTACCAAGACGTTTCGAATTGGTACACATTCTTGACAGCTCTCCAATGAAAATCATTTAAGACTCCAAGGTAAAGAATGGGATAGCTTACTTAGCAAACTTTTTCAACTTGGCCGTGAGGCGCGCTTAATTAATACTCTAATGTCATACAAAAAAGTTCTATCGAAGCGGTTCTGCACGTACGTGTACTTCAACTCGCACGCGTTGAAAAAAATGTACGCAGGAATTAATCTTGACAAATTTCTGGCGCACGTATGACAAAATTTGACACGATTGCCTCACAATTTAGGATCGTTGGATCGACAAGGCCCCCAATCGGAAAATATAAGAACGAATACGAGACTGTTGGGACAAGCGATGATTGAATCCTGTAGCAGAAACCACAATTCGGAATGAAAGGCCTATGCAAACGTCAGACCCGTCATATCGGGATACTTAGGACAAGCGATGAATCATTCTTGTTGTAGGATAGACACAACTCGGAATGAAACCACGCGATGTCTGATCGTATGTTGGAAGCCGAAACGATCCAAAGGAAAACTTCATACCAATGATCAACAAGATGTATCAATCATTTTCAATCTTGCTCTTGGAATTCAACACGATTGAGCATCGCGTCACTAAGCTTTCCTCTAGATTCATCGCATGGAAAGCCAGGCATATTCGAAAAAGATTAGAAACTTCTATAGAATAAAATCGAACTCCCTCCTCGAAAGACAATCATCATCATCCAATCATAAAATCCAATCGACAAGCAAACCAAAAGCAAAACAATTTTCAACCAAACAAATTTTCAAAACAATTTTCAATCTCAACATGACTCATCAACAAATCCAATACGACCTCGAAGAAATCAAACAGTGGAAGAAACTGATTTACGGAACCCCCGCGGCCGCTGCTAGCAACACCGAGGATTGGGTCAACGTGGGCCAAGATCCCAACCGACGCAGCGCCAAGAAATACGGGAGTAGCATGCCCAAGTTTAGCAAAAACATTGACTCGGTCTCGATTGCTGCCCCGGACGTCTGGGTTCATTCTCGTGGTGGAAACAAAAGACGCAACTACAACACGTACAAGAACAACTTTTTGCAAACCATTGAACGCCAAAAATGACTGTCGCAAACAGACCTTAGGATAGCCAAGAGATACCGATTTATGTAACGTATTTAGCCAATGAGTGTCTATTTTGTTAATCTTTCGAGTTTCTTCTAATGGTAGTGTAGGCATTTCACATTGTGCATAGATATCGACAGCACACGGCTATTATATCTCTGGAGCCTGGTAAGCTGTGACTGGCGACCCATTGCCAGCAGTTGTGTTCTTATTCTTTTTCCGACGCCGTAATTTCCCCAAGAACGGTTTGATCATTTTGAACACCTTGCTTTTCTTTCGTTTCTTTTGTGTTGGTAACATTCCGTTTTCAAGCCCATCGGTTGTTGTCATGTTATTCTCCCCGTCCTCTGTCAGCATAAGCATCGATTCCTTCCAATCCCGGACAAACAAATGGTATTCTTCGGCAATGCTGTGTTTGGTGGCATTGACCACTGTCACAATGGCTTCCCGGACGGGCTTGAGCTTTGGGTTTTGGGATAATATCGTGCTGTCCACAAAGCAGGCCAAAAATCCGCAAAAGGCCAAGACACAGGCCATGAGCACCAACGTCAAAAAGCCATACGTGTGGACCACCTTGATGGTCAATAACACACAGGCCAGAATGAGGCCGCAAAAAAAGATGAGCGCAAAATGAATTGCCCAGGCCGTTGCCTGTTCGGCCTCATTGGCCGTTTCGGTTGTCGTTTTGAGTTTCGTGTTGCGTGGATTGACATATCCGGGCGTCTGGTTGCTCCGATGAACCGCAGGACTCATCACGTGGGGAGAATTGGACAGTTTGGAAAAGGGCAGGGTCTGGTTGCTCGTGTGGACCGTGGGCGAAAAGGCCTGTTGGCGCTGGGGTTCGTCGTCGTCATGGTCGTCATCGGCAGAACCAATCTCCAAGGGAATTATATAGTCGGCATGAACTTCGAGGTGGTGAGCTTGTGATGATGTTGTGTTGTATTTCGATGGCTTGAGCACGCCGGAGGGTTTCGATTCGGGTTTGGATTCGTCTTCTTCTTTGGTAGCGGGAAACATTGTTGGTGCTGTAACCGTTGCTTTTGGCTGCTCTTGAAATGTCACACCTCCATTGTTGGTGTTATTGGTGTTTTCCTTGTCTTCTAGAATGTCTCCTAGAGCGCTGGAGCTGTATCGGGAGTGGTTCGAGGGCTCGCCGATTCCACTCACCAACATTGTGGAATTGTCGATAGAAGAGTGTTGTTCGAGTTCCGAATCCTGCGAGGGTTCTGGCTCGAGCAAATCACGAAAGTCAAAGAGGGTTGTCGACGTGTGGTTGGTCGGAGTTGTCATGCTAGAATATTGTTCTTTGTGTCGTGTTTTCTCAAGAGTTTTTTTGGCAGAGGCTTGGTGATCCTCTTGTAGTTGCTGCTGCTGCTTGAATTCGGTGAGTGGTGCAAGACGGATTATCCAGAATGGGATCGGACTTATGTGTTCACGTTGTTTGTAGGTTATCAACAATTACTATTCCTCTCATTTTTTTTCTCACAAACATACGGGGCTCTGCCTGCTTTTTTCACGCGTGAAAGAAATACCAGATTTTTTGGTACGAAAAAAGTTCAAAACAAACGGCACAAATTGATGCCCGCCCGAATCCCGCGCGAGGCAGCTCGCAATCGGATTTACTATTACGGATGCTAAAAGTAGCGTTATGCTACCGTTAACGAGCCTCTCCCAGTTGAACCTTAAAAAGCTCCATGTTGTTTGAAGTCAATTAGAGATATTGATTCTGCATATTCCGGTGATGTCTCCAAAAAAGACGTCCAAAGAATCCATACACGTATCCTCAAACGAACCGTCGTGAGAGGTTGCATTTTTTTCTTCAAATTTTGATCGTGCCCATAAAATTGATCAGAGAAGCAAATTTTTAAAAGGACATGTTGATATCATCATCCCACAACAAGCAATAACACCAATAACCACTACTATGGAGTCCGAGGTAGCGAGGGCTGCCCTCGCATTGGTCCAGCCCCAGACGGATCCGGTCAGTCGAAGAGAGGCGTCAAGGTTTTTGGAAGAATGGACGAAAACCCCAGAGGCTATAGATGTCTACACCAAGTGGCTCAATTCGTATCGCCAACAGCAATCGACTTCAGGGGATGTCTATCAAATTCCCATGCAGCTTCTGTGTCTGACCATGCTCCAGACAAAGCTGCGGCAGGAATTGTCGAATAACAACAATTCATCGCCCAGCACGGAAGCATTGCAACGAGAGCTCTGGGAATACCTCCGACAGCCAAATCTCGATCGATCTCTGGTTCAACCCTGCTGCATTTGCAACAGTATCTGCATACTACACATCAGTGGATTGGCCATGTTTCTGACCAAGGCCTGCAATCAAAGTTTGGGTGTCGACATGGAAACCACGCTAAAATTGCTGGCGTGCGTCCCGCACGAAATGGAATTGCAGTTGGGAAATAAGGTGGTGGAAAAGCTTTCCGTGTATCTGGAGGCAGTGTTGGATCTGATTCGATTGGGTCTGGAACAAAACATGTTGTTGCCGGCCTGTCAGGCCTTATTGGCGTGGACGGAGATTGGCAAGGTGTCCTTGAGCCAAATGAATGCGGAGATTGACGGCAGCCAAGCGCTGCTGCCCATGTTGATCCAACTGCTTTCGTCGACTGCAAATGCAGACGAACGAGTTTTGCAAACAGCAGCCAAGGCCCTCACGGCGAGCCTGGATGTATCCTCCGATTTTGCCGCGGCATCTGTCTTTTGGAACGCGATTCCCCAGACGGGCTTTATCGTCAATCCTCTCAAGCTGGCGACCGAACACGAGTGGGAGGATTGTATACACGCCCTGGCCACGTTAATTGCAACCTTTGTGGTCGAACACGCCGAGGATATTTGTCAACAACCGGCAGGTCCTCAATTGCAGATATTGTTGGAGATTCAGTCGCATCCTTTAACGGCAGCAGCACTGATTCCTCTCGAGTGCTGGCTGACGATTCAGGAAATTCCCACGGCAGAGCGACACGAACACTGGACGAAACCCCTGTACAAACAATTGCTCCAGATTTTGTTGCCCCGCATGGCCTATACCCCCAATTTCACGAGCTGGGAACACGAACTGCTGGACGAGTCCGAGTTTGACGAATTCCGACGATTAGTCGCGGACGTCTTTGTGGGATGCTATTATCTTTTGAGGGTGGAAATGATCCAACTCTTGGCCCACCAGGTTCGAACTTCCTCAGATTGGAGGCTCTCCGAAGCGGCACTCTTTGCCCTCGGTCAGATTGCCAAGGAAGTGAGCGCAAAATGCAAATCGGTCGCTCCCACGGCGGACAAGCAGCAAACCCAACAAGAATTGCTGCAGCTGCTGGAACAAGTATTAGCGGTGGACACACAGGCCCAACACAAGTGCATGCTGGGAGCAGTGGTGGACTTTTGTGGAAATTACGCTCCGGCCTGGAATTGTATCCCGCAGTGTTCTCCCCAGGCATTGCTACAAATTCTCTCCTACCTTCGATCGACCTTTGGCGTGATACCATTAGAAGCAGCGAAAGCTACGCGGGCTATTTATGTTTCGTGCCTTGCCAAAAAGCTGCCCGATCTGGAAGCCAAAGAACCAGGATGCATACCATTATTGTGCAGTGCGGTCAAGACTTGCATGGAACAAATGTTGTCGACCACCGACGAAGAAGCCATGACTACCATCACGGAAGGTGCGACACGCCTGCTAACCAAGATTCAAAATCCCGAAACAGCCAGGCAGGCGATTACGACCGATTTGATCCAGCCCGTCATGGATCGAATCGATGCGGCACTCAAAACATTGCCAAACAGTAACATTGCCGACGAATGGATGACGGCACAGGTCCAATCCTCGACGGAGTATCTTTCCAAATATCTGAGTGTAATTCGGGTCATTGTACGATTTTGCGACTCTCCCGACATTCCGCAAATGACTGAGTGGATGTTGCAATTGATTGATCCCTGCTTGAAAGGAGTCCAACAACGAACGGCATCTACACCCGCCCAACCACTGATTTTGAATAAGTGGATCTCCATCCACCAACAGATTTTGCGGAAAACGCTCCCACAACCAACCACCATGGTGGGAATCTTTACCAACACTATTCCGCTCATTGTCCAGGCACTCGATCACACCAAGGATCCCACCACGTTAAAATACATTTCCACGGCCGTCGAAGTCTTTGGAGGACAGGCGCCCGAAATGGATCAATCCTTTCAGGAGTTGCTCGGGCATGTCACGGGAGAGATACAAGGAAACGCCAATATACTCGATGCGATGGAACTCTTGCAGGCCTATTTCGAATGTCTGCACCGTTTTGTTCTGTATTGTCCACGAGCCCTCTGCTATAACCCAAGGTTTGCGGACATTGTTACTATTTCAGTGCAATCTGTTTCCGCCATTGACGCCAAGGATTCAGCACGAGCTGCCCTCGTCTTTTTGTCCCAACTCTTTGGATGGAACGCATTGCGTCTATCGATCACGACGACCCAAATCATGCAGGAGGCCTGGAATTCCCTGATATTAAAAGAAATGCTATTGCGGCATGGGCCAACACTTCTTCAGTCGTGCTTCAAGGGACTTGCAGGCGGTTCACAAATGCTGTGGCCCGCGTATGCAGATTGTGTCTTTGCCATTGTGCAGGCGGTAGCGCACAACGAACAAGGAGGGGTTGCCAATCCAAACGACGCGATATCGCCCATGCTCAACCAAGCTGCACTGCAGCAGTGGCTGGTTGCGGCAATGAATGCCGATGGAAGCGATGCTGCCATTTGCAATCGGATTATTCCAATCTTGCTTGCGATGGGTCGCAATGGATGCGATAAGCCATCCAAGTGGCGCTCACAAGCCAAAATGCTGCTGACTGATTATGCCAAGATTCGAAAGGGAGAAATGACCATCGATTCTCTAGACTCTTATTCTATGCTATAACAAGAATGCGAGGAGTATGCATACACTAGGTAGAACAATACTATAAGTTAATGCCAAATAGAATATTTTCTAATTATTTCTCTTATTTTCACATTTTATTTATTCATAATTTATTTGTAGCGAAGTCTTTTATAAGACAAGATTATCGCAAACTATCCTGTAAACTCTCGCCGAGTAACTCTTCGCTCTGGCTAATGCACTCCTGGGCAGCACCCGAAACTTCCTCGTCGGGATCCTCTAGGAGTTCCGAAAGAACAGGGAGGCATTCTGGAATGAGCACCATGTATTCTTCGCCGATCGAATTGATCAAGGACAGCAAACATGTGACTCCAGCCTTTCGTACTTCCAATCGATCCTCATCGGAGCACGATTGCAATATGGCATGATTCAGAGGCTTCCAGAGTTGTTCGTCGCCAGCGGCAGAAGCCAAGGCCACCAAGCACTCCACAACACTTCCCGACTGCGATTCATCATTCCCTTGCACGATCGTTTCAAACGTGATTTCCGAGGAAGTTGTAGGCAATCGACAATGCAACAACTTCCCGAGAGGTTCGAGAAGCTTGTCGTATCGCTGCGACTCCATTTCGCGAATCCAAACACCACCTTCGTGAGCATCGGAGCGAAGCGAAACTTCGAGGCAGAGCAGCAAATTTTTCAGTGCCTGGAGTGAGGAAGCCTGGAACTTATTGCTCTCTTCACTGTTTGTTACTCGCTGTCTCTTCTTGCCATTGGCCTTCTTCACGCCGTCCTTCTCTGGGAGGAACGAAACCGCCATCTCCAGCTCATCGACAGCATCCGAGAAGACAGTGGTGAGACAAGACAGATAAATGGACTTGAGATTTTTGCTGAGTGCAGAAGAAAATCTCCAGAAAGCGCTTCTCCTGGCTCCTGTCTGCTCCGGATTCGATTTGTCGAGATCGCCACGCCATTCTCGGAGCTTGCGATACAAGGATCGCAATTGTACCTCCGAAAGCTTCATAACAAGACTGAGCAAGAGTTCGTCGGCAGCCTGCATCACAGCTGAACCTCCCTCTTGATCGAAGACATGCGTTGTCGTCTTGATGATCACACTAATCATGCCTGATACTTCGGAGCTCTTTGAGTTCGTTACGGATTCAATCATAATTGATAGATTAGATAGATTCAATTCAATCTTTGGGGTGGAGAAAATTGATTTTGAAGCCGCAGGAATAAGCTGCCGTGCTGGGATATTGGAAGTCATGATGTTTTGCAAAGCCACCATTTCCGTTTGGATGGATTGAGTCTGATTCAATGTATCGCCGAGGAAGCTTCCAGAGACTTTCGCAAACGTAGATAAAATATCCACCAAATATGGTTTCAATAGCATAGGCATTCTTTCGACTATCGATCTGAAAGTGCGCATGATCGATAACTGCATCAACTTTGCTTGACTGATCTCTTTTTTGTCGAGGTCATCGCTCTCATCCATCGAGGTCTCCACAAATTTACTTGCGGCGACGAGGAAGCTGAGTAGAGGTTTAACCAATTTGGGAAGTACTGGAAGCGCTCGAGGTCCACAAATCTTGATTGCTGTAGAAGAACAGAGTGCAGCGCTGCTGATAAGTTGCCTCGATTCCGCTGGAATTTCCAAGAAAGATGCGTTGTCTTTGGATTCACTAGCTAAGATACCAGCAGCTTTGAATGTGGCGTCGGAGAAGATGCCAAGGTGACGATCGTTCACAGGTGATTCACCCGAAATACAAGCATTTCTCCCAATGCTATCAATTGCTGCGAAGACAGATTGTGTCAAATATTCCCCATTCTCACCGGACTTCAGTAGCTGAAGTAGAGCAGGAATCATTTCCACGAAGAGACCAGCTTCTGATTTACCCATGTAAGATGATGCTGAGCGTTCGGCAATCAATTGGACTGCTCTCGCACGGAGCTCCTGCGTTTCTCCTTCAGTTACAAGACTCGTAACAAATGCCAAGAAGATGTGTGATGGCAGGCTATTCTGTATACAGTCAAGGGCTTGAGCTGTGATTTCAACGATTCTTTCCATCAACACGGATTTCTCATGTTCGTTCGACCCGCCAAGCTTGCTGTGGCATGCAGATTGAATCAGTAGCAAATCCTGCCACAACCTAAGAACGATCGCAGAGCCGGATCCATCGGTGCATTTGATAATATTTCGCAATTCATACGACGTCACAACTTCACATGTCACGCTGATTAACAGAGAGCAGAGACTATCGATTGTCTCGGATGATTCTGATGATTTCTCACCAGTAGCGATCTCAATGAGATGTTGAGCTGGGACGAAAGCGTCAGGTGTAGTCGTTATCTCCTCCTGCAGTACATTGAAGAGAATCTCCTTTGCGTAGTTCTGCATAGTCCACACAGCTCTGATTCGTACGTCACCCGAAGTTCGGGACAATGCCCGTGTAGCTACCTCTGGAAGCTTAGTGAATAAGCTTTCTTTTAGAGCTTTATCCGATGGAGAATAACTTTCCCTTGCAAGAACGGCAGCAATAAATGATCCAACCGGCGAAGTGTTGGAGTCACCGGTTTCCGATACCACCGAAAGGGCATGGACAAAGGCCATGTAAAACTTGGGCCTAATGTTCTCATCATAATTGCAGACGCAATTGATAAATGACTGGAACAAGTCAATTGGTGACAGGTTACCAGCTGCAGCGTGCTTGAAATAGACCGGTATAATTAGGTCGAAGCAGTCGGAGAGCATGCTCTCTTCTCCCGGTGAGAGCGACTTGGATACAAGGCCGTTGATGAGAGGAATTAGTTTTGGAATAACAGTCTTCGGGTATTTTTGAGCCAGGGAAGCAAATATGAAGAAGATAGTTCTCTTGCTTCGAAGAGGTACTGAGAGATCGCTTGAGCTACCAGCTATTTGTAACAGGGTGTTCAACCACGAGTCAAATGTCTTCTTATTGGTGCCAAGATTGTTCTTGATGGAACCAACTTCCAACGAAGCTTTGATCATTTCCAATAAAGCACTGAGAAGTGCGTGTCTAGCGAATTCGACTGAGTCGTTATCTTCGTTCACGTCCGAAAACTTTGTAAGCATTTTGAAAATTGCTGCGAAAAGTTCACTTGCCCCTGGACTTGTTGCGAGTTTTGAGTAGTTCGTGTTCACAAAATCAGAAATGAATGTCAGTTTTGACAGACCAATTTCATTGATTTGCTGATCGCACATAAGTTTTGCGACATCCTTTGCATCCAGAGGAAGAGACAAAAGAACGGAATCAACACCTTGATATAGAGACTCCGTTGCCGCAACTAAAATCGCCGAAGCGATTTCCTGTCGCACTTTCCCGTTGAGATTGGAAAATATTTTCGTTCTCCAAGAGCTACTAGAAAGGACGAGTTCGAAGAGACAAACTCGGATTTCGTTATGAAGGGGACTCTCTTCGTCCTTCGTCAAAATAGACACAATCAAACGTTGCATGCTTGATGGGTAAGGATTGAGGGCGCCAATCCCGTCACTTTTTCCAAAGGAATACGATCTCGCTCTCCTACCATGCGATGAAGGGCCTGATGAAATGATTGTGCTGGAGACACCACGACTGGAAGGGATTGACACTGTTGCACCTCTCATGATTTTCACAGCAGCGTGCGTGAATTCGGACTGTTGATATGATACTATTCCATCTGAACTAGGTGCAGAAAGGAAAGCCGACAAAAAAGGCTCCGCGACATTTTCCCATCGAGACAGAATTGGAAAAGCAGCCTCGCCCGCACTTTCGGTTACTTCCAGAAGTGTAGCGCCCGTCTTGTATCCACCAATAACGTGGCTACTGCCCAACCAACTATTCGCCAAGAAATCTTTCGATGACACCGAATCCTTTGCACCATAGGCTGCTACAGAGCACAAAATAGCTTGTAGAAGATATTTTCGGATCGATTCGGCTTCTTTGGAATTTGAAAGAATCGCTGCGAGTGATTCCGAAACGAAAGATGCCCCTTTGAGTACCACCGGAAGATTTCTTTTCGGAGAAAAATTCACACACCGTGTTCAGAACCACCCAGTCGTCATCACTCGCTGCATTTGATAATCCTTTTGGACAGCTGAGAGAGAAAAGCAATGGAAAGTCTTCGAACTTTTTCGTCTTGGTGACAACATAGAGCCAGGGAAGGTGCAATAGCATAGAAATTTCCAATCGTGTCCTCCGTCGCCAATTCATTGGCCACCGACAACAAATTCTTGATTTGATCATACGAATCCAAAGAAAGGACTACCTCCATGACAACCGCCACGGGAGATACACCTTTCATTGCTTTGCACACGGCGCTAATGAACGGAGCACCGGAGGCATCAAAGAGCGCCTCCTCGCTGGAGGCGAGGCGACAAAAAGTCGAGTGCAGGCTTTCGAGATCTACATCCAAACGCGTCGAAAGCGTCACCAGACCCTTTGCAAGTGCGTCGATTTCTTCTTTCTCCAAGCTGCTTCCAAATGCTTCCACCAGCCAAATGTTGTATTCGAGAGCTTCCTTCGAAATGGTAGTTTTCGAATTTGATGCAGAGATAGCATCCAAAATGACGCGAGACAGTTGGCGTCTGATGTGGAGCTCAGCGCTGTTACGCTCGCGGAAGACTCTCTGGAAACCCTGCAGAATTGTGTCATTTGAGATCAATAGAGCCCTGGCTTGTTTTTGGATGTCGGTCTTCTCGTTCGATTTCTTCTTGTCTGGAGAAAATACAGCAATAATTGCCTTTGCTGCTTCCAGAGAAATCATGTCATCGGAATCCGCCAGTAGGGCACCAAGAGCTTCTACGAGCTGAACTACCAAGACACCGATCAATCCTTGAATAGCGGAGGATGCAAATCGGCACGAGTGGGCGAGAAGCTCCCCCCTGTGATTGTCCTCGTCCGCAGGACTCCTCGTCCACTTGTAGAGGGCTTCCAAGGCACCCTCGGCCAGCTCATCGGGAGCAACAACCTCTTCAATGGGTTTGGTGAGGGTTTTGTTCAAAGCATTTGCGGCAGCGAGGGCCACCTCCCGATTGTCGTCCATCAAGAATCGGCGAAAGAGCGCTAATTGAGTTGACTCTCCAGAAGCTTCTTCATCGCCATCAATATCCATGGCATTCTCATTCTTGGCTGCTTCTTCCTCCACCAACGTCACAATGGCATCGAGGCGGATTTTATAATCGGCGTGCTCCAATCCCACCCTGGGCGGCAGACGAATCGCAGGTTCTTCTTGGTCACTTTCATCGGAAACATTGGCAGAAGTCTTGGCCAGGCCCAGGTATTTGGCAAGGCCCATGCGAGCATCCGTGTCTTTTGTTTTGATCAATGCGTGCGTAATTCCCCGTTCGTAGGCAACTCCGTCAATGTTTTTCAAAGTCTGTAGAATGGCTTGAAGATATTCGTCCTCGGAGAATTTCCCGTCTTCCGCAGGTGTTTCGTCCTTAATGGCCTCCAAAACCGAAAGAGGCGTATTTCCAAAGACAAAGGACACAAATGACTCGATCCATTGGCTATTGTTTTGTTTCCACAAACTTTCGAGGTGCGAGTGTTTGCAAAGATTCAAAATCAAATTCAAAATCTTGTTGGAATTGATGAGGGCCTTTTTGCTTCGCTTCTCTTGTTTGTGGTACTTGACAAAGCGCTTCCATCCTGCCACCAGAATACTGGCAACCCATTGTTCAAAGTCCACCATACCGTCCTGGTGGTAGAGATTGGCAATGCAAGCGGCAACCTTGCTTATGGTGTTTTTGATGTTGCCTTTCTTGCCTTCGGTGTCGTAGTCCTCGAGCGTGAGCAGGGCACTCAAAATGTCCTTGTCCATTGTAGGGAACCCACATTGTTTGGCGGATCCAACTAGTTTAAAGTAGCTGCTATCCTTTGTCTCGCTAATGTCTTCACTGGGATTTTGTGCCAAAATAGTCAGACTCACCATGAGCCCGCTGGCCATGCTGGAAGCGTTCTTCTCCAGTCCTTGTAGGATGGAAGTCACCAGGAGGCTTTTGGGTTCGGTTGCCAAGACGCCATTCTCCACCATGGTCGATGCCATGACATATCCCCAGTTTTGCCAGGCGTCCGTTTTGGATTTTTGCTTTTTCTGTGCCTCGTTCTTGCAGGCAGTCACCACAAATGGCAACAACGGCCTGGCAGGTTCGTTCCTCCATGGAACCTCTTCGTTGGGTTTGAAGTGACAAGGCCTCCGACCAAGACAGCTGCCGTAAACGGATAGTGTCTGCTTGGGCATAACTGAGCTTGGAAGTGTCTCTGAGAGAGCTTGCAGACATCTCTCAAGAGTGCCATGTCTTTGGAAGCGTTCTGGGCCAAGATCGATCCTTCCCAATCGTGCGTTTGGAATTGCGTATTGCCGCAGAAAAGTCCATTCCTGCAAACTGGCCAGATCCACCAACTGAAGAATTCCTCAGAAAGAAGGACTCCTCGTGGTGCGGAAGCATGGCCAATAACAATGATCCAGCAGGGCTTGGGACGAATGTGAATCTCGTGCTTGCGCAACAAGAATTCAATGACGGACAAACATGCCGTCAGGTATTTGGGCTGGTGTAACACTCCAGCGAGTCTGTTGAGCAAATCCTCAATGTGCTTGTCCGTTGCATCGTTCTCCTGATGCTAAACTCAATCCCCGTTCCTGAGCTCCAGACTGGCAAAGAAGATTGACAAATTTGCCAAAGTCGGCATCCACATCCTCCAACAGTCTCAAGGATGCCACACAGTTCTCTCGAATGGTTGCTAATGGGACATCGGCGGCCGTTCGGGAATCCTCAGTGCAGAATGGACGCCTTGTATTTGAAGCCTTTGTTATAGAGGGCATGACCGACCTGCACGCTGTGCCCAATTCCTCTTCCGACGGCATCCTCGTGCCTTTTGGAACTGGCCAAGACGGATCCGACGTTCTTGCCGGGGGCGTTGATGGCCGCGAGCTGTGCGCCCAAAGTGGACAGTGACATATTATTGTGGTTGGTTCTATATAGGTTCTATTTGACTTGTACGTATGTGTTTGTGTAGTGGTTAGTCCTGTCCTGTTGCTTCTATGAGTGCTTGCTTCTTGGACGGATCGAAGATTCTGACTAGAGAGCAACGAAACAGAGAAAATCTGCAAAAAATCTGAACCGTGTTTTTCGATTTCGACAAGAAAAACTTTTGGCAATTTCGATCATCTCGCTCTTATTTCACAAAACATCAAAAAGTGTTGATTGGTGGTCACTCGGAAAATGAGTTTTTTCAAATTTTCAAAAGTTACGAAATTCCGGATTCTACATTCCTTTTCCGAACCCGCAAACCTGAGACTCGCTATGACTTTTTCCAAAAAAGAAATTTTCGAGCTGGGCCGCGGCACTGATAAAAGGACTCCTCTATCTTGCTTCTTGTTGAAACAAGAGTTCGGTTTTTCGCTACTAGCTATCGGGACTCGGAAGAGCGTGTCGCCTAAAAAAAAAGCACATTGCACGCGATAGAAATAATCTCCGGAGGTAGTTCACATAAACTGCACATCCATCGTGCGTCCACCACTTTACTAAATTCGATAGTATCCTGTCCCATCAATATAAAATCAATCGCTTGTCCAAGCAAGTACGTAATTATTCGAGTACGAAACCAACGACAAACCGCTATTTGATTGAAAGCTGAAACTACAGACAACAACATGTCCGCCGAGTGGGCCGTATCCTCGACCAATTTAAGGTCTTCGACTCCGGTTCTGGTGGGCTTTGGGAAAAACTATTATCACAACTTTGGCCCGGCACGAAGAGTCGAGAGGAAGCATGTTTCATTGGTTGAAACCAAGGAAGAGGAAGAAGAGAATGCAGTACTCGAATCGTATCAATTTCACAATGAGGATAACCAATCCAGCTCGGATTTGACGACTCCCCCGTGGGAAGACGATCCGCTGGTGGATGTCAGTTGTACAATTGCCAGCACGCACTTTTTGACTCGGTCTGGCAGCTTGTATGTCTGCGGGACAATCCACGGGCAGGTACGACCCTCATTATCGAAAATCACCATTCCACTTCCACTCAAGTGCGTCCAGCTGGCAACGGGAAGGCATTTTTGCATCGCCCGAATGGAGGGAGGCTTGGCCGTCTGTGCCTGGGGTGCAGGGCATTTTGGCCAATTGGGATTGGGCGGAGGCTACGACGAAGATGAGGATTACCGAGATTCGAGCAATGCCTCCGCATCCTCTCCGCCTTCGTTTGTTCATAGGCCGACGGTCATTGAGCACTTATTGCCACACATGGTAGGCGCTCCCATTCAATCCGTGGCAGCCGGCTACTGGCACTCGATGGCCGTCACCCAAGAGGGGACGGTATACGCCTGGGGATGCAACCGAAATGCCCAGTGCGGCAAGAAACCCTCCACAAAGGATCCACCGACGATTTGCCAGCCACAGCGGGTCATTTTCGAAAAGCGGATTCGAGCTGTAAAGCTGGCGGCAGGCCGCAGCCACAGCGTCGTCTTGGACGACAACGGACGATGTTATTCGTGGGGTGCCAACCAATACGGCCAGTGCGGTATATTATCTAGAAGACGCATCGGAGGCGTCGCCTCTCCAAAACACGTCGAGGCACTTGCCAAGGTCAAGATTGTCGACATTTCCGCCGGGGATGTTCACACTCTGGCGCTGACGGGTGGTGGCCGCGTCTTTGGATGGGGAGGTGGTTTTGAGGGACAGCTGGGGACGGGTTACATTTATCAAATGAACCCAAAACCCAAGTTAGTTGGCGATTTGGATTTTGTCGCTATCGAGGCTTCTCAGGTGAAGGCAAGCGGGCAGGTGAAAAAGGCGGATTTGCTGGACAACACACCCAAGATTGTTTCCGTCACGGCCAAGGGAAATTCCTCCTTTGCGATTTCGTCGACTGGCCACGTCTACGCATGGGGTTGCAACGACGTGGGCAATCTGGGCCTGCCCACGCCAGACAGTACCAAGCTCACATATTCGGATCCGGGGCCTATTGGTCCGAAATCCTCCTCGCTGACACCGGCCATCAAGCTGCGACAATTTCAAACCTACAGTTTTGACTCTTCCCACAACGTTGCCCTTCCACAGCGGCTGGATTCTTTGAAAGATTACGAAATCAAATCGGTTGGAGCCTCGAGCACCTTTGTGTGGTATCTGGGAACCAAGCGGGAATCCAAAGAGGATGTTCCGGTCGGACGAACTTTATACGAGGTCCAACACCTGCAAGGGAAGCTACCATCACGAAAAAAAGAAAATAACGACGAATTGCCACAAGTGCCCGAAACTATTGCGCTTGTAGAAGAAGAGTCACGACCAAAACCGCCTCCTCCCGCTCCAAAACCCACCGTCACCACGCCCAACTGGACACGAAACAAAAAGGCGCCGGAACGATCCCGCAAGTCGGCAGCAACGGCTGCGTCGAGCATGGAATTTACGCGGAGTAGCTTTTTCACTGCTGCCGACGAAGAACCTTCCGGGGCATTTTCAGTGGACAACAACGAAAAGAGACGCTCTAGTATACTAACACCGGGCCGCATAAAGAAACTCTTTTCTCCCAAAAAGCTGGTGCAATCGATTGGGCGTCGAACCGGCAAGAGCAACAACAACAAAACCGAAATGCCAGCGCAACTGCCAACGATTGACCTCGATGCGACCAACGAGAAGACTCGGTAGTAGCGATGCATGCAAAAAGCAGATACCAAAATTAGATCCAATCGAAGAAAATAGACGCATCCGAATTCAATGAAAGCATGGCCAAAGTTTGTTCGCAATGAGCTAACAAAACGAAGGAATGTTGGTGCCAAAACATTTGCTTATTCTATATGTGGGGCTATCAAAACTTCAAAGAAGTTAAAAATTTGTACTCTAGTAGCTAAAAGTTAATCTTTCCAAATTCAAAAAGTTAAAAACTGTACTACGTGCAGTAGCTAAAAGTTAAAAGTTCTTTTCCACTATTCATGTTTTTTGATGGCATGGCTAGGTGCCGAAGCCATCTCTTCGTCGGGTATCGACGACGATTCCTGCAGAATCAATTGTTCCTGTCGCCGCATGACGATTTGGATTTGCTTCCACGTCTGCGGCCGTGTCACACAGTGCGCGTGACCGCCATCTTCCCACAATAATGTTTCCACTTTTGGTTGCAGACACAGCTGCTGTCGGACCTTTTGGACGGGAACAATCGGATCCTGTTGCGACAGGCACACCAAAACCTTGGCAGATGGAGGAAGGTCCTCCAACCACAATTCGGAATTGTACCAGGCAAAATGCCTTCGCAAATAGTGCTGGGTAAAGATTTCGCTGGAAATGACCCCAATCTCGATTCTTCCCGCCAATCGCACTCGTGGCTTGTACAAGAAATTGTGCATGACATCGGGTTCGCTCAAACAAATCGATACGGGATCCACCAAAACAATCTGCCGGATTCGTGCACTGTGAGCACTATGAACCAACCAGGTAATCGGACAGGATCCAAACGAGTGGCCAACTACAGAAACATCCCGAACAGAGCCCACCTTTTCGTCCACCGCCTCCCAGATTCCCTCAACAGTGTCGTGTTCCTTCATTGGGTTTCCGCCCACAAAACAAAAGGTAATGTCGGGATTTTCAAAGAAAAAGAGTGGTCTTCCGTCGCCTCCCAGAGAAAAGAGCATGGGAATGTAAAAGGCCAATCCGCCGGGAGCAATTCCGTGCAGAAACAATAGCGGCAATTTTTGGTTGGCGCTCTTGTGGGGTGGCCGGTAAAAATACGAAAGCCCGTTGCTTGTACGACACCGGTAAAAGCCCGCGGCACGCAGCAGGAGGCCTCCCAAAATCTTGATCATTAAAAAGCATCCATAAATGACAAAGGGCCTCCACTTTGGTGTCAACGGATCCAGGGTCAGCCGCATGGGTTTGTATTCGGGTGTGAATCCTTCCGGAAATTTGAAATCGTATTCTTGCTCCAAAATCTGGTACATGTGATCCATGTCGCTCTTCATCCAGGGCTCCAAATCGTGCAAATGCTTTCCAAAAAAGGCCCACGCGAAAAAGCGATCGACGTCTCCCTTTTTGGGAGAAAATTCCGGAGTGCTCGTGTGGAACCAATCCTTGACAAAGGACTGAATGAAGGGGAGAATCGGTTGATTTTGGTTGGCACAATTCACCTCGATGCGTTTCAATATCCGTAAAAACAGTTTCTTGCGATCCTTGGCATAGTCCCGATAATCAATCGGGGGTCGAAGCTTTTGAAATTTGGGCAGCCATATTTTATAAAAGACGCCGACAAAGATGATTTCGGAAGCCAGCCATGGCAATACCACCAGATGGAAAAAGGAAATCTCGAGGGGGTTCCAAGGCCACATCATCTGGAATAATCGTTCATAATAATACCATCTAACTGGTCGGTGTTGATGTACTAGTGAGTGAGTGAGTTAGTTGGTTACTCGGTGTGTCCAATGACGATTGATTGATACTACTTGATGATTGTTTCAAGACTCGGAAGAAAGAATTAGTTATATGCACCGTACTTCATATCCATCAAGTCTTCCGAATTACATATGTGACATAGGAAGATGAATGACTGAACTTTCGTGGTGACACCCGCTTTGGAATGGCTACATCACGAGAATTCACGATGAATGAAGAGTTTCCGGAAATTTAAGGACGTCCCCACCCGAATGACAGAATGAGATGTACGTGTTTTTATTACTACGAATTCAATACTTTGTACTCAACCGCCGTAAGTGTGATCGTCCCGTCGGTTGAGAAAAACTTCTCGAAGAACTTGTTCTCTACGACGACCTGGTTGGTGTCACGCTGGTCGCGCAATGATGCTACTTAAAATCGACCCATTCGATTACAATGTAATCAATATCACATCTCTCTTCCCTTCCGTTGAAAACCTTAACTACCGAGGATGCCCGTATCGATATTGGATGGAGTCGAGTCGTAGATAGCTGCAATTTAAACTTTCCGGAGTAACAATAACAGCAATGCCACAAAATAATCATTCTTCTTGGATTGAACCCCTTCTCTCAACATCAGAAGTGAATACATTCTAAACTACAATACCCAACTCAACAAACAAATACTAATACATATTACCATGATTGTATACGCCGTTGTCTGCCGCTCCGTCGATGCCTCCATTCTGTGCGAGTATTCCACGGACGAATTGACGGGAAATGCCCCGCAGTGCACGGCCGCCATTTTGGAGCACATGCGGGACCACCCCAGCGTCTTGAAGGAGGGCCAGCTCAAGACATTTCGGCAGCGGAACGATGGACAATCGGAGGAGGACTTTCTTGAGCCAGTTTTTGCAGGCGTGTTCGGTCGCCGTGACGACGGCCGAGGAAATGGATCTGGGAAGCATCGAGGAATACTTTTTTCACATTTGGCACCAGCAGGGCATCTTTTATTGCTGTCTGGGAGACGACAAGGACGCTCGGGAACAAAAGATTAATTTTGGCTTTTTGCAGGCCATTGCCAACGAGTTTGGTGCCCGCTATACCAAGCGGAGAATAAAATCGGCCAATTCGTATGCCATGGACAAGGAGTTCAAGCCCACGCTGCGATCGACGATGCACCACTACAACGTGCACCGGCAAGAAATCATGCGCGAGGAAAACCCACAAATCGATAATCTGTTGGCGCAGGTGGAAGATCTCAAGAATGTCCTGGGACGCAACCTCAATTTATTGTTGGAGAGGGACGAGTATATCGACAATCTCATGGACAAGGCCGTCCAAGCGCGGAGGGACAGTCTGGTGTTCAAAAGGAAAGCAAGAAAGGTCAAGAAGCACGTGGGAATGAAGGCCTTCAAAATGTGGGGAATCATTTGTCTTTCGATTACGTTTTTCATTTACATGATTATCATTTCGGCGTGTGGCTTTGGTTTCCAGTACTGTCGGAGCAGCAGTTAGAGGAGATACCGAATGAATGGAACATCCAAAATTGTCGCTGCATATGTATAAATAGTTGCAAATGGTTGATTGATTTGGAAGGGGAGTACATACCACATTATCACTGATTTATTTTAGAATGTTAAAACTAGTCATTATCAAATTTATTACAAGTCAAGTTCAATCAAATGTTCCATTCGATTGTGTCTGCAACAGAGCATGAATCTCACGTGAATCTTCCGATGCCATGAACGCCACATCGATCAGACCCTTCGAGGCCAGGCTTGACTCTTTTTCGCAGCTGCAATGCCCTCATGAACTGTACTTTATCGATTTGATGGATAAACTAAGATTTTCTTTTTTTATAGTTTTGGAGTGTGTTTTATTAATTTTTATTTTCTGATCGAGACATTCTTGTATACATGAGGCCGTAAATTCCAACTTTAAAATCATTTTTTTCAAATTGTTTCAGAGCCGAATCAGAACAGGGAGTAGTGCGTCTCGTGTTCATTATATTTATTCATTCTTCGGGACTTGAGAGAGAGAGGAATCGGCTTACCTGATACGGTATAGTGATAATTATTGTTAGCAATAGAATATGCATTTTCATTGACGCAAAAAATCAAATTTATTCTGCAGAGGCCTTTTTGCCCTTGAACATTTCCTTGTCGGAAAGGCCAACCAATTCCTTGGAAAGTTCCCACATTTGTTTTGATTTTTCGGCGTCCGTCACGGCGTCGGATTGCTGGTTTTCAAAGATTTCTCCACCAGCACCTCCGGCCCCCCGGGGCTTGCCATCGGGCGACCAGCGTCCGACGCTCTGGGCACCACCGTTCCAACTCCAGTAGACACCGGACTTGTTGCACTGGGGATCGTCAATGACCTGGGCCAATCGTTCTCCGGCCTCCTCTTCGCCAACATATCCTCCCGTCACGTACTTCATAAAGGCGGGGAAGATTTTGCGGAACCACTGGCGCTTTTCGCGGAAAAGGGCAGTCTCGGCAATGCAGCCGGGGTACATGGAGGAAAAGACAATTCCCGTGTCTGCGTGGTATCTTCGGTTCAATTCACTGACGGTCATCATGTTGCAGACCTTGGAATCCTTGTAGGCCTTGGCACCAAAGAAGGGCTTTCCGTCAACCATGGAGACGGGGTTGGTACCTCCCGACTTGAAACCCTCCAAATTTCCGAGATCCGCTCGGGGGTAGACAAGTCCTCCTCCGACGGTATTGGAGTTTCCGGTAATCGATCCGACAATGCAGACGCGGGCACCCTTGGCACGGGACATATCGTCCAACAACAAGTTGACCAACAAAAAGTGTCCCAAGTGGTTGACACCCATGGACATTTCGAAACCATCGTCGGTCCAGGCGGGTTCGGGATCGGTGGGTCGGTAGACGGCAGCGTTACAGATCAAATGGGTCAGGGGTCGGGCGGACTTGAAGGCCTTGAGGTTGGCTACAAAGTCGCGGACGGATTGGAGACTGGCGAGTTCGAGCTTCATCACAGTGTACGAGTTATCGGGCAATCGAACTTCCTTGGCGACTATAATGTATTGGATAAAAATGAAAGAAACGCGGAAATTGTTGTGAGAATATAGTATCTTCCAATGTTTCGTTCCACTCGACAAAAAAATTCAATTTCTTTGGAACAAATTCCAAAAAGAATTTTGAAATTCAATATTTTAACTCACCTCGCTTTGCCTTTTCGATATCACGGCAGGCCATGACAATGTGGTATTTTCCGGTCTTGGCAAGGGCAATGGTGGTCGCCAAACCCAATCCCGAGGAGGCTCCGGTGATGACGACAAGCTTCTTGAGTCCAATCTTGACTCCACCCAAAACCTTGGGGGTTTCCTTGGCGTTGGGCTGGTAGATTTTGGAGTCGTTCATGACGGCATTGAGCGCAAAATTGGCAGTGGCCGACGAAATAGCACGAGGGGCCGAGATCACTTCGGGTGTGGTCAAAGTGTTGGTCTGGACCATGGGAGAGGGAGCAAATCCGCTCACAAAGGGCGCCACGAGGCAGGCAGCGGCAAGAAGGAGTTTGGGAGCCATTGTGGATTATTATAGGGTTATTAAGAGTATATTGTTGTCGGTTTTCGATAGCGACAGGAAACGCGAAACAAATCAAATTCAATTGTCGTTTTATTTTTCCTCGAAGCAAAGAATGAGTTCGATGAAAATAAGGAGTGTGTGAACGACACAAAAAAGTAGGAAGTACAAAATTCATAGAAGATCCAAGAGGAGGATGATGGGAGGAGCGCTTGATGGGTGTTTCCATTTTCCGTTCTTTTTTTGGCACGTACTCTCGCACGTCATTCCGCTCTCTCTGCGTCCGACTTAGAATAACCTATGGGAGCGAATTGTTCCTTGGGTTCGTCTATCAGCTGCGGGATGGATTAGGATGGATCCTTCAAGTTGCCGCAACCTAATGGAACTAGGAATTTGTATTCCCCGTGGAAGTTTTTTGTCTGGTTGTTTCTGGTCGGCTGAGTCACACTCATTCTGTAAACTCTAACCTTCGAATTATTGACTCGATCGACTAATATTTTGGGATTTTCGTATTCGGGGCCTCACCGCCACAAAAAATGAAAAAGGGGTTTTCGTCGAAACTTCTTTCGAAGAGAAACGATGATGAAAATAATAATAATTGTTGAGAAACAAAAACGTTTCGAAAGCCGACGTGAACTCTGGCAGATGTTTTGGTTGTTGTCATTTCGAAAGCTTCGACACGAACAAGGCCTACAACAATTACATCCCGTGTTTAGGAACTTCCAAGAATAACCATGTCCCGATCTGCACTATGGCGCCAAGAAGGTGCCAAGAAAATGCGAGAAAAAGAGGCAGAAGATTTGTTTTCCATGGCAGTTGAGGGTGGAAGGGTGAGTGTTCTATCATATCATATACGCGAAGAAGACACGCTGTTGTCGGAACAAATGGCAAAGGAGTGGTTACTCAATCCAAAATTCATTTCTTTTTCGGTTTTCTAACCCTAAAATTTTCCTTTTAATTTTGTTGTGCAGAACAATCCATCGAAGACCTTGCCTCTCTGGGGACCCGATGACTCGTTTCATTTCAACCCCGTCCTCTTGGAAAAAATCATCAATTCGCGATACTTTCAAAAATGCTGTCGGGAAATGACAGACTGGAACAAGCTCGTGGATGAAATCTATTACAGCGTTCAAGACTTGGAACCATTTGCTATTGGTAAGTGATTTAGAAGTATACCGGCCGATCGGAAGCATCGAAAATGGTGGTTTGCTTCCGTCTGTCAACTAAAACAGATCCAATGCTCCGTGTTGAGTGAATACGAGTAATTCGTTTTTGTTTGGCAATCAATGCTATTCCAATTCATTGGAATAAAAAGCGTAAGAAGGATTGCTGTGGGTACAACATCTTTTGAAAACTATTTTGTAAAATTTCCAATGCGTCTCAACAAACTCATTCTTTTTCTTGATTGTTGCAGGTGGCCAGCCGTCCAATGCCTTTTGCCTATTGCTGCGGCTTTTGACGCTGCGGTGTTCCGAAAAGCAAATGACACTCTTGTTGGATCACGTGGACAGCCCGTACATTCGCGGAATTGGCTTTTTGTATCTACGATATGCCGGAGAACCGACGACCATGTGGAAATGGATCGAGCCCTATTTGAACGACGACGAGCCCATCAAACTGACGGCGACCAAGGGCAAGCAGCAATCTAGCAGTCAAGAAGAAACGATTGGAGGCCTGGTGAGAAAGCTGTGGTCGGAGCGCGATTTTTATGGAACCATGCTTCCACGCTTGCCCATTCAGGTGGAGCGGGATCTGCAGGTCAAGCTGCTCTTTGCCGAAAAAATCCAACAACGAGCCCAAAAGCATCTGGCAAATTACAAAACGATGGACTACTTCAAGAAATTGGGATCTCGCGTCATGGCACTGTATGGTGACGACGAAAATCCCATTACCTGGTACGAGGGTGTCGTCGATAAGGTTTTGCTGAGTGACAATGGACGGGAACTAAAAGTTCCAAAATTCGTAGTTACATTTCCAGAATACGGCAACACCGAGACGGTAACCCTGGGAGAAATGGAAATGATGGGTGCAAAACTCGATTCCACAACCGCAAAACCTCCAAGCAGGGACGAAGGGCGAGGAGGCTACGATCGAAATCGATCCGACAGCGGTCGAGGATATGACCGAGGCAGGGGCTACGGCGACCGAGGATCGGACAGAGGTTATGGTGATCGAGGGCTACGATCGAAGGGACAATGATAGACGGGGTTATAGTGATTCGAACAGGGGATACAACAATGGTGGAAGAAGGGGCAATGATTCTCGCAGAGGATACGACGATAGACGAGAACCTCGCCGAGGATACGATGACAGAGATCGTGACAGACAACGAGGCAGAGGATACGGAGATACGTATTCGCAGAGTTCTGCTGCGGCATTGCCCTCCAGTGACGACCTTTACGAGGAAGTCCGACGACGAGAACGAGAAACTGCACAGTCTTCTGGTAGATCCTCGAACAAACGGTCCGATTATAATCATCGAAGGGATGATCGCAGTAATGGATACAAGACTTCTCACGATTCTTCCAACCGCCACCAAGACTCTTCGTATCGAACGGAAAAGAGGTCGTCCGAGCCACCGCCACAGCGCGATTCGGCACCTGCCGCAAATAAGAGATCCGCAGAGGAAATTGCAGCACAGCAAGAAAAACGACGGAAATTGATGGCAAAATATGGATGAACGATATTTTTTTCAGCATCCGTACGTGTAGCAAAACACAAAATTACTTTGTAACACTAGACACTAAAACGAATATTTGATCTCCTTCAGAATTCTAGACATTGTGTAAGTTTCGATATGCATTTGTATGTTTTTGAAAAGGGCAAGAAATTTATTTTCTGCATTTAGTTTTGCAAGGACTACACGTAGAGATAATCCTTGCGTATTTGTTTTGTTTTTGTACGATTCCAACACTGGAGCTCTATCGTGTGGACCGATTGATTGAATGAATGAACGATAATGAATCATCTCTGATTCCAATTGACATTAAATGAGGTCTTCATCCATCCATCCCGTGATTTTAATTTCGTTTTTTTATTCCTCCGCAGCCTTCTTCTTTCGGATTTGTCCAGCGGTAATGGCCTTGGAGTAAAAGTAATCGTCACCCTGCGTTTCCGAGTTGATGTCAAACTTGGTTCCTAGGCCTTCTCGGCGCTTCTTTTCCGCGGCAACCGTAAGTTTGTGTGCCTTTTCTTTGAATCCGTGGATGCATTCGAAATAATCCTCGTTCTCACCCCAGCACATGGCCGCGGGACTGTCGGCCGTCTTTCGCGACTGCAAAAAGGCAAACGAAACAAAGAATGAGAAATGAGATATTAGATCGATTCAAAAGATAAATTTCACAATCTTTAAATAATTTACAAAGACTCCGAACAATTGGGTCACCATCTTCAAAGGAGACAGAGCAATTGCATCACAACATCCTTCAAAAGTCGTTTCTAGTTTCGGGGAAGCACAACAACTACACTTACGACACATTTCTTGAGATCGGCAAAGAAGGGATAGCACCGACCAAGGGTTCCTGTTACCCCAACACCACTCGACATTTTTCAAATATACAACAGATTGGTGATTGAGAGACAAATGGTATCTAAAATATTGTAGCGAGATGCTATCGATCGGCAAAACAAAACTGGAATGTTGTTGGCCTTTTTGGTGTTGCTGATGTTTGTCGATGAAGTTTCGGTATGTTTTGTGCAGTTTCTACGCAGTCCCCGCGCAGGCAACGGCATTATTTCACGTCGGTTTTTCACGAGGCGTGTACGTAATCTACGTTTCAATCTATCTTACTATTCATATGTATAGTACATACTACACGGTGTTTCAGGATACTCTAAAATCACAAGACTTTTGTCGATTCTTGTCGTCCTTTTTTGAAAAATGTAATTCTACTATTGTTACAAACGAAAGCACGCTAGTTCCACCGCAATCATCATGAATCATTGACATGACACTACCATTAGCTCAGCCAATCAACTCCCTTACTTAGCGAAGCAGCTCGAATTCACCATTCTTGGAGGACCAGTGGCACACCAGTTTGACGCGAAATTCCGATAGCTTGATTCCAAAATGCGAGAGAGCCTTGCACTTTTCGGGAGATAGCGTTTCTCCCTCCTTGCACAATCGGTGCTGCGTTTTGCCGTCCAACAAGACAATGGTTCCATTGTCGATTTTCACGGGGAGTCCCTGCTTTCGGAACTGCTGTTCCATCATGGACACGGGGTGTTCCGCCAGCATTTCGTTGGTAATGACGACATCCCGGGGAGCGACGAATCCGGCACGGGCAAAATCCGGCTCGGCCATGTTTTCGAAATACTCCTGAACGCTCTGTTTGGATCGCGACGTAAACAACAGACCGACACTTTCGGAGATTTCTCCCGAAACGTGCCTCAAGTTGTCCGCATACTCGTCCTCCGGGGTTTTCCCGAGGGCGATTTGCAGGAGCTTGTTCTTTCCCAAAAAGATGCGCGAGGGTGCCGATTCGTCCTCGTCCATGCTCCCCTCCTTGGCGCGAAAGTGCATCCGAATGTCCTTGAACTTACTGGAGCGCATGTTTTCGTACGAAAACAAAAACAAGCTGTCGTGGGCATCGACCGCCTCGCGGACCTCCTGGACGTAGGCGGACTTGTGCTCGCGGGTGGCGCGTTTGGAGACCTTGGTCAAGGGGACTGTAAAAAGCGAAACAAAATTGAAAGTCAGAATGCTGCGTTCGGAAAAAGGAAGGCCGACAAAATTCACAATCGATGAATGCGGCTTTGGAAGAATTGAACTGAACTCACCTAGTCTGGCTCGTTTCGATCGTGGCATGGTGATGTATCAAGTAATAGAAGTAGTATCGAAGGTATTCAGAATTCAGATTTCGAAACGTTCGTTATCGATAGAGAGATGAATGAATCGTAGTCTTGTCGTTCCTTGTCGAGAATGTTTTCTATTCCGGATTGGACATGAAGTGTCCCGCGTTATTTCAATTCGTGCATCCAAAATCTCGGTTTTGGAAGGATGGAAAATAATTATTCATCGTTCGGCGTTTTTTTCCACGAAATGAATGGTGGAGCTTCTAATTTATGATTCCACGTGGAATGGTTTCATTTGGTCGCAAACATACCGTCCATAAATACTAAATACTATAGCCCTTTTCGAGCGCACATATCCGAGACCAAAGATGGACGGCAGGCGAGCTCCGTGGACGCCAAAAGGGAGGGAAAATAGTTGGTTGTTAGTATCCTCGCGCTGCATAGGCTATAAAGCTAGCAGGAGTAGTCGCGTAGTGGACAACAATTCGCCGGTCGTAGGTAGAGTTATGGCAGCCCAGCCACCGCATTCAGTTGTGCACGATTCTATGTACGCGCAGACATGTACTACCGGCCACCAACAATAATAACACATCTCTATTCGACCCTTTTCTACGATAAAATACGTAGATTTGTGTACCAGAAGGTTAACCTACCGGTTATGGATTTCGAAAAAAACAAGTGGAGCCGAAAACAACGAAACAAACCGCGTCCTGGCTGTCTGCCCAGCAGCCCCTCCTCTCTTCCTTTTGCAAGCTGTCTCTCTCGAATGCTACGCAAGCTTTGTTGTGACCAGCACGCATCAGGAACAGCACTTGCACATTTAACTCCAATTGATTCAATGCTTTTGTCAGGGAAGAACAAGCACAAATTATCGGAAGCGAACGGAGACTCGAATCATAATTACAACAACACGAATCAAAAGCAGTCCACAAACCACACCAACATGAGCGCCGACGGCGGCGGAGGGGGCACGTCGTCTTCCGGGGCCTCTGCGAACCGACCTCAGGAGCAACAACTGGGCAAGGATGGCAGGACGTCACAGCCTGCTCTTCATTTGAGCAGTGACGAAGTCAATTATCTCATTTACAGGTCCGTACCTAGAACAGAAACTGCCCTTGATCGTCAGTTCTATCTATCCATAGATTGCAAATCTTGTGCCTCTTGGATTCCGGAGCGGAACCCTGCGTCATTTTGCAAGTACACCTCCAACTCGCTTTCTCACTCTGTCCCTTTCCTTTCTTGATTATGACTTGACTTATCTATCTATCTGTCACTTTGATGATGATGTTGTATTTGTGTATGATAACCACCGGACATTTTCAAACAGATATTTGCAAGAGTCCGGATTTGTTCACTCGTCTTTTACCTTTGCGTATGAGTCTATGTTAGGCCGATCCAACATGAGGAATGCAGAAAAGTCGATACCTCCGGGAGCACTGATTTCGTTTCTCCAGAAAGGATTGCAATACGTAGGGATCGAAGAGACCTTGCACAGAGAACAACAACAACAACAAAAGGGGAATAACAATAACAGCAACAACAACAAACGCAAGGCCGAGGGCATTTCGGCATCACTACCAGACGGTGCTTTCAATCTTTCCTTGTTGTCACCGGTCACAATAAGCGCCATGACACGAGAGAACCCTCCCTTGCAACTCAATGTTCCTCCGGCCACGGCGGCAGCCGCTGTACGGGCACGCCTGGAAGCCGAAGCACAGATCGAAGCGGATCGCAAGAAGGTTGCCATTCGGGAGGCCCAGGAGAATAAGTCGTCAAATGGGAAATCGCGGTTGACAGGGCCCCCAGAGCATCCCTCCCCAGACCAATATCCCTCTCACGAATCCATTGGCCAACGCGACGCCTTCTCCGATGAGCGTACAGGCCGCTATGAGCCAGTTGCAACAGCAGCAACAACAGCAACACCATCACTTCCAACAACAGCAACAAGCAGCAGCAGCAGCGCAGTCACAACAGCAAAAGGACTCGGCGGGTGCCGCGGCTCTTCTTGCACAACAACAGCGAATAGAGTTTGCCGTCCTCGAAGAACAACGCCGGCAGCAGCTGCAATTGCAACTCCAGGAGCAAGAAAAGCTCTTGCAGCTACAGGCGCGAAACCAATCGATGGAGACATTAACAAACATGAGCACGGCTGCACAACAACAGGCGCAGGGAGCAGCGATTCTGGCATCGGTTGCGGAACAAATGGGGAACAACATGGCTAACAGCAACGGCGGTGCCAGCAAAAAGCCAACCAGCGCTAAAAAGGGACCAAAGAACAAGGGAAAAAAGCAGCAGCAGCACAGCAGTTACAACAACAACAACAGCAAGCACGGGCGGCGGCGCAGCCAGCGGCATCCAAAGCGAAGCCGAACCGTCAATAGCAAAAGTTGCATGCCTGCTGCCTCGCTTCCCCAAAACAGCGGCTTTGCAACCCTGGGAGAGGCCGTGGCACGATTGGAACAAGCCGGAGCTGCCGCTTCCGAGAAACCACAATACCCACCCGAACGGGACGTGGTCATGAGTGATGCCGGGGCTGAGAACGATGCCCATCATCCACACCACCGCCATTTGCAGCGCCTCGCAGCTGCGCAGGCACAACATCCGCAAACGGCAAACAATCTCCTGAACCACATGCAAGCAGAGCTCCAGCATGCAGCCGTCCAAGAGCTCATCAGCATGAACGGAAAGGCAGCGCATAACTTTACCAGCAATAGCGCAGCCGAGGCACCCCAGCCGAACGGAGCTCTGTCTGCGCCGCCGCAGCAACAATCACAGCAACCACCGGCGGCAGGATCGCAGACACCCAAAGAAGCCGCCAAGGCAGTGGACGCGATTATCGATCGCGAAGACGAAATGACCAATGCCAAGGCGACGGAAGTTTTGGAGCTCAAATTGCATCAATCCGAGGTTTTCATGTGCGCCTGGAATTCCGTTTACACGGACATGATAGCCACCGGAAGCGGAGACGCTTCTGCTAGGATATGGCAAATGGGGGGCACCAAGGCTGGGGAAGGCTTGGGTCCCGTCAAGCTCCTTCCCCACGGCACTGGGCCATCGGACAAGAAGAACAAGGACGTGACCACGCTCGAATGGTCCTCGGACGGCAAGCTCCTGGCGACTGGAAGTTACGACGGTGTTGCCAGGGTTTGGGGTTTGGATGGAGGGCTGGTGCACACGCTGCGGGGCCACAAGGGCCCAATCTTTTCGCTGAAATGGAACAAGACCGGAAACTATTTGCTTTCGGGAAGCTACGACAAGACCACGATTGTCTGGGATGTTTCGAGCGTGACGGGTTACATCAAGCAACAATTCGAAGACCACCAGGCGCCTGCGCTGGATGTTGACTGGAAGGACGACAGCACCTTTGCCTCGTGTTCTACCGACAAGACGGTGCACATTTGTAGGGTTGGGGAGAACCGACCCCTCAAGACGTACACGGGACACACGGACGAAGTCAACGCGGTAAAATGGGACCCCTCCGGTAGTTTGCTAGCAAGTTGCTCCGACGACTGTACTGCCAAGGTCTGGGATGTCAACAGCGATCGAAAAGAGCCAATGTACGACTTTAAGAGCCACCAGCAAGAGATCTACACCGTTAAGTGGTAAGTATCACAACTACATTTCGTGTTTTGTGTATTGAGAATCATTGTTCTGTTTGCTCACCGAATTCTATATTTTTAATTTATTGTTTGTTAGGGCACCTACCGGACCCGGATCCAAGAATCCCGAGAAGAAACCTCTTCTGGCCACTGCTTCCTTTGATGGATCCGTCCGATTGTGGAACATCAACGACGGGACCTGCATACAGGTCTTTTCGAGGCATCGCGATTCCGTTTACAGCGTGGCCTTTAGTCCTTCTGGGAATTATCTGGCGAGTGGATCTCTGGCCGGGCAATTGTATATTTGGAACGTCATGGAAGGAAGGCACATCAAGAGCTTCAAGGGTAAGGGAGACATCTTTGAGGTCGCTTGGAACAAGGAAGAAACACGGGTGGCGGCATGCTTCTCCTCGAACGTGGTCTGTATACTTGATTTTCCATAATGTCAACTAGAACAAAATAAATTTGTGTGATTCTTGCTGGATAGCAGTAGTAGTGTAGTTGTCTTGGTTGTTGTGTGTGCTAGTGTTGCAAATAACGCATAAGAATGTGCTCCAAGGCTTCCAGTGACGCGGGTGTCATGAAAACGTGATTGTCGGGCATATTAACATAGTCAACCCCCGAAATATTGCTCCATCGACTCTGGTGTGGACAAAAGGTAGTGTCAAAGGCCCCGTGAACAACAGTAACCCTAGGTTGTTCGCTTTCTAGGCTCATCCTTGCAATTTGCGTCGCCGCATCGTCTTGTTTGGTCACCCTTGCCACCAGAGCGGTCGTCGGGGCAATCAAAAGGGCAGCCGGTTGGTTTGCTTGTCCCACCATACCCCGCGCGATCATTTCGGCCACCACGCATCCGCCCCAACTAAAACCAATGAGCAAAACATTGTTGGGATCACAGGTCTTTGAGGCCATCACGATGGATCCTTCCGATAGAGCGTTCCATCGAGGATTCCACTACCTTAGGGACAACACACTCGAAGAAAAATTTGCTCCAGCCCGTCGCAAGAAGAAGGAGTAGCAGAAGCGTGTAATTGAGTGGGACATTGGGATGGCACGACCCATAAATAGTCAATGGAAACAAAACAGCACCGAAAATCACCATAGGATGGCAACACCAGAGACCGGGAAAGGGAGGCATGTAGAGATTCAAACGACTGGGTTTGATAATCTCGTGGGAATGCAGTTCCGCTACCGCTATCAGATGGTGAAGGGGTCCGGGAGACCAGCCTCCAACGATAACAACTCTAGTGCGGATCGTTTCCTCCATGCTGTTGTTGTTGAATTCGTTGTCGATCAAATGGTCACCACCAAAGCGCCTCCTCGATGTCGAGATCATACTTCTCTCCTGTTTCGGTTTCTTCTGCCATATATGTCGATGTTTCAAATTCCCAAAACATGTGATGTTAGATAGCGCGAATGAATCTTATTTGGGGATTTCATTTTCGGAAGAGGTTCTCTATCCGTTCCAATCGAAGACATCTTAAATAAAACTAATTCTGTACTTAACGTCCGCTTGGGAACCTGATTCCCAACCCAAACAGACTGACGTATTTCGGACGCATCGAAGGACGAACCATTAGGGATCGAACGTTTTTCCTTGGTGGAGAGGGGTTCCCATCACGGCGGTTTACTACTAGCTACACGAATGTACTGTACAGTACGCGCTGAGCAGCAGAGAATACACACCACACCGTTCCGCGTCATCGACACATCAAACTCTTCCTGTGGCAACGACGATAGTACTGCTTAGTAAGAAGCCCGACTCGTTCGTTGTTCGTTCACCCATCAACACCAGAATTAGAAACAATACTGTTCTAGACAAACAATATACATCAACCATGAACAAGTTTCTTTCATTCCTTATCGCCCTTATTGCCGTCGCACAGGCTGCTGCCTTCATGGGCACTCCCGTTGTCACCCAACGACAGGTACGGATCCGAGAGAAGAGAAGAGGTTGCGAGCCACGTGATGTTTCCCTGGTTTTGAGAGGAGAAGGCATCACAATTGATGTCTGTTTAGTTGGTTGGCTGCGATACGCTACCAAACGATACACTACAAACTCCATCTCTTTTTTGAATACATACATGAAATACTCACATACTCTATTTCGTTCGATTTCTTTTTCGACTGTTTCGATTTTTTTTGATATTTTCTCAGAGTGTTTCCCCTCGCTCCGGCGCCTGCTTCCATGGAAATGAGAGCTCGCGTCTGCGACTTTGCTCGGAAAGGAGGCCAACCGACAAGCCCGCGTTGTTACCTTCTCGCACAAGCGCATCAAGAAGGTCCAGCAGGTCAACCTCCAGTCCAAGCGATTCTTCTCCGAGGCCTTGGACCGCAACGTCAAGCTCAGACTTTCCACAAAGGGAATCAAGACGGTGAACAAGATGGGAGGAATCGATGCGGCCGCCAAAAAGTTCGATGTCGATCTTTCCAAATTCTAAAGTTATCCCTTTTTGCGTACACATTGTAAACAGCAGCAGACTAAACACAACTATTGTAGTAAATACATACACATTGAAAAAGAAGCAACAAAATGAAAGGAAACCGTTGAAATCAGTTCGCGACAAATTGGTGAAAGACGAAACTAAAAAGAATTGGGATCGTGTATGACTATTGATTCTAATGGACATCTACTATGTTTATGCTTGGCAGCTTAAACAGACATCGTCGTCGTCGATTATTTCAACCGAACTCGATGCAACGGATTCCTTTTCTACTGTATATTGTATCGCATTCACGGCTGGTTTCGTTCGTAGATAGTACATGCCAGGTCTGTGCAAATAGTGTAGGCAAATGTGATGAGTGGAGTTAGTCAGTTTGTGTGTTTGAAATATGGGTGAATTCGCTAGTTACATAGAATATAGAACACAGCATCTCTTCCTAATGCTGCACTAGTGATTCGTTCAATAGTTCGCTGTACGTACCTTCAAACCCTTTTTTCCACGCATAGAAATGCATTGCCGTGAGTTTGTCCATATTCGGATCAGCAATGAAGAGGTTCAAAGCTCTGACTCTGGTCGATAAACTTTCCGCGGTCTGCCGCCATGTCAATAATGCTCTTCATTTTGATTTCCCATACCGTCTTGTAAACTTCTTTGAGTTCTGGGGGGATGACATCAATGTTGGCCACCGATCCACCGTCCCGCATGAGTTGGTTGCGAACCTCGGGTGTCCAGAGACCCCTGTCTGTTAAATCTTGGAGAAGATGGGGGTTGGCCATGATGAATTCTCCCGCCTTGACACGTCGCAGATACAAATTCGAGCTAAAGGGCTCAAAGCACTCGTTGACACCCAGGATCTGAGACGTCGAAGCGGTGGGCATTGGAGCCAATAGCAGGGAATTTCGCAGACCGTGCTGCATCATTCGATTCCGCAGAGCCTCCCAATCGTATCCGTTTCCTTGGAATGAGTCGGAATATTTTGACAATGATGATTTTATCAGGCTCTCTTGCTGGGCAAGCTGGAGGCGGGAATATTCCACATGTCGAATTGGAATTCTCCCCGACTGGCAGGGGAGTTGGCGAAACGTTTCGTAACGGCCCTCTTCTTCTGCCAATTCGATACTCGCTTCCAAGGCTGCGTGGTATATTGTTTCGAAAATGGCTTCGTTCAATTCCTTAGCCTTGTCGGAAGTGAAGGGAAGACCCAAACGAATAAAGGCATCGGCCAGACCTGAAACTCCCAGCCCAATTGGGCGATGCTTTTGATTGGAGGTTTTAGCCCCTGGAATAGGATACTTGTTAACATCGATGATACGGTTCAGGTTGCGAGTGGCTGTCTTTGTCACCCTGTGGAGAGCCTCGTGATCAAAGTAGGCTCTTCCGGATGCTGGATCTACGGATCCATACGATCCTCTGTCGGAGACAACATACTTGGGAAGACAGCTGTAAAACAAATGAAATTAGTATTCGATGCATATATACCGAAACATATCATTCTCGATTTTTTTGCTTTTCTCTTGTACTTACATGCTTGCTAGATTGCAGACAGCAACCTCTTCTTCATCCGTATATTGAATGATTTCTGTGCACAAATTGCTACATTGGATAGTTCCCAGATTCTTTTGGTTGCTTTTTTCATTTGCTGCATCCTTGAACAGCATATAAGGTGTTCCAGTCTCGATTTGAGACTCCAGTATGGCCGACCAAACCTCTCGGGCACGCAGCTGGCGAATATAATTTCCCTCCTTTTCGTACTTTTCGTAAAGCTCCTCAAACTCTTTTCCGTGGCATTCGGAAAGGCCAGGACACTGGTTGGGACACATGAGGCTCCACGGTCCATCAGCTTCGACCCGTTTCATAAACAAATCGGGAATCCATAGACCATAAAACAAATCGCGGGCACGTTGTTCCTCCTTACCGTGATTCTTTTTGAGGTTTAGCACGTCGAAAATGTCTGAATGCCAGGGCTCAATGTAAACCGCAAAAGCTCCAGGTCGTTTTCCACCTCCCTGGTCGACATACCTCGAGGTGACGTCATACACACGAAGCATGGGCACCAATCCATTAGACACACCCCTTGTGCCCTTGATTGGAGATCCCCTCGCTCGAATATTGTGGACACTCAATCCAATTCCACCCGCAGACTTGGAAATGACCGCACAGCGCTTGAGCGTGTCGTAAATTCCGTTGATCGAGTCATCGCTCATTTGAACTAGAAAGCAACTCGACAGCTGGGGATGGGTAGTTCCGGAATGAAAGAGTGTGGGCGAGGCGTGCGTAAAGTATCCCGCGCTCATCAAATCATAAGTTTCAAAAGCTTGCTGCAGCCGTTTGTCTTCCTCTTCCTTTGTCATGGGGCCAGAAGCTCTTTCGGAGCAATGAATTCCCAGAGCAACTCTCATCATCAAATACTGGGGGCGTTCCAAAAACTGGCCTTGCAGATTTTTTAGCAGGTAAGAAGCGCTCCAAGGTCTTGAAGCCAAAATAGGTAATTTCCAAATCGCGTTCGTTGCGAATCCGTTTGTTGATTTCCTCACCCCGTCGTTTCACTAATTCGACAATGCTATAATCGATATAGTTGATTTGTGTATCCAATGCCTCGATGGACTCCGTAAAAGTTTGTGGTGTGTATTTGTGGTTCAGGGAAACTAAAATCCGTGCTGCAAGCCGGGAATACAAGACGTGCTGGGTGGCCATGCTGGCGGCAGTTTCGGCCGCAGAGGGTATCAATTTCGTACGAATTGACGTCGGGATACATGCCCTCTTAAAATCGATTCTTTCAAACTGTCCAAATCCAGCTTTGTCAGGAGAGTATGTGTGTCCTCAGGAGAAAAGTCCAATGCCAATCTTCGAAGCCGATCCAAAATCTACAATTCCAAAACAAGAAATGATTAAGAACAACCACGCAACAAGTTTCCTTTGGAACCAACAATCACAACAACAATACTTACCTTCTTTCCTTCTAGAGGTTCTTTGGAACCATCTCGTTTTACGACGTATATGGAGTCATCATCTGCGGCAACATTCTTTCTGCTCACTCCAAACAATGTCGAGGCTTCTTCCGGTGGCGACTTTACAGTGGTGGAACCGCCCACTATGGATTTCGATAAGAGTGCGGAAGGATTGCTAGGTGACGACGATGATGTCGATGGTGCGGTTGAATGCACACTCGACAACACTGCTGTCCACTGGACAATCGCCAACGCGAACTTCATCCTTTTCATGGTATGTATATATTTCTGAAAAAACCGAAGGATCAATATTCGATCGGAGGTGTTCTTCCTTCTCGTCTCCTCGTTTTACTGTTCTGTAAATGTCTTGTGTAAAATTGTGGTAGTTGGTTTTGGAACTTTTATTGTTTACAACCTGAAGGCTTCAGGCCCTTGCTCGAGTCAAAAAGGAAACGGTATGTTGGTCAAGAAAAAATAAATGTTGTGTGTTTCAATTTTTTATTTTTTGGTGATGGGCGTTGGGATTCTGATGGATCGATCGATCGATCGATTGATCCTTGATAGGATGAGACAAAAATTAATTGAAAAAATGCAGCGAACGCGGGCATGACGCAGAGTTTAATGGCGGCGATCCAAAAAAAGAACACCATACAATCTGTCCGTCGATACTTGAGTAACCCTAACCCAAATAATAACATAACATACTCTGCGTCGGAAGCACGAAGAAAATTCGAAAGTGGTCACGGAAAAACTCCATGAGCGATCGAAAATCAAAATTCCGCGATGAAAAATTCGGTTTGGATTGTGAACACGATACATTACCATCGAAAGCCCGCCCTCTTATGATATGCTCCCACATGTTAACGTTGCGAGTAAATCTGTATTAGTCATTATTGAGTCCCATCATAAGTGGAGCAGCTTGCCCGTCCAACGCACGTAATTTGGTTGTTTTCGGAGAATTGTTTGGTTCGTTGTCAAACGACGAGGAGAGCGTGTTCGCTCCACACTCGTACAACACGCCGTCATTCAATGCAGAGTTGACTCAACACGTACCGCACAACACACTTCTTTCGAATTCGAATTCGAAACTACATTACACAACACAACACAATATTTTGGGATTGCAATCACACCTACAAGAACCACAACAAAATCCACACCACCCCACAGAACAATGGACGCAACCAGAAAAGATCATTCCGACAGTCCACCGAAGCAGGATCCGCCAAGAGGTTTAACTATGACTTTGAACGAAGTCACATTCCAAGAAATTTTTGAGTCAGGCATTCACTGAGGAAGTTAGTAGCGCGCATGGACAAAGGTGACCGAGAGACTCTGATCAAAATGTGCAAGGTGATCGCTACAAAAAATAGACGCACTTATTATGGGAACGTCATTTTGTGCTGGCAGGCAGTCTGGGATCCTGAACACAATCTTAATTACATGAGAGACAATCGTACACATCAGAGTTAATCTTCACAGTCAGAGATATGTTTCGGGCCCGGTATTCAGAAAATAACGTAACATTTGACATTAGCTTCTGCTCCTACGACGGCAGAATCACTTCTCTCCGGGCCCTTGGGCGGGACTGGTGGAAGCAATCATTCATTCTACCCTCAGGCTATAAGTGGTCTTGATCGATTGCAAGACCTTGAAGTTGACCATTGCCAATTACTCCCCGCGAAAGGCCTTTCGAAGTTGCCCAATCTGGAATGTCTCACTGTAGATTTGGTGAATTTAGTGATCGAATGATTCAAGGATGAGGCCAAGGATGAGGCTCCCTCATCTGAAATCTTTATGCATCAAAGTGTTTCGACCCCCCACCGCGCCCAAGTGCGACCTCTATTCGTGGATACACGAACATCTTCCCTCATTGGAAAGGTTGACTTTTCATCAATTCGATGGGTCAGCTGTCATCTCGGACATTCTGTCTTTCAATAATTCGATGCGATTTCCTAACAAGAACCTCGGGAGCATTAATTTTTCGAATGTTGGGATAGATGAACGCCAGGTTGAAACTTTTTTGTGCGATCTGTTACCGAATTCGCCCATGATAACCTGATCTTTGGCTCAGCAACAACAATATTAAAAGCTTCCGATCCATCGGTCAACGACTAAGCAGGGAATGTCTTGCAAATGGAGGAAGACTTTTGCACAAACCAACCCTGCGTACCTTCTTCATCGTTAACAATCCCGTCGCCAGACTCATTGGATATCGAAATTATGATACACAAGAGCAGAGAATAGATCCTGAAGAAGTCGATGCATTCTGCCAGATTCTTCGTGCCTTTCCTACGATTGAGAAAACTGGTGATGGTGAGAACGGATTGCAGTTCGATCCGCGCGCTCGTTGCGAGTTATTGCTCAACCGAGCTGGGCGAAGTCTGGTGAAAGATGACAGGGCTAATGACAATCCTATTCCGTTATCGGTATGGCCACTAATCCTGGGGAGGCTCAACGATCCAAGAAAAAAAGGCTATTTCAATTTTAAGCATGAAGATATTACTGACAAGCGTGCTGTTGAGTTTCTTGACGAGACGGAGGACCCTGCTCGTCGTGCTTCAGTTGACACCGCCACGGGGCTGTTTTACTTGTTGCGCAAGGGACCTGTCCTCTTTGATGATAAATTTAATTGCAAAAATGAAGCCAAAATGAAAGGGTGGGTATTTGTCGGAAAAAATGCTGGCCAGCAGGGGGGCAGTGATGGTGATGGTGGTACTATTTGAAGACTGTCCCATGCCTTCAAAGAACATCGCCATTGGGCTTTTTTACTTCTTACTCAATGGTTGTGATGAGATACATCGAGGATTATCATCAGCGTCAAAGTAGCTGCTATTGCTGAAGAATTGAATTTGTAGTTCTACTTGTGTTGAGAAAAATAAGAATAACAATGAAACGATTTTTAAACAGTCTGTCCGTCAATATAACCCCAACCCAAATAATAACATAGTACCACTAGACAATACCAACAACATGCGCTTCAAGCGCCATTTTTTGGCATCAATTTTGAATTTCGGGGACGAAAATGCCCTATTGGAAGGAGACGTGCATATCACAAGAAAAGCTTTCTATTCTCATTGCCAATCAAGTCAACTTTGCCGAGGAACCTTCTATTCTTTTCCTTTGCTTCAAAATTGGAATTCAGGAAATCGGGACTCCAACGGCTTGACCATGTCGTCGACATCCGGAAAATGAAAGCAGCGGCAATCGCACTACTTGCGATGGCTACGTACAGGCAGGTTTGACCGGGAACAAAACCATTCAATTTCTTATCGGAAACCTGGTTCAAATGGGATGCACTCCCCCCGAGGGCTTTATCCAATGTATGAATTGCGAAGGAAAACCCGTGTCGGGCGGGTTTGGTATGCTCCAAGAAGAACCGTTGGATGGAAAGAATGCTATCCGACCAACGTCGAAGAAACCCGACTGCACCAAACCAACACACGAGCTCTTGGAGCAGTTTGAACGAGACAAAGCGGGAACCTCGAAGCTCAGTCTGCGGCCCGAAATCTACTTGTGCGAGGAAAATGTGACAGGTCCAAAACACGCCAACACGATTTTGATTCATGAACTCATTCACGCCATTGACTTGTGCAGGGCCAAGATGGATCCCCTGCGAAATTGCATGCAGCTGGCCTGTACGGAAATCCGCGCCGAAAACTTGAGTGGAGAGTGCAACCTCAAATGGGAGTTTTTGCGGGGCAAGGTCAACACTTCGACGAATGTCTTGGGCCACGGAAAAGAGTGTGCCAAGCGACGAGCCATCGATTCCGTCCGGGCGAATCCCAATTGCACCGAAAAGGCTGCCTTATACGTGGATGCCGCGATGGAGCGGTGTTATGCGGACACCTTTCCGTTCGAGCGGCATCCCAACCAACAATAAGTAGCACGTTGTTTCTTCTTCAAGACTAGAGTGAGGCGAATCTATAGAGTATCACAAAGAAACATATCCCGGAATTCCGGGAGTTGTATTCCTAACATCATAGACATAAAGTTTTCCATGATTATCATGCTTTTCGCATCCATTGTTAGAAAGACCAATTCTATTTTCGTGCGCTGCAGGATTGTCTTGGTCTCTTTCAATAAGGATAACTGCAAGAATGGCAGAATACATCATTCTGTTTTGCATCGATTTCAATTGCATATGTTTAAGACAACGAGAAGACAAAAAGTCAACAACCAATCGTATGAAACTACTTCTTGCATTGGAAGATCTGCAGAGAGTTTATTCAGGTTGTATACAGTAATACGAGATAGTAGTTGCCGACGATGATCTATCAATGCGTGGTGGGTTATCAGTCAAATCAGGAAATACAGGATGCTAACATATGCGTGCTACAGTACTATCACATCGGTTTTGAAGGGATATCTCGCATTATTTTGAAACTGAAGACGCTGCATGTTGTTCAAAGCCATCTGAGTATCATTCCACATCCATTCGTTGTGACTCTTTCGTCAATATCTCTACCAGTTCTCCACCTATTCATCATCAATACTAGCAAGGTTGACTTCTGAAATCTGATCTCTCACGTCCACAGGATTTGGTATCGTCCATTGTGATCCAACTGCCATCATGACCGGAAGCACAAAGCTACTAAACAAAGTTCAAACATCTACATATCGTTTCACCATCGGTTGTTGTGTCGTTTTCATCAAATGCGTCCTCAAGGCCCGCGAGGGCTCTCTCTGCAAATGGATTACTCACGGCCACAGGATCCAATGATGGTGTGCAAGTGGGGTGTTTTAAAAAAGTTGGGGTTACGTTTTGTTGGTGGTGGTTAATTTACTCCTTCATATCGTCATACAAGAAAGTGGTGTGGGATTTTCCGCAGTAGTATCTATCGTGGTGCTGGGCCATGAAGCATCCAATTCCGGCAACGGGAGAGTATTTTCTCAGGCGGGTGACCTTTCCATCGGCCTCAACACGGTAGTACTTGAGGGATTGCATGGGAATGCACTTGTGGACGTGCTTGACCTTCTTGGGGCGGGTGTAGACCTTCTTTTTGCGCTTCTTACCTCCTCCTCGGAGACGAAGGACCAAGTGAAGGGTGGATTCCTTTTGGATGTTGTAATCGCTCAAGGTGCGTCCATCTTCCAATTGCTTTCCGGCAAAGATAAGACGTTGCTGATCAGGAGGGATTCCTTCCTTGTCCTGGATCTTAGTCTTGACGTTGTCAATGGTGTCCGATGGCTCGACATCAAGAGTGATGGTCTTGCCTAAAGTAGTAAATCACGAGAAACAACACGAGTGGGTCAGTATCACATTACATCATCAATTCCAAACGGCCATTGCCGACGCAGCTGCGGCAGCACAGCACACCTAAGACCCAACTGCATTGTTGCTACTGTTTATTGTAACTCACCCGTTAGTGTCTTGACGAAAATCTGCATGGTGAATGTATTCTATTGTTGAATTATTCCACAATTTACCGAATACCCAAAGTACGATAGATTAAACTCGGGTCGATCGAGGGGAGATGTGCAAAGACACGGTATTTTAGCGGCTACCGTAGACGGTAGGCATTCAGTGGAATTACAGGTAAGCGCGCTTGTAGTAAGGCGCAGTTTCTCTGTTACCTGTTACTCAAATACTACTTTTTCTCGTTAAATCGACTCGTTCGACCAGATTATGGTTTGTGGCAGTCAAAGTTTACATTAAGAATAAGGTTTTCAAAGCGAAAAAAGTTTCAGTCGTTCACAACAGTCACGAGACGTGTCATGTCAGAGAATTACAAACGTCACGTCGAATAGCGCTACTACCAGCACTTTACGATCCAATCCAATGATGTGAGAATTGTCAATCACCCAATTTTGCAAATTCGATACTTTTGAGAATATCTTGATTCTCTATCAAATTGTTCTGACGCCGATAAGTTGAATGAATCTGCGATTCCACAACTTTTCATCATCAAAAATTCAGTACAAAAGCTCCAAATACCGATCATTGAAGGAACTGTTAACCATGAGATCTATCGAGAGCTGTTTGCTTTTGTTCCTCCTGCTGGGAGGACAAAACGTATCTTCGTCCTTTCATCTTCCGGCAAAGAAAAGTCGTGCTTCGTCGTCGTACACAACAAAAAGTCTTGAAAGATCCCACCATTTTCCTTTTGACGGACAGGAGCTGAAACATACCACTACCGCGCTCAAGGTATCCTCCGGAGGAGCTGCTCCAACTGGCAGCGGCGAAATTCCAACGACGAACGGAATCATGAAGGCCTCGATTGCGGTGGGTGTCCTCACGGCCACCATGGGATATGTGTACGGAAAAGTGCTTTCCTTTTGTGTCAAGAGCGTGTGGACTACGCTTCCAAAAATGTTTGATACCTTGAACCCAGCCTATTTCATTACGGGAGTCTGCACATTCGGTGGATTGCTCATGGGAATCTTGTCGTCGGCATTGAGCTCTTCGACGTTTACGGTGGCCGACTTTGTCGCTCTGTTTTCGTCCAGTTCGGGCAGCAAATCCTTGCCCTCCAGTCGCACCTATTTGCTGCCACTCCTGCTTTTGTCGTTGGTCACCAGCACCTTTGGCTTTTCGGTTGGGCCAGAGGCCCCCATGGTATGTGCCGGAGCCCTGCTGGGAGCGTCTGCCGCACGTTATTTTTATGGAGATTCCGACGAGCCCCAGGAAACTTTGGCGTACGCGGGAGCCTCGGGTGCACTGACAGCCTTTATGGGCATCCCGGTAGCCGGATCGATTTTTGCCCTGGAGTTGACGAGCTCCCATGCCGGCATGAACCAGGCAGGAGGAAAGCGGGCATTGTCCAGCACCATCATGGCAAGCATTGCTGCCCTGGTGGCAATTCGCGCAGTATTGGCTCCGTCGTCTTTGGTAGGGGGACACTTTAGCTATGGTTCCGTCGGTGCTCTCACGGGATTGAATACAATTGTTACGGCGATTGCCTGTGGTGCCGGAGGAGGCCTCTTGGGAACTGTCTTTCACAAGTTGGTAGGCATCATCAAGAATGTTTCGTGGAACATGGGTGCCAAAAAGGACGATTCAGCACCAAAGAATGCCTGGAAACGACCAATTCTGGTCAAGACCATGATTGGTCTCTTGGTGGGAATCTTGAGTTCCAATTATCCGCAAACGCTCTTTTGGGGAGAAGGCAGTTTGCAGACGGTCATTAGCGGCCAGAGCACGCCCTTCAGTGCCACCAAACACGGTTTGTCAAACCTATTGACAAGCGCAGCCCGGGTGAATCCCAATCTGCCCTTTGCCACTGCATCGGCGGCTGCTCAGGTCGGAATTGCCAAGTTGGTGGCCATTGCTCTGGCTTGTGCTGGAAAATTTCCGGGAGGAATTATTTTCCCCTTGATGTTTGCTGGTAAGTAGCAAGAAAACGAAAGGCAAATATTTACTTTTTCTGTGAATGTTTCTTACAATGACAATGATCTCTATTTTTCTTCGCCTTTTGTAGCGGCTCCTTTGGCCCATTCTGTTTCATCTCTTTTGAGCGTCTCGGGAAGTTTGGTTCCACTCGTTGTAATGTGCCTGATGGCTTCGACTCAGGCTGCAGTGACTCGCACACCACTAGCTACTGCTTTGATATTAAGCTTCACAGCATCGGCAAACACAGAACTTAGTGTCATGCTCCCAGGCATGATTCTTTCGTCGTACTTGGGAGTTTATTTTTCTCGAGTCTTTTCGAAAAATTCGTACTTTGCCTACAATGGAGAAGAATAAACTTAAGAGATCGGTCGTTTTCGGGGACAATACTTGTCACCTACGAAACAAATGAATTCCTTGATGGTGTTGTGGCACTTAAGTTCTGATCGACGTCGAATCGAGGAATGAGTTTATTGCATTGTTATACACTCGCTAATTTTACAAAATTTTACAACTGAAAAGTTTCAAAAATACTAAAAGAACATTATGTAAAATATAGGCTTTCTACAATTGCATTGCGGGTGTTTATTCCCCATTTTCAGTTTGCTTATGCAGCCTTTTCAGCAGCAGCAGCTCTCTCGTTTAGGACTCGCTTGTAATCCTCTGGGAAGACTTTTACAAAGTCCTTGTATCGGGATTCCCAATTTTCTAGCATTTCACTTCCAACCCCGCTACCAGTGGCTGCGACGTGTTCTTGGATGTAACCAAATACTTCTTCCTTCTCGGCATCGGTTTCGATACGTTCGAGGTCAACAAGCCCCATATTGCAGCGAGCTGGGAATTTGTTATCTGGATCGTATACGTATGCGATACCACCACTCATTCCAGCAGCAAAGTTACGTCCGGTCTCCCCGAGACACACCATAATTCCTCCCGTCATATACTCACAACCGTGGTCACCGACTCCCTCAACGACGGCCAAAGCTCCGGAGTTGCGAACGCAAAATCGCTCACCTCCCTTTCCGTTGAAAAAGGCCTTACCAGAAGTAGCTCCGTACAACGAAACATTTCCGACAATAACGTGTTCTTCAGGCTTGAATCCTCCGTCGAGAACTTCCTTCGAAGGGAAGACAGCAATCTTTCCTCCAGAAAGACCCTTACCAGTGTAATCATTGGCATCACCGATAATGTTTGCAGTGATACCCTTTGCAAGAGTGAAACCAAAGGATTGTCCTCCCTTACCCTCAAGGTTGAGAGTAATCGTGTCGTCTGGCAAACCCTCGCCACCGTAGCGTTTGGAAATTTCATACGAAAGCATAGTTCCAAGCGATCGATTGATGTTTTCAATCTTGTCGCTAATGACAACGGGAGTCTTGTTCTCAAGGGCGTCTTGTGCCTGTTCAATGAACTTGTTATCAATAGCGATATCAAGTCCGTGGTATTGTGTGGTCAAGTTGCGAATTCCAGCAGCAGGGTTGAGCTCAGAAGCAGGAGTCAACAATGGGCTGAGGTCCAATCCTCGGCTCTTGTAATGTTGCCCCTTTCGGTTCACTTCCAAATGTTGAGTTTGTCCAATCATATCTTCCATTTTGCGGTAACCAAGCTTTGCCATGATTTCGCGAACCTCTTCAGCCAACAAGAAGAAATAATTCACAACATGTTCTGGCTGTCCAGTAAACTTCTTACGCAATTCTTCGTCTTGTGTTGCAACTCCAACTGGGCATGTGTTCAAGTGGCACTTTCGCATCATGATGCAACCCATGGTAATGAGTGGCGCGGTGGCAAAACCGAATTCTTCGGCACCCAACAAGCACGCAATGGCAACATCACGTCCAGTCTTGAGCTGACCATCGGTCTGGACCTTCACACGGTCACGAAGTCCGTTGAGAACAAGTGTTTGTTGCGTTTCGGCAAGTCCAAGTTCCCAGGGAAGACCGCATCCCTTAACTCCTGTCCAAGCAGCAGCTCCTGTACCACCATCGTGTCCACTGATAGTAATGTGGTCGGAAAGTGCTTTCGCAACACCAGCTGCGATAACACCGACACCAACTTCGGAAACAAGCTTAACAGAAACTTCTCCAGTTGGTTGAGCATTCTTCAAATCGTGAATGAGCTGTGCAAGATCCTCGATGGAGTAAATATCGTGATGCGGAGGTGGGGAAATAAGACCGACACCAGGAGTAGTGTGACGATTCTCGGCAATGTACTCGGAAACCTTGAATCCAGGCAATTCTCCTCCTTCACCAGGCTTGGCACCCTGGGCCATCTTGATTTGAATTTGATCACTATTAGCGAGGTAGTTGGATGTGACACCGAATCGACCAGAAGCAACTTGCTTGATACTCGAACGACGGTTGTCCTTAAATCGCTTTGGATCTTCTCCACCTTCTCCGGTGTTGGAACGTCCTCCAAGTGTGTTCATGGCGACAGCAAGAGTTTCGTGCGCTTCTTGACTGATGGAACCCAAAGACATGGCACCGGTAGCAAATCGCTTGACAATTTCAGAAACTGGTTCGACTTCTTCCAATGGAATAGCCTTGGAAGGATCAAACTTGAATTTGAGCTGTCCTCGAAGGGTAACCTTTTGGTTTTGTTCGTTCGTGATTCGTGCAAATTCTTTGTAAGCCTCTCGGGAGCCAGTTCGTCCAGCAATTTGCAAATTGACCATGGATTCGGGAGTGTTCAAATGCGCCTCACCTCCAGCTCTGTAGTGGAATTGACCATCACTGCGAACCAAGACGAAATCATCGCTGTTGTTCTTGGGGAATGCATCCTCGTGGAATCGTTCAAGATCGCGGTAAATTGCCTCAAAGTCAGTTCCTTGGATACGAGTAGTGGTTCCCGTAAAGCATCGATCGACAACCTCGTCGGCGAGACCGACGGCCTCGAACACCTGAGCTCCCTTGTAACTCTGAAGAGTGGAGATACCCATCTTACTCATGACCTTCAACAATCCCTTACCAGCAGCATTGCGGTAGTTCTTGTAAAGTGATTCGTCGGACATTTCCTTCTTTGCGGTAGCCTCTACCATACCATCGACATTCATCTTGCTGAGGGCTTCGTAAGCCATGTAAGGGCACACACCATCGCATCCGTAACCGAATAGGGTGGCATAATCGTGAACTTCCTTGGCATCACCAACTTCGGCAAAAATGGCTGCCTTTGGTCTTTGCTTGGTACCAATCAAGTGGTGGTGGACAGCTCCAATGGCAAGAAGCGATGGAAGTGCCATGCGGTCAGGTCCAGCAAATTTATCAGAAAGAATAACTCCCTGGGCACCCTTTTCTCCATATTCTTGTCCTTGGATAGCATCGGCGGCTTCGTCACAGATGCGTTCAAGAGCCTATAAATAAGGAAAATCAACAAAATGATGAGAAAAATGTGCATTCTGACAAAAAAACTCGAAATTTCCATTCCATGCAAATTCATCAAAAACTTACTGCCAACATGCCATCAACACCGCTTCCAACGGGGAAGGTCGTATCGATCGTGGTGCACTTGAATTTCGAAGTTCCATCGGGGTTCTTGAAGTTTTGGTCCTTGAGGGTGGCCATTTCTTCCAGAGTCAAGACGGGGTGTTTGACCACAAGACGCTGGCTGTGTTCTTGTCCGGGATCCGAAAGCAAGTTGCCCTCGGGACCGACGGGACAGACCAGACTCATGACAATTTCTTCACGAATGGGATCAATGGGAGGGTTGGTCACCTGGGCAAAGAGCTGCTTGAAATAGTCATTGACCTGACGAGGATATTCCGAAAGGACGGCGAGTGCCGCATCGTTACCCATGCTTCCCAATGCCTCCTTTCCGCCAATAGCCATGGGCAACAACAAGACATCCAATTTCTCGCTGGTAAATCCAAACATGTTGAGTTTGCGGTTGGTCAGGTTGAAATCCATAGGATCGGCCTGGGAGCCGCTGGCATCGGCCCATTTGCTGAGGTCAATGGTTCCGTTTTCGACCCAATCGGCATATGGCTTGGCGGCAGCAATCTGTTCCTTGATTTCATTGTCGGGAACAATTCGTTGGGTTTCAAAGTCGACCAAGAACATTTTTCCGGGCTCGAGACGATGCTTGATCTTGACGTCCAGGTCGGGCAATTCCGAGGCGACACCAATTTCCGACGACAAAATAACGTGATCGTCCTTGGTTACGTAGTATCGGGAAGGACGAAGACCGTTTCTGTCAAGGGTGGCACCAATGTATCGAGAATCCGTAAAGGCAACCATGGCTGGTCCATCCCAGGGCTCCATGACGCACGAGTTGTATTCGTAAAAGGCCTTTTTGGAATCGGACAGATTGTCGTTGTCCTGCCATGCCTCGGGAATCATCATCATGACGGATTCTGGCAACGAACGGTTCGATGCCTTGGTCAAGAGTTCCAAGACACTGTCAAAGTTTCCGGAATCACTCATGTGGTCCGAGACGGCGGGAAGCAAAAAGGGAGTGTCGTCCCCGAAAATGGGAGATTCCATGATTCCACCACGGGAATACATCCAGTTTTTGTTTCCGCGCAATGTGTTGATTTCACCATTGTGGCACATCATGCGGATGGGCTGGGCACGTTCCCACGAGGGAAAGGTGTTGGTGGAAAAGCGCGAATGGACGAGCGCCAAGTGGGTGTGGAAGGTGGGATCGGCAAGATCCAAATAGTATTTCGAGACCTGTTCGGGCGTGAGTTGTCCCTTGTAGGTAATGTGGTTGGTGGTGAGCGAATTCACGTAAAATCCGCTTTCGGGACCGAGCATGTCGGTGGCTTCCTCCTCTGCCATTTTGCGGACAAGCAACAAGTCTTGTTCAAAGATCTTTCGGTCTTTGGGAGAGGCAACACTAATAAAGATTTGTTCCGTAATGGGTTCGCTGTCGAGGGGATCCTTTCCCAGCATGGAATTGTCGACGGGAACTCTTCTCCAACCTATCGTGTTCAGGCCCTTTTCCTTGACGAGTCGTTCCATTATAGCTTTGCAGTCGTTCATGATGGTCTTTGTGTCGCTTCCGGGAGGGAAAAAGACGTTTCCGACCGCATATTCTCCGACTTTTGGGAGATCGGCACTGAACAATTCCTTTGCCTTTGTGCGCATGAAGGAATCGGGCATACCAAACAGCATACCTGAATTATTAATTGAGAATGATAAGAAACAATAGAATGAGCTTTTTGCGCTTTTCATTGCAATTGCAGTTTTGTCAAGAAAGAAGAAGGAATCCGTTTCCGACAAAAGCGAAGATAAATTCACAAATAATATCCTGAGATATTTCATTCTACTCACCAGCTCCATCTCCCGAATTGGGATCGCATCCGCATCCTCCACGATGTGCCATACGAACCAACATTTCGTCGGCGACTTCGACCACGTGTCGTGACGGAATCGATTTCATGTTGGCAATGAGACCGACTCCGCAATTCTCTGTCTCGTCTGCAGCATTATACAAGGTCTTTGTCTTGTCGACGGTGGCACCGCGAAGCTTCAAAACCTCTTCGGTAGTATAACGACGAGTCTGAGCCAAATTCTGAAGCCTCTTGACGGCCTGCAAACTTCCCTTTGGCATGCGAAGCGTGGAGGACATTCGTTGTTGCTGTTGTCCCAAAACAGATTTTCGGCCGTTGGTTGTCATCTTGCCATCGGCAACCTTTGTGCTTCGGCGGAGCGCCTGCTTGGCGACCTTGGAACTACGGGACGAATTCATCATTGAAACCTATTAATGATGGTATAGTATTTGGTGTTGTTGTTGATATAGAATATGAAAGGTTCCAACGCCTTTACGAAAGATCTAGGATTTAACGAAGCGATGAAAAGTGGTGGGAAGGGTGCAATTTCCCTTCTTTTTCCTCATTCCACGTTCGCCGTGATTATTTTGAGAAGAATTGCAAATCAGAAATCTTTTCTGCGAAGGACCAGGGTGGCGAATTGCGGGAACTTGCAAAATTGTCGTGATTGATGTGTGGTTCAAAGGAAGTTCTGTTTCTTTGCGATTCCTCATGCAATTTCACGCGCGATTCTTCTATTCGTAAAGAAAAGCAGTACGAAAGTGCGCGGCAGATGGGACTACGAGCACTAAGTTCGCCAATCAGAATTTTGTATGAAAGATTGCTGCTTCCTTCTGCTCTGCAATTGTGATGCAATTTTTGTCGACCGAGTCAAAACCGAAGAGTTTACGAGACTGGGTTTACGGGAGTAAATTGAATCGTATGAGTCAAATATAAATATGAATCCAAAGAGTCGATTTCGAGTTTTGACACTTGCGAAGATCTTTCGAATTTCACAAGAAGGATCATTGTTTCATCTACCAGACATTGGTGGATGATAAGATTCATTGTTCTCAAGTGTCACAATAGAATCAACGAAAATGAAGTCTCAATCATCGTTATTTCTCCGATACCTGCTTGTGACGATTCTTGCCTTGGCAGTGCCCGTCCTCTTTTCGGTTTTCTGTGATAGACCATGGCACCTTGTTTCGGATTTTTTGAATCGTGTTGAGCCGACTACGAATGCGCATGTCGGCTTTCACCACAACATGGATAGCGAGAATTACAAACACGATCACTCGGTTTTGTTGAATGTGCTTGATTTCGGAGCCATTGGGGACAGCGATAGCGATGATACAGCAGCCGTGCGCAAACTTCTTCAATTTGCCTCGTCGTTGCTTTCCAGCAACATGCGTAAAGTCACCCTTCTCTTTCCAGAAGACTATGTGTTTTCGACGGGCCCACTCAATCTGACGAGTGGAATCACTTTGCAGGTGGACGGAACTCTGAGAGCATTGACCTGGAGGGAGATTGACTGGCCCCGCATACCGCCTTTGGTGAATTACGGGTCCTCGGACGACCAAGGATTCTATCTACAATACCAGAGCTATTTGTATGCGGCAGATGCCCACGACATTTCCATTACGGGAACAGGCATCATTGATGGTCGGGGACAAATCTGGTGGGATGCCTTTAAGAATGGCGGGGATTTGCAAGCGGGAAGGCCCAACCTGATTCAGTTTCTCCGCTGCCAAAACATGGAGGTCGCGGGGGTCACTTTGAAGGATTCTCCCTTTTGGTGTTTGCACCCGGTGCTCTGCGTGGATGTCCACATTCACCACACCAAAATTCGATCGCACATGTACGCCGAAAACTCGGACGGAATCGATCCCGACAGCTCAAGGAATGTCTTGATCGAAGACAATGATGTCTCGTGCGGGGACGATCACATTGCCATCAAGGCTGGTTTGTGTGGCAAGGGGAAACCACTGGACTGCGATGAACATCCAGAATTCGATAACGGAGAATACGAAACCGTCAACATTACTATTAGGAGAAACATCTTTCGGACGGGCATGGGGATTGCCATTGGAAGCGAATGCAGCGGGGGAATCCGGGATATCCTCATAGAAGACAACTTGGTGGGCGTCTGCCATCCCGGACACTGCGCGATTGGATGCTGTGGGTGGAGCCCCGGCCTGCACCTAAAAACCACCGATACTAGAGGAGGCCACATGGAGAATATTCTCTTTCGCAACAACACTGTTTACAACACGAGTTCGGTCATTTTTCTGGAAACCGATTATCAGACCAATAACGACAACGAGGGAAGACCCACAAAGATCAAGAATCTCACGTTTGAAGACAACAAGGACCATGGATCGGCGAACAGGGATTTCGCTCTCGTGCAGCAAAGATCTGCCCTGCCAAGATGTCTCTTTTTTGAATAACGACTTTCACCCGACGAAAGATCAGTTGTCAGAACGTCCAAGTGATGGATGAGAATGGAAACAATGTTTGTTCCGATGATGGTCAACTAGTAGAGGAAGCAATAAATTGATTGAATCTTAATTAACTAATTAATTAATTATAGCATTGATGATCGGATGTTTCACTTGAAATGCATACTTCTATCATTGTGGAAGAGCTGCTTTTCGACTTTTTTGTTTCTCGTGAAAAGTGGAAAAAATATTGAATCACGAGTAATCAGCTTTTCCAAGACTGCATGGTCGGTTCCATGCAGTTTGCGATCGTGCGCGACAGTAGTTTTCCTACGATCGTTCCTGAGCAATTTTTTCAATCGTACGAAACACAGTTGGGGAGAAACGGCGACATTTTCGTTCTTTTGGTCCTTGGCTTGGGAAGGAATTTTGTTCTCTCGTGTTCGTGAAACTTTCGAGTTTGGGTTGTGAGTTCGTGCAACCAACTGACAAAAACCTTTTGATGTTCTCACAATTTACAAAAACACATTTTGAGAAACAACAATCTTTGACAAGACCAACAGTAACAACAACTATATCAACAAAAACTATATTAACAATGGGCATCTTTTCGAAATTCAGCAAAAAGAAAACAACCAAAAGAAATTCACTAGACTTGTATCGAGGAAGACAATTTTCCGAACTCGACCGAAAGCGAGGAAAACGAAGAGGATCAATGACCGATTCTATGAAGGCTGCATGTTTTGGAACATCCGTGGTTCCAGAAGATGATAACAAAACGCAAGAAAATCAAATAGAAAATAATACGGAAAAGACAAGAAGCCACCGTATTAGAGATTCTGTGATGCTTGCCTATCTCGGAGGAGACGTTCCAGACTTTGACAAGAAGCGACGGAAAGAAACGAACACACAAAAAGAGAGGAAAGCCAAAAACCGACCCCATCAGAGAATCTGTCATGCTTGCCTATCTAGGATAGGCGAATCACACCGAATTTCACAGCTATACAATTAGAATATAATACTAGAAACAATTTTGAATATTAGTATACTTTTTCATCTGCTACAATATTATTCTTAGATTTGCTTTTAGTGCCTTATTCACTTTCAATCTTCCCCCTAGTAGCTGCTCCTGCCAAGCACTAGTCCGTCGTGAGACCACTACGAACCGTGCTGTTGTCGTAACTCGCGGTCACCTACCACGGACGATTGCTTTGGGATGGGCCGCCACGGCACACGTCGGTCGACGGGCGGGTCCCTCCAGAATTTGTACCGAATTGGCTCTCACCAAATCATACAACGCGCACTCCCCGTTTTCGCTCCCGCTCAGAATCGTAGCATCACTGGCCAATACGTCCACTCCCAATCCCGTATTGTCCCGCGGTGTGGTGGCCATTATACGTATTTAGCAATTCGCCCGTAGGCAATTTCCATCAAGCGGATCGTCCCGTCCAGACAACTGACCACGAGGCAGTTTCCGTCCTTGGTCATGGTCATGCTGGTAATGGGTAGAATCCAAAATCGTCCGCCTGCACTAGGCCTTTGCGCAAGTCATAGCTTCGAACGTTTCCATCGACCGAAGCGGTGTGAATCATCCGCCATATTGCCATGATTGTTTTTCTTGTCCGTCGATTGTCTGTTTTACGATAACGCTCGTCACCGAGTCTTTGGCCTCTTTGAGTACCTGCAGAGGCTTGTAAATCCTTAGGAGCGCCCAGTCCCAAATGGCCACGGTAGCATCGTACGATGCCGTGAGATAGGCCTCCCCGTTGTTTGAAGCTGCGACATCGTTGATTCGTCCGGTATGGTGGTTCTGTCCCAGCTTTCGCACAACTTTATTGGAAACCAGATCCGTGACCACTAAGGATTGGTTCGATGCGGCCAAAAGTGTCTGGGACGAAGCTGAACCTGGTACTACACACAATGCCGAGACATCGTGCGTCAGTCCTCCTTTATAAGTCTGAATGTGGAGCGCCGGCGGCAAATCCTGAAAGGCCGTACGCAATCGCTTGCGAGAATGTGAATAGGAATGTGGGTTTGTGTTTGTCGCATTGGCTGCAATGTATTGGGGATCGACCCGAAAGGGATTCCACAATTTCACGGTTCGATCCAAACCTCCCGTGAGGCACCACTTGCCATCGGGAGTAAACACAATGGCTTGTACGGGCCCGTCGTGGCCGGTCAACCGAGCGACGGGGACACGAGGCAAAGTCGATTCGGGCATTGTGTGTGGTAGTGCTGCTGCTTTTTACAAAAAAGAATCAATCCATCATTCTTCGTGGCATCCTTTTTCACAAAGCAGTCTTTTTTATGGAAGGTGAACGAAATTGGTGTATTCAAACGAGTTGGATTGTCTTGCCGAGATGAAGTATGAGAGATGCTGGTCGATGATGAAATAACGAGGGTGATGGGTTTCTTGGCTTTGGCGCGCTGAAATAAAGACTCTTTCTGTACGCAAATCAGTTTTGGCGCGTTCCAATGAATTCAACGACGATCATCATCAATCTCTCTTTCCAAACTTTTGTTGGAAGGAATCACTTCTTCAAATTACTCGGCATTGACAATTCTTGCGACACACAACAATACGCTAGCTAGTCCGCTGATGCACTAACTTCATATACTCGAAGACATTTGTTATGGTGAAAAGAGATCGCTGGGCCTCTTCGAGCGACGAAGAAGATGCTAAGCAGCAGCAGAAAATAGCAGCCAAAAGGACGACAACAACCACCAAATCGAAAGCTAGCAAGACAACTCCAACAACAAGTGACTTTCCATCTGCACAATCCGCTTTTGCAAGGGATGTCGATCCGTCTACGATACCTATGACAGAATTCGCTCGGCTGAGCGAGGGAACCTACGGAATTGTCTGGAAGGCCAAAGACTTGGCCACCCAAGAAATCGTGGCCCTCAAACAAATCAAATTCGAGGACCAATTGGAGCTGATCCAACAGCAGGGCTTTCCCGTGACGGCCTTTCGGGAAATCAACGTATTAATGGCACTTAAGTTCCCACGAAAACTATTTGTGCCGTCAAGGAAATGGTCGTCGGCACGGGCAGCGACAAGGTGTTCATGGTGATGGAATTTTTTCGCAAAGATTTGCAAGAAGCCATGGAGCAGCGGAACTATCCCAACTGTTTTGAGCCAGGCCGAACTCAAGGGAACGATGCAACAAATTCTCAAAGGAATGGACTATATGCACTCGAAATGGTTCATGCACCGGGACATGAAAACCAGCAACATTTTGGTCAATGGCCAAGGCCGGGTGGCACTCTGCGATTTTGGATTGGCCCGGCGGATACGAAAATCCACCCAACAAGAATCTGACGCAGCTCGTGGTGACTCTGCATTATCGGGCACCCGAGCTCCTGTTTGGGGAAAGCAGATACACACCGGCGGTGGATATTTGGAGCATTGGGTGCATCTTTGGGGAAGCTCATTCGGCAGGAAAGCATCCTGCCGGGGCAGGGGGAACTGGACCAAATCGACAAGATTTTTACATTGCTGGGAGCACCCTCCGAAGAAAGCTGGCCCGGGTTTTTGGATCTGCCGAATGCCAAGATTTTCAAGTGGCGAAAAGACAGCACCAAAGTGCAGTTTGACGAATTGTTTCCCATTCATCCCCCGGCACACTTTCAGCAGACGTATCTGGACACGAACGGGCGGGACTTGTTGACCAAACTTCTGGCGCTGGATCCATTGAAACGAATCTCCGCCAAGGAGGCCTTAGAGCACAAGTATTTCAAAGAGGGGGTGCAGCCGATGAATCCAAACTTTTTTGAAGAATAACATAACAATGAAATAGTGTACACTAGCTAGAGTGTTTCAAAATTTTAATCAAAGAAATAACAACTTTTCTGAAAGCGTCGTAATAATTCTGAAAACGCGCGTTCCATATTTTCAGATTCAAAATCTCATTTCTCTCGAAGAGCTTCTTCCGGAGTGGAAGTCATGCATAAACTGGAGACAAACCACGGTATTCAATGCCTTCCAATTCACCTTGGTTCGAGAAATAAAACTTAATGTAACTCGTACTCAGTTATTGTTGAGATTCACTTTATACATATCATCAAACTGGCAAATTCATTGACAAACAGCAGAAATACATCACGATTTGTTTTTCTCGATTCGGAATTGGTCATAATGTCGCAACCACATCGACAACGATAACTTTTCGCAATACTTTCAAGGGTCGGCATCGACGGGTAAGTACCCCAACTCCTGCATCGTGCCAAGAGGATCTTCGAGCGCCAGGATCTCACTTGCATCGCGGGGTGCACAGAAGATCTTCTTGCCATAGCAAGAGATTCCAGACCATTTGAAATCACCTTTTACGCCACACGGAATGGTGTACGTCTGTTCTGTCACGGCATCGATCACCAATATATCACTTGCTCTCGAGGGTGCACAGAAGAGCTTCTTGCCATAGCAAGCGATTCCATTCCACTTGAAGTTACCCTCTATGCCACACGGAATGGTGTGCGTCTCTTCTGTCTCGGCATCAATCACCAGGATGTCGCTTGCAACGCAGGGTGCACAAAAGAGCTTCTTGCCATAGCAAGCGATTCCGGACCACTTGTATTCACCTTCCACTCCACACGGAATGGTGTGCGTCTCTTCTGTCACGGCATCGATCACCAGGATGTCGCTTGCATCGTAGGGTGCACAGAAGAGCTTCTTGCCATAGCAAGCGATTCCGGACCACTTCCAATAATAGTCTACACCACACGGAATGGTGTGCGTCTTTTCTGTCACGGCATCGATCACCAAAATATCACTTGCATGGTAGGGTGCACAGAACAGTTTAGTGCCATAGCAAGCGATTCCAGACCACTTGTATTTACCTTCTACGCCACACGGAATGGTGCGTGTCTCTTCTGTCTCGGCATCGATCACCAATATATCGCTTGTATGGTAGGGTGCACAGAACAGTTTCGTGCCATACCAAGCGATTCCCATCCACTTATATTTACCTTTTACGCCACATGGAATGGTGCGTGTCTCTTCTGTCTCGGCATCGATCACCAATATATCACTTGCATCGCAGGGTGCACAGAACAACTTAGTGCCATAGCAAGCGATTCCGGACCATTCACCTTCCACATCACACGGAATGGAATATCGTACGGGGGCGACATTCACATGAGGGATCGCGCCACGGGAAACCAAAATGTTTCCCGTATTGTAGTCCCTGTGCTCAAATGCTGCCTGGAGTGCAATCTGGGAGCTCATCACATCTTCGAGGACCAGGATCACACTTGCTCTCGAGGGTGCACAGAATAGTTTCGTGCCATAGCAAGCGATTCCAGACCCCTTGTATTTACCTTCCACTCCACACGGAATGATGTACGTCTTTTCTGTCACGGCATCGATCATTAATATATCGCTTGTATGGTAGGGTGCACAGAACAGTTTCGTGCCATAGCAAGAGATTCCAGACCACTTGTATTCACCTTCTACGCCACACGGAATGGTGTGCGTCTTTTCTGTCACGGCATCAATCACCAGGATATCACTTGCATGGTCGGGTGCACAGAACAACTTTGTGCCATAGCAAGCGATTCCGGACCACTTCCGTTTACCTTCTACGCCACACGGAATGGTGTGCGTCTCTTCTGTCACGGCATCAATCACCAATATATCACTTGCATGGTAGGGTGCACAGAACAGTTTCGTGCCATAGCAAGCGATTCCGGACCACTTCCAATAACAGTCTACGCCACACGGAATGGTGTGTGTCTCTTCTGTCACTGCATCGATCACCAAGATATCACTTGCATTGAAGGGTGCACAGAATAGTTTCGTGCCATAGCAAGCGATTCCAGACCACTTATAATCACCTTTTACGCCACACGGAATGGTGTGTATCTCTTCTGTCACTGCATCGATCACCAATATATCACTTGCATCGTAGGGTGCACAGAATAGTTTCGTGCCATAGCAAGCGATTCCAGACCACTTATAAGAACCTCTTACGCCACACGGAACGGTGTGTGTCTCTTCTGTCACGGCATCGATCACCAAGATATCACTTGCATCGTAGGGTGCACAGAAGAGTTTCGTGCCATAGCAAGCGATTCCATTCCATTCATGTTCACCTTCTACGCCACACAGAATGCTATGCGGTGCAGGAAGGACATCATTACGGCTTGCGCCGCTGGAGATCAAACATTTCGCAATCTCGTAGTCCTTTCTGAGTGCTACCTTGAGAATGTCTGGAGAGACTGAAACGCCGAATTGCATGAGCAGCTCAATGGCGGGTGTGTGACCATTCCTTACTGCTTCCTGGAGTGCGGATTTTCCGTCTCGTTCGGAATTTGGGTCCGTGAAGTTGCGCAGCAGGTCCCCCATCTTTTTTTCGTCTCCAGAGGCTGCAAAATCGGCAAGTTCTCTTCTTTTCGTTAGCTTTGATTGAAGAATATTCTGGAATTCGATCGATGTTTTCTTCACTTCCTTCACGTCCATCTTTTGAATAAGTGTACCGATTGCCCGTCTTGATTGTTCGGAGGGCTGGGTGTAATGTTGGATATAACCGCGCATCAATGCAGTCTCATTGTCCTTGTTGCACAAATACCGTTCGCAGTTGTACTTATCCAGAAGCAGCCACACACAGCGCTCGTGTCCGTTAAACACAGTGTGATGAAGCGCTGTATTCTCGTCTTCGTCAAGTGAATTTACATCAGCGCCGTATTCAATCAAGCGGTCGAGTATGTCAGCGTCCCCAATTATGGCCGCCTCGTGAACAAGTTCATGACATATTTTGGGCAAAACCTTGTTCTTTTTGTATTCGGAACCGAGCTGCTCTTGGGAAAATGCCTAGAGTAGATTCGATTTGAACGATGTCACGGTTTTGAACGGCCGCCTTCAATCGACGATAAACCTCATAAGTCACGGTGGCCGTAATTTTCCTTTACGGAAAGCATGGGCTTTGTCGACATCTGTAGCTCACACAGGAACCCATTTGCTTTGAGGCTTACGGTGAGCTGGAGGTCACGATAGCCGCCAGCATTAGGATTCGGTTGTTGGAATCTGTCGTTGAACTCGATGATCTTAAAATCCTTGCACTTCCGAACAAATTCCAAGCCTTGGTACATTTTTTCAAGGTCTTCATATTCCAATGTTGCACGGACGATATCGGTCAGACGATAATACTGCAACACCCTTGCCATCCTCGTCAGAGTACTTGAACTTTGCCTTTCTCTTCAGCTCTTTCCTTAGCCTTCAATGGTGGTATAACTGCTTCGGCTTTTGGTGTTGTCTTGGCGGAGATAACCTCAATTGCACGTTGAAAAATTACTAGGGCTTTGTCCGCATTTTTGTACAGTTCATCAATGGATCGGACGTACGATTGATTGACAAGAAACTTCGAAACTCCATTCCAGGGCATGGATGAAGGCAACAATTTCTCTATTTCTGCCTCGATGATCTTGTCAACAATATCATTGCTGAGCTTGTTGCTCATGCCCTTGAATTGATTCAACGCGTCTTCTCCCCCTGATTGCTCGAATGCTTTCTCGTACATATCGCGAGAGCCTTCGGTTTCATCTTTCTCATTCGTGTCCTCTTCGCCTTTCATTTCTTTGCTCTCTTTCAAATTCTTGATTCCACTATCGATTTCTTCCTCCGTTTCTTTGCTCTCTCCCTCCGCGTCGCAGACTTTCTCATTCGTGTCCTCTTCGCCTTCTATTTCTTTGCTCTGTTCCACATTCTTGAATCGATTATCGATGTCTTCGTGCAGAACTTCTGAGAGTTTCGCAATCTCGGCTTTGAACTTTTCAACCTCTGATTGGAAGATTGCAATCCGAGATTGGTATTTCGCAATCTCTGACTCAACGTACCCCTTGAGTTCGTTTCTGAGGTCTGCTGCAGAATGCTGAACTGCGGCCGACATGATGCTTTGGTTTTCCAAATAATAAAACTATACCGGGCTTGATTTGCTAATGCTTGAAGTGTCAATCTTCCGAGAAAGCCAAATACCACTCCGTTTCATGATAATTGTCGTTTCTTTTTCAAAGCTTTGCATTATCGTTGATATCGGTGCGTTTCTCTTACTTTTTTTTGGTTAGGAAGCTTCTGATATTATTCTTATTATTTCAGTGCTTGACCGTGTATTCCTTTCCCTTCAGGCTTCTTTTATGGACGCCTTGTCTGTTGATGGGGGGAATAACTACAGACAGGCCCATATCACAAAGGCTATGTTGTTGAGAGGACATGGAGAACTTCCTAGATCGCTTGAATGTTCTCCTCAACTTATTGCTCAGGGGAGAGAACCACTCGCAAATCCTCTTCCCTCAGTTCGCCCTGAGGCTTATGACGCTCCCGATGGCGAATATGCCACTGATGGGGCTATTGATTGTGATATTGTTGACATTTGAGTATGTGATGAAGATGTGTGGAGTATTGATAATGAAGACTTGAAGAGTAGTGTTTGTGATGACGATTCGATTAGTATTAGTAGTGGTAATAAGAATATTAGGAAATTAATTGTTATTTGTTGAAGTGTCAATCTTCCGAGAAAGTCAAGGTAGTCTTTTTTTTTTTGGAAAATCTTGGAGGATTTTATGACATTGAGGGGAGACCGATCGTCCCCAAATTGTTACATGAAGCAACGCAGGTTTCAGTATTTGTACGAAATCCACGCTACATCACAAATGAGATTTTTTCGCCTCACTTTTGATGATCATCATATTATTATCATAGCAGCTGACACCAATACATCTTTGCTTCCAGGAGTTTCTCTTGTCCGAAATACAATAAACGAATACAAATCATAAAAAAAAGAACCAACCACACGAAACCAACAATAAATTGTCCACAATGGATGATCAGGACGAACAAGAAGGCTTTTTTCGCTGTGCGATTTGCGGCATCGCCGAAGGTGATTCCAGTAATTTAACCTCCCAGTCGAGTCTCCAAACCAATGCCACAGTGGGATGTGGGCATCAATTCTGTAACTCCTGTATCGACCGCGAACTGTCCAGGCGGCGGGAATTTCCATGTCCCATTTGCGAAACTCCGGTCAAGAAAGTAACTCTATCGACAAGAACACTGGACGACGTCTTGTGCGAAAAGGACACGAGCTGGAGGCGTCGCGTATTGAAGGTCTTCAACAAGACACAAAAAGATTTTACAAATTTATTGGAATTCAACAATTATCTGGAAGAAGTCGAGGACATTATTTATTCGATTGTCAACGAAGAACCCAACGCAGAAGAATGCAAGGGCAAAATCAAGGCCTACGAGGAAAACCACCGGACGGAAATCGTGATAAGACAATCCCAGCGGGCCGACGAGGAGCGGGCCATCCAGGACCAGATCGCCGCCGAACAGCGCGAGGCCGAACGCCGCAAGCGGGATATCTTGGAAGAAGAAAAGGCTATCGCCATGACCAAGAAAAAGTTCAAGCAGGAATCTGCCGAAGTCCTGTTGGGAGAGAGAGACGAGGTTTCGGCCGAATTAAAGGCGGCGCAGATGCAGGGCTACCGAAACGAGCTCAAGCGGCAGCGCGAAGGCAGACAGGCGAATGCGGCCACCATGTTTGTCTCGCCGCGGGTTCGAGAACCCGAGGGAGGCATTTTAAAGAGGGACAACAAAATGGTGGATCGAGAATTTTATCGAAAGCGGCAAGCGGCGGGGTGAGTACTAATCAGCACGAATGCTTGTGTATCGCATGCGTAATTTTCCCCAGACAGTTTGTGTTATGGAATGTGTACGATTGTTTGTTGCTTGGCATTTGTATATATTTTGTATTTCTGACTTTAAATTCTTCTCCCTTCATTTTCTTCAGTGGTGGTATCCCAGCTGGAAGTTTGACGTCTCAAGAAAGAAATTGGAACGAAACCGTCTCTACCCTATTCGAAGGGGTCGCATTTTAGAAGCTATAATAACAAATTAGAGTCTCATTTCTACTATACCCACAATGTTCATCTGAATCTACTAGAAAAAGTACACTAGCACCAACACCAATTGACGCAAGAATTCTTCGATATCGATTTCTTGATGAAAAAAAGACTCTTCACGACAAATTTCTTGTTCTTTCTGTCATCCTAGGTGGTACTTTTACATCTATAGAGTTGGTAGTATCGAATGTTGATGTTCACTTTCTACAAATTCCTTTTGATGTTATGGCTTCTTTGATGTAAATGAACAGTGAAAGAAAGGACTTGTCTTCTTCGTTGAGGTTTTCGAAATATGGTTCCTTTTGTTTGAAACGTGGACTACGTTTGGTTCACGACTGAAATTCGACACTCACAAAAAACGGACGAGAAACCTATTTTTCGAATCATCATTCCAAAACCACTTTTTCTTTCCTCACAAGACAACCGTCGTCGACTTGGTTATAAAGCTTCTATTCACAACGCAGTGTGAAAGTTTGATGAAACAGACGTAATTTTGTTATTGTCAGAAATATTCATGATATATACTTTCCACACAACTGCGAAAAATCAAGCAATTAACCACCATGACACTCTTTCGTCGGAAAAAGAACAATGTCGACGCGGCCGCCAAGGAAAAGACGTTGGATAAACCCAATGCCAAAGGAACCAAAGAAAAAGTCCTGCAAGGGCAGGTCGATAATCTCCAGGAAGAAATGAAACGTCTCAACAAGCAACTTTTGGCAATGCAGGCAAATTCGCCGTCTCCTACCAGCACCGTCGTCAACTTTCCAACACCATCGTTCGCCCCACGTTCACGTGACACTGTGACTGATGGAATCTCGCTTTCGAGTGATCAGCATTCCAAAAACCGATCACTTCGAAAAAAGAAGGGAATGGAGGATGTCTTTGTTCCATCTGAAATCGATTTCGTGGCAAACAACGAGCCTCTCAACTACGAAACCCCTCGTCCAAACCCTCGGGATATCTTCCGAGGCGATCCGCCTCCTCCGATTCGAGAAATAAAAATGCGGAGAATCAATTCCAGCGGTAGCTCCGGTTCCAGAAGCAAGGTCAAGGCACTGTACCACTCGAAAAACTTATATCCCTCTAACTTACAGCTCCCGTCTTTACAACATTCGGGAGATACCGAATCGACCACAAGCAGTCAGCGATCAGGAAGCGTTACGTTCAAAAATGGACGCAAAGTGAGGCGAATTGTACGAAAAGTGAGAGCCACGAAAACACCCGAAACTACCGTCAAGGATCTTGCCTTGCCGAAACAGTTTCTGTCTAGAAAATCTTCCATAACATCGAACAAGAAGATTGATTGGAATGCAAGTCTGAAAAAACATTCCGAAATGGAACGATCTGGTATTTCTGTGGATGACTCAAAGAAGCCTTTCTCCGTAGAATCACCGACTGATTCCAAACAGATCAAGGTTTGCAATAACCTTCATTCAAATCGCGGGGAGGTGCGGGACCTCAAATCCAACCAGATCGACGAGTCAAGACAAGAAGATGAAAGTCCAAAAAGAGGTCTTCTTGATGGTATCAGATCTGGCATCAAACTAAACAAAGTGATGGAACGACAGGAACAAACTTTCCCCTCAACATCAGAGCGCAATGGAAGTGGCTTGAAAGAAGCTCTTTCGCGGCGAAGTCGAATCGAAACTTTTCAGGAGACAAGCAGTCATTCACCAGCGAATCCTTCGGAACCAAAAACCGCTACAACCTGTCACCCAAAACCACCAAATTCAAAACATGACTTTCTGGAAGGCATTCAAGCAGGCATAGAACTCAAGAAGATCGATCAAACGGCTGAAAAACCTCGAATGTCTTCTCGGAATTACCAAAACTCCCTTCTGGAAGGCATCAAAGCGGGCGTGAAACTCAAACAGGTCGATCGAAGCGCGAAGAAAGCCCAACCGATATCTCAAAACCCCAAATCTGCACTCATGGATGGAATCAAAGCGGGCGTCAAACTAAAACAGGTCGATAGATCATTGCTAGAAGCCCCAAAGAAAAAAGAAACACCAATGAGTGCTCTTCTGGCAAATATACAGAAACGAAAACAGGAGTGTTTGCGCCAGGAACAACTATTGGCAGAAGATCCTGATTCAATCGATTGGTAAAAAAGTTAAAAATCTATAAGAGTTATAAACTACTAGTATACAATAACATCATTAAGTATAATTTTTGAGTCACTATAATCTTAACGGCGCCTGTATTTACTCTTTGATTTGAATTTGTGATGCGCCTTTGTCTTTCTCTTCTTTCCAGCCAATTCTGGATTGAAACCTTTGAAATCATAAGAACTTTTAGCTCGTTCTTCTGTCTTGCCCTTTGCTTGCTTTGGAGCATAGGCAACCTTTTCTTCCGCAAACAGACCACTGTCGCCAAGAGCATCGGCTCCAGCTCTGGCCTTTCGCTTTTTCTTTCTTTGTTGGTCTTGATCGTGAATGCTCATATCCCTCCTGGACAGTTCCTTTTCAGAAATCTCTCGCTTGCGTTCTCTTGCGATTTGTTTTTGCGATGCTTCCGTTTGGATATCAGGTCCATCATACTCATCATCGCCCATGTCATTGGCCATTTCTCTTGCTTCACGGATGCGGCGCTTCTTTCGGGTCATGCGGTGTGTGCCCGTGCCCGCCTTTTCGGCAATCATTTTGGCTTTTTCGGCAGCTTTTTCCTTCGCGCTCTTCTTTTCCTTTTCGGAAGCAAACCATTGGCGCTGCGGTCGAGATTTGATTTCGTCCGCGTGCTCGATAATGTTCTGGGCTCTCATGACTTCCATTTCCGCCATTCGATCCATGCGTGCCACGGCTTCGGCCTGAAGAACTTCTTCGACATGCTTTTCCAAAGACTTGATTTTCATGACGAAATGAGCAATCACGGCAGCAGGAATCGATCGCGATCGAATAATGGCATTTTTGTTGGAGTTCTTGTTGGCAATTTTCTCTCGATCGGATGCGTCTTTCATAATCTCCTTCATCAAGTGTCGTCGTCCTTCCCCGATCAGTGTACAAGACTTTCCTTTTCTCCCGGCACGAGCTGTTCGACCAATTCGATGAATGTAGGTTTCAACCTGATTTGGCATTTCAAAGTTGATGACGGTTTCCACACGGCTGATATCAAGACCTCTCGCAGCAAGATCTGTGGCCAGGAGGATTTCTACTTCACCCTTGCGGAATTTCTCCAGGGCTTCGAGTCGCTGCGCCTGGGTAAGATTTCCGTGAAGTTCGGCACACTGAATTCCACAGAGACCACAAAGAATCATCATGCGATGCGCCTTTGCCTTGGTATCGAAAAAGACAATGGTCTGTGTGGTAAAGGTCCTCGTCAATAAGGCTACAAGCATCGCCTCGCGATTGATACCCTCATTTCCAGATCGAATGCGAATGAATTCTTGCTCCAAGCGTGGAGCGACCTCCAGATCTTTTTGGCCAGGAACTTTGTCGGTAATACGAATTCGAACGGGTCGCTTGAGACTGAGTTTGATCAGATCATCAACCTTGGTGTTCATGGTGGCACTAAACAACAAGGTTTGTCGGTCAATGGGGCAGGCCTTGATCAATTCGCTGACCTCGTCCTGGAATCCCAAATCCAAAAGTCGATCTGCCTCATCCAACACTAGGAATTCCACATCCTCCAATGAAACACCCGCCGAGTTGGTGACGTGATCCAACAATCGTCCGGGCGTGGCAACAACAATTTGCGGCCGATTCCGGAGTTCGGAAATTTGAGAATTCATGTTTTTGGATCCTCCCACAATCAAGATGGAAGTGATTTTGGTGAATTGCGAAAGTGTAGAAATCATTCCCATGCACTGTGCGGCAAGTTCACGGGTGGGCATTAAAATCAGGGCCTTGATGCGTCCCGGTGGTCTGTAAATCAGTCTCTCCAAAATGGGCAGCAAAAAGGCTGCCGTCTTTCCACTCCCCGTGACGGCACTGGCACAAATGTCTCTCTTGGCGAGGGCAACGGGAATCACGGACGATTGGATTTTGGTGGGTTTCACGTATCCCATGGCAACAATTCCACGAAGCAAGGGTCTTGACAAGGTCAATTGCGTGAAAGCCTCGACTTCATCGGCATCCTCCGTATTTTTCGTGTCAAAGAATTTTTCGGCCTTTTCTGCCTCCTTTCGGGCCTCCTCGTCCTCCTCTTCTTCTTCCGACTCGTCGTCGTTTTGCTCCTCCTCGCCAATACGGGTCTTTAGAATATCGTCTTCCATAGTCTTATCATTGGCATCGTCAACTACATCATCCTCTTCGTCATCCGAACTATCATCGGAACTATCGTCCGATCCACTTTCGCTATCACTGTCGCTATCATCTTCGTTGCTCTCTTTTTCTACGTCGCTACCACTTTCTTCAGACTCAGAGGCCTCGGATTTTTCGGACTCTTCTTCCACGTCATCGATTTTGTCGGATTTTCTCTTTTTCAATGTTTTGCGTTTGGCCGCAATGATGGTAGCGAGGTCCATTCGTGCCGGTGTCAATTTGTTGGACTCGGATTCGATCTTGTCCAGAGCCGTTTGATACGACCATCCCTGCTGGGTTCCCGAAAGCGAACTCGCCGAAAGGCCACCATCTTCACCCTGAATCAACAAAAAGCAATAAGACAAATTAGAAACATTGAAATGGATGCAAGAGATATCATGCGATTCTCCCATGAACGACTTACCAACAAACCCCCAAAGACTACATCCATTCCCTCATCCTCATCATCGTCGTCGTCATCGTCGTATTTCCCATTCTCTTCGTCCGATGAGAGCGCTGGTAGTAGATCCGCCATCTTGATTCCTGCTATCGAGTATACTTGTTGTAAGTTTGCTTTCCCAGCTTCCAAAACTACCGTTTTCAGTTTAGCACGCAACAAATGAGATAAATTGTTCGATTGCGATAAAAATCCAAGAAAGGAAAGAATCATAAAAAATGTTGGTGTCGAGAACGAAAACCGAAAGAAAAGGGTATTTTTTCGTTCGACCACGATTGGTGTTGGTTGGGGGACGTACGATGACCAGACCATTTTATCTTCTTTAGAACTGAAAAAATACCATTCTGTATTTTTCTATTTTTCTACCATAGCTTTTGACAATACACTACAATAAATCATAAAACAAACTTAGAGATTTTCAATTGGAAGCTATAATTCCATAAGATAATTTTATTAGTTTATCATACTATCATCGAACTCCAGAAAGAAGGAAAACGGCAATCTGGCCAGAAGCATTCAGAATGAAAAAAATCGATGAAAAGAGAAACCTGGGAGCATACACGGCCCACACCATGAGATGCCTTCGTAGCAGACTCACAGAAATGCAATTGAAAAGGCTTTCAATGAGCTGATACAAACAGTACCAGGTCCACAGATTCTTTTTGTTCTGACAAAAGGAGGTGATCCAAACCAGAATCAGGCCGACAAGCTCCCATCCAAAGGTATTCATAAAGAGCTGGATACCACCCAGGGCAAAGTCGAACTCTACTGTCGCAACAAAGGCCGCAGAATACTGGAGCCGATTGAAAGCACACCCGTGGTTGGTAGCAAAAAAGGTATGTCTCACTAAAAACCTCCAGAAGGTTGCCTGGATGGGTGTAGACACCTCGTAAAAGCCGGTGGCATTTGCCAAGACAAACATCATCCATCCCTGTAGGCAAAAAAAGAATATACTGGAGGCAGTCGATGGCCCAGTCACCACCATGATGATCATAAACAGCTTACACACAATGCCCAGCGTTCGAACCAAAATGGCATCGCGGTCACGGCTTTCGGTTTTGGCTGCTTTGGCAACTTTCAAAAAGAGCGCTTGTGCGATGGCAATCGGCGTGCAGACAAGCCAAATGCCAATGGCAATTCGAATGGCAAAATAGCCATTCCTGGTTTGGTCCAAATTTCGCTTTTCCAGCCAGCTAGCCGCAAGGCACAATAAGGCTGTCAAATCTATGACAGTGTGAAATAGTGCTGCCCCGTCTTTATATTTTTGGTACAACAAACCCCGGAATCCTGCCAACCCCACAAGTGCCGACAAAAAGACAATGGGGTTGTGGGCCATGTGCATTCGTAGTGAGGGATCCATGCCGTGTCCCGTAATGGATAGCTCTGCAACTCTCGAAAGAAAAGGAAGCAATAGTGGAATGTAGGGAATGATTTTGGCGTTTCCTCCCGCAGTCACTCCTTGCATCCTCACAAAGATGGCCAGACCAAGAATCTGAAGCATAAACATGACAATCCTTTGCTCCGCTTCGATGTAGCTGTTGCTGAACGATAATATGCCCGATTGAAATACGACAAAGACAGCACTCAGAGCATTTTCGACAAACTGGTTGGATGGAGATCGTTTGTGCCCAATGGCGAGAATAACCGATATTACTCGGAGGCAAAGCACAAAAAAGAGAATCGAACCACCCAATATCATCCCAAATGTGTCAAAGCGCGTCCATACAGCGTGTCCCAGCTCCGAAGCTTCCACCAAAAAGGTTTTGAACAGACCACACGCTTTGTAGAATGCGTTAGAATCATATGCCTCGTTGTCCTTTTGTTCGGACAGCGCCTGTTTGTAAACGCGAACAGCCTCGTCCAGATGCACCTGCAGATCCGATAAATTCGGCAATTTGTTTGCCGTTTCCGAATAGACAGTAAAATACCTCCACAGCTGTGCAGCATTCAGTGCCAAGGCTGCAGCAGTTTCGTTTACACCCTGGGATCCAATCAGAGACGGGACGATTCCTCCCAGATTAGCATAGGGAATGGGCAATCCCAGCAAGACGGAAATGGTGGGTACCATATCGATCTGGTGAATCGACTGAAAGGCATTTTCAATATACTTGCTTCCCATGGTAGGTGACATATCCAGAGATCTCTCTCCGCATGCCGGAGAAAAGTGCACAAACAAGGCTGCGTTGATTTCGTTGTCCGTTCCGCCACCGTGGTTTCCATCCTCGGTCATTCCGTGATCTCCAAAAATGAGTGCCAAATGGCAGTTTTTAGACGTATCCAAGACTTCCAGTGTCGTGCTCAGGGCAACGTCCATCTGCTCGAGTTTTTCCGTCATGTGTTTGTCGTGTGGTCCGTAGGTGTGACCCACGTGGTCGACTCCCAAAAAGTGCGTAACGACCACCTCCAGTTCTTCGGGTTTGGTTCCATTCATTCTCAAATCTTTCAAAAGGTCTGGCAATTTTTCCAAGCATCCATCGTCGACCGTGTCTAAATCTCGCGTGTTGAAGGATGGCAGCGGAAAAGCTTCGTCGAATTGTCGGGGATACAAATCCACCCACGTGTCGTCACCCACAAAGCCGAGTCGGGATGGGAAATCCAGGCCTCGTTTGGAGTATGGAGTTGTTTTCAGTTGTTCTACCCAGGAATCTTCCTCGATGGCAGCACCGCCCTGTGAAGAGAAAATAGCAATGCAAATGGTCAGATATTTATACAATCAGTACTGAAGAAACCCTTCGACACGAACCAGATGAACTGGTTCCATGCGATGACAATTTTTTTTCCTTACAAAATTTCCACTAATATCCGCAAAGGTTGGCAGACTCCCCGTCGTAAGCCCCTTCAATCGTTGCATGGTCACGGTCGGTGGATCGGCCACAAATTGCAAGAGCTGCGACGACGTTGTCTTGTTTTTCCCCATCTGATTCAACCGAGCTCCCACCGACATGGGCAAATGATCTCGTGCAAAATCGAATCGCAAAGGCGTCCACCACCAAAATCACCAGCGAATCGACCTTGCGGGGCAACCAGCAGCCCGTCCGATGGTCATTCTCCAAATGGCTGTGGTCAAGCACCATGCTGGCCTCCTCCTCGGAAAGCAAAAGGACATCTTTTAAAATTGTATGAGCCTCGTCGCATTTGGAAACATAGGGAAGACTTCGCTTTGCCAGGAAAAACGAGGCGGAAAACCAATAGAGACTTCCGAGTGCGATTATGGGAAGGAGCAAATCCAGCATCGGCAATCTCGTTCGTCGCCGATTGCGGCGCTCGGGTGCAGCCATGGTATCGTTGTGGGCTGGCTTTTGGAGATGAAAATGAAATTGTGTAGCAAGAGAGTCTTTTACAATATCATACTTGAATGTCCCCGAGATTCTATTGTCGCAAGAAGTGTAATGGAAGAAAGGCCTATCGGGATGTGAACGAATCTCTTTTTCGTTTTGTGTCGCAGTCACAGTAGTAGATGCAATGTTAGTAATCTACACGTACGCTTTGAAAGCACGTTTGGCGCGGAAAAAAAAATCAATTTTGATGTAACCTTAATTGGAACTAAAAAATGTACCATTCGAATTATTTTGTCTGGCCATCGTACGTTCCCCAACCAACACCAATCGTGGTCAAAAGGAAAAGTACCAAAACAAGAAACCTTTTGTGCAATTTGACTTTTTCTCTTCCTCCATAACAATTGTTTCTGCAACCGGAAAGAAATCGAATCGGTCCTTCCTTTTGACAGAACAAACACTACAAGAATACCACAGTACAGTACTTGACAATAAATTGCAACCATGGGAAAGAATAAAAAGTCATTCATTGACAAGAAGAATTCCTCGACGTACCATCTTCTCTATAGATCCCAGAGAGATGTGGCGGACGTCGACGGAGACGGAAATGCCGCCGAGGGCGGTGTCGTGCTGTGGCCGTCTCCCAACAACAACAAGGACACAGACCAAAAGGTTTTGATTGGAAAGAGCATTCCAGAAGAATCGGAGGATGGTCAGCAGCAGCAAGAGGACACTTCCTTTTCGGCCTGGAAGAGCAAGCTGAAAGAGGCCGGTTTGGTGGACGATTTCGATTACGAAAAGCACACCAAACCCATTCGTGGGGACGGTGCGTATTTTTCGAATCATTCCATGAACACCAACAAGCGCGAGGTGGGAGCCATGCTGGATGCCCGTGCCATGAACGTCCAGGACGAAATTGTCCAGGAGGTGGATCGGCAATTGGATTCCATCGCGTTAACGTCTGACTGCATGGACGACGAGATTGCCCATATGCTCTTTGGCGACTACGATTTTGACGAAGGGGACTTTGAGGAACTGAACGACGAATTCGTTTTGGACGCTGCCAAGGAACCCGAGGGCTTGGAAGAAGAAGCAGCCTTTGATTACGCATCGCACATTCAGGGATTGATCGACAAGGCCAAGATGCAATCCGATGGCCTGGGCAACCTGGCGACCGTCCACGAGGCCGGTATGGCAGACCAGGAATTCTTTTCCAATGCCAAGCGAGTGGACAAGGGATTCAACGACGATGATAGTGGATTTTTTGACGAGACCGATTTGGAGATTATCGGAACTCCTGGGGTTGTCCCCAAGCTCACCGAAACGGAGGAAAAGGCTCTCTGTGACAAGTTTCACGAGGCCCTGGCCGAATACGATTCGGATGACTATGGGGAAGGCTATAGTGACGATGATGTCATTGGAGATGTCCCTCTTGAAGGAAATGCCGGGGTGGAAGCTGCCCTGGACGATTTTTTGCAGGAGAAAAAGGACGATATTTTCATGAAGGGCAAGCGGCATTACATGGAGGGAGAAAACCATGGGGGAAGCGGATTTTCTGCCTTGGTGGGAAAGACCATGGTTCCCGTCAAGGATATCGACGAAACAAAAATTAGCCGCGGAGACATTCAGCCCATTGAGACTGTTTTGGCCAGTGCCGACGATACGCTGCGGGATCCTCAGCAGGCTCCTCCCGCCGAAGAAATCTTTATCGACGGCAAGTCGTACTTTTCGGAAAGAATCCAAAACCCCTGGGACTGCGAGAGTATATTATCGACTTACAGTAACTTAGACAACAATCCAACCACTATTGGTGGTGGAGGCCGCAGGAGGCGGCGCAAAAAGAAGGGCAGCAAAGGAGGTGCAAACTTCGACGATGCCATTCCCGAAGAAGGTCAGATTCGTCTTTCGGAAAAGACTGGATTGCCTTTGGGTGTATTGGATCGCCAAACCGACTACACAGACGCCAGCTATGACCCCACATACGATGGGAATGACACGTACATGAGCGTCAACAAGGGAGTCGGGCGATCCAAGAAGGAAACTCCTGAGGAAAAGAAATTGAGAAAACTGGCAGTCAAAAAGGAACGCCAGCTGGCGCGAATGCAAAAGAAGATGATGAAAGAGGCGTTCAACGACGAATTCACCAGACGGCAACACGACGTGATAGTCGACGATGTTGGAGGACAAACCGTCTTTCGATTTTAGAATGATAATTATTCTTGATACGATACTAACGACGAATGATTATTATTTCATTATTTTATACTCTACACAGTAGTAGGGAACATAAAATCTAGCAATTTTTTCTCATTGCAACTTTATCTATTTCGTTCCACACATTTAATCTCCCAATCCTGTTATTTCTCGAAAGACGGATCGTTTTGATTCATTGGAAATTATGGCATCGTAATCGATCAATCTCCAATGGAACGCGACTGGATACGATCCAGTTTCGTGGCTTTCGTAGGCTAGTCGACCCAGGCAGGTGTAGGGCATGAGTTTTCTCGTGTCCCAATTGTACTGCCGGCACCACAATATTATTCCAGATGATTCATCTTTTTCTTTTCCAATCCGAATCAGATCTTGAATGATCGGAGAATCCTCCGTCATGCGGCTGCCACCAAACCAAGAGACGTTGCAAGTTTTCCCCTTTACGCTGAATTCGTTGACCAACGAGTCGGCATTCGTGGGCCCTCCAACATTGATCCATAGGAAAATAACATTCTTCCAAGGCTGAACACCACTGAACTTGTTGAAGGATAACCTCGAGACGCCCATTAAACGCTCTTGATCATCTTCAGAACCTGCCTCCTGAAAACTTGTTTCAATGACAAAGTATTTGCCAAAGGTCTCCATGGGCTTGGCCAAAAATTTTTGCACCAACTTCTGAGCATCCAAAGTAATTGTTTTCACCGAGTTTGCAGTGACCGTCGTCGGTTTTGGCTGTGAGGTACGTGGTTTGGGCGGGATCTTTTCCTTTATTTCTACGAAATCATTGTCGTCTTCCAGTGTGCGCTTTGTTCCACGCCGACCCAGCTCTCGGAAATCGTTCGTTTCTTTATAGTCTGGATTGATCTCCAAGCCCGAGATGCGAGACGATCTTCTCCGAGGACCGTTCGACACCGGAGGGATGTATTTTTTCTTGGGCTTGGTGTTGTTTGTTGTTGCCTGCCGCCGGGTGGTAAAGCTTGGTTTGTGCAGACCCAATTCCTTCAGCCGTGCTTGATTGCGAGCTATTTTCGCAGCTCGCAATGCCTCATACGGGTTCGTAGGCGTTTTATCATCATCGTTTTGGCCAGCCATCCTCCCTCACCAAAGCTTCCTCGTCGAACATGGTTGTTCTCCGATTGAGATTGTGGATCTTTCGTTTTGCTTCGGTTTCTGGAAATCATCTTGTGAAAAATTGAGGACGACAAAAATTTCGTTCCGATTTTGTATGTGGGTACCATAGAGTTCTTATGTATGTACGTACATACATGTACGTACGTGGGACTTCCGAACGTGCCCATTCCATTTTCGCGCGCTTCAATCCTGCATCCTTCGAATGACCAATCACGTAAACGGAAATTTTTACACGTTGCAGGACTTCCTATTCCGAATGAAAGGAATACGAATGGGTTTCCGTGCTACAGTACTCCACGCGGGTCAATACAATCCTTGAGTATTCTATGAATTGGTGCCACGCCTAAAAAGAATTTCAGTATGGAGAGAGAACTTGTTCCGACCCGACCCTGCCGGCGGACAAAAACGAATCAGGGCATCAACATATCAATCTTCTTAGAAAATCACGCTCATCAATCATCAACATCAGCGTGAAACTGAACAGAATCGTAACACAATCCAAAAACGTTTCAAGCCGAAAAAGAAAAACACAAGAGAAACTACGTATCGACCATGAGCAAGCCATTCAAGGAAGAACACCCGCTAGGTACGTTCACAAGAGCTCATCATTAAGAAGAAGATCGTATCGGAAGGCATTTCAGTTGACAGGACTACTCTTGACGAGGGACAATCAACTTCGACAAGCTTGGCACGAATCAATAAGAACTATTGTAGTCCGTGTTCTATCGATGTCGGCGTGTCGCTGATGAATCTGTATACTGTTGTTGACGATGCTACAAGCACTCAATGACCTCACCCCTTGTGATTCTTTGCAATTCTATGATTTGATGCCACCGCCATTAATTCTACAGAAAAGCGCAAGTCGGAAGCAGAACGCATTCGCTGCAAAGTACCCCGACCGTGTTCCGGTAATATGCGAAAAGGCCGATCGATCCGACATTCCCGATATCGACTAAAAAGAAATACTTGGTACCGGCAGATTTGACCGTGGGGCAATTTCATTACGTGATTCGAAAGCGCATCAAGCTGGCGCCCGAAAAGGCTTTGTTCCTTTTTTGTTCGAATTCCATTCCTCCAAACGCCGCACTCATGTCAACAGTCTACGAAGAACAAAAAGACGAAGATGGCTTTCTTTATATTCAGTACAGCTGGAGAATCGACCTTTGGATTTGAGGAATTTCTGCAAGCAGAAGATTGCGAAACCGACGAAGAGTGAACTGGGTGCCGTATCTTCTACGATGGCACGACGTATTATGTGAGTCGTGACATTGTTTTAGGGGAAGGAAATTCTATTCATTTTGGTCCACTTGTTTGCTCTAGACATTTAAAGTATTAATAGACGTTCGTCGCATGTACTTGGGCTATTTAGGTCCACGCCTATACAAAAAATGCACTCGCTCATTGGTGTTATCTCGGGAAGTCGACAACCATCACGATCGAAACTCAAGAATTAATTATCTAATCAACGTTAATTCAATTCAGTGTTGAATGCTACAATTAAAAAAGTCATGACCGCAATTTAGAAGTCGGCACGTTTTGAATTTGTTTCAATCTTCATTTGCAAGATTTTGTAGTGTACACTTACACGTACTGTAGTGACTTTCAAGAAAAACATTTTGATTGCCGTATTTCATCCAATTTTCGCGTAGGTTTTCGTGCTAGAAAGTGTATTGTTATAGAGAATTGAAAAAGTCAGCTTTAAAGTTAGTCTTTCTAATTTCGTGTACAAAACCTTTCGTAAATGGACTTTGTTGCGTTGTCTTTCGGTTTTGTATTTTTTACTCGTTAGCAATGCATAAATCGAGACCCGTGACAGCACCAAAGGAATGCAAGCTGACGCGCAGCTGTTGAACATTCTTCATGTCGAGATTAATGTTCTGATATCCGTTTTGGCCTACCGAGAATAAATTAATCTTTTCCATGCTATCGTCGTTGCGAATGACCGTGATTTGGTCATTGCTTCCCAGGTTCAAGAACCCGATGTTTTTGACAGTTGTGGTCTTGGTGAATTCAAATATCAAGACCCCACCATTGCCTTGTGCAGGTTTCTGAGAGGGAATCAAGAGATTCCCCAGCGAGTCGCAAGTTTTCTCCGGCCTTGCCAATCTTGCCACCGGCACCCACATCCGAATCCCTCGCAGTCAAAGTTGGGAGATCCGAGTGCAAAAGCACGATTTCCCATTCCGTTGCTTTCCTACATTTCCAGAGTCGAAAATCATCGGATGGACATTTTTGCTACCATCGTGACCCTCGGCGTCGATGCTAACCCCAAAGCTGTGGAACCAGTCACCCCTAACGAAAGCTCCCGCAAACATGCTTCGGCCATTCGATGCCTTGGAAAAGTCCAAGGTCATTTTGCGACACACAGAGATTTCGTCTGCGTATGGTTGCTGCTGCGAATAATATCCCCCCGAATCGCTAAACACCGAGCTGTCTCGCTCGAGATCAGCTGGCAATATCAATGGTGCCGGAGTGACGTGAAATTGCTCCCGCGCTGTCCCGGTGGCTCGCATATTGGTAGGCAGTCCCGGGGGATACCCGCCCCCCGGAGCTGCCGCAGGGTATCCTATTTGTGTAATTGTCGAGTTGTTGTTCTCCATTTCTGTCGTCGATACTCGCAACTTGCCACCGAAAATGACCACTGCGTTGCTAACGCACCACACGAAAAGTTTCGCGGCGGTTGCCGACCAACCCATGGTGAATTTCTTTGGTAGACTATTTGCCGTCTCGCTGCCAACACTTGCTATCGAAACTTGATTGCTCTGCGGTGACGATGGTCAATGGGCTTGTTGCTATGCTGTCTTTGCTTTGTTAGCAAGCAGCTGTTACTGGTCATATATTCCCAGGTTGCAACCTCTCCTCGAGTGAGGAGGCAGGCAAGTGATGAGATTTTTCATGGTATCGCCAATACTTTCGTTATTTGATATCGAAAAAGGCATCCAAATTCTTTCCGTGCACGACTCAAAATTGGCAAAGCACTCGACTAAATTGTTGCGATTTTGGAGAGTGGCGTAGGTACCTACGTGAGTTTCCTACGAGTTTGACGGTCTGGCGTCCAACTACTAAAGAAGAAGAGTAGGCCTATGTTAGTACCCAAACATGACACCGTCATTTTTGGAGGATCTTTCGAGAATTCTTTCTCGTTTTTCTGATTGACACAACGTCAACGACAACAACATCACGAATCACAACATCTGTGAAAGCAATCATCAAAAGTATCACCTTGTCGTGTTACAACTCTCTCGCTTATTCATCGTACTTGAAATGAAATAATAAACAAGAAAATGTCAAAATCGGTTGTAATTGCAAGCGTAGCCCGAACTCCGATTGCCAGTTTTTGCGTAAGAATGAGCAATGATGATGATTGCGAGCATTGATCCTTCACGATTCGATTTGACGTTCGACTTTCATCGAGTTTAGCCAGCCATCATTGGTTTCTCAAAATGTGTACTCATCTCTCCTTCTCTCCATGACGTTTTCAGGGCAGATTTTCTGGCCTCAAAGGCTCGGAATTGGCATCGGTGAGTTGACTTACAAAATGTTTTGTTTCCATTTTTGACAGCTCGTTGCTAATCATGTTCGTAATTGGTTGCATTCGTTTAGACGGCGATTCGGGGAGCAATTGCCCGGAGTGGGGTGGATGATTTGCATATTTCTGAATGCATTATGGGCAACGTGGTGAGTATTTAAGAGAAGTGCAAGACATCCATGGCTGTGTTGGAGTACAGATCGTTGCTGATTTTTCGTTTCCTGTTTTTTTTTGTAGGTGAGTGCCGGAATGGGACAAGCTCCCACGAGGCAAGCTGTGTTGGGCGCCGGTCTTCCCGAATCTACGATTTGTACCACCATCAACAAGGTTTGCGCGTCTGGAATGAAGAGCGTCATGATGGCCAGCCAGGCCCTTCAGTGCGGAGCCAAGGGAGCCTTTTTGGCGGGAGGCTTTGAGAGCATGTCCAACATTCCACACTATCTGCAAAACTCCCGCAGTGGAACCAAATTGGGCAACTCGCAATTGATTGACGGTGTCGTTCACGACGGACTCTGGGATTTGTACAACGACCAGCACATGGGCATGTGCGGAGAAAAGTGTGCCAAGGAATACGATATATCCCGAGACGAACAGGACGACTATGCTATTGAATCGTATAGGAGGGCCAATGCAGCATTGGAGGCGGGTGTCTTTGAGGAGGTTGTTCCTGTGGAGGTTCCGCAACGCAGAGGTGATCCTCTATTGGTAACACAGGACGAGGAGCCGGGGAATATTAACATTCAGAAGATACAGAGCCTGAAACCTGCCTTTGACAGAGCGAATGGAAGCGTCACTGCTGCGAATGCTAGCAGTCTGAATGATGGAGCCTGTGCACTGGTCCTCATGACCGAAGAGGAAGCTCTGGAAATGGGTGCCAAGCCTCTTGCCAAAATTCTTGGATTTGGGGATGCTGCTAGGGCTCCCATTGATTTTACGACGGCTCCATCCCTGGCAGTTCCAGTGGCATTGGAAAATGCGGGCATTGCCGGCATCCGATATCGATTACCACGAAATCAACGAGGCTTTCAGTGTGGTGGCCTTAGGCCAATATGAAACTGCTCGATTTGGATCCCTCTGTGGTGAATGTCTTTGGTGGTGCAGTGTCCCTGGGTCACCCGATAGGCATGTCGGGGGCACGAATCATAGGAACTTTGTATGATGTGCTCAAACACAAGGATGGAAGCATAGGATGTGCCTCGATTTGCAATGGTGGAGGTGGTGCTTCGGCCATTGTGATTGAACGCTTGGAGTAGCAATTATTCGAAATAAAGAGAGAGTCTGAATAATTATCATGGCAATCAAATTATTTCACTACTACCAATCATGCCAGTTTCGCATAGCAAAATTATTTTTCTGTATTGCATGTGTACGAGTAGTGTAGGAAATACAATTGTAATTATTGTAATTAAGCGTATGCAGGAATACGATGCTTTCGATTTATCAGTCTAGCGCAGGTTTTCTTCGCCAAAGAAATATTGATACTACTAGTCGGTCCAATCGATTCGAATTGGCCGTCCCAAGAGATTCTTTCCGTTCAGGCTTGCCCCCCGTTCGCAGGCCTCCGTGTTCCAAAACTCGACAAAGCCAACACCCTTGAAATCGCCCGAGTCCTTGTGGATGGAGCCACCGGACGGCCTTGACCTCCGCGTCCACGGTTCCAAAAAACTTGATGATTCCCTCGTCGTCGATATCGTACGGACAAATTTCCAATAAAGAGTTTCATGCAATTGTCGGGCTTGGCGCTCATGGCCTTGACCCCAGAGCCTCCTGCCTGGCCCTTTCCGGCACTTCCGCCGCTGACGACCTTTTTCTGTGGCGGCCAAACATCGCCCTCCCGTGCGGGTGCAAAGTTGATCTTGATGGGCCGTCCAATCAACTTACTTCTTCCGGCCATGGCGACGGCGTCTGCCGCGGACATGGAGTTATCCATTTCGATAAAGGCAGACCCATAGAATTTTCCCTGTTTCCTTGTCGGTGATCCACTTGACGTGGGTGACCTCGCCCGGCAAAAAGGCATTCAACGAGGACTTCGTCCACCGAAAAGGGCAGGTTTCCGACAAAGAGACGGGTGACACCCTGTGGATTTCCCTTGCACGGCTTGTTCTTGTCTTTCGAGGAGACACTGCTTTGTACGGGAAGCTTGCTCTTCTTCTTCTTCATTGTCATTTCCTTCGTCGTCATTGGCAGCTTCGTCATCATCCGAAGTTCGGCTTTTTCCTTCTTTCTCTTTTTCGATTTCTTTTCGCCATCGTCGTCTTTTGACTTTTTTCGCTTTTTCTTTTTGCTCTTTTTCGTCAGGAGACTTATTGTCCCATCCGCATCCAATTTGACAGTTCCGCTATCCTCCATTTCCTTGACGGCCTTCTTGAAGAGTTTCTTGGAAGACTTGTCGCTGTCGTCCATTTGGAGACTCAACAAAACCATTTTGCGAAGCTTTTTGACTTTTCGGGCGTCTCCATCTTCCGAGGCTTCGAGTATCGAGGTGATGGATTTTTCCCAATCTATAGTGTCGTGGTCGCTGGTCAAGTCTGGCATTTTGAACTTAATTGTTGTTTAATGAATCTATGTTTTGTAAGGATTTAAATACTGCCACTCTGCCAGGATTAGAGAAAAGGTGTTGTTGTTGTTGTAATTGTGGTCTTGATGTCTGTCGATTGGGACTTTCCTTTGGCTAAAGAAATCTTTTTCGATGAGGCTTTCCGAAAAAATTGTTCCAAAAGAATGCGAAAACCAATCGCACATCAGATGCACGTATGAACGATTGGTGACGAAAAAAAGGTTGTCTGTTTTCGTCCGTATGGAAAGTTTTGGAGAGAATCATAAGAAACATACGTAGTCATAATATGTACATGTACGTACGATCCAAAATCATGTTGATGTGAATCGAATGATTCATTTTACCACGTACAATACCATAGGATCGTAAAAGATGGTTTACATCACTGCTGAGCAGAGCGATGTTTCTTCGAGTGATGTGTTCTCAAAATCTGTTCGCGTTCGTACAATCAACTGGATCACATTTCGATTTCATGTTGACTGAATCATTCTCTCTCTTGAAGTGTAGAACAGACTCACTCTTTGCCCATCACACGTTTATTCTCCATCGTGAAACTGCAATATTTGTATTGCATTGAAGAAGAGGCAACACTAGTCGAACAGGGAAGCGATAATCTACCGACTAGGACAAATCCCAAATTCAGTTCCTGACACTAAAAACAACAATGATCGCATTAGGCCTTTCAATCTCTCTATTCCTGCTGCAGAGCCAAACGACGGGAGCATTCGTGCTTCCGACGACGTCGTGTTCCTCCGTTACGAGCAACAGCAAGGGCGTATCGGATTCTTGGTATTGCAACGTCCCTCGTGAATTCGAAACGCGTCGGTTTATGGGTTTGGACGATGACGAGGATGACTGACGACGACGATGACTTTGATGACGACAAGGGACCCCTCGCAAAGGGCATTGATTCGGTTTCGTGGCTTCCGTCGGTCGATGGCGCCAAGGGCGATAACATGCCCATCAATGAACTACCAGAAGTACGTTGCAAAAGCATGCCATGCGGTTGACACATATCAATGAGAAAGGCAACAAATTTCGAAACGATTGTTTGCGAGTTTGCTCGAACTCTCTGGACTTTTGTAATCTCACTGTTTTTCTTTTTTCTATAGGGCACCGAAATTCTTCCAATTTTCCCGCTGGGTGGAATTGTTTACACTCCCAACACGGAGCACGTCTTGAATATTTTTGAGCCCCGCTACCGACAAATGTACACGGACATTTTGATGAACGGAAGCAAGCGTTTTGTCGGTCGTGACCTCCCATCCCACGGAAGAGGGACGCTTTGCCAAGACGGGCGTTTTGTTCGAGCTGGAAGACTTGAAAGAGGTGAGCGAACAGACCCAGGATCAGATCAAGTACATTTGCAACCACAAGGTGACGGGACGCGTCACCATTAACAAGATTATCAACCCCGAGGTTTGGTCGTCGAGAGAAACCTATTTGAAGGCGGAGGGAGTCATCCACGACGATTCCGGAAAGGACGCCGAGCCAAAGGACGAGGAGGGAGCCGGTGCCGTTTACGGTGCCGTGATTGCGGCCGCGGTGACCAAAGACGAGAACGCATTGCGCATTATTTTCAAAAAGCTAGGTGGACCTTCAGCACGAATTGGAAGAGGACGTTCGTTTCACAAAGGCGGCAACTTCCACGCTTGCCGTCAAGGATGGACCGGACGAGGATGGATTGTGGCAGACGATTCGGTTGTGGCAGAGTTTCATAGAACAGCGTCTCATGTCGCGTCAAAACGAGTTGCAACAAGAATTCCAAGGACAAGCTCAAGGCTTTCTTGAAAAAGGACAAGGGTTTGAAGGACGGAGAACTTCCCAGTGCGATTGGTTTCGGAGATTTGACTCCCGAACTCCAGGACGAACTCCAAGCGCTGCAAAAGCGCATGGCGGTTGAGCTCCAACCCCTGGTGCTCGAGTCGTCGCTGACGATGCAAAAAATCATCGAGGCCGAGGACCACACGGCCCGGTGCAAGCTCTTGAAATATTTCATGCAGGCCGAAACCACCCGCCTGTCGACAAAAAAGAGTCTCATGGGACTCTTCTCGTCGGAGGATTCGACAACCGACGAAGGCATTCCGGCCGATGAAATGATCAAAGAGGAAGAACCCACGGAGACCAAGTCGTCGAGTATTTTTGACGAACCAGATGCATTCCAGTAAATATATAGAATATCATGAAAACCATATAACTGTATCTAAAAAGAACTATTTTATTGAACCATACATTTTTTCCAATACACTAGCAACTAAGATCTAAACTAATATTTTATGCATTTTAGTAGAGACTTTCCTAAAGAATCTCTAAAGACACAAACAACTCTCAATCGACGTCCGCATTAAAGCTCTTCTTTCTTCTCTCGCGGCCTCCCGGGCGAAATGTCTCTTGCACCGATGCTTTCCAAATATGTAATCATTTCGTGGTCTTCTGGTAGATAATGTTTAGGCAAGTTTCAGCGGACTTTGACCGCCTCTGGTCAACAGATCCTTGTCGACATCATCTTGTTCGAGTATGATTTTCATCCTATCGAGTCGTCCGGCCCGAGCTGCCTCGTGCAAAACCGTCCACCCATTTGCATCCGCGTGGTGCAATTCTTTGGGTTTTTTGTTAAGGTAGTTTTGAAATTCATAAACAGTTTCCGTGCACCACTACACCTCGTATACTCTTTCCCCAAGGACTGTCAAAAGAAGAAAAAAACTTTCGTTAGATAACTTCGGAACAAGCTTTCAAAAGTGTGCAATACCACGAAACAAAAACTCACTCCTTTCCATCCAGTCGGGTTGTTTTTCATCCATTCATCTTCCCACTTGGAGTCTCTGATAATGTACGGCGGAAGATCCACCTCCGGGTCGTACAAAGATTCTCCCTCGATGGGCTCGATAGGTTCATAGTGAATGAAACAGTTCGCAAACCATCCTACCTTTCATAGGAAACTGGTCTGGTACATTCAAATCAGCAAGATAGTAGAGTTAGAAAAACGCTGCATACTGATACTCGTCTCGCGTATTGCTCCCCAACGAAAATTTGACTCACCTTCCATGGATTACAGAGTGACTTTCATATAAGACCATATCACCTGGTTCCATTGTTACGTTTGTGGCACTGCCGTCATGACCATAAACCTCGAGTGGCCATGGTTCGTCTACATCCTGATCGACTTGGACTGCGTTTAAAGAAATTAATTTTTGTCGATGAGTTTCCAAGTTGTAGAACTGCAGCATCCCAGCGCAATCAAACAATTGATGAAAGAACAACTTACTGATTACGGATGTTACGAGTGGCATTCTGTCGACGTGGGGTGCCAAGATTGATCCATTGTGATACAATCGGATTCCATACGAAGAAACCTGTTTCGAGAATCAGAGAGAAATGCACAACGAGTGAGAAACAAATCGACAACCGACAAAGATTTCTTCTAAACAAAATCGACTTACGGGTGACAATCGCTGGCCCGTCCATTCTTCCAGAATCGGTTTCACCGTCTCTTCGATATTGCGGGCGAGGCCCGGGGAGGTGTGCAAATCGATAAAGGTCGGAGGCGAATCCCAAGTGTTGTGGTATACGTTGTGTTCCTTCCACTCGGTTTTGGATTTGTCGCGGTTGCTGTCAAAAAATTCTTTAATGGTCTCGAACAATTCGGGTGGGGTCTTGACCTTGGTGTATCCGGTTTTGGTATAATTGTAGACCGAGGACGGTTGGTCTTGGTTCATCGTAAGCCTCTTTCGCTCGTTGAGCGTACAATCTCCGACTCTGCCGTGTTTGGCTTCGATTGCTTCGTTGCACTTTCGGATATAATTGTTGTAGAGGACTTGTTTGTCGGCACCCAGCACCGACGAAAGCTTATTGCTCGTGATCGCCCACGACGCGCTGTCAAAGGCGGAGTACGTGATGATGCTACTGCCTGTCGACTCCTGGCTCATTTGATACAGGATGATCGCCAACAAGACGAAGCAGCTGGTTTCCCGTTTCATCTTCTGCCGTTTGTGGATTGGTGTTCAAGTTTCCGAAAGTTGACTCGTTCTGAGAAGTGTCTTTCTTCCTTACGTGCTTCGAATAAGATTCCTATCCAATTGTCCGCCTCTGCGCTTTTTCCGAGTTGTGATACGTGTAGTCAATTTTAGAGCACAATATTTGCTTTTCCATGCAGCAGAATGGAAGTAGTCTCCGGGTTGGTTTGGTATGTGAACTGATAACTTGTCCGTCGGTTTGTGAGTTTTGTCATTATGACGGCAACCAAATTTTGGTTGCCGTCATTTTCATCTTTATACACGTCTGGGGTTTTCGTTTGGCGTGATCAAGTAAGAGACAATGACCGTTAAATTACGGTATGTGAATAGAGTTAGAGTTAATATTAGTATTGAATATTATGTTGTATGTTTTCGATCCAATTATTTCGGTAGAAATAAGTTTCATGACTATTGCTGTAGCATTCTTCTTTATTTGATAAATTCCCCGTATATTTTCTTCTGCTCATCACAGCACTACTAAGCTTCTTGCAATTACTTGTTTGCATTGTCACTAGTTGGTGTATTAGGTAGTACTAGCATTTTCCCAAAGGACCAACGCCGAGTACACCGAGAGAAGCAAATACCGCAGTTTCATTTGCTCCCGATGCCACTGCTTCAGCTTGGACCGTTCGTTCCCAAAAACTGCCTCAAAGTCGACCGGATGGGCTGCGACAATGTTCCGAACCCCTTGGTTGTACATGGAAAAAGTTTTGTTCCAGCTCCAAAGGGGCAAAAGGACCCACAGGGAGAGGAGCAAACACGAACACGCCATGGAAACGCTGGTTCCGTCCGTGTTCACCAGAAACATCTTCTTGAGCGTACCAACGACCCAAGACAGCATGTGCTGTGGACCGTAAAAGGCACTCAGGGCAGCGAGATTTACAACATGGTGCAAGATTTTTGGCAGCGAGAGGATGCGGAGGCCCTGGTGGCACAAAATCGCAACACACAGCGTAGCAAAAGCGATAATGGCGCAATACCCATAGCAGGTCCATTGTTCAATGGCGAAATGATCCAGCAAGGTCATCAAAGCAAAATACAAGCTGGTGGTTGTGGGAGATATAGCCGCTGTTGAGTATTCTGAAGCAATTTGCTTGTTTGTGGAATCGCAGCTACACACCTGGGCAAACATCGAGGTTAACGTGTCCTTTAGGATCGAAGCGATTGCTATATCCAGTTCCTCCTCGCTACTATTCCAGTACTTCTGCCACACGGGAACAATGCTGATCGTCAGTTGTTGTATCGACAAGACCTCCACTAATAGCCGTCCAATTCCGCCATTCCAGTATCCACATTCATCCCGCAAACGTTCTAGTTTTTCCTTCCAGTTGGGGTCAAAGCGTGCACTTTTGCACGATTCTTGGTGTTGTTCCCGAGAAAGCTGGCGATCCAAATTCCGTTGGTGGGCATCCAATAACGCATTCTGGTAACTGAGCTCGCGCTGGGAGTCGATAATGTGCTGCGAATTCTGCAAACTCATGGCAAGCTGGGGGGCCAGGGATGGATCTAATGAATGCTCTTTCAGTACGTCTTGGACCAGCTTGACGTCACGGGCAAATTGTTCAGCCACTTCGCGAGTGTCTTGAGAAGTATTGGAAAGACGGCGGTTGGTGGTTTCTATGGAAGAGAGCATTGTCGTCGTCGTCGTCGTCGCTGCTGCTGCTGGCAATGCCGATGATTGCATCTCTTCCGCAGTGTTGTTCGAGAGCTCTATTGCATCTTCAGTGTGATTGCCTATTGCGCTATTGTTGTCATCTGCTTTTTCGCTGTTGCTGTTTGCCGTTTGGGATTCGACCTTTTCTTTTGCAGTTGATTGATATTTTGTTCTTTTCATTGCCATCCAAATCAAGAATGCAATGCCAAGAGCGATCATTTGACTTTGGAAGGAACTACCAAATCTTGAATCTGTCCACCAATTTTTCCGCGTGGGCGTTGGTTTTACCGCAACCACCACAATATCGTCCTCATCGTGTAAATCATCAACGTCAAGTTTATTCCTGTATTTTGTCTGGATCCCGTGGAGTCTTTCCCACCGTTCTCTCGTGGACGAAATCAGAATGATATCATCATCGTCGTCGTCATCATTTTCGTCGGGATCCTCGTAAATCCTGTCGGGAATCGGATTGTGTGGGGGCATTTCCACTTCAAACTTGGAAGCAAATCATGGTGATGATCGCGAAGCTGTCTCTTTGTATGTTATTTTCGATTCTGTCGTCGTCGTTGTAGTGGTTGTGACAAGAAGTGTGACGATGTGAAGTGGAGGAGTTCAAAGAAGTGAAACGATGTTGTTATGATTTTCAAATTTTGCATCACTCCAGCCAAGACTGGATTTTTTGTGACTCCCGACATAATCCCGTCTGTCCGTAAACGGTAATCACCAATGAAAGAGCCAACAATGAATTTCCAAGATGAATTCATTCGAAAGCAACATCAAAAATTAGGATTTCCACAGAAATCAGAACAACGAGGTGAAGGATTGCCTCTCTCTTCTCACTTTGCATTATCATTACAACTCAACCAATTCATTCACCGCCACAACCAAATCATAGAACGACATAATATACAATATACAATAACAATGGAATCATCCACAACAAAGGTACCACCCGTTGCCAAACGGATAGCCGAACAGACCCCCGAGAATCCTGTACCGATTTGTGTGTTGGTCGTGGGAATGGCCGGATCCGGAAAAACGACCTTGATGAACGCCCTTCAGAATTCGACCATTCAAGACGACGAAGATGAGGGAAATGCTGCCGAGGAAACTACAGACGATGGCGACCAAAAACCAGCAGCCACTTCTGAACCATCATCCAAGAATATGCCCGCCTATTGCATCAATTTGGATCCCGCCACACTGGACGTTCCCTACAGCCCTTCGATTGACATTCGCGACACGGTCGATTACAAACAGGTCATGCAACAACACCGATTGGGACCCAACGGAGCCATCATGACGAGTCTGAACCTGTATGCCACCAAATTCGATCAAGTAATCAATATTTTGGAAGAACGAGCCGATTCGAATCAATTGTCGGAATTTTTGTTGGTGGACACGCCCGGACAGATCGAGGCCTTTACCTGGAGTGCCAGTGGGGCGATTCTGAGCGAATCTCTTGCGAGCACCTTTCCCACCGTCATGGTCTTTGTGGTGGACACGGTCCGATGCGCCAGCTCGCCCAATACGTTCATGAGCAACATGCTGTACGCCTGCAGCATGTACTACCGGACGCGACTCCCATTGGTGATTTGTTTCAACAAGACGGACGTTTGTTCGCACGAATTTTGCATGGAATGGATGAAGGATTTCGAGGCCTTTCAGGAGGCCTTGGACAATGCCCGCAACAATGACGGAGGCGAGTCGGGATTTTACGATTCTCTCACGAGAAGTTTGTCATTGGTGCTGGACGAATTTTATACGGAATTCAGCAAGAATGCCGTGGGCGTCTCGAGCATTACGGGGGACGGAATCGACGACTTTTGGAAGGTCATTCGAGAGGCGGCGACGGTCGATTTTGAATTGTATATCGAAGATTTGAAACACCGCATCGAGGAACAGGAGGCCAAGAAACAGGCCATGGCCCGTGTCCAGGCGCGAAAGCTGCAGCGGGACGTGGATATCGACAATGATGCAGCGGGGTTCAAATAGAAAATTGAGAAAGATGTAATTAATTCTATAAACTCTAAATCTATTTTTTTAAAAAGAATAAGTCAGGAACTTGCGGTTCTAAAGGAATCGGGATTTCAAAAGGCGTTGCCGAGACCAGTACAGTTAGCGTTAACTGAGACTAGCTCACATTCCTGTCATTTGCACATTAAAGTCATCATACTGCGAAACGAAAAATGATTTTGTGGAAGAGAGAAAACAATCAGTCAGTATCATGCACAATATGAATGAGTAAACGTCAAAAACCTTGCGTCATGCTTGCTGCTGTGCTGTCACATCCTTGATTTTGTTGTTGCCTAAGTTGGTGGTGCATCTCGTTTCTCAACAGGAAAAGTGGTAGTCACCATACCTCTTTCGGGGTAAGCGGTACCGAAAAATTCAGTACAGGTCTATGATATGGATGGGGTATCATCATTGGCCAAAATCGTAAAAGCAGCAGGCAGAGCGTTTCGTCGTCGAGGAGTCGCTGTTCGTGTTCACTTACGGTTTCGATTGGTAGGATAACTCATCACTGTGGTGGGATCTGAAACTATCGTCTGAGGACCATGGAAAGAATCATTTCCTGTGAATTTTGAATGGCGGAGAAAGTGAATAAACTGTGTAAGAAGCGAGTTTCGGGTTTTCACAGTTGCCAATGTAAATAATTAGTATTATGGAGTGAGATCCATCAGAAGCTTTATTGAGATCACGGTTAAATCAGTTGACACGCATGAATGATAAATTTTTAAAGCAGCGATTTCATCGTTTGGGTCTCGTTCGTTGGATGGATGCAAGGTTGTTGAGGGTTTGTCCATCACACGCTGGTGGCTGTGACATGCCAGACCCAGAGTGGTCTGCGAATTGGCCAAGGAAATAATGGACTTACGATTCTATGGGTTCCTGATTCCAACATGTTGTTTGTGTCACCGAATCATCATCGTGCGATGACAGTATGCATTGTTTCGCAATGCATTATTTTGTGGTGAGATTCCAAGTTCCTGGCAACAATGTTGTGGTCTCTCGTCGATTTCAGATAGTTGCGAGATCTTCGTAATGATGGGTTGCACAGCAAGGCGTCAAAAAAGTAGAATGATCGATTGATTCGATATTGATGATGGTTGGTGTTGTTTCTTTTTCGTCTGTTCATCTTCCGATCGGCATGTCAAAATAACCTTAACTCTAATACTTTAAGTGGTCATTTGAGTCTTGCCCATAGTTTCCGATCCAACTGAATCGCCATAGTGAAACTCATAAATGATGGAACATTTTTGTTGCCTTTTCGAGAAATAGCCGTTGGCTGGAGTAGTCACGTTTCAAAAACCAAGTCATTTGTGTTGAATCGGATGACTTGCCGCTCGTGTTTGTTTGTTGTTTCCAAAGTGAAGCGCAAATAAAATTCAATTCCATCCGAATGAATCAATCGGCAAGGAGTTCGACAACACTTGAAATCATTCCTCAACATATTCAATATCAAACAGACCATTCCGACTTCTGAATTATAATACCACTCTATACACAACACCTAATTTACAGCAACATGTCAGCAGCCAAAGCCATTGTCGCAGCCGCCGCCCCGGGACAGTTCGATGCCGTCGCAGAAAATTTGCAAAAACTCGGTGCCAGCGGCAGCTGGCTGACGGAAGCTCAAATGGAACTCCAAGAATTCCAGCTCAAGAATGTCCAAAATGATTTCGATCATCCCATGGCCAAGGAATTGCACGAAAAAATGCAAGAATATCAAAAGGCAAACTTTGGCAAGCCGGGCGTCTCGGCCCGGGTTGTAGTCAGCAAGGGAAGCTCTGGATCGGAACTCATTGTACATTCGTATGCGGAACGAATCGAGACAACCAATTTGCACTCTGGAAACTGGAAGGCCACCTGGATTGTTGATGCCAGCGGGAGTTCGGCAGAGATTTCTGGCAAAGTGTTGGTGCAATCGTATGCCCACGAGGAGGGCAACGTTCAATTGAAAATCGACAAGGAATTTCCGGCCACTGCGGTGTCTGGCGTCGATGGAATCGTTCAACAAATCACACAGTGGGAGACGATTCTATTGGGAATTCTGGCAAGCATGAACGAGGATATTACAAGCGACCACCTGCGGTCGATTCGACGGGTCTTGCCCATTACCAAGACCAAAATGAACTGGGATGCCGTCGCCCATCGAAGCGTCAAGACGCTCAAACAAACGGCACCAGAAACCCGATCCAAAGTCAAATACGGAAACTAAATTCAGTGCGAGTTATGTTTATAGAAACCAAGATAATGATCCAACAGACAGCGCCAGAGTGGCGCAACAAAAGGTGAAATACAACAATTTAAAAAGAGAAAGTTATTATAGACATTAATTTTGTATTTGATCAAGAGTTTCCTCGATGCTTCTATTGTCCTGCTTTCAATTCTTGGCACTGTTCCGTCTTTTGTTCTTTGATTTGTGGTTATTTCCCTTTCCTTTTCCTTCCTTTCCCTTGCGGTAAAACTTGGACTGTTTTTGGAAATGATCCTTGCGGCTGGCGACACGCCGAAATTCTTGGGGAACCTTGGAGGTCCACTGCCTCGGAAACATGTTGACGCTTTCAATGGATGCGACCGATCCTCTTAACCTTAATAAATCCGCCAAAATGATATCGTTGGGACAAGCGCTTTGCATCGCTTTTACCACCAACGAGCTCACCATGCCGGCGCTGCAGGCATCCCCAAAGACTTCCTCGATGCGCTGTCGCCGTTCGATCGATTCGCTATCCGTGTGCTTGGCCACCACATTGAGCATTTCCGCAAAGGCAAAATGGTCGGGTTTTACACCCAGATCGAAATTGTCGTTCAAAAGATCCGAATACGTCTCCAAGGCAATCGAGTAGGGATCTTTCATAATATTGCTTTCATCATCTCCAAAATCAGACTCCTCTTCGGAACTTTCTGTCGTCTTACAGTTTGCGGCTGCCTTTAGCACAATCGTGAAGGGATGTGCGTTCATTTTGTCCTTGCCATGGGTCTCAAAGAATTTTCCTCGGCCTTCTTGGATCAGATCCATCAACAATCGACGGGTTTGAGCCACGCTGTCTTGTTTCTGAGACAAGGCGTAAGCATTCATGACGGTCGCATAGGATCGAATGTCCGGACGAAGTCCGCTGTTGTTGTCATCGTCTTCGGATAGTTGTTTGACCAACGACAACAATTCTTCTGCCTTGCTTGGTTCCGCTGAGTCTTCAAACTTGCAGGCCTTGGACCATGCCTGCATGCACGTGTTAAAGGATACCGTGTTGGGTCGAACCTGTGTAATGGCTTGCAAGTCGGGATCCAGCAATTTGTGCAGGAGCTCTTCGGCCCGATGCGGAGACTCCGAAGTGAAACTCTGAGCCCAGGCATTCAAACAGGCATTGAAGGGAACAATACCGACGTTGTCTAGTTGGGAGTTTTCCATCAGGTCCACCATGATCCAAAGAATGTCTTCGGCGCGTTCGGCTGCCTCGAAACGGTGTTTGGGATTTTTCTTGCGGGCTGCCATTTTCGAAAAGGCGGTAATGGTGTTGGCAAAGCAAAAAGAATCTGGTTGGAGATTTTCCGACTCGATCAATTCGTGCAAAAGCATCAGAGCCTTGTCGGCGGATGCCGCGGAATCACTGTTTCCGTGTGCCTGAATGACCATGGTGTAGGCAATCGCATCGGGGGTGACAATTTTTCTCTCGTTCAACTCATCGTCTTCGGTATTGTATTCGATTCCGTATTCTTCCAAATAGTCTTGTTTTTCGTATTCGTAACAATCAATCATGTCTCGAAGGACCGCCTCCGCTCGGTCTCCGGCGGTAGCATGTTTGGAATTGGCGTACGCGTTCAAAACTAAAGAGTAACTTCTCGTGTTGGGTTTGGTGTGCCATCCTCGACCTCGGTGTATCTTTTCCATTTTCTTTAGCGCCTGTTCCGCTTCGATGGCTGCCTGAATGGACCGTGTGGACGCCTGTGAAAGTCCCTGAAGAAGCGTATTGTAGATATCCACCGTTGGTTCGCAGGATAGTCCTGCAAAGACATCCTGTTGTGTATTGTTGTCATGGCTATCGTCGCTGCTAGACTCTTTATCCTGTATCCTCGAAACGGCGACGGTGTCTCTGATTTTCTTGTCGTATTCTGCCTCCTGTATCATCAAATCGAGGACTTCTCGCATTCTCTGTGGTGCGAATTTTACTTTTTTACACAAATTGGCCCATCCGTACATTACCATTTTGAATGGTCGATCCGGAATAACGACAATCGTCGTCGCCTCGTCCGAGTTGTTGACATACTTTTTCTCTTCAATGAGTCTATCGAGGATATCTTGTGCCTTTTTCATCCCTTCAAAGGAACTGAGTTTTCCGCATTCCCTCATCAAATTCAGAGATGTAAGCTTGATATCGAGATGGTGGATCGATCCCAGTGGCTGGTTGACGAAACGGTCGACACGCTGTTCCAAGGGATGTTCCGGATCCATCCAAATCCTATCCTTGTCGGGTTCATTCTCGTCATCAAAGCTTTCCGAATCAAAGTCTCCGTCGAGATCATAATCGTAATCAGACACCTCCAATTCGTTGTCGCTTTCTGCTCCTTCGAAGTCGTCATCATCAGACGACGTTGATGCAAAACAACGACGTTGTGTCGTTGCCGTAATTTGGTGGGCCTGCGCTGCAGTGGTGAATTCTTGGAATTTTCCAAACGATGTTTCTGTCGCGATAAAGTGAGCTCTGGCCACTTGTATTTCCGAAGTGTTGAACGTGGGCAACGGACGGCGTCGCACCAATTGTCTTTTCGTCGAATGAGACAAAAGTTTGATTCCTGACCTCATTTTATCCATGGGCATTTTGATTTTCTACGGGGCCTTACAGCAATGTCCTTGCTGTCCTTCGTTTCTCGCGAGGATAATAAAATCCTTCTATGTGTTGTTGTTTCTTTGAAAAGTTCGACACTCCTTCTCCTTTGATTGTAAATAGATCCTTGATGCAAATTCAAAATACCTCTCAACAAAAAAATCGGTGTATCGACATCGACTTTTTCTCAAAACATGGTTTTTCATACCGAATTCAAATCCTGTGGTCAGCGGATCGAAATCGGTAGGCATGTATTCGGACGAGTCGAATGAAAATGATATTTTGGGGGATCTTTTGTTTCCCCATCATTATTAGGGCGCGCTTTTGCATGACGTCAGCGTTGCCGGCTGCTTTGGCTTTCTCAATTGGAAGACACCTTCTTTTGACAAAAAACGATGTGAGTCTAGTCAGTCCTTCACTGAATACTGTACGAAACACACGTCTCCGCCACATCAATCAACTTTGTTCGGTTTCTTTTTAAGTGATGATTTTGATGCGGGAGAGATATCTAAGCTGTTGCTGGCGATAACTCGAATCGGTACCAACTTCAGGCAACGAACAACCTCTGTTCAGAACCATCTTTGTTGTTGATCACAACATTATACTTCACAGACATTACCAAAAATCAAAAACAATCTATTCCACCATGAAGAGCATCAAATCTATCATCGCCCTTATCCTCGCCCTTGTGTGCTTGTCGTTCCCGACATCCGCCTTCGTCATGCCCAATGCTGGATCGGTTTCCACCGCTCCTGCCGTCAGAACCCCCACTAGCTTGAACGTCTTCGGAAACAAGAAGTCGGCCGCACAGAAGGAAGCCGAAGCCGCCAAGGCTGCCATGTACTGGGAAGGAGAATGGGTCTGCAAGGATTGCGGATACATTTACCAAAGGGTAAGATTTTTTGTTGTCTGATACTGTTTCCAATCCAGTTTGATGGGACACAACTTGTTGCCATTTGATGACATGCGTAGCCCAAGAGATATTGCACCTGGTTAAAAAAGACTCAAAGACTCACACTGCTGTTTTTTATGTGCATCCGATTTTGATCACTAAAACACAAAATCTTTGAACGCTGGGTTTTTTGGGTGTTTTTGGAATGACAACTGATTATACTTGGACTTTAGAGTGAATGTGCTGGCTTGTATTTCGAAGAACAGGGTGTCGGTTTCCGATGCCCTCAGTGCTCTGGACCTCGTCGTCGTTATGCTAAGAAAGTCGGTGACCGTGTCGGAACCACCCTTGATGGAGGTGACGCCCCCATTCTTATTTTCAGCTTCGGTGGTGTTGGTCTGACCATTGCCTTTGGTATCTGGGCCGTCAACAACCTGTAAATTGGAACGATTGATTCGTTCAGTCCATTTATAAACCCATCAATTCACAATACAATATACTTCATCAAGAAACTTCCTTTTTTCACTTGAGTATTACCCCAATTTAGAATGCAAGCCTCGTTGCGTTGATGGATTGATGGTTTGTTTCCGACTAACGACAAAATTCAAACGGTGCGGATCAAAAAACTACAAAAGTGAATATCGCTAGCAAGAAATAGTATATAATAATAATACACAAACAAAAGTTTGTTGATGTTGAAAATTAGCAGTTGAATATTGATTCGATTGTCAGATGTACAAAAATACCACGACTCTCGGGTTTTCCTCTAGGCCTGTTTGAATAAGATGGTTCGAACCCTGCAACTATTTTGCGTCAGTTGAATCAGCCTCAGGCTCTGCCTTCTTTTCGTCCTGTAGTGGCTCGGTGGCCACAGCAGGTGGAGCTGAAGTTTCTTTTGCTGGCTCCACTGCTGCAGCTGTTTCTGTTGTTACTGGCTGTGTTGTGGCAGCTGGAGTAGCAACTGGCGCTGCAGCGGCAGGCGGTGCTGGCTTGGCTGGTGTCGTCGTCACAGCAGAAGCAGTTGCTACTGCTGTCTTTACTGGTTGTGTCGATGCAGTTGTCGCCGTGGTTGCGGCTGCCGTTATTGCAGGTTGTGTCGTAACCTCTGCGATCGTTGACAATGGTTTTTTCACTGCTGGGGTAACAGGTGTTGCGGCACTTGGCACTGCGAGGGGTACCGGTTTGGGAGTAGTATTTTGTGTTCTCGGTGTTGTTGCTGATGGAGTGGTGGCTTTGCGTGCCGAGCTCGGTGCAGCGTCAGGCCTTGCGTATTGATGATAGGTTGGCCGTCTTTCATGGATCGACCACTTCAGCCCAATTTCATTCAATTTTGCGACATATTCTGGTTTCAGTTTGCTCTTTCCATAGGCAGAACGCTGACGATTGATCCAACGCCCAAGTGCTCTTGGTGGGACATCTTCAGTTCTGTAGTTTGCCGGAACATTTCCATCCCATTCGTTACCGCCTTTCCTCTTTCCTGCAACATATTGGCAAAGAGTTTCAAACATAGATTCCCAAGATGTTGTAGCCAACATAGACCACTTCAATCCAATTTTTTCCAAAGCTAATTGTCGATCTTTACGAAGCTTTCCAGCTTGGAACATGCTTCGTTGTCGATTAACCCATCGACCAAGGTTCTTATCTTCATCATCGTCTTTTCCGAATGGTTTTGATTTGTCTTTTGAAACTTTGATACGATAATTCGTCGGAACTGTACGAAGGGACAACAAAAATTGTTTAGTTGTGCACGAATCAGTTCAGGCCAAAACAAATATTTGCAACCATTAAAATCTTACCATTTCCGTCCCATTTTTTCCCTTGCTTCACTTGGTCTGCGACGTATATACGAAGTTCCTCTAACATTTCATTCCAAGAATTCGAGGCCAAAACACTCCACTTGAGACCAGCATCTACCAGGCGTTTCTCGCGTTCCTTTTTGAGCGTACCCTTGCTTTTGGCTGAACGTTGATTGTTCACCCAACGGCCCAATGCTTTGCCATCCTTTGTTTTGTACGTAGTCGGAACATTACCATCCCACGCCCATTCCGCCTTTTGTGCTTCTGTCATGCCAGACGTTCCATCCTTTTTCCGTTGCTCGATAAATTTCAATAGACAATCAAACATAGATTCCCATTTTTGACTCGATTGACCTTTTCCAGACGATGCCGGAGTAGTAGCAGTACTGTATCCAGACCCTGGAGTATTGTATTTTGCGCTGGTATTTGACGCGATAGGTGTTTTAAAATTGCTTCCGCTTGTAACAGCAGAAGGACGAGGTGGATGCGAAGGAGTTGCAGGAGCAGCGGAACGTTTCTTCGGAGGCAAGGAAGTAACTTTGACCGAACCATTTCCAGACGGTGGCACATAACCTGCCGCTGCTCTTGCTCGTTCTCGGAGTTTTTCCATGTCTCGATCGTCCATTTTTGATTTAGGAATGTCAGGAACCATCATTTCAACCTTTTTCTTCGCAGATGCAACACATGGTCTCTTAGCCGATGGCAATGCTTCTGCTGCTGCCGCTCTCTTCTTGATTCGACTTTTCGCAGTTTTCGGTGAATCCTTCTTTTTCGTTGGGGTTTTCTTCTTGACGACGCGAGAAGGTTTTTTCTGGGTTGGCAGTGGTCGTTTCTTGCGATTTCGTTGCGAATTGGATCCATCCGAAGCATTGGAAGATATTCCCGCTAGCCCCGGTGGCATAAAACTTGACAAATCTAGGGCACCCGCAGCCGCTTCTGCAGCATCGACGGCAGCAGCTACAGCATCGTAATCCACCGATATTGCCAACATGGAAGACATCGACGAGGATCGAGGGCGACCCGTTACCGAATCCATCGAATGGGAACCAACGTCCGAGGCAGCTCCGATCATAGGTGACGCGGTGCTACTTATTTCGCTTTCTATATCCTCCTTGTTGTCTTTTGAAACGGCTTCCACTGCTGTCGCTAGATCCGCCAACTGGTCTCCGACGGAAGCCATAGCTGCCTGCACAAAACTATGGACATCCGAAGGAAATTCGGCATCGAGGGTGCTAGAATCAATCCCGGACAATCGAAGTATGGCTGACGCATCTCCAAGAGAGGCAATCGAGTTGAAACGGTCTCTTCCGACGGATATTCTCGTCGGTATTCGTTCGTCGCTAACTAAAAACGACGAGACGGAATCATTCCCATCCCCGGCTGCTGCGGCAGTCACATCGTTTGCCAAGCTTGTGTAAATTGTGGCTGCAAGTGCCGCTGTTTTTTCGTTGGCCGCTGCTGCCGCCGCCGCCGCTGCTGCGCCAGACCCACTATCTTTGCTAGCATTTGTGCTACCTCCCGTGCTAAAAATCCCAACCCCCAGGCTTTCCAGATTTTGATCCGCTTTCAAGGTTCCAACCGACATGTCAGACATTCCACCCCATGATTCCAACCGGTTTCGCCGTCCCCCAATACTGTTTAGTCGATCTCGTGACATCATTGCTGCGCTGTTGGTTTGATTGCTGACAACATGATTGTCTTTGGAATTGCTGCCGTGTGATTTTCCCATCACTTCGGCCGCCGCATCGAAACTCCCCAATCGCTCCCGCTGCGATGGATTTAGTACCAGGCTTTCGGTTCCGTCCCCTAAAAATGCTTCCATCAAAAAGCGATGCGATTGTGATCCCAGAGTTCCGTCACCATCGCTGTCTTTTGAGTCTTTGCTCTTGTTGGAAGTTACCGAAGATCCTTTTCGTATCCTCGAGGCGGATATTGTTGCCTCGAGTCCCAAACTGTCCAATCGATCCAGACCTTGTCCTTCCGTCCGTATCGAAGCAAAGGACATACCCCTGTCTCTTTTAGCAGCGTGGTTGCTGTGTGGTAACTGATTCGCGTTGCTTATAATACTTTCGGGATGATTCAGTAATATAGAATGTGGGTCGTCGTCTATCGGCGGCAAGACATCATCCCCCATAGCCGGAAGGGCATCCATAGATGGGAGTATTCGTTCTTGTGATTGGTCGTCTTTTCGGTCTAGGGGATTTTGCTTTGCATTGTGTTTTATTGTTGGTGGGAGTTGCTTTGATGAGGAGGAGGAATTATGAGAATTGTTTGCCGTTGAGTGTACCAACGACTCGGGTATTGTAAGATCGGAATACAGTCGGTTGCGGGCGGATGGAGCCGGAAGCGTGATTGCTCCCGACGCCTTGTGTTGGGGAAGGAGTTGCGAAACCGAATGGCCAGAATCATTGTCATCCATAGGAAGGGCCGGAAAAGAAAAGTCCACCGACGCCTTTCGTTTCCGAAAGGGCCTCCTGCCCGAAGGTGACATGCGAGGTGACATGCGGGGCGACATTTTCGTCGGCGAGAGGCTGCTTTTCTTTGGGTTGCTCCCGTGGCTGCTGGAGGCAAGCCCTGTTATACCGGATAGCGAATACTCCAGGCTGCTTCCATATCCCACCGCACTTCCGGCAATGCTTCCCAATGATCCGCCCGGGCCAAAATCGTCGGAAGAACCTCTTCGTGGTCGAGTCAAAGGATCGGCCTTGGCTTTGTTGCTATTCGAAGAGGGAGGAGTCGTATTTTGGGCTTCGTCGGGTGCATCGGCAGCTGCCGCGGGAGTAGGAGCATTTTGCTCCTGCTGTTGCAGCGGAGCTGCCGGCGGAGACTTTACGAGAGGAGTAGCTGTTTTCGAAGCCATGGGTGCAATAGATGTCTGCGGGATTCAGATGATTGATGTGATTTGTTTGTTGCGGTATGCAAAAAGATCTCTGTTTGTTCCCTCTCTATTGTCAAACTTTTCTTAAACCGAGAAGAGAGGGAAGGTTTATTTGTTCTTTCGAGGCTCCTTTTAAGTTAGGGGTTGGTAAATACCTCGAAAGAAAACAGACACTTTAAGAATTTGTCGGCATTTGTTGTTGTCATACAGCAGATTCATAAAAAAAAACACAAGTTGATTGCAGTGATTATTGGTGTTGGGTTGGCCTGCAAGACCTGCTGCCTATCTTTTCGTATCGCGTTTTGGGCGCGGCGTGCGATTGGCCTTCTTAATAATAGTTTCTCACGACCACGACACACTACACAGATGATCCTTATTATCGCAAGACACATACCAAAACCCTCGGAGAATACCTTCTTTTCCGCCAAGATGCATTTCACGTCACACTCGCGTTTTCGTGTGATCGTCTTTCCTGAATTCCGGATTTTGAAAAAATAACTGGCGGTCGCGACAACGCAAAATCGAAAAATGAAACTTTTGAAATTGTCGGATTCCGGATTCCATAATTTCATCGTATTGGAACTACGTGATTTTCAGTCGTACGGTCTTTCGAAAAGATGCAAGTCGCTATTTCGGAAGTCCGACCTCATTCTTCTTTTTGTCTCAGTATGAGACAGAGCTATGGCTGATAGAAATTATAGAGAAGCAGAAGCGCAAATTGTTCCAGCTGTTCAAGCACAAGAACTAATTGTAATACTGGTAGTTGTAATAGTATGAGAAAACTATTTCTTTCTATGAATTTGTTGTTGTTGTTGTTGTTGTTGGAAGCAGTTGTTTTGCTTCAAGTTATCATCTCGCCAGTTCGGTATGCCGAACGACAAAGTCGTTCGAAATATCTGGATGGAGGGAAATGCTGGTAATCTTTCCGCCTCGTTCTTCGATGCGTTCGCAAACGCGTGCAATCTTGGACGGCAACGAGTAATCAATGGTTCCGTCCAGGAAGCGAACGAAATAAGAGTCGCCAATGCCCAGGGAAACCTCGACGGGAGCCGCCGAATACAGTTCTAACTTTTTGGACAATCGCGAGGGCAGGTTCTTCCACGCCGCTTTCCCGTCGTGGCTCAAGACGATCCAGGAATTGACCAGTGTCGCTGTGGTTTGCATCTTGTTGGGCTTTCCCGATGTTTGCTCCAGCTGACTGTTTTCAATCGTCTTCATTGGACCAAAGGCTACTCGGTATACGTCCCAGGAATTCAAAACGTTGTAAAAATCCGCATCCTTGATTGGCGATCCCCACCAGCTCTCTCCGCTTTGAAATTTGGTAAAGTAACAACCCCGAGAACCGGTACTCAAGTATGCCAGATCGGCCACGTCCAATTCGTTATCGTCAAGTCGTTGACAAAGTTTGGCAGATAAGTGCCCAATGGTTTGAGACTTTCCCAGATCTTGTGAAAAATACAAGCCACCATTGCTGGCCGCCTTGTTTGTGGAAGATATCAAACTTATATATTGCAAGGTGGTGGCTCCAGTAGAGGTAGAAGTGCTACTGGTTGGTGCCAGTGTTATGATACTCTCGTCACTTCGAAACAAGTTCGTAGTTCGAAGGTTCTGCTTTCCTCCAAATGCGAGAACAAATCGTTCCTGGGTTCGATTGTTGCTGAGGTGAATTGTAAGACAATTCCCGCGTTGTTTCTGAAGTGCAGCGCGTTCTGATGTAGGCAAGGGTTGCTTTTTAGTAGCATCGTTCTTGAGCAATGTGTGCGCATCCCAGGTCACCATAGCATTCTCTTTATTTGCGTCAGATCCAGCATAGGGTTTGCCAGCATTGAAGCTCGTGCTTTGGGCGGTTTGTTCCAACCATATTCGATCCTGTTCCAGCGCAGAAATTTCCGCCTCCATAAAAGTCAACTCCTTTTGGACGGCATGGCGCTCGTCGATCAGAGGTGTCGTCTTTAGCAATTGAAGAGCAGAGGCATAGTCTGCAGCAGCCGGAGTGATCCCTAGCAACGGGATTCTGTGCCCCTTGGGTTTCCATTTCTTCGTACTAGCCGCAGAATAAGCGTCATTGTTGGATGCAGAGAGCTGTGTCGAAAACTGACTTTTGAAGACTCGTTGCCGTTCTAGAATTTGTTCTTTCAGGGAAATTACAGGCGCATATATCTTGGCACCCTTTCCTTTGCTTCCTGGAGTTGAAGCATTGGCCTCGCTACCGGGAAAGGATACTTCGATGCCATCCGATGTGTCGTTAACATTCACGTCCTGCAAGTAATCTTCTTCGTCGTTGGCGGGCGTGCTTTTTCGTCGATTCTTGCTTTCTCCTCGGATAGCCCTATTTTTTCGTATCCCCTGTTGCGGTGTTCGTGGCGCCATACCAGAAGGAGATTTGGATTTGGAAGGCGGGCCGGTAGAATGAGTCGACGACGATGATAGTTTCTTATTCTTAGAAAAGAGCTTCTTGGATGTCAGCCTTCCTCCGCTCTTTGGAGAAAGTTGCCGATTGTGATCTTCGGACCCAGGGTCACCGGATGCTGTGCTTCCATCCGAATTTTTCCCTTGCGATCCCTCCTTCTTGCCAAACGACCACATCTTCCTTCAATTATCGTTCTTCTCTTCTATGCTATCTCCGTCTTAGTCTTTAGTTTCATCAGAGAATGACTCTTTCATTGTCCATCTCCGAAGGCACACAACAATAACGGCACTAATAATTGCCCGTCTTTGGTTTGATTTTCAAAACACCCTCCATCGCTCGGATGAGGCTGCGGGGTTCCTGCGTGCGCTTGTACGGCATAGTCCAATAATAGTGATAATAATAATATCTTCGATGTCATTCGGGAATTGGAACAGCTGAGGGCCCAGTCATTTTCCAACTGGAGATGGAGCACGCTCGATTTAACCGCTAGAATATATCATTTCAAAATAACCGTTACAAAACTTATTTAAATCGATGGCACGCTCTTGAAACTGTGCGATGACCACGACCGGCACAAGCTAATATGGTATTAGTAGTAGTGTAGGTACGTATAATGCATAGAGTGACGAACGAAAAGAACGCATGGAAGCGTTGCCATATGCTAAAAATAAAAAGACCCTTGGAGGTCTGCATCACAGTTCCCGATAAAGTGCGCGATAACTGAGAACATCATGTTATGCCGTGTACATGTAAAATAATCCCGTCCCGAAATACCGTGATGTCAGCAACTTGGAAGCCTCGTATACTTTGCTACCGTGGAACGAGAGTTATCACTCACAAAAGCGAATGTTATGTTATGCAGATAGATTGGGCTTGGTGGTGGGTTTCTTTAGTTTTTCCGACTCTTTTTTCTCAACTTCCTATGTTCCAAGTTGAATCTCAAAACTCCTGTTCTCTTTGTCTCTCCCTCTCTCTGGCATCGCCTTTTGACACAATCTGAAGCCACCGCATTAGAACAATTATAATCATTTTCTATTGATGTTTTAAAATGGGAACGAGTTCTACAAAGATGCCAAGTATAGAGGTGTCGCGACCTGGATCGCAAACCCCCGGTACAAGTACCATCGAACCAATCAAGGAAAAGAGACTGGAATTGGGCAAGAAGGTGTTCAAGGTCCCAACGAAATCGAAACGAAAATCGTCCCGGATAAAGAGTCCGGAAGCAAAAGCATCTCCTGTCCAAAACGACCCCACCGAAATTGTTCATCATCTTTTGCTGGCTCCTACTCTGAAACGGCAACGGAAAAAGAAATTGGAGCGTGAGCGAAAAACAAATCGACAAAAATACAGGGGCAAGCCAAGACCCAAGATACGTGTTGCTGATGTTTTTGCAAAGAAAAAAAGTTCCATCAAACGTCAACAGCCCGGCGATAAGATGATTACTATAATCCTCGACGATGCCGAACTCCGTTCCGTGAAAAAGACCATCAAGATGAGCGATTTGATGAAAATCAAGCATCTTGCCCGACGTGGTGGAGTGAAATATGTCAAGGGATTGGATTATTTCTTTGAAGACGAAGAATTCGAGAGTAAGGAAGATTCGGAAATACCTCCACCCTTTCAAGCAGAAGATGGCGATTCCTACATTACACCCGAGCCTGGTCAACTCATTTCGTATCTTTGGCATACGAGACCAGCCCCAATCAATGGGATCAAACACATTTACAGGACCGGAATTCTCTGTGCTACCGATGGAACCATTCGATTTTTTGAAAGTGACGATGATAACATTCGAAACAACGATAAAGATCGCAAGTTCTTTGAGGGTAGATTCTATTTGAACAAGCAAGTCTTCAAGATTGGAAATTTCCGCATTCGAACCGATCTTGTGGAAGGAGCGTAAGTCCTACTTTGTATTATATTTTTGGAACGTTTTGGGCATTCGTTTTCACATCGCACCTCAACACTTTTTTCTATCGTATTTGAATTATAGAATTTGCTTTGAAAGGGAAAGAAAACTTCCATGCAAGATTATCAAAATTGATCAAGACTGTGGGGCGATATTGGTTGAGGGCCTCGAGGCGGACGAAAGCGGCATGAACCGATTATGGATTTCACCCGATGAATTGGTTGGAAACTACAATTATAAAAAGGTTAAACGCGAGCGAAAAGTTCAGAAGGAGCAACCAAGTATTCTCAAAACTTCCGAGGAAGTGGGACAAATTGCTCCAAAACGTGTATCATTGACACACGAAACAATTGATTTGACCTTAGACGACGACGACGACGAGGATGAGCCCGAAACAGCAACGCCCCAGCAGGTATCAACAACAGACTCATTATCAAGTATATTAAAAGCCGAGCCAACATCCGAGCCTGACATGGAGGCCCAAAGGACATCCATCGCAGCTATTGTTGCCGATGTTTGCGAATCTCTGTCATCACCATCGAACCTCCCCAGCAATGGATATATGTACGGCAACAACAAATTCAAAAACACCAATGGATATAAATCGTGGCTCCCGGAAACTGCGCAATCCAATCTCTTCAGAGACCCCTCACTTATTATGGATGCATCAACACTTGGTTCGTCCTTGCAAACACAACAAATGATGTCAAATCGTAGGTTGGGGATGACAGGCATGTCCACTCCCGTTTCACCACAAGTCGATACTTCCATATCGATTCAATCGGAACTCGGACTGTTGAAACAGCACGGAATGGCTCTGGAAATGCTCATGTCCGCAAACGACGTGGGAACCAAAGTCGCATGTCTGCAATACCTCAAACGCATGCAACAACGGGGGGTTCCGGTGGGACCCACCGCCGCAAAAGTCGTTTCGGATGCCGAATTGACCAGTCGAGCTCAGATGGAAGAAGGCTTTTTGAGGCACATGACATCTTCCCCGTGGTCAGGCGGAAAGGGGTATACCACACACCAAACGGGAATGATTCTTTGTCGGATATCATCCGTTCTTGGTTCTAACCTGGGCAGACTCGATTCTCCTCTCATCGACTCGACCAAGCTGCTGAGTTTGGGGCTGAGCAGAGCCGAAGCCATGGATGTACTGCCGTATATTCAATCCTTCGAAGACGAGATTCTAACCAAGAACTTGTCCTTCAAGCGTCAGCTCTCAGCAGTTGCCCACTCGTCTTTTAGCTCCAACACCAATTCGTCTCTTTACAGCACGAATCGACAAATCCAACAGATGACGCATGGTATTTATTCATCCTTGTCCTAGATATGGCAGAGAAGTTTGCATCGAATACGTTATACGTGCACAGCCAATACCAGTCCATCTGCACAATGGATTCGAAGCATATTGATTTTTTCATTGCTAGAATCATTTTAGAAGAATCCATTAGAATGAAATTTAGTTTTAAGTTTTTATTTTCTTCTCGCTTGTCCCTTCCGTCTCGTCCGGTGATATCAGGGGTCGCTTGTTGTTGTTGTTGTTACTATTTGCTGCTGCTACTAAATTCTTTGGCAATACCCCCCTCTGCACGGACCGCTCTATTTCTTCAATCTCTTCCGGAGACGACGCATTGGCCACCAGTTGACGAATCTGTTCCTTTTCTTCCGCGCTGAAATTCACCACAAAGGATTCCTCCGCGGAGGCACCCTCGCCCGGTGTAAACGTCTTTTGTCGCCCAGCTTCGTCCTGTATGTCACTTTCCAAAGCGGCCCCCGCTGCCGATCCTGCCAATCGCTTGGCTCTATCGCGTTCGCTCTGTGTTATCTTTTGGTGATCCAACACTTTTAAGCTGGGAATGCTCTGTATGGTATATAATCGATAGTGCTGCCGCCCTAATTGTGCCATGACATAATGAATTTGAAAAAGAGTTAGAGTGGTATTCATAAATAAAAATATATTGCATAGAACAATGATCAACAACGCAATGAATTTCAAATGGTTTCCGGCAAAAGAAAAAATCACACAAGAACACTCAAATGGATGATCTTTGTAGCTTTTCTCTTTTCCATAGGTCATGCCCAGAACAGGAGCAACCGAAATTCATTGCCAATCAGCATTTGTTGTCTTGTTTATCAAAAATAACGTTACTACTCACTTTGAACAGGATTCCCGTGCAAGTTCAAAATTTCCAGCGCCCCCTTATTATTATTATTTTCCGAATCCCCATCGTACGCCTTTCCGAGATTGGATATTTCCACCAGCGTCGATATGTGATTGTAACTTAGATCCAGGTGCTTGAGATTGGGCAGGTTTTTCGATAAATTGTTGTGATCCAAAGTTTCAATGACGTTCCCCGCCAGACTCAGACTGCTCAAACGCAGCAACCGGGGAAAATTCTCGAGGCGTGCGAGCCGATTGTCCGTCAGATCCATCGCGTCAAAGGCATCTCTCGTAACACCCAAATGCTCAATCACAGGAATGGCCAGGCCCCTCATGATTATCTCGCGTTCTCCCAAGGGATTCGTCCTTTGTTCGGAGGATGTTATTAATTCGGCAGTTAACCTCATTCTGTTTTATTAGTGATATTGCAATAGTTAATTGTTGGCACACAGAGATGGGGAAGACCTTGTCTCGATGGATATGATGTGTTGAGTGTTGCTTTCGCTCAGTTCCCTCACTACCGCAGTTGCGAACGTTTTTTCAGCTTTTTGATCGGTTTGTCGGTCCAAAATTTGAGCGGCGGTAAGGGTTAGGGCGAGTTATTTGTTGACTCCTTCGATTCATATTATTTCGTGACTGATTTGTTCGTGTTTGGGCTTTTCCCTTGTTTTCTCACTTTTCGATCGAAATCTACGAACGTGCTTCTCTGGTAGTACAGATCCAAATTTGCCACATGGCGGGTGAATGAATCTCGGAAGACCGCGGATCGTGGGGCTCTGGGACTGCTTTGTCGGAGGCGGAAGCAACAAAAAAGTCATTTTTGAATTTTCAGAGAAAATTACATATCTGCAACGTCGTCATTATTATTATTTCGACAACCACCAAAAGTGACCACAAGCACAACCAGATCGTCGTCATTCATAAACAATTACCATGCATATCGACCGTCTCGCCCTCAAAGTCCTCGCTATCTTTGCGTTGAGCCATGCTCCGCTTCCCTTTCAACGTAAGTGAACCAGAGCTGTCGTCGGTTTGTCTTTTTTTGTCGTGTCGTCTTTTTGACGTCGGCATCCTTCTCAATTGATCTAACTCATTTCATAATGCTCTCCAATTTTCATTTTTCATTTGCAGAATCCTCCTCGGTTTCCACAGTTTCGTTCGGTGTGAATGCTGCCGCTGACGCCGTTCCCGAAAATGCGGAATCCTTTGTCTTTGAGGCCGAGGTTTCTCGAATGTTGGACATTGTCGTCAACTCGTTGTATCAAAACAAGGATGTCTTTTTGAGAGAATTGATTTCCAATGCCAGCGATGCCTTGGACAAAATTCGATTCCTTTCGTTGACCGATGCATCCTTGCTCAAGGACGAAGAAAAACTCCAGGTGCAAATCGAATACGACAACGACTTGAACACTCTGACTATCCGAGATACCGGAATCGGCATGACGCACGACGAGCTCGTGGCCAACCTGGGAACGGTTGCCCGCAGCGGAACCACCAAATTCTTGCAGGCCCTAAAGGCCGAGGGATCGGAAAAAAATTCGGGAGACGTTTCGCAGATTGGTCAGTTTGGTGTTGGTTTTTACAGTGCCTTTTTGGTGGCCGATCGCATCCAGGTGGCCTCCAAGCACCACAGTTCCCCCACCCAGTACGTTTGGACTTCCACGAATGGATCTTCGGAATTCAACATTTACGAGGATCCTCGGGGAAACACCTTGCCGCGGGGTACCGAAATCACGCTCTTCCTCAAGGAAGATGCTCTGGAGTATGCCGACGAATACAAGATTACCGAACTCGCCAAACGCTATTCCGAATTTGTGACGCATCCCATTTCCCTCAAAACAAAGACCACAATGGAAGTTGAAGTCGAAGATGACGATGAAGAAGACACGGATGCTGCTGAATCGGAAGACGATTTGGAAGTCGAGGAAGAAGAACCTACGGAAAAGAAGACCAAGACCAAGACAGTCACCACGTTTGATTGGGAGCTATTGAACGGAAACCCTGCCATTTGGACTCGTTCGAAGGAAGACATTTCGGACGATGAATACCAGTCCTTTTTCCAGGTCCTCACACGAGACGAGCGAGAGGCCGAAACGTGGACGCATTTCAACGCCGAAGGAAACATTAATTTCAAATCGATTCTGTACGTCCCCAAGGACGTCCCCCATGGATATTACGATGGAATCATGCCCAAACACCAAACGGGACTCTCTTTGTACGTGCGAAAGGTATTGATCAGCGACGAATTCAACCTTTTGCCCAATTACCTCTACTTTTTGAAGGGTGTTGTTGATAGCGACGATCTGCCACTGAATGTCAATCGTGAGACACTCCAGGAATCCAAGATTATCCAAATTATCAAAAAGAAGGTAGTCCGAAAGGCACTGGAAATGCTCAAGAATTTCCAAAAGGAATCCGATGCCGAGGCAGCAGAGAGCGAGGAAGACAAACCTACGAACAAATACAATGAATGGTATGCTCAGTTTGCTGTCCAGCTCAAGATGGGTGTCGTCGAAGACGAACCCAACCGAAACAAACTATTGAAGTTGTTGCGTTACGAAACCAGCGAATCGAACGGTGAATTGAAGAGCTTGGAAAAATACGTCGAAAACATGAAGGAGTGGCAAAAGGAAATTTACTTTGCTGCGGGCGATAACATCGATGACTTGAAGAGATCCCAGTTCCTCGAACAATTTACCGAAAAGGGTGTCGAGGTTTTGTTTTTCACGGAGCCCGCCGACGAATACATGGTCGAACAAGCTCGAACCTTTGACAGCAAGAGGTTCAAAAATATTGCCCAAGACGGCATCAAATTGGACGATGGTGAGGACGACAAGGATTTGGCCACACGACGCGAGAAATTTTACAAGGAAAAATTCAAGCCTCTGACCAAGTGGCTCAAGAATCTGTACGGATCTTCCATTATGCGAGTTTCCGTCTCGGATCGATACATGACGGGTCCCGCCATTGTCTCGAGTGCGGAATTCGGGCATTCCGCCAACATGGAACGCATCATGCGCGCCCAGGCGTCCAGGACACGGCCAGAACGACTTTGCCATGCGATCCATGAAGATTTTCGAAATCAATCCCCGTCACCCAATGATTTTGAACCTCCTCGAGCAAGCACCTCCCGCCGATGCCGAAGGCGATTTCGAGGTTTCCAAGGAAGCCAAGGACGCGGCCATGTTCTTGCAAGAAATGGCTCTTCTCAATGGTGGATATCCCATCGAAAACCCCGAAGCACACTCCAAGCGAATCCTTCGATTTTTGCAATCGCAAATGGGCTTGGAGTCTATGAAACTCGAACCCCATGCCGAACTTCCCGTCGAGGAAGATGTTCCTCCAGAGCTTGATGGCGAGGAGATTGAACTGGACATTGATTCCTTGCTGGCAGACGAGCTATAGGACCACAAAAGTAGTAGATTAGAATATTGCGAAACAAGCGTTGTTTCGACATTAGGACAATGAAATTAAGAATTAGGGAAATTAATCATTAGAACAAAAAATTTGAATTACCAATTTTAATTTATCAACTCCTTTGAATGTACGTGTAAGGATGATTATGATTGTATTATTTGCAATAAAATTATCGCTTTCTATTGTTTCGGATCTGTTCCCTCCCCATCGACAGCCTTTCTTGAATGTCGGCAATTGCTTCGTAATTGGACGGTTCCGATTGGATGGCACACTGAAAGATATCTTCCGTTTTGTTTTCGTTTTTGAGGACTGTGTAAAAATGTATCCGTTGCACTTGTCAATCTTGGCCAATACCCGGCCCACCGATTCAGCACTCGAAATGTCCAGCGGCAAAAAGGAAATGAGACCAAATTCCTCCACGATTTCGGCCATCAAACCATGCAATCGTTTGTGTTTTCGAAAAAAGGGAGACGAGCTCTTTATTTGTTTGGCCCGCTGATAGTCCGGATCGTCGGCGTAATTGAATTCGTCATACTCTAGGTCGTCGTCTTCGTTGGAATCTCCCTGTTGTTGGAGGTAGGGCACTAATCTGTCCAAATCTTGACAATCCGTAAAAAAGTCGAGGGCAAAGGGCAGTGGTCCGTAATTGGCCAGAAGATCGATTTTGGAAAGAACGTTGACCGTCGGCAATTCCAGCTTGAGCATCACCGTTGTTCCCAACAATGCTGCAGATAGGAAATTCGCCGGTTCCGTACAGTAATGGGCATCAATGAGTTGGACGGCAACCAGCCGCAAATCCAACAGCTTGACGAGTTTCGAAAGCATTTTTGGGACGGCATTCCCGTGCGTGTACAATTCGATTTGTCCCGGCAAATCTATTATCAAATAGGCATCATCGCCCTGGTTTTTCACCTCAGCTTCAATCATTTCAATCACTTCGTCGCAATGCGCCTCGAGGTATTCCATGCAATACACCAGACCTCCGTTGGGCCCCAGACCCAGTTGTTTCATGACGGAGGACAAATTCACAACGCTCTCACAGACGTCCAAGAGACATTCATAGGGCAAATCGTTTTCGGCTTCCTCGTCATTGTCCTCCACTTGCTTTCTTCTTCTTGGGCGGAACCTCGTTGGCGGGATCCAGATTGATCACCCATGCATTTCTCCCCAGCAACCGCATATACTCTTGCATTCCCGTGCAGTAGGTTGTTTTCCCCGAACCAGGAGGTCCTGCTACGACCTGGCCATATAATACCATTTTCTATTCAAATGTTTGATAGCAGCAATCGATCCCAATGAATGTTTCCGGTTTGTGTTTGTTTCCATTTTATCTCACAAAAAGAGAAAGTCGGATGGGGTTTTCCGATTGATTTCGAAGAAATCGAGTTTGAGGTGAGGGATTGGTTGTCGCGCTAAGATAGGGTGAGGGTTAACTAAAGACACGTCTCGATTTTTGAGACTTTTCCAGTTCCAATAGTATGAGAAGCGTCAGCGATTGTTCCCATGGGAAAAAAAATCTTGTTTCCTTTCTCAAATCAAGCTTGCAGGCTGAACCTGCTTCCGATGTTCAATCTTGGTCAGTGTGAAACATTATTCCAACTTCTATTGTAACCTAACCAAAAGACAACTTGCACCATGAACAAATTTCTATTCGGTCTTGTACTTTCCACACTGGCGCTGGCGGGACATGTCGGCGCTCTGTCCATGAAAGCCGCAGAAACTTCCAGACGGGGCTTTGCATCTTCGGTTGCCAGTGTCGTGGCCGGATCTGCAGCCTTGATGATTGATCCAACCGTGAGCAGAGCCGAGGTTCCGTTGGCTCCCTATGAGGACACGAATTGCAAATTCAAGATTGACGTCCCGAGTGAATGGGTCATGACGGAACAAACCTTGCCCGATCGCCGCAAGATTGTTCTCTACTTCAAACCGGAATCCAACCAAAAGACGCTCATGTTCATCGCCTACACACCCACACGCGATGATTTCACTTCTTTGGGTTCTTTTGGGGTACGTAGAGTCTCTTGGAATTGGTATAGTGTGACTTACATTCATACCGATATTTTTCTAATGTTTTCTTTTTTGCTTTCTTTAGTCGGTCGACGAGGTGGCCCAGGCCACGATTCTCCCCAAGGCCGAGATTGCTGCCAAGCAGGGCATTGAGAGCGAGATGTTGACGGCGGTAGCCAAGAAAAAGGCCTATTTTTTCGACTATGTCCAGTCGACTTCTGTCCAGCCCAAGACACATTTTCGCACTATCTTTAGTTTGGCACAGGGAGCCACGGGAGGCGCGGGAAGCCTGTTGGTCTCCATTACGGTACAAACGCCCGAATCGGATTATGCTGCGATGGAACCACTCTTTCAAAAGATTCTGGACTCGTATGAGGCCTCGTAGACGACAATTGGATAAATGGATGGAGAAGCCTAACTCAATCATTGATAAAGTACAAATACTCTTTGTGGTTTTTCGAAAAAACACAATGGAATCACAAAACAAAGACAACAGGAGAGAAGATTCTCAAGTTCTATTCGAAGCATTCACATTAAATTTTCTCTCATGGCCGATTGCATAGAGATTTCAATCCACTAGTATCTAATCTACAATCATCTTCCGCCTCGCGCATCATCCTCACGAAATCTCAATGGATTCTCATACTAACATCCATAAGCGGCTAGTGTATTTTCTTGCCACTGATTCATTCATTCAACACGCTTTCACAAAAACTGTAGTTGTTCACGACTGTTTCAATTTTAGAGCTATGCAATATCCTTTTTCTGTCGTTCATTCCAACAATTTGTGTTGTCTTCACACGTGGAAAGCCTGCTTTTTTTTCATATTTTCAATTTTGGAAGCTGCCCCTTATCTAAAAAATTGTCATTCGATGGCTCATTTCTTTTCGGGCGGCCCACTGGGAGTCGGATAGACGATTCCCTCGTCCGCCAGCGGATTGGCATGGATGGTAATCCCGGTGATTTCGGGGGGTTCCAAGGGCGTCGTCTTTTTGCTTCTGGACTGAGCCCGTTCTCCCCAGACAGGCAGCCGTTCCCATTTGTCCAGCGTGTCCCAGCCATCCAAAACCTGGCCAAAGACCGTGTGCATGTTGTTCAAATGGGGCTGCTGCTCGTACAAAATAAAGAATTGGGACTGTTGCAATTGTTGGAATGGAATTTTGTGTATAGTGGAACAAGCAAAGAGAGATTGAGATTCATCAGAATTTGTATTCAAACAAACGAATGAATGCTTCATTCCCAATGTTTCGCTCTGTCTTACCTTATTTGTGTTGGGCCCTCGGTTTGCCATGGACAAACGTCCACGGCGATCGTGTTTGTTGTTGGGATGGAACTCGTCCGGAAAGGTCACGTCGTCTCCCCAAATCGAAGATTTCTTTCCGGTGGTGTGGGCCGTGTCCCCTCCCTGAATCATAAAGCCGCGAATGTTCCGATGGAATATCGTTCCGTTGTATTTGCCAGACGCCGCCAGAGCCAAAAAGTTAAAGGCCGTCCGCGGGCAGGTGTCGCAAAAGATCTCGCACTTGAGGTCCCCCGCCGTCGTGTGGATAGTGACCGACATACTGTATTATTTTTGTGAATATATTTCGCGCTTGACTCCCTGCTTAACAAATCCAGGTTAATAGCAGTGACACCCTCTCTGAAGAAAGATTGATGCCGTTGTCAATCTATCTAGATGGATCCCTTTTTTGTGAACTTTCACTGGATCAAGTGATGTGTTGTGTGTGTCGTTCGAAAAAAGAACAACAACACAAAAGTACGTGAGAGGGAATGTTCGCTTGCAAAAAGGGAGATTAGGGGTAAAAGTGTCATAACGATCGAAGAAATCGGATCTTGGCGAGATTGCCATCTTGCGGTTCCGATAAGGATGACTGACCCGTCTGACTCGTGGGTTGGGGTTCGCTTTGTTTTGCACGTCCTTCGAGTGAGGAAGTGAAAAAGGGCACGAGCCGACGACGTGGCGCGCGCAGAAGGCGCGAGGATGTCGAAGATCCAAAAGCCACCAACCAGAATGCAATAAAGGTTTTAGGAATACAATCAATTCGTGCTTCTTCCCGGCAGTTTCCGCCACCACACGAAAAAGAGAAGGGGAGTGTATGTATTCCTGTTATGTTCCAGTCAACAATGAAGTAACTATCCGTTAAATCCCGTGCAAAATCCATCTTCGTCGGAGTTGAGACCCATAAAAAAAAAGTCTTGAGAAAAGTGAGATCATCATCCTCGTCACTCCTTCCTGCATACAGCAAACCAATTTCCATTTGCAATTCCATCCATCACTTACGACTCCTTCCATTATTTATAACTCTTAAGAAGTCTTTTGCAAACCGATCTTGCCAAACCCGCAATTACACAATTGAAAAAGCAACCGTGCCCATCACAAAAAGACACAGACATCACATCACATCGATTGGATATATAATATCACAGGAAATTTATAATTGAATTCATTGAAACGACAACGACGCAACAACCATGTCATCTCGACCTATATCAGACGAAGAAGCCGTCGCTGCGGCAGACAAGGAGATGGAAGAACGTGCGAACCGAGCTAAGGAACTTCTTTCTCGACGTTACGTGGGCCTCAAGCGACAACAGGTGTGTCAATCGAATGACGAGTCTATAAATGACGATGATGTGACCTCTCTTTTATTATTCATGTAAGTTTCGTGTGCTCACTTTTTTGCACTCCACTTTTTCAAATTTAGGAAGCCAAACAGGGCCGCAAAATGCAACTCGAACGCCAAATGATTGGCATGACCGAAGACAAAAAGCAGCAGCTCCGCAGACACTTGGAGCACGAAGAAATGCTCATCCAAAAGGAATCCCGCAAGCAGGTCACGACGGCCGATTTCGAATCTCTGGCAGTCATTGGCCGCGGGGCCTTTGGAGAAGTACGACTCGTGAGAAGCAAACCCAAACGCGACGAGCCGGTCCAAATCTTTGCTCTAAAGTCCATGAAGAAGGAAATGATGATTTTGAAGAACCAGGTGGGGCATGTCAGGGCCGAACGGGAGGCATTATCCAAGGCAAGCTCGGAAAACAAGTGGCTGACTTCCTTGTATTATTCCTTTGTCGACGAATCGCATTTGTACATGGTCATGGAATTCTTGCCGGGAGGTGATCTCATGAGTTTGCTCATCAAGGAGGACACCTTTTCGGAAAGCGTCACTCGATTTTTCATGGCGGAGGCCGCCCACGCGATTAGCAGCGTCCACGCCTTGGGGTACATCCACCGCGACATTAAACCCGACAACATGCTGTTGGATTCGCGCGGGCACTTGAAATTGACGGATTTGGGACTCTGCAAAAAGGTCGGAGAGGTCTCGCCCATTGACGATCCCGATGTCGTTTTGAAAACCCTAAAGGAGCAGGGAATTTTGGCCAGTGCCGAAAACATGACGGACAGTGGCGAAAAGAGCTCGACTCCGGGCAAGCACCGAACACCCGGGGATGCCATGGCCATGTCGATTGACGACGGAATCGAGGTTGGCATCCAGGGAATTCAGCCTGGGAGACCCGCCAGCATGCCCACTGGAAAAGCACGACGAGAGGTAAGTTCTGTTTTGTCGAATTGAAAAGAATTTTTGGAAAATTTTGTGATGACAAATTGTAACAAAAACTCACACAATTATTATTTTCTTTTTACAGATGGCATATTCGACTGTGGGAACTCCGGATTACTATTGCACCCGAGGTGTTGGCAGGCTCAAAATGGAGCTTCCGGTTATTCGTACACAACAGCTGTGGATTGGTGGTCATTGGGGGTAATTATGTTTGAGTGCCTGGTGGGTTACACACCCTTTTACGCCGAGGATCCCGTCACCACCTGCCGCAAAATCTTGCGATGGAGGCAATGCCTGGAATTGCCCGCCGAAACCGAGGCAAAGCTGAGTTCGGAATGCATTGACTTTTTGACCTGTTTGTTGGCCGGGCCTGATTGTCGTATTGGTTCCAGCAAGAACGGAACAGAATTCGAAAACGGATTCAAGCAGGTCGTTCAGCATCCCTGGTTCAAGGGCTTTGACTGGGATGGCTTGCCGGACAGAGAGGGACCTCTTCTTCCGAGTGGCTCGAGAGAATTCCCCGAACTGCTGGAATATTTGAAAACGTGTCCCAAGAACGATCCTCGATTCCCGCAGCTCGAAAAAGCGCATCACCCAGAATTTCGACACCTTTGAGGACTATGGAACCAATCTGGAACAGGGACGAACCCGTGTTTTGCGCAACCAGCTCGATCAATTTTACGATTACAATTATCGACGAGTTCGCAAGCCAAGGGTTCCATTGCCTCCAGTTTCCGACTAAAAAGTCCACACAAAACACACACACATGATGAATAGAAAATGCGTTCCAACACGTCACGCACACAAACACACACGCACATGATGAATAAAGCAACCGATTTATTCGCTGACTACCAGATTGAGGAGTGGTCACTGAATCGTAGCAAACAGCGAGTGAATCGGTTCGAACATAGAGAAACTTGTTAAAAAACAACTTTTGCAGTTTATATTCAGCAGATATGATCTCATATCGAGCTAGTATTTTCTACTTTTCTTTTCTTCCTCCTTATCCACAAAATCTTCCTTTCCAAGAACATCGTCCCGTTGCGTATTGAGGACATCAAAGAGAAGATCGATTTCCTTGTCCGTGCATTGTTTGGATTGCCGGGCAACAATGAGCTGATCCTTGAATTCCTGCCGGCTCATGGTCGTTCCCCGTATCATTTTCTTGACCGTGTAATCCAGGGCCGTCATGTCTGACAAGGCATCCGACATGGTTTTGATCTCGTCGATGCGCTGCTCTGCCCGCTTCTGAATGACCCTGCCACTTACCATCCTCCGAAAGTAATACCCGACGCCCAGAGCCATCATTGCGGACCCACCGCTGACAATTCCAAAGGCGGTGGCAGACTCCTCCAAGCCGTTAATCATGTTCATCCCAAAGGTTCCCGTCAATGCCGTAGTTACACCCGTGGCGGTGGCCAATATCGCCAAATCGAGATTCATTCGGATCAATCGATTTCTGTACAAATCCAGTTCGAGTTCGATAAAGTCTTGCTTCGATTCGATGCGTCCCAACAAATAATTTGTCTGCTGGATAATGCTGCTGAATCGTCTGGCATAAATCCCCAAAATGTGTTCCACGTGCTGGTGGCGTTCGAATGCTACCGAAGTGTTGGCCTTGCGGGCCTCTGAAGAATAAAAAAAGAAAAAAGTGGATGATCCAATGTGAGCTTTCTGCGAAAAAAGAAGCAACAAAATAAACATTCAACCTTTTTCGTTCACGTGCCTTCTTGTTCCGTCAGCAAGAGCTGAAGCATTGCCTCGTCGTCGTTCAACAACTGCATGAGACAATCGTAGGCCTGCGTGACAAAAATTTCAAAACTTTTTAATTGTTCCATCAGTGGTGCCATTTGATGGACGAGATTGGCGTCGGAAATTCCCTCGTCGGTAGAAATCTTGAGGAGCAACTCGTTGACAATGGGCTCAAAGATGCGTATTCTGCTCGTGAATGAATCAACGGCATCCGCCAGGACGGTTTCCAAAAAGACAAGTTCGCAGGGTTCCTCGAAATGACCTTCCGAAAGATTCCAAACGCTCCGAACGCTTTTGGTAGACCTCCGACAAATACTTGGTAAAGGAGGATGCCGCCTTGCTGTGGACATCAAAGAGATAGACGTTGTTTCGTTCGGCAACCGCCCTCACGGGTCCCAGAGAAAGCAAAATAAAGTCGTTTCGCGCCATAATGGTGGGGGGATGCCTCATTTGTTCCATCAGCGTGTTGCCCGCCCAAGTTTTTGCTTCGTTCGGATTCCGAGGCCAGCCGCAAACTCACCAGGATCTCTGGGAGACAAATTCGTTTGCTGGATGATTTCCGTCTGTGAAATTTGTATCGTTTTGGTTGCTCCGGTGAGTGTATTGATTTTTGTCATTTCAAAAGATTCAGTCGTCGCTGGAATTTTTGGGAAGGGATTCGATCATGGATTCCGACGAAGAGAGGCATGGTGTTGTGGTTGTCGAGTACAATCGTGCAACTGCGAAATCGTTTCGCTGAGTGGTCAGATCTTTCGATAGTCGAAAGCATAGCTTTCCTAAGCGAGATCGATGACATTCTTCTATTCGACCCCACTTGCATATACATGGCGCTGAAATCTCTTTGGAAGTTGAAGATTATTTTGCTGATAATTTCTCTGCGTTCGCACTAGAAGTCGATGGCGAAGGTTACAGATGCCGATACCATCACATCTGCCTATCCTCCGCAATGCGCCGCCAGCTACGGCACCGGAAGAGAATGAAAAACAGAATGCCATATCTTCTCAAACTCTGAAAGAATGCAATGTCTTGTTGGAGAATGACGGAGACTAGTGTTATTCAATTCATGCCGAGATTTTCGACGGAATGAAATGGAAAATGACAGCAACAGAGGAGATGATGAACAACGTTTGTGCCTTGTATCTGGAAATGTTTTGGAAAGATCTATTTTAAAAATGCAGTCACGAACTATATTTCAGTCTTGTCTGTCGAACAAAACCCAGCTTCTCAAATTTATTCACTCCTTAGCCCTATTTGTCAATGGAACAAATTTAGGGGTGCAAGATTCTCCAAAATACGGTTTCCACGTGCTCATGTCCGTGAATGTGTTCAGAATTACGGTATTCAAAAAAATTATGCTCAACGCAGAACAGCGCCAGCCTGCCAAGAATCGTCACAATACTTTCCGAATAAGCAACCCGACCAGCTTGAACTTGGTTTCTTTTCACGAAGCTTCTGGGGAGCCAGATCATCATCTGCTGTCGACAAAACTGTCATCCATGTTTCCATATCGTTCTTTGCAGACGTGTCTGAAAAAAGAACCTACTATTGCTACAGTATCACGTACTTTCTTTGCTTCTTCACGAATTCGAAGGGTTCGGAATCGTAGTGTTGTTCTACGCCGAAAAGAAACAGAACAACAGAATCATTGATAACTATTCGTTACGGCAGCACAAGGAACACGAACGAATTATTGTTTTTGTGACTTTGTGGCTGACAACGAACACAGTATTTAGACACATCTTGTTTTCGTCGTCACAACTCTTCACTCGTTAGACTCCCCATTGACGATAAGAATTATTTTTAACTTCAGTATTCCTTCCTTTACACAGTTAGGAATTAAGGAACTGCACACACACTCTCTTCGCATTGCGAATCTACTATGAGTCAAACACCAAACCCGAACGAGTCCACTACTTCCAGCTTCGGTGCCTTTAATACTCTCAACACTACTACTAATAGCATGTCTAATAACATGTCGGTTCAACAACGTTTATCGCAGGGGGGAATGGGTCTTCTCAACCAACAGGGCTTCATGAACGGGATGCTGGGCAGTCCTGGATCTGCCATGGCCAACGCCGGTAATCTTGCCAGTAACATGAATGGTTTTAATGCCATGAACAACATTGGCGGGATGGCCAACAACATGAATCTTGGCAACGCCGGTGCCGGCAGTTTCAATGCAATGTCACAGATGACTCCCGGTGCCGCGAATCTCAACAATTTCAACGCCAACGACCTTATGAGACTCCAGCAACAGATGCAACAGCAACAACTCCAACAGCAAATGATGCAACAGCAGCAATTGCAACAAATGCAACTCCAGAATAATGGATTGAACGCCCCCACTCCCCAGAACATGAATTTTGCCCTCATGGCGGCCCAGAACCAAAGCCAGGCCAACCCATCGGCACAAAACAACCTCTTGCAGTCCCTCATGGGACGAAACCTGATGAGTTCGCAGGCCCAGAATCCCTTTTTGGGTCAGATGCTGGGTATGAATCCCCAAGCAGCAGCAAACCAGGTGGGATTGATGGGCAACGCAAACACGGGGATGAACAATCTGCCGTCGCCCAATTCTCTTTTCTCGAGAGACGCAACCCGGAGGATGCGAGGAGGCGTCATTGAACCCTTTCCCGAAAAGCTTCACAGATTGTTGCTGGAAGTCGAGGCCTGCGGTCGGGCGGACGTCATTAGTTTTGTGGCCAACGGACGGGCCTTTGCCATTCACAAGGCCGACGCCTTTTTCAAGGACTATTGTTCCTCTGTACTTTCGACAGTCGCGTTTGTCTTCCTTCAAGAGGCAGCTCAATCTGTATGGATTCGAATTGATCAACACGGGGCCAGCGAGAGGGGGATACTATCACGAAATGTTTGTCAAGGAACGTCCCGAGTTGTGCCGACGAATGCGCCGGGTTGCCGTCAAGGTGGCACCCTCCAAGGACTCGAAAAAGAAAAAGAAGGACGACGAGGAGGATGAGGAGGAATCCAAAGGTGATGCTTCCAAGGAGGAAGTCCATGACGAAAGCAGAGGAAGCAGCTAGCACGGAAAGGACGAACCTGCTAGCGAGCCAGCAGTAAAACCGGAAGTTGTCAAAGCCGAAGAAACAACAACAACAACAACCACCGAGACAGCGACAGAAGATTCGGTAGAGACCACCGAAGATGCACCGAAGGAGGAAGTGGAATTGAAAGCCGAGGAGAGCCAAGAAAGTGACGCCAAAGAAGAAACAACGTCAGAAAGCTAATCCTCCTTTCGAACAACAACAACAACAAAAAGGCAATCAATTCGAAACGCGCAAGAGACAACCTTTCAAAATTTTACCGTCTGCGTCGTGACGAAGAAGAATCAATTTTTTCAAGTTCAGTGATGGAATGTATGCATACAATACACTTTGTGTTTTTATTTCTTGGAATCGGGAAGGGATCAAAAAAGGGATATCATCAGGTGATATCAAGCAATCGGGGATTTTTCTGTATTTTGTAAACTTTATAAAAAAACTTTGTTCTATTATTTTTATATGATCTCTAGTACGTGTAGTGTAATCGTATGGTCTCTAATAGTATGCATCCGTACAATACTGTGTGTTGTCCCCTTTTTACAAACCCATTTCGTATACAAGAGGTGCGTTGGTTGCATCATTCTCGTCGTCATTTGTTTCCCTGCCATAGGCCATGGCAAAATTGTACCCGGCCGTGGTTGGATTCGAAAAGGCCAGATGGTGCTTGGAAATTCTCATTCCAAAGCACGAGTGTTCCCTCGCAATGTTTACGAGTTGTGTGGCAATCCCCTGGTTGCGCTTGGACGGATGTGTCCACAACAAGCCAATTCCCAGCTTGGCATTGACGGGATCGAGGGACCTCTCGGAGGGTCCCAGCATGCGATAGGCGGGAACCTTGCCCAATAATTGGCACGTGGCCACTCCCAGAATCCGATGCTTCTTTTTAGTATCGCAGGATATATACAAAAAGACAATTTCCCGGCTCAGATGCTGTAAAGTGGTTTCCTCGTGGGTTCCCAGGTCTTTGGAAATCATTTTGGCCAGCAAGGGCCATTGCGATGGTCGATCATGGTCGACATTGTCATCGTCCACCACTGTTGCCTTACTCTTTTTCACGCAGGGCCTCCACGAGACAATTGTTGCATTCTGTTTGTTGTTGTTGCTGACACTACTTAGTTTCTTGCCGCCCTTGACACATCCACGGTGGCAGGGAATGCCCAAAGCATAGGCCTCGCATATTTTCCTATGTTCCGCCTCGTCCTCCGAAACTCCCGGCACGTACAACATTCCACATTTGTTGCATACCGTCTGTCCAAACTTGGACTGCCCACAATCCAGATAAAACTGTGTGAGGGACTTTTTTCGCTTGTTGGATGCTGGCGGAATCGCGGATGGTCGATTCCTATTCGATGCAAGCGAAGAATGGTTTTCGGCACCTTCCGATGCATCATTGTTGGTTGGTTTCGCCTTTGGCTTTGCATTTTTTTGAAAAAAGGACAAGAGAGAAGACTGGCGTTTGGAAGGTGCAACCGCATCCGCTATCGAGCACACCTTGCTGGTGTTTCTTTCGTCTTTCGGACTCTGCTCCCATCCGATGCGATTCGCATGTTTGGGAGATGCTATGAAATCATCGCAAGCCGTGGCAAGCGGACGTTTTCGCTTGGTGCTGCTACCACGTACCATCGTCTTGTGGATATTACAGATGATGAACTACAATTAGTGTTGATGTCTTATTGGAAAAGAAGTAGTGTTGTCGGCATGAAAGGTTGATGGAGAGGTATTTTGTTCCTTTTTCCATCGTTCCAAATCGACCGTCATTGCTTGCTTGCTGATTGCAGTATTCAAATTTTCTACGCAGATTTTCGTACTGGAAGCAATTTCAATCACGTTTTCAGTCACGTTTCGGGGACTGCCGCGTCAAGGCCAAGAGCTTTTCGCTCACCTTCCCACTATCAAACTGACATCGGCATGATTATTGAACAAAAATATCTCCGCCAACCGCCAATTCAATTTTCAATTCTCAGTGTTTTTTAGAATCGACGAGAACGGAACGACCGGAAGCAGTTCGGTTCACATCACACAATTCATTGCAACTCCCGTTCTCGATAACAATTGCAACAATCTCGGATCATTGGCAAAAATATCAATCCAATCTAATCGGAAAACTTATTATTCTAGTGAGAAAGATTATTCGTTGTATTCCCAAAGTTTTCTTCCTTTGTGACTGCGCATCGCAACTGCTACCCTTCTTCTTCCTCCTCCTGATGTTACTTCAAAACGGGGATTCTCAAGATAGCGAAAGCAAAGATGCAAAATACAGCAGCGAAAACGGTAAGTGCGATATTCGAAGCTGGTTTGAAAGCTTTCTCTTTTGATACAGAAAGCAGGATGAACACAGCACGTCGAATTTCATTTGTTCTCACAAAATTTTAATTTTCACAAATGCCAATGCATATATCGCTTCTCAGGCAACACCATGACAAACAACAACGACGACAATGACAGTGACGCCGCTTCTGCGGATTCGGATACTCCCCTGATGGAACTCAAACGAGCCAAAATGAGAAAGCAAAAGGAAGAGGAAGAACGAGACAAGAAAAAAAAGACGCAACAACAAAAAGGAAAACGAAAAACGACGTCTCCGACAAAAACTTTAAAGTCCACCGAAAATGGCAAAAAGGCCGCAACAAAAACAAAACCAAAACAGCAAACAACAACAACAACAAAAAGGCAACCGCTTCTCCCAAGCCAACCAAGGCAAAGGCTACAAAGAAAACAGCCACACCAACAAAAAGCAAAGGCTAGAAAAGAAACCACAAACAACAAAAACAATCTGCTTCTCCTAAAGCCAACAAAAGCAAAGGCTTCTGCGAAGCAAGTCTTCGGCCAAAACCTGACACCAAAAAGTCGCCAGCGAATCCCGCAAAAAAGTCAAAGAAAATCTCAATGATGCTTCAGCCATCTACCAAGAAGAAGGAGGAATCAAAACCCGAAACGACGGATGACAGTTCCATGCACAGCAGCGACAGCGAAGAGGAAGAAGCCGCTTGCTGCATGTGCCACTGCGGTGTCGATTGCAGCGACCGCGCCCTGTTCTTTTCCAAGGATCGCAAGACCGAGCTAGGAAGAAGACGAGGATTATTACTTTGGAATGAAGGATCCCTATTTGGATGGAGATAAATTTTACGACCGCAACAATGCATTGGTGTACTGCGATACCTTGCAATCGATTGTATCACCAAAAATGCCATTTCGTTCCTTTGCTGGTAGTTCCCCGTGGAGAGTTTCACTGCCTCATCTGCACGATTCAGCAAGCAAAAACAACCCAAGAAATCTCCGAAAAAGCATAAACCCACTGCAGGAGCCGACAATACCCGAACAGTTTTTGAAACGCAAAGGTCACAGGACCAGCTCTTTCAATCCCCACCGAATCCTTCCACAGAGACACTGGACGTCAAGGCGCTCCAACACGAGTGGGAAGTTACCAGTGGCCACGCCAAAGCCAAGCTGTGGAATCTCCAGTTCAAACAGCTCCGGACATTTTTGAAATCCCAGGCCTCGAACTATTCGAATGGCCAACACGACACTGGCCACCATGACGTCTACCAAGCGCAACCGGCAACACTTTTTGCAAACCAAGGCGGGAACCAAGTCCTCCCAGGAAGTTGGCCCAGACAGCTGTGCAAACTGACGGGAGCCAAATTCAAGATTCGGGAAGCCTTTTTGAGTTTGGAATCCATGAGGGTCAAGAACGAGTCGATCGATTTTGACGGCCTCAATGAATGGTGCCAAACACATCCCGAACACGCGACTCACGTCTTTCCCTTTGGCTCCGATCATTGCAAGAAGGAACGACGCATCGTGCCCAGAACACGCGAACGAAAACAGGAATGATTCAAAGAAGGAAATTCCTACCGAAATCACACTTGGCGGCGGTGATTCGAGCAAAGCATCTGCTAAGAAAATCAGCATCCCGCTCGAAAAAGGGAGAGAAAAAGACCAAAGACAAGGACGATGATGATGATGATTCTGGAATCACACTTGATGACCTTCAATGCGCTGTTTGCATGATTGGTGATGCGACGGACGAAAATGACGTCCTTCTTTGCGATGGCAAGGACTGTCACCGCGCCTTTCACATGAAATGTGTGTACCCCCACGTGAAACAGGAAGACATTGAAAACGAAGACGAGGATTGGTTTTGTCCCATTTGCTCCCAATCGGCGGAGCTCCTGGGCGAAATCCACGGCCTCTGCGAGGGTGACGACGACGATGGAGCATCGATCGAATCCTGGGACGACGTCCACGAGGATGTCTTTCCGGGATCGCAGTGGGAATTCGAAACAGCACAAAAAATCCTCAAGGGCAAGCGCAACGAGGACACCCAGCGCCTGCTTACAATGTTTTTGGGCGAAGACATTCACAAGAAAAAGGTTCAAATGCCCGTCGGGAGCGATTCCGAAGACGAGGAAGACTATTCGCTCTTTGACGAGAATTCTTTTCAAGAGCGAAGACGGCAAGAAAAAGACGAACAATCCTTTGAAGATTCCGTCGCGTCTAGCGAGGCAACACTTCAGGACTATGACGACATTGATTACAAAGTGCGAAAGACGGAACTGGATGCTCTGTCGGAGGAAGAAGCCTCGGAGAGCGACAGCGACGAGGACTCTGATGACGATAGCGAAAATCGGGTTCGTAGAAGCCGACGACTCGAGAAAAAGGAAGAAGAAGACGAGCCCAACCCGCTGGGCATTGGGGCAGACTTTGACTGAGGCAAACATTCTTGATGGCAAGCGAAAGAGAAAGCGAGTGAATTACAGAAAGCTGAACGATATGATGTTTGGTGACCTCTCGGATCATCAACAAGCAAACATTGATGGCGGTGACGACTTTGATGCTCCCAAGAAGGCGAAGACCGAATCGGACAATGAGTCGGGCAACAACGAATCGGGTAGTGAAGGATCAGGTGATGAATCGGGCGATGAATCAGGCGAAGGTGGATCAGACGATGGATCTGATAATGGATCCGATGATGGGTCAGATGATGGATCTGGTGATGAATCTGAAAATGAAGAATCAGATTGAGAATACAATCCGACATCGCTTTTGAAAGTTAGGAAATATTAGGCTTTAGGAGTTTCCATCTGAATATTCTTTGGATATATGTCCACTAATCCAAGGATGGAATGCTATTTAATCTTTCAGCCACGTCTCTTCAAACCAAGTGCAAAGAGGACGCAGCGCCTTGCTAAATTTAGCCAATAATTGCAATTATGATGTTGACAAGAAAGTTGTTTCATAGTGTACGTTAGTTACTGCGTGTGCTACAAAAAAATAGTTGAAAATTTTGAATTTGTGGCAAAAACTTCCGAAAGGCTCGAGATCTCACCTTCTACGGCAAATCCGGCTTCGAAAGGGGAAATAGCGTTGAATGCGCTTTCGAAACAGTGTGTCCTGTCTATTCTACTCTAAAATGCAAGAATAATTAAAGGAATGAAACACAGCCGGAATGCTTCGCAGCAAGCCGACGAAAGATTTTACGATGGAAAAATATACTCCCTATAGTTCATGATTATCATCCTATGGTACGTGAAAGAGCCGCCATTTTGTCTGGCACGTAGATACTTCTAGCATTGCTACATGCAGGAACGAACCTTCACACCAAGGTGCATATTCCGAAGGTAAAAGAAATAATAGCGATGTTGTTGTCCTTTCGTTTGTGGATGATCACACATAACTCTTAATTACTCAAGTTACGGGCACCGCACAACCGAATCAATCATCAATACCCAAAAGACTTTATGCGGCCTCGATATCGTCCTGTTGGCTGTAAAGGAAGAAAAGAGCCATGGAGAAGGCAGGGAAGACAAGACCGACAAGAGGGACCATGATGGCGGGAAGGTAGGCGGCAGGTGAAGTCCTTTCCAATGTAGCTGGTGTCAGGAGGGAGTTCCTTTGCGGCAAAGGCGGGGTCAATTCCTAGTGAAAGAAGGACACCGGTCGTGGCGGCAATGGAAGGCATAACCTTTCGGGTGATGGCATCCATAGGGGAAGCATCCTCGGTCTGGGCCATCAATTGCGTTCGGGAAACCGACGACTGCGAAACAGGCTGGAAGCCGTAGACAGCCTGCAAGCAGACGAAAAGGGTGGTCAAAGTGGCAAGGAACTTCATCTTGATATATATAATATGGTGTAATCTATTCGATGTATGTGTAGCGGGAACGTCTGATGTCCGGTCGATCTCTCTCTCAAGAGGTCAAAGAAGGCAGGCAACCCAAGAATTGTTTCAGTACCGACGGAGCGACGCACGACGACGTCGATTTCAACTTCCGGGGGGGTTTTCCTCACCATGTTCCCATGCTGTTCCGTACTTGCGATCCGAAGCTGCAGATACTTCAACAATGAATGTGCTGTCCTGCGTGCGAGAAAAAGGAACACACCCAATTCTTTGGGGGACACCCCAAAATTGTATTTTCTCCGCGGCTGAGACGATTCGGCGCGCAGAAGGCCTGCCGCGCGTGCGGCAGTTTGTGAACGAAACTCACCTCCTAACCCCCTTCTCATTGTGGAAGTGTGTCAAATATATATGGTGTCGGAGGCGTTGATGTGAGAAGAATGACCCTGAATTTTTTTGAAAGGCGTGTAAAAAGTTTTCTATTTGGCAGCGAAAAAAAGGAGAACGACGATCTTGCTTCTTCGGAAGAAAGAGTAGTTGTCCCACAACCGCAATAATATTGCAAAGAATAGTATGGAAGGCCTCGGCGACGTCATCTGTTGCAGCCCGAAACGACCCGACACTACACCAATCGATTATACCAACGATCCAATCGGCACCATGCCTCCCAGCAATTCGGTTGGTCACGGAACGGCCCTCGACGATAACAGTCACGGGCTGATGGAGCAACCGTCGGATACCAATACGCTTCTTCCAAAACCCTCGACGACTCCCGACTGGGAAAAGCGTCGAAGCCCTGATGCAGCGAAGATTAGAAATCGATCGCCAGCTACAAGCTCTCGAGAATGAAGCGATGGATGCGGGATCTGCGTCTGGATCCTCTGAGGACAGAATCAGCAATAGCAGACTTGCCGAGGCTTCGTCCTCGCAACCCCAATCCAATTACCGACCTGCCATGCCGGCACCCCAATCTCCCGATTATCCAGTATCCAGGATCGCTGCCGACGACCGATGAATCCGTGGAAGCATTCGTATGCGCCGATGGCAGCTCCCATGCATCCACTGGGTTCAAACGGCGGACACATGTTCGCCCCACTCCGTCCCAATCAGGTGTCCTCTTCGATGTCGGTAGGGATCGGCGAATTCGGGGAGCAATCCATCGTCCGGGGGATAGCTACGGTACTGCTTCATTCGATGAAGTATCCCTTTGCCAATCCCTATGATCCACAGTTTTTGGCAGCTGCTGTCACGGCATTTCATCACCAACAAGCAGTTTCAACACCAGCAGCACGCAACAATGGCACCGACACAACAACAACCACAAAAGGTCCAAAACGAAGAGAAAGACGACAAGAATGATAAGATGTTGTGGAAGCTATTGACTGACAAGGAAGAAGAACTCAAAGAAGTACGCCAAACTCTGCGAGAAACGGAGCAAAAATTCCAAGAACAATCGCTCTTGGCGACAAAATTGCAAACGACACTCGACCAGGTGCAAGAAGCATTCGAAAAAGAACGATTGCTCATCAAATTGCAAGCCGAGAAAGAAGCACAGGAAGCAATGTTTCAAAAGCAGCTCTTGTGGATGGAAAAACACGCACTTACCAAAAAAGAAGCCGACCCACCCACGAACGTCGAAACCAAGGCTTCAATTGACAGCATACCATCTAAGATCGATGTCAAGACATCTGGCGATGATCCAAAACCTCAACAAGGAGACTTGGCCGCATCCAAAAATTCAAAGAAGACTGTAGACCCGCACAACTATGTCTGGAATAACAACAACACCAAAAAATTACCCGACAAACAAACCAATGGATTGAATTCGACCCTAAGCGACGACAATGAAAAACTCTTGGCAATTGCAAAGAGTTCTAGCGAAGGTATCCAATTGTATCCATCCATTGACGAATCCTATAGTGGTGGAAACAAGAATGGCGATAGCAAACCTTCTGCCAAATTACCACCAAAGCCTACGACACCCATACCCGAGGCACCCATGGCAAACAATTTGAACCAAACAAATCATACCATGAGCGCGTCCGTGTCTTCGGATCGATTTGATCCCGTCTATGTCGATCCGAACACGAAAGAGGAGAAAGAGCAAACATACTCTCCGAACGATGACGATGGATCACTGGGACAAACCGTTGCCAGCTCAACCTATGGAGATGACCGAGTGAAGGTTACCAACAAGAAACTCTTGGATCCTTATGGCGACAAGGGAACTTATACGGGTGTTGTTCTGAGAAACACGGGCATGCCACACGGATTGGGACGCATGGTGTACGAAGAAGATCGGAGAGGTCTTTGAAGGGCGATTGGCGACACGGACGCTGGCATGGATACGGCCGGGCTTCCTTTTCCAACGGAGACTCGTACGAAGGACAATACAAATTCGATCAGCGACACGGGAATGGAATCTATCGATGGAACGACGGCCGCGTCTACAATGGCCAGTTTTCCGAAGACAAGCGCCACGGCAAGGGCGTCTTTACGTGGCCCGATGGAGCCGTCTATGACGGAGACTTTGTCAATGGCCAACGACAGGGACACGGAAAGTACACCTTTGCCGACTGGAGGCCAATACGAGGGATCCTGGAAGGACGGACGCTACGACGGCTTTGGAACGTGTACCTGGGAGGATGGACGGCGGTATCGCGGAGAATGGAGAAACGGAATGGCCCACGGAAGAGGCACCGAAACGTATCCCAACGGAAACATACGGCACGAAGGAGAATGGGTCGATGACGAACCCATTCGATAATATTGTAATATAGGGTTTATAGTGACTTATTTTTGCACTTTTATATATTTTGCAGATTGTGTAGGTAGAAATAGCTAATTACCTTAGATTCATTACTTTTATCTTCGCTTTCCGTTCAAGGCGTTTTTCAAAAAATGAGAATACACCTGGTCGTCCCGATCCTTTCCCGTCTTGAATCGATGATCTGTAATGCTTAGAACCATCCTTGTTGTCCTCAATTATTATCGGGAGCCGGAGTTTTTCCCCGAAATGCGTCAAATCCCTGTCGACTTCGAATTGGCTGCAGTTGTCTCCTCTTGTTTGGCTTTGTCGCGGTTGCTGCTCTCGTTGTTGTTGTTGGCTGATTGGGAATTGCTATTAGTGTTGTTGCTATTCGTGTTGTTGCGGAATTTGACAAAGGGCTTGGGGGTTGTTTTGGACATGACGTGTTTGTGGCGTTCCGCCTCGGGAACTGCCGACGATAGCAAATGGGTGTTTTTGTTGTAGACTCTGCCAGTACTCATCACGGGTTTGTGGGCCGTGGCCGGCAGAATGACTTCGGCAATCCCCGTCCCCACCAACATGGCACCCCCATCGCCCTCGTCTTGTGGTGGTGGTTCTTCGTTATTGCCAACATCGGCCGTGACCTCTCGGGCCAGTTGGCGATACAAATCTTCTTCCGAATTGATTTCAGTGGTGGCGGTCTCTTCATTGTTGTCGGTGGGTGGGTCGACCTTTGGTTGTGTCGCTGCCATTTTTTCTTCAATGTAGGCTTCCATGTTGCGGACGTGTTTTTTCGCCAAGACGGACAGCTCTGCATTCGATTGTCCCGGATCCGGTTGTTGTTGTTCTTGAGGTTTGTTTTTCGGAACGGCTCCCACCGACGTTAACGGCAAGCTGGCAAGAATCTTTTGCTTTTTCATCGTGTTGCGAATGGCAATTCCAACGTCATTCTCGTCGTCGTCGTCATCGTCTTTGGCTTCCTCCTCGGTCCGCTTCCGGCGCAGATTGTTCTTGCCCGGCTTTTTGGTTCGTTTTCGAAACATTATGAGTGGTATTGTTGAAACAACAAAGAATTTGAGATTGTAGGAGTTTGTGTATTGTTGAGTGATAACAACAACTCTCAACTGTGAACTCTCTCTCTCTGAAACTTGTTCATGGTCGTCGTGACTGGCCAGAAATAATCGATTGAATCGAATCATCCACTAAACCAAACGTACTTGCTTAGCTTCTTCGACACTTATTTTGATGCCCATCAGATGATTTTCGCCGCTCTGATTTCAAGCGTTTTGATTGGCCAATACAATCCTTCAACTGCTTCCACAGCGTTTTCTTTGGACTGGGAATAAAAAAAAATCTTTCTTGACAGACACAGACCTTTCCTCCCGAAATCCACAAGGAATCGAAATCGAATGAGAACCCTTCTCTCTGTTCACACTTTTATCATAAAGAACAGAAACGACCACAAAAGCAGTACCGTTACGATTCCAAGTTTTTCCACCATGGTTCCAGCACCCAACGCCGCCTGCCTCGACAATTCCGAAGCTCTCGGAACTTCCTTGCCCCATGCCGATGGGTATTTTGGTGAGGACAAGACCTACGGAGGTGCCTACCTTCCTCCACCCCTCGTCCCAATCATGGAGGACGTCGGCAAGGAGTATGCTGCCATCAAGAACGATCCGGAATTCCTGAAGGAACTGAGCGATTTGCGCCGCGACTTTGTGGGCCGTCCGTCTCCCATCTTTCACTGCAAGAGACTTTCCGACGAACTCGGTGGAGCCCAAATCTTTTTGAAACGAGAAGATTTGAACCACACCGGATCACACAAGGTCAACCACTGCCTCGGCGAAGTTTTGTTGGCCAAGAAAATGGGCAAGACCAAGGTCATTGCCGAAACGGGTGCCGGCCAGCACGGAGTCGCCCTGGCAACCTGTGCTTCTTTGTTGGGATTGGACTGCGAAATCCACATGGGAGAGGTCGATATCAAAAAGGAATGGCCCAACGTCCGCCGCATGCAGGTATTGGGAGCAACTGTCGTTCCGGCAACGCACGGACAAAAATCTCTCAAGGAGGCCGTCGATTCGGCCTTTGGAGCCTACATGGCCAATCCCCAGGAAATGTTGTTTTGTATTGGAAGCGTCGTCGGGCCCCATCCCTTTCCCATGATGGTAAGAGATTTCCAGGCCATTGTCGGATACGAAGCCAAAAAGCAATTTGCCGAACTTGCACAAGGTGGGCGATAACGACAAGCCCGATTATTTGGTAGCCTGTGTTGGGGGTGGATGCAACTCTCTTGGACTCTTTACGGCCTTTTTGGAAGACGAAGACGTGAAAATGGTCGGCGTCGAACCCGCAGGAAGGGGCCTTTCCATGGGAGAGGGCCACCACTCTGCCACATTGACTCTTGGAACTCCCGCGGTCATTCACGGAATGAAGTGCTACACTTTGTTGAATGAGGAAACCGGAGAACCCGCTGCCGTCCATTCCTGCGCCTCTGGTTTGGATTATCCAGGAGTCGGCCCACAGCATTCCTTTTTCAAGGATTCTGGCCGTGTCTCGTACGAGCTGGCCACCGACAAGGAGGTCATTGACGCCTTTTTCAAGCTTTCGAGATTGGAGGGAATTATTCCGGCACTCGAATCTGCCCACGGCCTAGCCTACGCCATGAAGATGGCCCCCACCCTTTCCAAGGACACGACCATTTTGGTCAACATGAGCGGCCGTGGAGACAAGGATTTGGATTACGTCTGTGACAAGTATGGTGACGATTATGAAATCGGAAAGGAAGGAATCTTTGCCGGTGCTCCCAAGCACGAAAAGGATTAGAATGGATATTTTGTCTGTGACGACGACAAGTTCGGTGATGATTATGAAATCGGAAGGAAAGGTATTTTTGTCGAATCCTTCGTTGTCGTCTCAATGATAGTTTAGAGTTGTTGTAGTTGTGCACTATGAATCTATGTTGCCGCCATCATTGATAGTTAAAACTAAAATTAGTAAGAAATGTTAAAACGTAACGAAACCATGGAATTTGATCCAAAATAGGTAGGGTAGGAAAGAAGCAATTTCGACAAGAATAGTTGATTGATTCTCAATTCCTTCGACACTTTCTGGATTTCTTCGTGATTCGGCAATTCCAGTCTTGGATTGCGAAAATGCCCACGTGACCGTGGATGACGTGAAAGTGGGTTCTCGATTCATTATTTCTATTCGCCATCCAAACTGAAACAGAATGATTTTTTCATTCATCACTCATCACATCAATCATAATTATTTTGTGATTGCACACAAGACGCAACCCGTCAGTGTGTCTCAGATCAGGACAAAGGCTACAGCAGAGTTGTAACTACTCAATCAATACATTGATCACTAATTCGTCTACTACATCATTGGATAGCAAGCAATTCGAATAAAAAGGGGGGTAAAATAGAGAAGAAACAAAGAAACGACAAACGACAATAAATCGCAATCATGGATCTCCTGGGAGGTTACAACTCGGATTCAGATTCGGACGAGAGCGATGCTGCTCCAGTTACCGTCACAGCAAAACCTACCCCGATAACGAAACTTCCTCCTCCCAAGTCAGAAAGCAAAGCGGACAAGAAGAAACGAGTCATGGGAAAGAAGTTGTTGAAGCTGTCATCAGTCTTGCCCGAACACATTTTGAATCAGCTTCAACAAACCGGAGGCGGCAAAAGCAAAGCCAACGAAAATGACGATGACGACAGCGACAGTAGCAGCGACGAAGACGAACCGTCACCAAGAAAGACGACTCCAAAAGCTGCAGCAGCACCGTCCAGAGATTATTCCAAAGATGAAGGCATCATGGGATTGTTGAGTGCCTTGTCCAAATCCAACACTTCTTCTCGAAAGTCATCAAAAATCTTTGGGAAACACTGAAGTTTTTTCATCGTCTGCCCAATCTGACGAGGATCCATTGACGTCATTACCATCGCCAGAGCCAGAGAAACCGAAACCAAAAGCAACAAAAAGTGAACCACTGGGTGCCGCATTTCTTACCACAACCGTCGAAACTGTCGTACGAAAAAAGAAAGAACCTGCCGTTGTGCGAAGCATTCACGGAGATAGTACCTCACAATCCGCTGCGTCGGTACATGTTCCAAAACCTTCGGTCCCTCGACCAACTAGTAGGATTGCCCCACCACAACCCCGAGTTCAAACCGCTTCGTCTCTGCGATCGGCAGCCCCAGCCGTCCGGCATCCATACCCTATGCATGCCCCAGTTGCATCGAGGCAGCCTACGAGCTACGAATCAACGCCATATCAATATTCACAACAAGCCCAAAGAGGACAACAACAGCAACCCAAGACGAAAAAGAAACAGCTCTCCCGTAAACGACAAATGGAACAAATGCTTCGTGCCGGAAAACTGGATCAGGTCGAGGGGGATACCCAGCTGAGTGGTAGTGCTCACGTCTACACCATGGATGCCGACGCACTGCCGGCAGCACAATCGACAACGTCCAGTGCCGGCGTCCGAGTCGTGCCCACTGGCAGCTACGATCCCTCGCTCGGGGCAACATCCATGAGCACGGACGTGACGAGTCGGCAAAAGAATACCAATCAGTTGAATAGTTTGCTGGCCAACGCGGCGTCTCTGGAAAGCCATCGGGCACAGAATCCACAATACCATTTGGGCATTGCCAAAAAAGCCGGGAGCCAAAGGGCTTCCGCGAAACGCAAATACGGATGGTAGACATACATCGATTCGAAAATCACGAGCAGCTTGTTCTGTTCGTGCTGCCCATTTTTGATTGATTTGGTGCGAGTTATTGGAAACAGCCCACAATTTCCTTTGCAAAATACAATCCTATAGAATCACAACAAAATCACAGTCTGCTGTAGCCTTGACTTTTGCAAATAGCTTTCTAGTAGTAGTAGAACTATGGCTTATTCCTATGTGCTTTCAGACAAAATCGATATCTTTTTCTACCCACTCTCTCATTTTTGAATACCGACAGACCTACAGACGACGACAGTGTGAACCCAAAACAAGAACGTTTTTTCGAAAAGATTCTCCTCGCACGACAACAGACGTTGCCTCAAAGAGTTTTCAGCTCATTCGTTCATTTTGATTTTCGACAGACACACACGTCGTAGAAAATTCGACTTTGGTAGAAACAACAAGAAAACGAATACTAGATACTGGAACCGCCATCGATTACACGAGACACGCATTATAATGCAGCAATAATAACATTAACAACAACAACAGTCTTGAATGGGATAATCATCCATCATCACCATCATTGCCAGGGTACAATATTTATCTTGGAATGCCAAATAATAATTCAATAGAAAACAATCAGCATTTATCCGTAGGGCAGGACTCCACGGACGACACAACAATCCAGAGATGAGCAGGTGAGACGACAACAGCAATACATCATCATTTATTTATTTTGGAAGACAGACGAGGAATCTTTTTCGTTGGATGCAATGCATTGCAATTGAATTCAATACTATGTGTTAAAGGCAAACAAGCTGTGTCGATTCGAACAGCGGAATTGCCATTGTCAAAGATGACAAAATAAACAAACAAACCAAACCACACAATCCACTTTTTCGAGAAGCAGATCGATCTGCGAAGGAGTCAAATGCTGATGGCAAAAGAAACATAGATTGCCGAATGTTTCGCATGCAACAATTTGAACGTGGCGGTCTCCTCCAGTGTTTTCCTCCCTATTTTTTGTTTAACATTTACTCGATAACTATTCCGTATCTCGTACAAACCTTAACTCACTTATATCATATCCATTCAAATCATACACTCGCCAATCATCCTTAACCGATTCTCATTTCTAAAACACACACAACTCAATCTACACAAAACGCCTTGATTCATCTTTGATCTCCAACAAAATCATATTAAGGCGGGATAGCTTTCGGAATTACAATCACGACAACCACGATCCTTACAATCAGCATCGCGGTGCCGATCATGGGGAAAATTTTGTCCCGGGATCCGAATCTGCTCCCAATCTAGCACCACAGGCACTGGATCATTTCAAGCGTGGATATCGGGAACGAACCAACCAGCGAGAACGAGATTTTCACGAAAACAATTACGATGGCGGACCACCAAGCAACAACAACAATGGAAGCGGAGGGCCTCCCCACCACGATTCTCGAGGATCACGACCCGAAGGCCCCATGTCTCCTCGGTTTGGCGACAGACCACCCATGGGCGGACGCGGTGGTCGGGGCTATCGTGGCGGCGATGGCGATGATTTCCCACGTCGACGTGGCTTTGGCAGAGGGAGAGGAGGAAGGGGACGCGGTGGACGCGATTTTCGTGGCGACTATAGAGGCAGGGGGGATCGACGTCCCTCCTTTCACGGCGACCGCGATGATCGACGCGGGGGACAGCAGATCATTATGGGGCTAGACATTCAGGCCCTGGTGGACCGTCTGGTACGCCCGGGGTGTGACGTCTTTCGAGAGCTTGGCGTTACCCGACAATCCCACATGGCGGTCTTTTCATCGGGCAAGGCCGTGACGGCAATCATCTCCAATCTGGCCCGCCGGCGGAATCTGCGCATAGCCAACGCCGTGTGGGACTGGATCGATTATATTGGGATCGAAAAGAACACCTTTCACTACAACTCTATGATTAGTGCGTGTGAAAAGGTTAGGGATTACAACAAGGCCTTGAGGCTGCTGGACGAAATGAAGGAAAAGAAGGTGGCAAAGAACGAAGTCACGTTTTCTTCGGCGATTTCAGCCTGCGAAAAATGCGGACAATGGAGGACAGCGTTGGATTTGCTGGACCAAATGGTAAGTTATGGATTGAACTTTCTGATTAGCGCGGAAGAGTCAAATTTTGTTCGGGTGTTTCTTATGCCATTTGTTTCATCCTAGTGTCTTTGTAGAAAAAAGAGGGTGCCGGTCAAACTGCCATTGCCTACAATGCAGCCATTAGCGCCTGCGAAAAAGGATTGGTACCTCACAAGGCTCTTGAGATATTCGAACAAATGAAGCGAGAGGGAGTCCGGCCGACCTGTCGTAACGTATTCCGCTCTCATCAGTGCCGCAGAAAAGGGACAACAATGGAAACTGGCACTCGAGGTTCTTGAAGAAATGAAGGCTGCCGGTCATGGGGCCAATGTTATTGCTTACAGCGCTGCTATCTCGGCTCTTTCGAAAGGTCAAATGTGGCACAAGGCACTAGAACTGTTTCGTGAGATTGAAGCTTCGGGTGGAAAGCCCAGTATTGTCACGTATAATGCCACAATGTAAGTTTTGGACTGCATTCCTCGTTGGAGATACCGATTTTAGTCAATACCAATCTCAAATTCATGAATTTGCTTCTTTCTATTTTTCCACCAATGCCAAACTCAGGACGGCGCTCGAGAAGGGACTTCAGTGGGAAAGAGCTCTTGATCTGTTTGACGAGATGAAATCAAAAAATATGCCAGTTACCGTCGTCAGCTACGGCTAGCGCAATTAGTGCATGCGAAAAGGGTTTACAGTACCGTCAATGCCTGGAGTATTTGGACGAAATGACCGAAATGGGAATCAAGAAAAACGTCATTATCTTTGGTGCAGCAATGTCTTGTATGGAGAAAATCCTGTAGGGCCGACATTGGTTTTCTGCTGATGGAACGGATGAGGCTGGAAGACGTAGCGCCGAACGTTCATATTTACAACAGTGCTATTAGTGCCTGTGCACGGTGCAATCTTTGGGAAAAGGGGTTTGAACTTTTTGAGGAGATGGATCGCATTAAAGTTGCCAAGGATGTTGTTACTTACAATGCAGTTCTAGATGCTGTGTCTTCGCAAGTAGAACTTGGAAGAAGACTTTTCAAAGAAGGTGTCGAAAAGGGATTTTATGCACGAGTCTCCCGACTCGGAACTCAGTGGCTCGAGCTTGATTTACATTTCTTGTCTCTTGGTGGGGGTGAAATTGCCTTGGGTTGGTGGTTTGAGGAGTGTCTTGTTCCGTATCTTATCAATACATCCAAGCTAGAAGCGGTTCAGAGTATTTCCATTGTCACCGGGTATGGAAAGACCCGATCTCGAGGAGCGCGCATGAATGATGATGGTATGAGATTGCGTGTCAGAGCGATGCTCAAGTACATGGATATTCACGAGACTCCGCAACCAAACAAGGGGAGAATTCATATTGATAAAGCGGCGTTGATTAAAGTTGTCAAAAAGAATGGTGGAAGAATTAAATTTGATCTCGAGGGCTTATACTCGTTTCAAAGAAGAAGAAACGACAGCAAACAAGTTCCCAGACGTTGTTCCAAAAAGTCCGGCCTCGCTTTCGACCTGCCCGCCCCGGACAAGGACCACCTGGAACGTTTCATTCGCGATGGCGATCCAGTTCCTCCCTATAAATCACCGGAAGAGGAACGACGTGAATCCATGATGGAATCACGCCGACCCAGTGACAATGGATATCCAGAAGTATCAAGACAATAGAAGACCAAGGGACGACCGAGGGCGTGGTTTTGATCCCGACGATCGAATGCATGGTCCGTTCTCCAAACAACTACAATCGGCCTGGCGAATCTTGGAATCAGGATCAACGACACGGCGGCGGAGACGATTGGAGAGGGGGGAAATGCTCCACGTCGAGATTCCTACAATGACTACAACGATGGCAGACGAGGATACCGTGGAGAAGCGTCCGGATAACGGCATTGATCGTCGAGGAAGCAGGGATTTCAATGACTGGGCGACCTGGAAACGAAATGGACTAGACGTGGTAGCGAAGGACAGCAAGAACCTTTTGACCGAAGAGGCAGCAATCGCAGCTATGGATTCACGCAACAACAATGCTATGAAATCCGATCGAGACTATGATCCAAATATGCGAAGAGGTGACTGATCGAAATCCAAGACCACCCATGAACCGACCCGATCAAGGTTCTGCCTATTATCCAGACGATCGACGCAATTCCTTCGAAGCTAGAGGTGGCGGTGCACGTGCCAGAAGACCTCCCCATTTCAATTCGGACAGACCACCAGTGGAACAACAACAACAACAACAAGACGATCGAGGATTTCGGGGTGCCTGCAAATACACGAAACAACGACAATGACTTTTACCAAAAACAGCAGCAGGGACCACCACCACCAGCAGCAAGCCGGGGGTATGACATCGAAGCCACCTCCCGAAAGTCCAGCAAACGGTGGCGCTGCCAAGAAACGTTCGTACGACGACTATCAAAAGCAGCAACAGCAGCAGCAGCAAGCGCCCAGCCGAGGATATGACATTGAACCAGCTTACTCCAAGCGTCGAGGTTCATTGTAACCAAGTTTGCTAGCCTAACTAGCTAGCTAGATGCGTCTATCTATAACCAACACTTTCTCTATAAGCCACCACAACTTTTATACATCTACTCTTTTTTCGTTATTTCAATTAGATTAGTGCATTTTTAAAGATCAAAATAACGGGAATTGGCAATCGAGTATTCTTTGTACGATGCATACTACTACTTCGTACCAACGTACAACGTACAGACGCTTTCGAAATTCTTGTTCCAAGCAGGCGCGCAAAATAAGGTGTGTGTCGGCACACGACTGACCCATCTTGGTCGAGTTTCTCTAAATACAATCGGCCATTGGCTTGTTTTCTGCATTTTCCTCAGAAACAACGGAAATCGGCTCGTTTGATTTGTGTGTGCATATACCTTGCCATCCGCCAGTCTGGCGATGGACGAAACTGGCTGTCTAACTCAATCGAGCATGTAGAATCATTTGGTTTCGGATGGATTCACAACATCCTCCCCGTTGAGATTGTTCCCTTTGTTCCTCTGGGGGATCTTCTTTCTATCTGCAAACAAAACGGAAGCTTCCCAAAGGTGTTGGCGGAATCAATTCCAAATCGAATAAACTGCACTACAGTCTTGCAACAATATAATTGCAATCCAGAATTCACACACGACAATCCATATTCATTCGGAAGCACACGTCATTTTGCGAAGCGATTTACGAGTTGAAGCGAAACGGAGCCGAATCGTATTCGTGTCAAACAACAAAAGCCATTCATTCATCCATTCATCTATCCTTCTCGAATCAACAGAAACAACAATCACATTTTCGTTTTGGCCATGCCGCCACACCTGCAAGACATGTCTCCAAAGAGAGGGAGCAATCCCCAATTCCTGACTGGAATTTCTCCTCCTCGCCGCGATCGTGCCAAGCCCGATCTCCGCGTCGCCTACAAGGCCCAAGAACACAGCAATAACAATCACAAAAGCAACAGCAACAATAATAACCACAATAATAACCACAACAATAGCTACAATGATTGCCAGAGCACATCGGGAGCCAGTGCGGCCAACTCGGCGGCAACGCCCTCCAGTGTGTACATGCCCAGCTCGGTAGCACTGTCCAGAGACAACATGTCCGATCTCAGTGGAGTGAGTGGAGGAACGCACCGGGGATCTTCGGCGCACACGGACCAGATTTTGGATCCCGAGAGCTCTGCTACGACCCTGGAACCAGGCGTACACCTTGTCCAACATTCCACCGGAATGCGGAAGCAGCGGGGAACAAATTTCTCCGCGCAGCACTCCCAGCATTTGGGTGGCCGACAACGATGTGGTGGAAATCTTTGACAATCTCGAAAGTTCGCTGGGACTGGATCGATTTCCAGATTCGAAAGCACGACCGGATACCCATCATGGTGCTCTTGATGGATCCTTCGCAACAAAAATATGAACTGATGCAAATCTGGGTGGATCGATCGATCGATTCGATTCGCGATTTGGTACAGGTATTGCAGCACAAGCTACCCGATCGATGGAAACAGGCCTACGACGGATTGTTTCAGGTGCGGGGAAATCGGTTTACCCAGCTCATCAATATCATCAAGCTGGTCAAGTACGATTTACAACCCAACGAGATTTTGATTGCCAAGCCGTGGTCTATGGCCGCCAAAGTAACGTGAGTTATGTTTCTATAGTATAGCTATAATGTGATGGATGATGGATGGATGATGAGAAAAAGTTGTTGGATGAATTTGACAAGCATGCTGACTTTTTTTCTTTTTTGCACTTTCTTGAATTTGTTCATTTTTCTTTAGCATTGCCATTGCCGGCAGCGCAATTCGACACTTGACCCGAATAGGAGTGATTGCCTCCGACCTAGACGAAGCAAAAGGAGGAAAACAGCGGTACAAAAAGCAGCAGCCCCGCAACGAGGACGCACCATTGTTGTTGAGCAAACCCGCCCAGGATAGAGCCTACTTTCCCGAGGGCATTTTGGATCACCACCACGCCATGCAATTTATTACCTTTTCGCCTCCTTTCGAATTGACAGAACATGACAGCCACCACGAGGCGGAAATGGCAGCCGATAACTTTTCTGCCCTTCACAACAACAACAACAACAATGATGAATCTCGGTACGATGCGCATGCGTCGCTGTTGGGCAGCAACAATAGCAATAACAGCAGAAGCAATCGATGTGGTGGCAAATTCAGTCCATTAATGATCACCCAGGGTGTGCGACGCGTCATTGGAGGGCCAAGATCCCGGAAAAAAGGCGTCACCCGCAGTAAGAAGGAGCAGCCACAACACGAACGACGAGGAGGAGACGGTCGAAGACGAAATCCAATACTTGGTAGCTTCCAGCGAACCCGACACGAGAAGCGAACCGCCAAAACCCACAGATACACAACAACAACAACAACAACAACAACAACAGCATTATTACAGCACTGATACTACCACTCCAACTTGCGGTTCTGTTGGATGCTTTTCGAAATTACGGTGTTTGCGAAATTCCGTCGCGGATGTCGAATCCGTGGACGCCAACAAACCCAACACGACTCTGTCGGAGGAAGACGAAAAACGGTGGCTTGCCTACAGCATGAAGCCGATTGACGAGGATCAATCGCTGGCCAATGCTTCGGTGGTGAGCATGTCGGCACCCCTGCTGTCGCCCTCGTAACAAATAATAATATTGTACACAGCAGCAGCAACAACAACAACAACAAGCAAACACTAGTGTAGCTAATGCATGCATGCATGTAGCATGAATGAAATTGTAAATAGCAGTATGATTGGCTGGAAAACTATTTTTTGACTAGTACTTTTGATTATTGTTTTATGTTTTGGTAAATGAAGAGGACACAACGAAACATACAAAAAGAAAAACAAGAACTCTGTAACGTTCGAAACGGAGATACTTTTTGAGTTGGAGGGAAAATCGACGATTCGCGCATCAGCTGGTGACAGTGAATTTCGTGGTGAAGGCGGGGCTAGGAATGACAGTGTGTGTCATCTCCAACCCCGCATTCTTCAGGAAATTCACTGTCAGCAGCAAAAAGAGGCAGAAATATCAATACATCCTCGCTCTTGGTGGACTCTTGCGCGATCGATGGAACAAAAGGCAAGACGACGAACGCAAAAAGACCTCAATAGCAGAGCAACGCTCGAAACAGATTCGTGACTGTTCTTGCAAAAGTTAAGAGAGAGAGAGAGAACTTTCAATCTTTATATCCTTCTGCGAACGAAGAGGGCAGTAGTCTTCTGCCCCCTTGGTGTCGGAAAAAAGATACAAGGGTTGAGCCTCTCGGTCTGTTCTTCCAAGCAAAAGTTCAAACGGACAGACACGAGTCGAATATCAAAAGGTTTCATACATCGTTTGGAGTGGCAAAATTGTTTCCGCAAGAACTGGGGGTCTTGTGGTTACGCCCCTCACGATAGATAACTCTAAGTGAAAATCGATTCATGACAACGCGACCACCAAGAGCAACAACGCAACCGAGAGCTTCCACTTACCAGGAGCAGCATCGATCTTGCCATGCGGCTTTTTGCCCTAGTCGTGGTGAATTTGATAATTCCTTTTTGGTTTTGATGAAATCAGAAAAAGTGAGAGTTTCGGAGGTTGCTCTTTTTTTTTCCTCCTCGAAGCTTCTCACACGCATTTCACTAGTGGTTTCGTACTTTTTTCGTTTCCGGTATTGGAAGCCTCGTGATTGTGGCCTTCACGACTAGACAAGACACTTCTTTGCCGCGGTCACTCTGCGGTGTTGAAGTTCTCGTCTGGTTCCTATCTATATATATATATTGCATACACGCAATTCAGATTTATTGTCCAAAGTGCGAACCGTTCCAATGAAGTTCAAGACACTATAGTACTGTAATGTATTGACTCTTGCCATTTGCATTGAAAGAAAGTGTGACTGAAATCGCATTTTGCTTGGAACGAATTCTTGAACATATTCGACCAAAAAAGTGCCTCAAAGCAGGAAAATGAAAAACGTCAACAAAACGTTCGACGATGGCACGTGTGAGAAATAAGGACCTGAATGGGGGATAGGAAAATCCAAACAATATTAAAATAATTTTTTGTATTTGTAATTTTATGATAGAAAACATTTATCGCAAAAAGATTTTCCCCAAAGGCTAAAACACTTAACCCAAACTTGACAAAAAGCTGGATCGCCGGATTGAACGACGGACCTTTTGATTACAAGTCAAATGCTCTACCACTGAGCTAAACCAGCGAACTGATGGATGTTGCACAAGAAGCTCGAAAAAGTAGTCTAAAATGTATACAAATGGACGACAGTAATGATTGATGCCAACAACCGCGACATGCTCAATGCCATCCATAGAAACATTCCTCCTTTCCAAGAAAAATACTATGTTCACAACATCATCTCGTTCAAAATCTTGATCCAGGAAACACTCCTCGTTTCGAACAATCCACTACCATACCAATTCAGATACTTTCTACAATACTTGTATTCTATCAAAGCAACTACTTGTGCATCCATTAACCATATTCAATACCGGCCAGTACATACCATAATGAGCATGAAGCGAAAGTTGCCTACCGAAAATGACGACAATCCAAACGACAATAATGACAACGACAACAAAAATGTATTTGAACCAGAACCCATCAAGCCCGAATACCTCGAACTGCCGAATGAGCTAAAGGATGTCGATTTTGATACTAATGGCGCTGCCGCGTGGGGCAAGTGTGCACCCTACAATCCCGATATTGAATTACCAATAATTCCATTGGATCAAGAACCAATATTTACTGAACAAAGCCCCGCCCTGTGCTTTCAGGTCCATGGGATTGATGGACGCGCCCGGGCTGCTACCGTGCACTTTCCCAACGGCGGACCTCCGGTTCCCACTCCCTCGATTCATGCCCGTTGGCACCAAAGGAACTCTCAAGGGAGTATTGCCGGACGAAATTGCAAATATGAATTGTCCCATCATTCTGGCCAACACGTACCATCTCGAGATTCAACCGGGAACCGAACTGATCGACAGCGTCTTTGGTGGATTGCACAATTTCATGGGAGGAAACGTGCCCAAAAAGAACAAAACCAACAACAATCGAAAACGTCTGTACAATTTGCTTACCGATTCGGGTGGTTTTCAAATGGTCTCCCTGGCATCCCTGTCGGTAGTGAATGAAGAGGGTGTTTTGTTCAAATCGCCCTATACCGGAGAAAACATGATGCTCCGTCCGGAAGATTCCATTCGCTGTCAGAACGACATTGGTGCCGATGTCATTATGCAATTGGACGACGTGATTTCTTCCGTCAGCGTCGACGAGGGACAGCTTCAAGGTTGCCACCCTCCGAACATTAAGGATGGTACGATCGCTGTGTAACAGCTCATCGGAATCCCAAAACACAAAATCTCTTTCCCATCATGCAGGGACACCTGGACGTCTCGAAAGGTGGCCTGCGCGAGCTCTGTCTGGCGGGCTTCAAGCACAGAGACTTACAACAACGAATTCCAGGCTTTGCCATTGGTGGTTTGGCGGGGGGAGAAACCAAAGACGACTTTTGGAAGGTCGTCGATCATGCCTGTCGGCATTTGCCCGATGATCGGCCACGGTATCTCATGGGTGTGGGATATCCACTGGATTTAGTGGTGTGCACGTCCCTGGGAGTCGACATGTACGATTGTGTATATCCCACACGAACGGCCCGATTTGGCGTTGCCCTTGTGGACGAGGGACTTTTGAAACTAAAACGACACGAGTTTGCCCCAGGGAATCCGCTCGGAAGCAGCGATTTGCCTATAGATGAAAACTGTACCTGCGAGGCCTGCTCTCGTGGAATCTCCCGGGGGCGCTTGCACGCACTCCTGAAAGCGAACAATCCCATTGCGGTGCAGCTCATCACACAACACAACGTCACGTACATGATGGGTCTTGTCACACGAATGCGGGAGGCCATTTTGAAAAAGGAGTTTCCGCTCTTTGTTCGGACCTTTATGAAAAAACACTTTACGGAGGAACAAGTTCCCGAATGGGTCAAGGAAGCTCTGAATGCCGGTGGAATCACACTATGAAGAAGCTAATGAAATCATAGAAAAAACTTGCTATGCTGTATCTACCCTATAGTCTCGAAATGCGGATCATACAAGGCTGCCAAGTCATGATCGAGTTGAGCAGTACTTCCTGTTATAGTGCCGCTTGTAAGCGGATTGCTAACGTGACAAAAACACAGCACGTAATAATACGACCTTAGTACTGCTCCCTCTTTAACATATGATTATTAGTAGCTGCACAATGATATCTATCTAAGAATATATTATACGCATTGCTTTCCACAAGAACAGAATGAGAAAATCCTCAAGAATCTCTTTCTCAAAAACAAAAAGGAGAAGGATCGCATGATCGACGAGAACAAGTAGAGTGAACTGCCGATGGTGGTGTAACAGCAACAGTTTCTATTTTCTCGCTCCTATTCGAGGAGCTTCATCAAGATCAGTTTAGAGTTCCGCATAATACTTCATCGCTAAAATGATGCCACTCCGTCCCACGATAAGTGTCCTATCGAACTAAGATACAAATTATTGTTATCACTCCAAAATCCAGGTTATCACTCCAAAATCGACAATAATGTGATAATTGAAAAAGGAGAGCACTAGTCGTGGGACGGAGTGGCACTGTTCTTCCGTTCTTTTAGTCATATTTCGTACCAGCTAGCACATGCATTCCCATTTTTGGGTTTCGTATGTATTTTACGACTTCAACAGTGGTACACGTGCATTTTAAAATAACGAGAACCCTACTGATTCTATTTCTTTCTCAAGCGGGACTTCCATTTATTTATACTCACTACATTCATTACGCGCTATTTCCTCGCTCGCTCGCTGAATTGCATGCTTGCACGCATAAAAATTTACTTAGATATCCAAGCGTTTGCAACGCGTGCTATTTACAACCAAGATACCCGTTGAATTGAAAATAAGAATAACTTTCTTCGTTTATCAAAAAACAGATTTTTCATAGTAAATGTACAGTAGATTGGAGTTTGATGGCACTTGGCGCGCGCAAAAAAAATACAAAGATGTCAGGTTGAGAGAAGAGGCATCTTGTTTAGGAGGAAAGGTGATATAAATGTTTTAGGAAGAAAGCTTTCCGTACTGTTTTTCGACAGAACACATATTAATACATTTGAAGAACAAAAGAAGTCGAAATCTTGGACAACCAACAAGAGGTGGAAAGATATTTCTTCTCCACAAAGACTCGTGTTCTACATATTCACCGACTTGAATAGATACTTGGTACATTCAACACCATGAAGTTTCAGACTCTCTTGTCCATTACCTTGCTGGCAAACGTTTCTGTCAGCAACGCCCAGAGCTCGTCGCCGAGCGACGCTCCTGTTGATGTCACCACGAATTCTCCCACTGGTTCTCCCAGCGGTCCAGCTCCGTCGTTAATCCCATTTACGGATGTTCCCTCTCCGGCTCCATCGCTAGTTCAATTTCCTAGCTTTTTTCCAAGTAACGTCGGTCCGACTGAGACTCCCAGCTTTTTTACTTCTCCCGAACCATCCTTAGTTCCATTTTCTAGCTTTTTTCCGAGCGATGTCGGTCCCACCGAGACTCCCAGCTTTTTTACTACTCCCGAACCCACTGCGACCTTTGAAGATTGTACAAGCCAACCCTGCGATCCTGATGACACCAACTCATGCAGTTGCCGGCCAGGACTCGAGTGTAGGCAACGAGGTTTTGAGACATTCCTCTGTTCGCAAAAGCCAAGAGCGGAAAGGAATCGATTGTCAGACCTGGAGGGCATCGGTGGAGCAGCAAGAGGGAACACAAGAGGCCGCGCAGACATCGGCGAATAATTGGAGGAATCATTTATAACAGAAATCGATGTTGCTGCAGAAGAAATTGAGTCAATTCTGAATCCAATTTGTTGGCAAGAAGCCAATCTGTTGGCAAGAAGCAACTACATGTACCAGCAATCAGCATATAAAATTCGAAAATCGATGGAAATCTTTGTTAAATTACGACCAGCACATGATGGTCTTGTAAAAAGCTAAATGTGTAGCTTTTATAGACGCCTTTTCAGAACAAGGCGATAAATAATTTATAACGCAACTAAGTAACTAAAGCGACAACAAACTTGTTCTTCTTCTTCTTTGTCTACAGCAGGACGAGCAGCAGCCAGCAGTGGGGTCTCAGCACCAGCCTAGAATGGCGGAGGCATCATAAGAACTTCAAGGCTACTAGCCTATTCGCCCAGTGCTAAGAACGGAGTGTATACTGCTTTGACTACTTGAACATAATTCAAGAACGGAAGAAGAATATTGAAGCACCGTACGACTTGTTGTCCTTGCTATGAAACCGGAAGAAGTCTTTTCGCCTTTCGATCGTGCAAAAACGACGAAGAGGGTAAATTTTGTGCTCACTACCTATGAACCGTATGTAGAGGTAGAATTGCGATGAGGTATGTTCGGTATGTGAACCGCGTCATTAGGAAAATGATGTATCTCGTACGTAATTCATCAAAACGAACATCAATGATCGTAGCTCACACAAAATGAAAACCAACGCCAAGTGCAATGGCAAACTTGGAGAGAACAAATACAAGTACAACTCTTCCAAAATAACAAAGAAATCCTACAGTACACGCAAAGATGAAGTCCCTAACGATTGTGGTGATACTCAATGCGCTCATTCTTGATGCTGCTGCATTTCATTTGACACGACATCCCATACAACAAAGTCGGAATCGATTTCCGTCAAAGAATGTACCAGTTCCGCTGTCCGCGGAAGCTGATAGCGACGAAGGTGGTGTTGCGAAACTTGAAGTCGACGATGCTGGGGACAATCCAACGGAGGAAGGCGCTGTCAAAGCCCTGGCGGCTGCGCCTTCCTCGAGCGAATCAGACGACCAAGATTCCGACTCTTCTGTCAGCGAAGAGAATGCCGTATCGTCTCAAGTGTTTATGATAACACAAGAAATGAAACGAACAATGGTAGAAGATCTAGGTTTCAAACGCAAGGAAGTGGATTCGATTCGATTGGAGCTTGTGGCCAACATTCTCGAAAATCGCGTCCGGTGCCCGTCGGAGGGAATGCCAGCCGACTGGGTCGATCTGGATCGAGTGGCCGCGAACGAGAGCGCCCAGGAAGCGTCCAGCATGATGGCAAAACTCGAGAACGAGAGCAAATATCCGCTGAAATTTCCATTGTTGGGGGTGAGCCTGATTCTGTTTGGAAAAGGATTTTCGGACGCCTTGATCACATTGATCAAAGTGAACATTGATTTCCCTGGGGCTTCGTTGACGGCTACATTTCAAGGCATTCCAGTCTTGGCCATCGACTTCGTATGCGTGCTAGCAGGAGCTGGAATTGGGCTATGGACGTTTAAAACGATGAAATAAAAATAAGATACAGTTCTAGTTTTTATCCTATGTTTCCATTCGGCGAAGCATTTCTTTTCTCTTCCGATAATCTGTATATCAGTGGTTGTCTGTTCTTTGTCGATTGGAATTCCCTTCAAATTCAAACTCTATAAATGGTGTCGATGAAATGGAGAAGGTCGCGAATATCCATTTCTACCAGAGACACATTGTATTGTGGATTGTATTGTGGATGAGAAATAGGTGTTGGAAAGTGATTCCTGGCAAGAAAATATTCCAAACTTCTCATAATTGTCCAACCCAAGACTTTTTCACATTCGGATTATATTGAAACATCGTCGCATTCGTCTAGCAAGGATGTATGCTCGATATTTGCTGCTCGTTCTCCACTGCCCATCATTCGATCGGTATTGATGTTGCTGATGTTTCCCTTTTCTATTTCTCTCGTTTGCGCGAAATTGGAACCGACGACTGCCGCATAGACCGGAAGTGGATTTCCTACCAGCACCGAGGCACCCAGTGCAGGCACAACCCATGCTAGCATTTTCTTGGCTTGTTTCGCTTCTCGTTGGACCGCGTATTTGTACAATGGCTGCAACAGATCGTCCAACTCCGTCTTTCGATCGAGGCCGTTGTCGTCGGCATATTTTAGGACACACTGAGAAATTTTGTGGCAAATGACGGGTGGTATCTCCGAATCGTGGGGCCACTCTTCGGCTGCGAGCGCCAAGATTGCTGTCAGTTGCTTGTACGAGACCTCGTACTCCGACACGCACTGGCCTCTTCGGGGTCGGACGTAGAAATACGTAGTATAGTTTTCTTCCGCAATGGCAGTGAGGACCGTTGAAGTGGGAAAGATATCCGGCTCCCGTATCATTGTGTACAAGAGCGAGTGCTCGATTCGCGTGACGAATCCGGTTTCTGGATATTTAAAGGTTTTGGCGTTCACCTCCAGTTGGGAGTTGGCAATGGCTGCCGTTCCGACACAATGCGGATCTCGGTACTTCTTTCGTTGCTCTGATTTGTTATCGCGTTTTAAAAACATCTTGTGGTTTAGATATTTCTCGTGCTAGGCATCCTTCGATCTGTTCTACCAAATTAACAGAGGTGGTTGTTGTTTCGATAGCTCTTCTTGATGTGGAGATGATAGGCTTTATCGGGTTTTCGTCATTGTTAGCGTGAAGATATTTTTTGATTGTTGCAAAAAATACAACGGTCGGAAAAAAGACGGAACGCATGCAACTGTTTTCAGTTTGTTCTTGAGATTCGCTACGACTGAATTTTGGCCAGTCGTGCACGCTCCGTAGAACCTACTGGCACCGTAGCAGCATAACTGCAACGAAAAAAAATCGGACGAGAAAAAAAGGGTTCACTTTTTGCAATTTTCATTTTCTTCATTCTAAATTTGCTTTACGAAGTTAAACTTCTTCTTTGGAAAGTTACTCTAGGTGCAACATTAAAAGCTAGTAGGGCCAAATAAAGAACTACAACCGGTCAGATAACCGTCCGCTCTCCTTTTCGTCGGCCTTATCTAATCGATATGCTTGGGTTGTTGCAACGACTAGTGTGTGAGGGAGATATCGACAACACCAACTGCAAGGCACTTCTGCCCATGGATCGTATGGATCTTGAGTATTTTTGGATTTCGCTGCATCGCCTTCCTCGTCGTAGTCTATATTGACCTCGTTCACTGGAACCGACCAATCATCATTATCATCGTCATCATCATCTCCTCGGTCCATACGACGAGAGGATACAACGCTGCCCGTATTCATCATGCCAACATCTTCTTCTTCTTCGAAAGGAGGTTCTTCTATAGGAGGCGGTTCCTCGTACTCTCGATTCACTTTCTTCTTGTTCTTTTTCTTTTTTCGTTTCTTCTTTTCAATCGGTGCCTCTTCGGCTTCCAAAGTGTCCTCCAATCACCATTGGAGGATCATTCTTCCGGACAAGATCCTCGTCGATCTTTCCGGCAATTTTTTCGGACGCGTCCCTGTTCCTTTGTTTGGCACCCTTTTGTGAAGCGTCCTTGTTTCGTTCCCCTCTGCTTTTACTGTAGTGCGTACGAGGCATTACTTTTCCATCGGGATCCATTGCATCCTTTGATGATGTTTCTTTGTTTGGACGAACTTGCTTCTTTTTCGACGTTTTACGCCTCTCTTTCTTTTTCTTTTCGTCAGAACTTGAAGACTTTTTGGAAACATCTTGTTTGCTTCGTGTAGGAGGTTCCACCCGTCGTTCTTTTTCTTTTACAGGCTTTCTTTCCTTCGGTACTTGAGGTTCAACACTTTCATTGTTAGGACGTGTTTCCACTGGTGGTATCTCATTCTTGTTCTCCGCGTGGCTACTGTTGATAGCATCCGCTATAGTCCTCTCGTGAGGTTCGGTGACTCCTTTCAATTCTGACATTTCATCGTCAATCTCCTGGAGCTTTTTCTTGGCATCGGAAACATATCGGAGGAAATCTTGTCCCGATGTGGCATCTGAGAACACGGAAAGTCCTTGTGCTGAGGCGGCAGCGTCGGAGAACACCGAGTGAACATCCTGATCCTGGTGGGGAATGGGATAAGGCCCCTCAATAATTTTGGGTGATCGATTTGTGTTTGGTAGGGCAAGCGCAGAATCTTGGATTGGTGCAGATTGGTCATTAGTGGAATCTTTTGTTGGTGTGACTTTGTCCTTTGTAACACTTGATGCGTCTTTGTCCTTTGTGGCACTTGGAGTGACAGACGCGACGGATGCATGAACTAATTCCATAAGATCCGTAGGCTCGGGCAAAGTCGATATAGTCTCGTGCATTTCGTTCAGAACGCTATCGTTCAAGTGTCGAATTCGACCGGTTTTTGTAAGGTGTGGAACTATGCATAAGATCTTCAAGATGTTTCAAATTTGGATTCCGGCCTGATTCTTCAATGTCATCGTCGATCTCAGGTCGGAGTTTTATCATCGTATATTTCGTTTGACTGGATGTAGGAGGGAGTTGACCCTAAGACATCTTCAAGTCGTTTTAATCCTTGACTCTTCTCATCGTTGACGGATGAAACCGCTGACTGCTTTGCTGTGGATGAAGCAACAGAATGCTTCGCTGAGGAAGGAGTAAACTGTAGTAAATCCTCCAAGTCTTTGAGTTGGGAGTTATTGCTGCTAGCGACAGGTTTATCAGGCTTTGATGACGGGCACATTGTCCCTAGGAGGCGTTTTCGACGCTTCATTTACAATGCCTTTGGATATTGAATCATTCACATCCGAATGCTTCGAGTTTTCTGAGTCAGATTGATCATCATTCTCACTGTTCACTGGCTTAGAGAATTTGACTTGTTCGTTTTTGAACAGATTCTTTCCATCAGTTGGTAGCTCACTCCCAGATTTACCCTTTCTATTATCAATGTTGGGTGTTTCTTTCCCTCTATCACCATCGGTTGGCTTCTCGGCAACTAGTTCGTGTGCACGAGATGCCAAATGCTTCAAGTCAGCAAGAGTATTTGATGCTTCACTCATTGAATTGATGTCGGTGTGATGTGAATCGGTGATACGAGTCGGCGAAGCAGGCTCTGATTGTGAAGTATTTAATCCAGTAGACTCGTCATCAGAAGTCTCATCGTCCGAAGACTCATCGTCAGCAGAGTCATCGTCAGAAGATTCATCTGTCCGAAGATTCATCGTCCGACGATGATTCGTCGGATGAAGTCTCGAAAGCCTTTCTCCCTTCTTCCAACGTTTCGGAAGTTTCTTTCTTTTCTTTTTCAGTTACAATTCCTGGTGACTCTGCAGTGGCAGGTGAATTTGGAGATACTTTGCTTTCTTTTTCAGTTTCGATTTCTGTGGACTTCCGCGGTCGACGACTGCTTCTTTTTCGGGTTGCTGAATTTCTGATGAATTTGGAGATTCTTTCGTCTCGCTTTCCTGGTCGATTGTATTTTGTTGTGTTTGATCTTTCTCTTCGGTTTCGGTAGGAGGTTTTTCTGTGTTATTTTGGCTGGGTAAATCGGATTCACTACTAGCTTGTGTATCAAATTGATTTTCTGCCGGACCCTCTTCTCCTTCTTCTGCGACAGGTGCTGTCTGTGTTGCTGGAACCTCATCTTCGGCATACGGTTCTTCATTAGCCTCGCCCGTTTCATTATTATCAATGGTATCCTTTTGAGACTTGTCTTCGTCGGCTTCTTCGTCATCGATGCTTCTTGATCGTTTGACTATTTTTGGGTTCTCTGGTGTCAATTCATTCTTATCCCCAGGTGGATCTTCTTGATTTTGGCCATCATCTTGCTCCACATTTGTTGATTCTGCGATAGGTACATCGTTTGTGTTTGTATCATCGTTCGGACTTGCTCTCGGATTGAGCTGGTTGCTCACTATAATCTTGGTTCGATGGTATAGCAGCATTTACACCGTCGGGTTCGTCCTCTTCTTTGGCTTCGGACTCGAGTTGGGATACAGCACCATCGTCAACGACGTCTCCCATGTCCTCCGTCATATCATTGCTTGTATTTTGTTCGTCGTCGTCCATATTCTCTGAGCATGAATGAAATGAATCAGTTTTGGTGGGCGAAGATGCCATCTTGAATGAAAATGCCGCCTGTCGTCGTCGTCACCGCTGCAGATGTTATCTTTGATTCTCTTGAGCAATGCAATCAGGTGACTGTTGTTGGATGCATTCACTCTACTCTGTGATAATTTGTCTGTGAGATCATGTTCCGGTCGAATTCATCTCAAATTCTTCGAATCAGTCTTGTAATGAAAATGATGTGATATAAGATTTGTACGAAGTCGCGCCAAAAATGGCGAGACCGAATGTCTTTTCCATGAACTCTGGGTGTCATCGTGTGTGACTGTGATAGCCTCGTGTTGATACTTATTATACCTTAGTAATATACATACAGTATATACCCACCTTCCTACCCGTGGAAGAGATCGCAATTTGAAAAAAATACGTTGTGTAAACCAAGTTGATCACTACTCTAGCGGAATAGTTTGTGTAAAGAATTTTCTAATTCTAAAGTAGCAGCAATCCCTACAGTATACAGCAATAGTCCTAGTTTGAGAAAACGACGGAAGATTTCATATTATTGCGTTATAGTTGTGTTCTACACCGTCTTTAATGCAAAGTACTCTTCGGTTTCTTGGGTCTCGACATTCGAGACAAGAGGTCGTAGCTGTCCGAAGTTGCAGCATGGTGCAGAAGGGTCTTTCGTTCCACAACATACTCTCCCTTTATTATACCAACCGCATTGTCTCGCAGATCTTGTGGGATCGAAGAGTCCAAGAGAGCAGAAAAGAAATTCTTTTTCCGACTCTTGCTCGGCGATGGATTTCTCCCATCTTCTCCGCCCTCGTCAATGTCATCCAGTTCGTCCGTAAATTCGTCGTCGTCCTCGTAGCTGCCACTGTCCGAACTACTTTCTTCGTCTTCTCCTTCTTCTGGATCTTCTTGCAGGAGTGGGAAGTGTTCCGACTCTGTTTCGTCAAGATTGTCCATCGGATGAACCCTCAGGTCATCTTCCTCCAGCGAATTCATCCGTCCTCTATTCATCGGACTTGATTGTTCGTAGTTGTAAGTTCGTTGACCACCAGTCATTGGGTAAAGTTCAATTTCCGAATTTCGAGATGTGTTAGTCGTTCCGCTCCAATTACTCTTGTTGTCGTATTCCTTCCATTTTCTACCCAGGCGTTTGTTCCAATTTTTGTTTGGCATTTGATTCAGTGCTCTAGCTCGTGCATCGACTGCTTCGGGCGAGTATTCGCTGTGTGGAAAGACAAAGATGTGAACGATGGCAAAGAGAAACATCTCAATGCAAATCAAGTAATCTTGCAATGCCTTGGCAACATCCTCGGGAGAATATTCCACAATCCCGGCCGTTCCAGAATCATTCGTTGGAGCCCAGAATGCTTTGCCACCATATTCGTCCAGAGCAGCAGCATCTTCCGCAGAGAGGGGAACACTCCAGTCTGGTTCCGTTCGCATCCCACCCAAATCAATTTCGTCGTCGCCCAAGCCACCAGTGCCAAACAGTTTCGCCTCTGTGGAGCTGTAGTGAGGGATCAATTCCATTTGATAGAGAATACTGATGAAAAGTGACTGCCACCATGTAAAAAACACCAATAACTTGACCGACAAAAACTTGCCAACAGGTCGAATGGGTGTCAATTCGTTTTTGGTGGCAAAGTAAAAGAAAAAGAAACAATATAGGGCCCACGTTTGACTAAAGTTTGTCAAAATACAAATGTATAGATACCCTCCCTTGTAACTGAAACTTCCTTCTTTGTATAATCCGTGCGGTTCCAATAATAAAATCGCAATGGTCGATACAAATTTCAGCAAAACATACTGAAAAACTCCAAACTTGCAGTAAAGGAAAAAGGGTGACGTCCAGTAGACTCGTTTCAGTGGTTTGTTGCTAACAGGTTGGTTCATGAGATGTTGACCAGGAACCGATGTTTCGGACGCAGTGACCGCCGACGAAGTAGTGTTGGCCGCCGTGACTCCCTCTCCCTCATTGTTCATGAATGTTTTTCGAACGGGTTGGCCCATGAGCCATGGTTTCAAACAAAGTTGCAATCCACCGTAATGCACACCGCGCGTCGGAGACTTGTCTTTGAGCATCAATATCAGAGCTTCTTCTCCGCCCAAAACTTGAATGAGAAACTGCAAGAAAGAATACAAGACGTACGCTTCGTACAAATCTCGAATGGTTTCAAAGTAAATCGAATAATCCTTGAACCGCAACCCAAGCCAGGATTGGATGCTGAAAATCGGTACCATCCACAAAATACGCACGACATAATTCTGGGTCGAGGGTTCATTGTAATTTGCCAAAGTGCATGACAATCCCATAAATCGAAATCGGGAATCCTATCAGGACAAATGCAGCCGCAGAGTTCCACAAAATTAAATGAGGATCTTTCCTGTAACGCAAAAGAAACAAGTTTTGACAAGTCATAATAGTGAGTACGATGATCGGCAGTAAACATGCCGTTACAACAGAGATCAACACACTCGACTTACCCCGTCTTTTTCAGCTCGTACGAGTACCACACCACGCCTGCCTACACTCGCGACGACGGTGCACCAGGACAATATCCGGGCCACAACGTTCATGCAACTCAGGGTGCTACGGACAATCTTTCGATCCTTGCAGCACACGCCGCAACACCTTCCCAAAACAGGAAGGACAACAACAGCAATTCTCCGAGCTGCTTGGCTGCTGCTTTCGTTTGCGACGCCTCGATCGGTGTTCTTTTCGTTTGTGCTGAGGATTTCCTTTGCGGGATCGAAAGCCGCATCTTGTCCCGCATTGAAAATTATTGGACGGGCTTGCTAACTGGTATGAGGCGATCAATGAGTGTTGATCCTTGTTGTCCGATGCAACGTTGAATCTTTCCGTGCTCTTGCTGTGGTTGGACGTGCTGTTGATACTCTTGTGCGACATGGTCCGTGGAGAGGGAGCCAGAGGCATTCCCTCTACACCGAGCGAAACCACATTCTTAAAATACGACGGAGATGCCCGGGGTCGTTCGTGATCGTCCACCATTGTCACTGACGCACGGTATTTCCAAGAATCTTGGTCGGTCACAGCGCCAAATAAAGATTAACGGTAGCTTTCTTTTTGTACTTCTTCTGCGTCAAATCCTTCTTGTTGTTATTGTTATTACTGTTGGAAAGGATTGGTGTTGTATGCCTGCTTTGTGACACTAACACACTCATAGAATCAAACCTCCGGATGCAAACGCGTTTCTTCCGAAGTTGTTTTAAGCACGATTCATGGAAACACAGCGACTCGTTAAAAAAATCGACCGTTGTTTTTCTCTCTGTACAAAGAAACGATCATTACGTACGATACCCGCACTCCCCATTCATTATTGTTTATATTATCCAATCCGCAAAAGAAACTCTTCGCGAGAATAAGAGTTCTCGTTGTCAATTCAAGGCGGGTCTCACAAAAGTCATTCATTCTTTCAAAACTCACGAGTAAAAAATTTCGTCAAACGGGGACAGAATTAGTTTTTCTCGTCAACAATACTAATTTTCCAAGAACCAAACATCTAGAAGTTGCAAAAAAATTATTGTGGAGAGGACGACGACAACAATCATCATTGTATTCTGAAAGAGTCTGGAGCAACAACTACAACCTCTCGAGGGAACAATGCAACAACAAGACCATGAGTAGTTCAAAGAATAAAATCAATGACTTACAAGACAAGAAACCGAAAGGGAAAAAGCGAAATCTCCCTGGCGACAGCAATGATTCTTCCAATCTCCCTCCGAAAGCTCTCACAACCGACGATCCAATCGCATTGACGACAATCTTTCGAACCCTCCAAGATCAAAAATTTCTTGTACAAGGTAGAACCCAGCATGTCGCGAATCAATGCTTCGTCGCTGGATCTGATATCAACGACTGCCTCTTTGCTATTGAAAGCCTTGGTGAACAAGGCGGTGCAAGAGGAACAAGACAACGACGATAATAGCAGGCGAGGCACGAGGAAGGATGCTGACAAGGAAGATGGAGGTAATCCCAGGAGCATCTTGCTGACATCCAATCGATTGAAGAAGTGTCGTAATGAACAATAAACCTTCTTGTCTGGACTTTTTGGAAGAGACCTACGAAAATTTTAGGGACAGAGATGGTTCGTTTCTTCCGTCCAAGCTTTGCGAATATGTTCCACGAGCGGCAAAGAGGAAGCAGGGAGTAGGATCTGCAGCAAACGGTGGAAGCAATGAAACCATGGAACAGAACAGTTCTGAGCAAGGCAACAAAAACAAGAAGAGGTTGAAAGGAAATCATGCCTCTTCTTCGTTGTTGCTCTCCTCGGAATGTGCCAACGATGCCACACCCATCGAGAGAGCTATAGCAAATGCTGCAAACGCAACAGAAAAAATAGTCGTCGACAAAATCATTGAAGACGACGATGATTACGACTAAGAAGTTCAGAGAATTGAGACTGGGGATATCCAATAATACTAATAGAGGGGAAGTTTGATAGAAGATTTCAAACGGGATGTCGTATGCTTTGGAAGTGTAGCTAGAAATTGATGCTTTTCTGATGTCTTCTGACTTGAGCAGTGGGATAATTCAGTTTTTAAAAATTGACACAACCGTTGGGCATGTTCCGTAAAATCTATATCGTTTGGATTGTTTGTTTTGCGTCTAATCACGGAACATATAAGATTTCGCGATGTTTGCATTGTCTCTATTTCGCCTTCGCCTTGGCAGCATCGGTTTCTTCTCGGGTAATGAGTGTATTGAGTTCTCGAAGCTCTAGAACCGTCAGCGGGCCACCAAAAAATCCTTTCAAACCCCACATAATCGCATCTCGGTTGCGCTCGGGAGCCAAAACGGCTGCACACACAATGGAAGATCCAACCGCGGCCACCGCCAATGTTAATGCGGGAATCTGCAGGACGCCCTGAAGGCCCTGAGCGCTAGACGTAGTGCCAACGTGCAGGACGTCCGCCAAGAATTTGGGTGTCGCGCGGCCAAAGGAAAAGGCAAAAAAGAAGGCGGTAAAAATGGCATAGATTCGAACCTCGGGTGCCAGTTCCGAGGTTTCCGACGGATCCTTGACGAATTCTCCGAGTTTGGCTTTGCGAGCCCAATCCTGGGCTCTCCCTCTCTGTTTGGCGTATTCGTCCAGCATCTCGGGTGTCCAATCGGGGGTTTGCGCGGGTCCCGTGTTGCGCTTGTCTGTGATTTGCAACAAAGAAGAAAGGTTAGGGTGTGAATGAAAAAAAAATCAAAACATCGTATCGACACGAATATATACTGTTATATAAGAATTCAAAACAAAAACATAGCAACAAATTCCTCAACTACTATACGTACCCGCAAAGGGTTGCACATAAGATTCCTCCATCAGCGCCGGGCGCAACTCTTTCCCTTCCTTGGCTTTTTCATTAGCTCTTGCAAGCGCTTCCGCCATCATATCGTCGTCCAAGAACCTGTCCCATTTTGAGGCCCGTATACCTGGCCTTGTCGTCTTCACCCGTTCGATCGATTTTCAGTTTGGGGACTTTTTTTCGCTTGGGCGGGCCCACCAGCGGCGGGGGTTCCATGTCCATGAGCTCGTACACGGCCCGTCGTCCTCCCACCATATCCATGATGGGTTCGACGAGGTTGGAATATCCATACCTCGACAGTTCGTCGTAGTCAAAGACATTGGGTGCACGTTCGATCATTTTTTCCTTGACGGGAGCTCCGCTGATGTATTCCAAAACCTTGTTGTTGCGGGTTCCTCCCACGACTTTTCCTTTGATTTCTTGGGCGGCCTCGTCCGCGTTGGCCTCTTTGCGCTTGGCAAGATATTCTGTCAGCTTGTTCCTTGAGCTCTTGCTCGGACATGGTTTTCTTTTCGGCATTCAAAACCATAGATCTCTGGAAGCGTATCGGTGAATTCGTCGGCAAAATCGTACATCTTGTGGAAGGAGGAACCTGAAAGGATGTTACAGCCGATGGGATCAACGCCAAGCAGAGCAAGGCCAACATGATTGCGAGAACAACTACCTTCGATTGGTATATACAAGTAGAATGGTGGTTCCCTGTCTTCGTCATCTTTCCTTCCTGCTATGGAAGCCGACCTTTGCGAAATTACTTGTGTGGGTAGTTAGTTGTGTTGATGATGGCAGATGATCGATTGATTCTGCCATCACGTCGCAGTTCAACAACAATCAACGAAAAACTATGGTGGTGTACATACGTACGTACCGCACCCCTGATCTGTAATATGTTATTACCTATGAAACGTACTTTTTGGATGTACTAAAAATATACTCGAATCAATTTTCGCGTCTGCGAGCAAGCCGGGAAAAAGACGTTTGGATCATTTTCTTTTGGCGACAACAGTCCAGGTTTACCTTTTTCTCGGTTTTCGAGAGAAAACGCACTTCTGTCAAGAAGAAAGACAACACCTATTCCTATTCATCGATCGCTCTGAGAAGCAAGCAAAAGTCGAATCAATCATTCAACATTTGCAATCTAGGAACACATACATATCAGTCAACAGCAATTCTTCAATCAGATAAGACAACAAAAGCATTAGAATGTATCATCAGAGATCATCCTTTAGTTTCGGTGGCGATTCGACGTCCCAAAATGTGAACCTGCTGAGAAACATGCACAACCAAAACGAAAACGCGATCCACCGTGGCAATCCGCTCAAACCGTCTGCGTCAAACAACAACAATAGCAACGATGTCAAAAAGATGGGTTTGTCCAAAACGCCTCATGGGAAAAGTACGTCCACTCGTCGCAGGGCCTTTGGTGACATTTCGAATAAAAAGTCAAACAACAATGGTTTTGGAAAGGAATCCTCGTCCGCGAAAAAGAATCCACAAAAGGACATCTTGAAACCTCGTTCCAACAATAATTTGTTACCACGATCGATCCGAAAGGCTCCCAGCACACAGAATACAGGATTTGCCATTCTTCCGGAACAGCCAAAGCGGTTAGAAGGGTCTCTCAAAGCTGTCAACAACAGGAATACCATTGGACAAAAGCCTGTATCTGCTGCGGCGGCTCAAGTAACGAGTCATCGTTCCAAGAAAGCAGAACCCTTTCCGGATATCGAACGTCCTGCAGGAAGGACATGGAAGCAGCAGCTTGAGTACGATCTGAAAGACGAGGACGATTTGGCGTCGCTCTCATCGATGGATAGTTTCTTGAACATGAAAAACAATTTTAGTCCAAGATGGGAACAAGAAAGAGATCTTCTTTGGAAAGAACAACAGAAAAAGCACGAAGAGGAAGATCGACAAGTTCGAAAGCACATTCAAACAATCATGGATCGAGAAGAAAAAGAGGCCCAAGATGAGCTAGACAGATTGTACGGTGCTATTGACGACTTGGAGCTTTTCAGCCATCACAGCGATGACAGTGTGCACGACGATTTGTCTGGATTCGGGGATCTCAACCTATCCGACGACCTCTTGCTTTGAAGTGGATGACTACATCCGAATCGAATTGCTGCGTCAATACATTGGAGAAATAGATCGCTCGAATACTACTACACACAACAATACTTGTCGGCGACAATGAATTGCCCATGTACATCATAATATTGTTATCATTAGCAAAAAATTTCATAGATCAGAGAATAAGAGTTCCAATACTAAACAAGATCCTAAATTTGTCTATATTTCTAGTATATTTGCAAAACAAAGTCGTTGGCTATGCTACAGTTTTCCATTGTGATTTAAACTGTAAGAAAGTCTCTCTATCATTTTTTTATGACGCTACGGCATGCATTCTACACGAGAGGCCAGCAGTTCTTACAACCACAATGTGGGATTGTTAAAGTCAATGTCCGGAAACCCCGTCTTCGTCAAAATCTTGTTTCTCTTCGAGTTTTCGTGGCGAAATTTCGGACAGAATCTCCCTGTCCTCTTCGTCCAGCTCGAATCGAAATACCTGGCGGAGCTCTATCAGTTTCTGCGGGAAATCCCCTCGGGGATCGTCAAAATCAATCTCTGCCAGTGCAGTCGAAACCACCGGCCCTTCTCCGGTGCTACACTCCAAGGCCCACCGCAGGGCAACCGCCGAAATAGAAACGTCGTGTTTCATCGCGATATAGCCCAATTGTCCAACCACGTCCTTTTGGTATTCTTTCAAAAGGGGTCCCGACGATAATGATGATGTTTGTTGCGTTTCGCGTCGTTTTGCCCATTCCTTCAGGAGTTGGATGTTTGCCTTGGTGAGCAAGGATTGAGGACCCGAGGGGGCGTCGATTTTCCGACGCCGACGATCGTTGTTGTAAAGATCTGTCAGGAGTCCACCGGCAAGAGCATTGGACATGCGAAGGTTCTTTTGTGGCTTGTAAAGATCCGATGGTGGCAGCAAGAGGTTTCCCTCTTGTTCTTCAAAGTCTATATTGTCACCAAAGTAGTTCATGACATCGCGCCGAAGTTTTTCCGACTCGATGCCTCGGACACCAATGGATCGAATCCAGCCTTCTCGTTGCAAATCAACGAGATGCTCAAAGGTTTCCAAAACCACTTCGTCCGATAGCAGTGGCTTTTTGGTAAAGAACTTGCCGCAGTCGACCGTCAAACTATCCAAGGCATCGCCCCCGGTTTGTTCGACTAAACCCAGGACTGTTTGGCGCAAATCGGATTTGGTAGACAAAGTATTTGCATCGGTCGATATTGATTGCATCTTCAAGCTGACCGACCAATGTTTGTTGATGTACGATGGTGTGTTCTCGTTCATTCGTCGTATTATAGCCAGTGACATTGCTGTTTGGTCATGGAGTTGAAACGTATCAAAGCCAGCGTCTATGCAGGATTGCAGCCTTTTGACAATTGCATCGGCATCGTCTGCGGAGTCAATGTTACCCGTCTTTACATCGATCGTTATTCGACACGTTGATTTTGCATCAAATTCTTGATTTCCTTCCAACATATAAGCTCCTCGGGGCAGAGGGCCATCGCGGACATCCAAGGTGGGAACACACGGGATGTGCCTTGGGTCAATCTCTGTGTCGTCTTCGTCGAATGGAGCTAATCTTTGTGCCCCAGAAATTCACAAACTCAATTTTCTTCTTGTTTTTCCTCTTCTTTTCTTTGTTTGTTTTGTCATCGTCATCCTCCCTGCCTGTAAAAGTCAGACCCCGAAAGATGTTCGGAGACGAGTGTAATTGAAAGAGAGCATCCCGTCGTGCTCTGCTCGTCGTATGAAACAACGATTGGATATAGCACACGACAAAATGGTTCTGCCCCACTATCAATACCAGCAACAGAGCCACGGCGGGGGAAATTATCCGTGACAAAGCCATCTTCCAAAATCGTCAGCACTTCAGCGTACGGAATTCGACACCAGCAGTTGTGTGTTTTATTGTTTCAAACTTCTCTACTGAATACCAGATAGAGTTGTCATAATAATAATATCTTCTCGCTTCGGAATTTCAACAGTCTTTCTCATTTCTCATCCCATCAAAATGCACCAATCTAAGTTCCGCAACGGTGATCGAAAAGAAGCGTTGTGTCAGAAATACGATCTCTTCGATTATTATTATTTGTTCTCGCTATCGATCGTTTCTGTTTCAAAAAATGATTGGTCGCGGGAATCACAAAGATAGGAAAAACGCAAACCCTAATCATAATCATTACTTTTGTAATTCATCCAGAAGTCGTACATCGATGAGAAGAGAAGGAACTTTAGGAGAAATGTAAAACTTGACCACAACTACTTCGAAAAACTAGTGCCATCTAAAGAATCAGCTTAGTTTGTTAAATTTTGCATCCTTGTTGCATTACATTCAGGCTAGAAATTTTAGCTTGCCAAAGGCTTTAATGGTGCTAAACGATAGCGACGAGGAGGAGCTTCAGATCCTTGTCCTATTTCTTTGAATCGAGAGAGATGCAAGAACCTCCTTCCTACACAAACGATAGATATCCCCTGACAATTTGATGTTATAACTTTAGATTCTGCTGACTTTTAAGCAATGAAGGATTATTGTCACAACAAAATTTGCGACTAAAAATCTCCAACAACAACAACAACAAGAGGACACTCTTGGTAACAAAAATATCGATCTTTCTTCGACTGATGGAACGCCTTATGCAATCACAAAGTAGACAGCCGATGCAATCATAGAAAGTGTCGTGACAGGACCCAAAGACAAGGAGATGCCCGAACTTTCTTGCTTTGCTTCGTCCGTTTCGGCAGCGATCTTGGCCATTTTGTTGCCCAGACAGCCGAAATAGTTGGAAATTGCATAAGTTTCGTTGTACACGACGATTTCTTGGCTCAAGGTGCTGGTACATTCGCTTCCTAGCTCAAGGGCAAGTTCGGCGTTCTCGGGACTGGTAGTAGTTTCGGGGCGCACCATTTCCAGGTCTCGCTGGCTGGTAGTATCCATGTATGCCTGACAAGTCGTGTTACCGCCGCAGTCGCTGAGTGAACTGTAGGTTGGCAAGAGAATATCGTCCATTACGGTATTGACGACTTTCTCGAGTTCTTCATTGCACCACGAGCAGCAACCATTTCCCGCTTCGCAGACATTCTTCCCAAAGCTCGTCACGAGAGGATCCTCACAGGTCGCGGCATTTCTGAAATCGTTTGCCAAACTCGAAGCACTTCCAACAGCAAAATCGACCTTCAGCAACACCAGTACCGTGACCACCCGCCAACAAAGCCAGACAAAAGTTTGCAAATGAACAAAATCCAATTGTATACATGTCGGCAATGCACTCAAGATACTCCACCCCTGCGGCCTTCACGTCTGCTAGTTCCGTTGTTAAACAATCGTTTGCCGCTCCCAAAGATCCATTACAAGAAGTAGCTGTGTAAGTCCAAATGCCCTTAGAACTATCCATGTCACAGCAAGATTCTAGTGATTCCGTTTGTTCAATGGTAGGGTCGAGGCAATAGGTGAGTTGATTGCCGTACCACGTGTTCAAAGTATTATTTCCGCCATTCGGGATGTCAAGACATTCGGATACACATTCCTGGGCTTTGTCGATTTTATCGACACAGGTTTGCCCTTCCACCATCTGAAATAGGAGCACGATACAATATCAAAGCGAAATTAGGATTGAGTACGAAACGAGTTGAGATACGGGATATACTTGGGCGTCGTCGAAAGGTTGATAATTGGTTTGTTCCCATTCCGAAAAACGTGCAACAGCAACATTCCTCACGAGGTAGGAACAACTTTGACAGACTTACACCGGGGAAGGCAAGGACGATTCCAGAAAGAGCGATAACAGAGAAGCTTCATTTTCAATCAGATGTAGTTTTAATAGAGGTGCGTCGTTAGATTTGTTGAGGGTTTGGATGATCTTTGAATTCCGATTGATTCAGTCTTTTTCGCCGAGATTGTTTTGTTTATTATGGGAAATAGCCGTTGTCACTGGTATTACTGTATTTTTGGTCGGATCGCAAGATTCCCTCCGCGGTGCGCATAATCCGAGAGGTCAATTTAGGTCACGAAAGGTCGCTATAAGCTCAACTGCCGATGTTAATCCCAATGCTTCTGATTGGTCACGATTTAAAAATACTGCATGGAAAAGTTCAAATAGTGCACTGGGAAATCGGAACGCACGGAATAAGGAGAAAAATAGTCGTGAGACAGCTTATGTCCAGTCTTGCGAAAGGGCAACTCCGTTGTATCATCAAGACTGGAAAAAACATAACCAACCGTCTGTGCCGTATTCCGCAACTAATGATTGATTTTGCTTTCATTCACGAATTAAGCCTCGTTTAGAGCTAGATTAGTTTTTTTCGTGTCCTCGAAACAACGAGCGGTGCCTGTGCCGCCAATACTTCTGGATTCTCCGGGACAAACTCTTGATGAAAGCTTATCAGCTTACCACAACAACCGCAACTACAACTCTTTCTTTCGTTCGAGTGTCTCCCATTGTCAAAGGCCCCGTGACTTTAAATACATTGCTGCAATTTTGTTTCCACAATGGAGGAACCATTAGATTTGATCCGGCTGTCCATCGACGAACGAGTTTACGTCAAGTGTCGTGGGAACAGAGAACTCAGGGGAAGACTTCACGTGAGTAGCTTGTTTGGTTGTTGGCAGGATCTTCAGATGCTTGCCGATCGTTCTAGTTTCTAACCTTCATCTTTTGTTTTTGGTAAATATTCTATTTTAGGCGTACGATCAGCATCTCGAACATGATTTTGGGGGAAGTAGAAGAGACGGTGACCAGCACAGAAATCGACGAAGAAACAGAAGAGGAGATCATCAAGAAGCAGCAACGAAAAGTGGGCATGCTTTTTGTCCGTGGTGATATAGTAGTACTGGTCAGCCCACCTCTTCGAACAACATGATGAGTGGGATAACGTTGCAACCAGTTCCTTGCATAGAAAATCATTAAAAAATTCCATTTGGCACCAAAAAAAAAAGGAAATAGTACGATGAAATGTTCGTTCTTGAATCATCAAATCAATCGGTGTTGCGGTCGCTTTGCCATCTACAAGAACGTCTGAGTTTCTGGTTTCCTGTAGACAGATAGTTATATTCAACAAAATTGTTTTGAAATTGTTATAGTCGTTCTGGGTTGTATTGACACTCTGCTATGATCATAAATGATTTGTCGTTTGTTTGACCCGTTGAGAGACCCAGTGGAGTCCGAGGAGTTCTTGAAAATACAAGGTGTGTCTCCTAAGCCTAGTAGTTGTCAATCCATCTATCAATAATGCTCCGTTGTCGTCCTTTGCAAAAGCTTTCGGCCAATACCTGTCTTCTCTAGATTGGACGATTGATCATTTCCAGATCTTTTCCAAAGAAAAAGTAGGCTCGATGACTAGTAGACAATAGCGCTAATGCAAACTAGTGGGGAATAACAACACGCATTCATGCTCAACATTTCATAATTTGGTCGAGGTCGTTAGTAAGAGGCTAACTACAGTGACTGATCGGACGTGCTCCTACTATCGGGGACAAAGCAGACGCCAACTTGAAAATCTTCGCAGCAAAGTCACCCACAAGATCGATTCGAAGTGCAATTCCAATCTAAAATATGTTTTCGTATCAAACTGTCTGGTCGCCGCCGTCTTCTGTAGAATACTTTTTCTCTGTTTATATTGTGTGTTTTAAAAGTTGTTACAATGATTTATTTACATTCCCAGTTTTCGTTCCATCATCATGTGAGGATCTTCGTGCATTCGGTTCATGGTGGGTCGGAATTCGGGCAGGCCAAGCGTGTCCTCGAATCCAATCTGCATGTCTCGTCCGCTCAACACATCGGCCATGATGTTGTTGGACGATGGGATTCCACCCCCGATGCTCCCGACCGTCATCTGGTTGGCAATGCGACGCTCGGTGGCAAGCTTCATGGCAAAGCCACTTCCGTACAGCCGTCGGACTTCTTCTTCCTCGGCCGTTCCCGTAAAAGAAACTCTCTGGGAAGCTGTGGATGCAATAAAAAGGCGTAGTATAGTGGTTCATCCATAAATCAAGGGAATTTGCATGACAAAGAAAACGCAAGAAAAAAGGGGTGAGATGGCGTTTCGATTCGGTCGATAACGAGATAATGTGATTGTTTGTGACACCGATGCGAGAAAACCAAAGGCGTAGTTCAAGAAAGAGTCCTAGGCTTCCAGCAATCAGTTGACATTCGATTGAATCACTGTCGAATTCTAATCGTGGGACGCACCTTGGCGTTGTTGGAGAACGTCGATATGGGTGTTGTCTCATTGCCGTCATGGCCAAGTTGTTGCCGTTGGCAGCCAACCTCCATCGTATCGACGGGCTTGTTCATGACCGGAATTCCATTTTCTGTACTCATTTTGATTTATTATTTCTTTCTTCCAATCTGGATATAACTGCAGTGAGGATGATTAGTCTTCTTCGATACTTCTTCTTCTTGATCGTTGTCGTTGTAATGAATCGAAAGAGGGTTTTTCGCAAAAGGATCGATCCAGTCAAGATGGATTAGTTGATTTCAAAATGCCGGGAACGATGTGAAAAGAACTCTCGCGAATTGGTAGTATTTTGAGTCGAAGGGGTCAAATTATTTCTGAGCATAGAATATTTTCAGTAAATTTTTGAGATTTTTTCTCTCAAAAATTGGATTCTACATTTTGTAGCCTAAACTTTATAGTCAGCCAAGAGGAATATCTATTGAATAATCATTCCATGCTATTATGATTGTTAGCTGGTCTACATGGGAGGCGCTCCGAGGCTGTTGCTCGCCAGGTGCGCATCGCTCCCCCCAAACAGCGTGCTCAATACAAACGCAGTGACTCGAGCAGCATTTCGATTTCCGTCTCGCCCCAGTCTTCCGTGGGAACCTGCTGCATAAACTGAAAGAGCTCGTCGAAATCCATCTGCTGGAGCTGGCTGCTGAACTGGGACAAAAAGGCGGCACACACGTACACGTGAAAGTCCTCAAAGCCGTTCCCGCTCTCCTCCGAAATGTACGTGTCCCACAGGCGTATCACACATTTCAGGTTGAATTCGCGGAGGAGCAAACAGTTCATCCATTTAAAGGCAAACTGCATAAACTGGATTCCCACTGAGTGAATGTGGTTATATAAATCCGCGTCGATGCGGTTGACGAGTTCCTGGAGCCGCATCACCATTCGTTGGACTCCGGGTTGATCCGCGGTATAATGGTCCTGGATGCCTGCCAAGATATTAGTCAAACACCAGTAAACGTCGGCCTCGACCTGAAAGCAAGAAAAATATAAGTAAATAATGAGACATCCACATTGCAACAAATCATGGCAGAAATATTTGCACAGAATAAAAAACTAAACACGTACTTCATCGAGTCGATCTTCTTCGAGGACCACCATGACACTCCCGTCCAGAACATCCTCCCCCTCGTAATCGTCCGCCAAAAAGACGGCAAAGAGGGGCGTCGCCAGATCGTTGATTCCCTGAACGTACGAACTCGCCGGATGCCGCATGGCCCAAATGTAAAGCAACCTCGACAATGCCCGCTTGATTTTTTCGTTTCGAAAGAGGGGAACCTCCGGGGCCGTCCGGGGAACATCCACCAAGACCTGCCTCAAAGTTTCCTGTTCCTGTATCGTCCGCGAATTGTCGTCGATGTAATAGTGCTGCTGGATGGCGTCCTTGTATTCGGCGCGTTTTCTCTCTAGAGTTTGCTGCCGCCGCATCGGCGTTGGTGGGCAGGTAGCCCAAGCAAAGATCTTCCAGCAGGTTCCCCGGAATTGCGGGGGAATTCCGTTCCAGGCTATTTTGCGGAGCTCGCTCATTTTGATCACGTGGTTGCTCTTTTGCGTGTCATTGTCCATGCCCAAGACTTTTTCAAACTGAATCCTCCCGGTAACTTTTGCTTCCCGTGGAGAAGCGCTTGCTGCTCCTCCGGCTGTTGTGGTTTGCACTTTCGCCCAGGCGGGAAGTGTTTGCAAAATGAATCGCATCCTTTCCCGATTCGGATTCTCCGAGAGAGCTCATGGATATTTGATCGTCGTCCTCCTCCTCATTTTTTGCATCCAAAGTATCCTCCTTGGCCAATGTTTCGGCCAGGGGAGATGGATCCAAAGTATTCTTTTCTGCCGTGCTGCTTTCGCCATTTTCATCTTCGATCGAATTGTCACCCTCGTCGTAACCATATTCGTCGTTGTTGGAATTCTCGTCCTCGTCTTCACTCGTCGTGTAAAAGTCGTCTCGTCGGAGAGATCGGCGCAAAAATCCGGGAAGGCCTCGAGTCGTCATGGCTGCGGGTCAGATGGTCACCGTCTTATATTCGAGCTTATGGCTAGTCGTTAGCGCGTAATGCTGATAGTCTTGGGACTTTTGTCTGGCAGAATTGTCCGTTTGTCCTGGGTATTGACTCTTGGATGTCGAGTAGAGTGCAATTTGTTACTCCTAGTTTCCAAAAGGCAGTCTGCTACATGCTATGGACGTTGCTAGCAAGTATCGTCGCGGTAGAGGTATGTTTCGGGTTTGGATGCGGTTTTTCTCATCCCAAATATGGGTCCAATGTGACTGTCAGGCGCGCCCGCGCCCCCGATCGTGGTTTTTGTGTTTTGAGTTTTGAGTTTTGGACCTTTCAATTTTTCTTGATGCGTGAAATTTTTTTTGGGATTTTTTCTTCTTTCAAAATCATAATTCCCAATTCTCAATCAATTCATCGGCATACAATCCACCGACGAAATCGAAGATTCTTTGTACTACTCATATCACACCAATACGATACGAGAGACGACTGTGCAAGACCCATGCCTGCGAACGAGGAAACACCAACAACGTCCTTTTTGTTGAGACTCTTGAAAGACGAAATTGCCCGTGATGGGGGAGCATGCCTGGCGAACGACTTTGAAGGACTACGTCATTGATAGCAAGGAACCTCTGGAGGTGCAAGGAAATGGTCGCCGCTGCAACAAGAGCAAGAAACGGAGGAACCAGCAGCTCAATTCGTTGTTGGTAAACTCAAACGTCGGAAAACCCAAGCTCTTGGCGTTTCTGGAGAGCCACCCGGACGTCTTTTGCGTCGCACGGAACGTGATTCCCCACTGGGTGCTATTGGTAAACGCGGTGGAACCACCTTCAAACGCGGCTCAAGTCTTTCCGCACCGCGAGACTTTCCGCACTAAAGTCTTTCAAAAAGCCCTGTATGTGTTGAGGAAACGACAGGCACGCATCGAGAGGCGCAAAACCAAGAGCCAAGATGCTGCTTCAGAAGATAAAGGGGTCTTTACGCACTGGCTCTTACGGCAGTGCTGTTGGGAGCTACATTTTCTGTTACGACACTGTGATTTCTATCGAAATCCCGAACTTTCCGGCTATACCAAACCCAGTGACGTGAAACAGGTGGGGAGTCCGCGAGTGGGAAGGAAGTGGTCCTCCCGGTGTTTGAAGGATTACTGCGTGCCTTCAAGAGAGACTACGAAAAGTTGCAACGACAATGGTACTGTACAAGTGACGATATCCTCGATTAAGGGTTGAGGATGGCAAAGCTTGGTTGTACCAATCTGATTCGAAGGAAGAACATAATGAACAACAACTCGACGACAGACGATGCAAAATTCGATTATATCGTTCGGCCTGCCGAAGGAAGAGAGGAACCAAATAATAGATGCGAGGAAAAGACAGAAGATGAGGATGTCACTCTGAATCTTGTTCGTCGCATCGACCAAACCCTGACGGATATCGTTTGCCGAAAAGACTGGCGGGCATCAGGTCAGTCCTATCGCTGATACTGCATCGATATCCACAATTCAAGGAATTGTTGGGGGGAAGAGACCTGTGGTACATTGTACAACTGAATATAGTAAAGATGCAGGACGCTTCCTTCTTTTCGTCAATATCCATGTTCCAAAATGGGACAAACCTAATACTCCGATCGAAGCGATCCAAGACCATCGACGGCAATGATAGCAACAACAACAAAGATTCACTTAGGGAAAAACGAATGATGGTGGATGAAGAGGGCTTGTATTCGGTGACAAACAACAAATGGGGGAGGGCAATGTCCAATCTTGTGATTCAGGCTTGTCGTCAGAAAAATCTCTTTGGCGATTCTAAAGTTGTAAATGACGAACAAGAAGGGGTGATGGAGGATCACAAGTCTCAATCTACCATCAAAACAGTGATTGACTTGACGGCATCTGTCGGTGGAATGACCCTGGGTCTAGCCAAATCCAACTTTTTCGATCGTGTCATTGCCTTGGAAATCGACCAAGGCCGGGCGGCACTGTGTCGGGAAAACCTGAGTCGCCACGGATTTCATGATAGTGCTACCAACAACATCAACAAGTCAACTTGTTGAGGTTCTCCACCAAGACTCGGTGGAGCAGATCCCCTGTCTTCCGCGAGGAGCCTGCTTTGTCATTGATCCTCCCTGGGGTGGTTACGATTACAAGGAAAAGGTTCGCCGCCAGCAGGCAGAAGGAAGAGGTCAGGTGCTCAAATTGGGAGACACGTCACTGGAAGACGTACTCGGATTGATGTCGCGTCACAATGCACCCTGTGTGGTCGGCTTGAGGCTGCCCACCAATTTTGCTGCCATTGATTTCTTGGACACATTGCGGGAGACCAAGAACATCGAATTTGAGTGCTTGACGCGTCGAAAGATTTCTGTTCAACTATTTGTGGTTCTCTATTTTCCACCATCGACAGAATGCATTTAGATTTTAAAGACTTTGACACAGATAGAAAGAAAAGTTATTAGCGTTTCATGAAACATCGTAGCTAGCATCAACAAATCTCAAAAGAATCTGAATATCTTTCGCACCATTAAATTAGTCGTGCGAGTCATTTTTGAAGGCTCCTCATCAAATTTCATCTGTGACTGACTCATCCGAATAATCACGATTATCCGGGTCCTCTGTTCCTCTCCGGGACTGACGTAGTCGTGAGAGCTACGTACTTTTGATTGATTCCAACGAGCAAAAACAACGTAATACGTGTAAGGTTTTCTACACAATCGTGGGGATTTTATACGAGAAATTTAGAGATTCAACATTTCCAAGTGGAAGCGTTGTATGCATTACTTCATGCTTTTCTTCAACTTGGAGCGCGTTTTTCTTGTCAAGGGTGTGTGATTGATTGCAATTGTTCCGTTTGATTACTGTTCCCTTCCGTGCTCAACCGATCGTCTCAAAAGAACGGATTCCACCATCGAATCCTAAAATCCTTCTCCTTGTCGAAAGGATAACACCAAGCTACTACACACATCAATCTTTTTTTGTTTCGTTGAAACAGAAGAATTTGTAACCATGGTTAACTTTAACTCGGCATGCCTCGTCGCCCTGCTGGCCACAGGCACCAGCGCCTTTGCCCCAACCAAATCTTTCACTGGAAAGACTGCTTTGTCGGTACGATCATGTCGTATGCGTGCTTTTTGAAATGGGTGGAATTGTTCGGGTATTTTGGAACGAATCTGGGCTGCATACTCATTCTATTTTTTCGCTTTGTAATGTTGATTCTGCCGACGAATTCTGCGGTTGTTGCTATTTTGATATCGTTTGTCCAGGCAACCGAAGAAGCTCAAGCTCCTGCAGCCTCTGATGTTTTGTGGACCCCTTCGTGGAAGTCCGGCGCCAGAGACGAGGAATATGGAGCTCTTGGCCAATACTGTGAGGACTTGAACTACGTCACTCGCCGCAAAACCCGAACCGTCACTTGTGGTCCCATCAACTTTGGATCGGATCATCCTATTGTGAGACAAACAATGGCGACAACCAACACCGCCGATGTTGATGCTACCGTTGAACAAGTCATGAGATGTGCCGATAAGGGTTTCGATTTGGTACGAATCACTGTTCAGGGAAAGCGTGAGGCCAATGCGGCAGCCAAAATCAGAGAGAGTCTCTTCAAAAAGGGCTACGACATTCCTCTTTGTGCTGACATGCACTTTCAGCCAAAGGTTGCACTCATGGTCGCTGACTGTTTGGAAAAGATCCGAATTAACCCCGGTAACTTTGCCGATGGTCGCAAGGATTTCGAAGAAAAAATTTATGAAACGGAAGAGGATTACTTTTCGGAAAGACAGTACCTTTTGGACGCCATGTACCCGCTTGTCGAGCGTTGTAAGGAGCTCAACCGATGCATGAGAATCGGAACCAACCACGGTTCCCTCTCGTCTCGAGTTCTTTCTTTCTACGGAGATACGCCCCGTGGTATGGTTGAATCCGCTATTGAGTTCGCAGATATTTGCAGATCGCAGGATTACCACAATTTCGTTTTTTCGATGAAGGCTAGCAACCCATTGGTCATGGTTCAATCGTACCGTTTGTTGGCTGCTGAACAATATCGCTTGGGATGGGACTACCCCTTGCACTTGGGTGTCACCGAAGCTGGGGAAGGTGAAGATGGTCGTATGAAGTCTGCTGTTGGTATCGGAACCCTTCTTGCCGATGGATTGGGAGATACCATTCGCGTTTCTTTGACGGAGGATCCTGAGTTCGAATTCGAACCTTGCAACCGATTGGCCGAAATTGCTGAATCGCGATTGGCCATCAACCCCGAAGCAAAGGCCAAGCAAGAAGCCGTTAAGCCCTACAAGGACACTCGTGATGTTACTTCCTACCAACGTCGTGCGGGAACTCTTCCTGAACAGCAAGAAGGTGATGTTGTCGATGTCCGTGGATTCTTGCACCGAGATGGATCTGTCTTCTCGGTTGTCACCCCTGAGATGCTCAGCAAGGAAAATGTGCAATACCTCTACTCAGAGCTTGGCTGCAAGACTGCTGTTGGTATGCCTTTCAAGGATATTGCCACATCTGATTCCATCTACATGCCAACCCTTCCTCCATCCGACGATACTGATGCAAGAACTGCTCTTCGACGTCTCATCGAGGTCAGTGTGGGAGTGATTGTTCCCGCTGCTGAATTGGAAAAGGATCCTCTTCCCAATGCTGTTGCTCTCCTTGATCTGGAAGACGCTATTGCCAAAGACGGAGCTGTAAGTTCAGGATCATTTTTTGTCATCGTCTCTTCACAAATTTGCATTGGTTGCATATTTTTCCGAACAGAATCAATCTCTCACAATCTCACATTTTTTTCATTCAAATTATTTCGTTCGGACATCTTTTCAATCCAGCTCCCTGAGGGTGCTATCCGTTTGGCCGTTACTATCAACGGAGACGAGTCTGATGAAGACATTTTGAAGATTAAGGAATTGAATCCTATTGTTTGCCTTTTGAAACCAAAGGATGGAATCAGTCATTTGCACGCTGGTCGACGTGTTTTCGAACTTTTCAACGCAAACGACATCGAAACTGCTGTTGTTCACCACTTTACGACTGATACTGACGACTCGAATGAGCTTGCCTTGCAAATTGGAGCTCGAATTGGTTCGCAGCTAACTGATGGAAATGGAGACGGTATCATGGTTGAGCAAGTGGGAGAAAAAACTCACTTTTCGGTTGAGTTCACTCGTAGAACATCGTTCGCTTTGTTGCAGGGATCCCGATTGAGAAATACGAAGACTGAATTCGTTTCGTGCCCATCGTGTGGACGAACCCTATTCGATCTTCAAGAAACGACCGCTGCCATCCAAGACGCGACAGGCCATCTTCCTGGAGTAACCATTGCTGTTATGGGATGCATTGTCAACGGACCCGGTGAGATGGCTGACGCCGATTTCGGATATGTGGGTACCATTCCAGGAAAGGTCGATTTGTATTACGGAAAGGAAGTTGTCAGAAAGAACATCCCTAACGAAGAGGCTGTCGACGAGCTCGTTGCTCTCATCAAGGAATATGATATGTGGAAGGATAAGGAAGAAGAAGAAGAAACTGAGGCCGAAGCCGAAGCTGTAGCAGCTTAAAAGAACTCGTACATTTTGCTAGAACATCTCTATAATTGAAATAGTAATTCAAATAAGCTCTTATTTAAGTTTTTGAGGAACTCAGATTAGAGGAGGAAAATATAAAATTGATATTATTTTCTGTTGTCAAATTAAGATGTCTGAGATCGCACTTTGGTATTTGTTGACGGAATTAAAGAAGGATTTTGGCGGACCCATTCATCAACGATAGGCTTTGCATAGAGATAACCTTTCTCTACTATCTCATCAAATTTATCAAATTCAAGGGTTCCTTGGTAACAAAAGGCAACAACGACAAATATATAGAGTTAGCAAAGGACAACACTTGAGTAAAGAAGCATTGCCCGATCACGTTCACAACCACCATAATGGGACTTACCTATATCTTGCACTGGTGGAGTTAAATGAAGGTCACTGATGAGTTTAACTGCTTTTCTTTTCTGCTCCGATGACACCCAAATCAACATATCTGAAATATCTCCCATCGAGGGAACGTGAACGGTTTTTACAAAAGGATTCCAACTGTTCCAAAGCACCCACCACCCACTCAAATAAGTTCCATATTCATAATATTCTCTTTCTTGAAAATCTGACACATCTACAGAAATCACCGTACGGGCTCCCATTTGGTATTTCATTACATCAGCTGGACAACTATTAGAATATCCACCATCCACAAGCAGCGATCCGTTCTCTGAAATTGGAGGTAAATACCCATATAAACCCATACTTGCTCGCACAAATTTCCATAGTTGACCCTTCGTATGCACAGCCATAGTCTGGTTTTGTAGATCAGTGGAAACACAGAAAAAATTCAATACCAAATCTTGAATTCTTAGTTTCCCCAACAGCTTCTTGATGCCTCGGTTGAAATTCCGACCAGCGAACATGCTCGTTATTGGTAGCGTTAAGTCGAAAAGCTTTTCTTTCATGGATGCAGCATCTGATGACATTTCTCGAAAAGCATTCAGTACTTTATCGTAGTCATCTGGGTATCGGGCAAATAATGCTCCACAAAAAGCACCTTGTGACGTCCCACCAACCACATCTACTGTAACCCCGGCCTCCTGCAACGCGCGAATAACACCTGAACATGAAGATGATTATAAATTAGAACATGTTTGTTGAATGGAAAGAAGACGGCGCAAAAGTCAAACTTACCTAAATGTGCAATTCCTCGAGCTCCTCCAGCCCCTAGAACCAGTCCTATAGATCGACCTGAAATCCTTCGGCACATGCGGTGGAAATCTATTCGATACCGTCTAAATGGGGCTCGCACGAGATGATGTCCTGCAATCCATTCCCTCGATTCACTCCAATTATTGAGCTGATCACTCACATGTACATCATGTTCCTCGTTATAGCTCGCACCTGAATCAGTCTCGTCACTTTCATCGTCCTCGGCTTCTTTACCGACCACTACCAGGTCAACGCGGACGTCCATAGCTTCGTACGCCCAACCTACTGTTCTCTTCCACTCTTGAATGTTTGGGAGCTTGGTGAGAATCCACTACGAGTAAGATGTGGTCAGCCTGTAATATGCAGAGCCTGGTCCAAAACGTAAATCTTGGATCTGCTTGATAGACCACAACTCGATTGTTTTCTTCTAAATCAGCCAAAAAGCGTGTCATTCTGACATCATGCAAAGCATTCCGATTTTGGTACACTTTCTCGCCCAATTCATGTTTCACGACCGATTTTGTTAAAAGTTTGCAAGGAGCGATTGTCCCCATCGCTTCAGATAATGTCCTACAAAAACGCCTGATGTCGACGTTATGGGATAGAGGAACGACAGCAATTGTTGCTAAATTCAAACCATAGCTTGGCAACTGAAACGGCAAGGGACCAGAACCGTCTGATTTATTTCTTGGAACTTGCATTGGCATTTTCCCTCCAAAATTCTGATTGATAGAGCTTTGCAAAGATATTTGCTTTGGAAAATAACGCGATCCGATATCTGAAGCAACCACTCTTGCGAGAAACAATCCAGCACGAGGAAAGTTCTGCACAACCTACTTCAATCGTTTTGATTGGTATTTTGGCAAGCTCCGATTGACGAATAGCGAAAACATCGAACGGCCAATCGACATTTGCCAATGACCCAACCTGACCGAAAATCTTGCCCCGGCCATATTCTTCCGGCGGTATTCCGTCCGAAACACCAGACCCAACAATGTTCCGACGACTTTGTCCTCGATTCGCCGCTCGTAACCGGCCATTAAGAACAACGAAAAATGAATCACAGGGGGTACCTTTTTGAACAATTTCCTCCGCCGCCTCGAATATGTAACCATTCGGTCGTCCATGTTAGGAAGTGCACTACCGGGCTCAAAACGGCAAGTATAGGTACCAACAAAGCTGCCATTACCCGTGGATGTTTCACGACAAGTTGTGCATAAACAGTCTTTTGGAACTTGTAACAGTATGGCACAATCCTTGCCACTTTCTGGTGACGGGAACCTGTCTGATTTCAAATAGATTGATGTCCGTAGTGAAGAGAGCACTTGTTCCCAAAATTGTACCTGGGTACATTCTCTCTATGCGCTGGAAGTGCCATGCACTTGGATCGTTCTGTAGTTCTTTCACGGAAGAACCTCCATGCGGCAGATGTATTCCCATCTCCATTACACCTTGAAGAAGAAGATAACAAGAATCATGTTTTGAACCAGCACTTAAAAGCGTTCTGTTGCTGTCTTCGTCATTATTATCCAAACACACCAACGAACATTTTTCCTCCAGTACCTCAATCGTTCCCGAATCTTTGATGTTCAAGAGGTTTGCAAGAGTGGTACACGCATTTTTTGTCAAACGATCCTTCTCTTGATCTGAAATTGAATCCGAGTTCAGTTTTGTTTTTGCTAAATCGTCTTGAAGAGTTTTCCAGTGACTGGAATCATTTTTTTGCATGCTTTTTTTCATGTCTTTATTTCTTGCTACCAACAATTCTGTTCGAAGCCCACAGCAACGAACCAAGGTCTGAACGGCGACCCTCTGCGTTCGATTTAGAGTCGTCTGGATGATTCTCAGCATTGTATCGGGGAAGCGATCTAGTACCTTTGAGAAACTCGATGGAGGGATGCGCAACAAACGCGTGCCGTCCACCATGGCCTGTGCGGTGGTCTTGTTGAGAGCCAATCCGACATACTTGTCCAAGGAACTGGACTTTGATTGCAAGTAGTGGCGTACCATTCCCTCCACCAACGCCAGCTGTGACGTAACCACCGTTTCCTCTTCGTGAACAAGGCTTACCGATTCTTCCCCATTACTCCTATGGTTTGCGGATGGTGCCTTGAAATCAAGAAAATTGACTTTCACTTTTCCTCTCACTACATAGAACAAGCTTCCATCGAATTCGCCTTCTTTCCACAAAAAATCGTCGCTTTGATCCAGATCGACGTACTCAACATCGTTTAAACAAATCTCCATAGCTTCTTCGTTGAAAAAGGAAAAGACAGGAAATTCCTTGACAACCTTCCACAGATTTCGTTTTTCCTTGGACAGAAACATATCGGTTGGCGCTGTCATTCTCTTGGAGAAGCTGAAATCCGATGCCAGACTCTTTGACGACAGCGGATCGTCTTCACCATCCGAATCATCAAAGTACGATTCCAGAGAAATAAATGTTTCGCCGTCATCATCAAGTTCAACATTGTATGCTTTCAATAGAGCCTGGCTAGTTATGATAGCTATCAGTATCATTACTCTCCTTCCGCTCTTCCTTGAGAGGGATAGACGATCCCTTTGTCTTTTTCAATCGGGCATTGCGATTCAACGTCCACCAAACAATAGAGGCAAAGGACAGCACGACTGGGAGAACCGTAATCTCGGCAACAAACAGCCCTCGAAAATGCCATTCCCCATTGTCTCCATGATGATGTTTTGATGACGAACGGTTCTTAGCCATTTCAGAAAGGCATCCTTGGAGTTTCGAAGCGAAGGTGTCGCTAAAGAAGGAAGGGTATTCCCACTCAATTCCCATTTTCGACTGGATTTCGAGTACGTGTTTTTATCGGAAGAAATTCAGACTTTGAATCTCATAATTTTATGTTCTGATGGCTATGATGTATTTTCCGCACCCAAGATACTTTCGAGAGAAGAAATCGGAAGTATGATGGATGGCTTTGAATCTGGAAATTTAAATTAGGTCGTGGAGATTCTTTTTCAACTCTTTTGTGGTGATGCTACTGTACGTACCACTTTTATTCCTCGTTCACTTTTGATTACACAAAAATCGATCAAAATCGTTGATACAACGACACTTTGGCAGATGGAGATTCTCACTTCACGTAATACCACGTGCCATTTGTGATTTTACTTCTGATTCGAAGCCGCATCACAACCAAAACCTAAAAATCAAAAACTTGAAAGGAGTTTTCTTCATATCCAAATTCATTAAAAGGGATTCAAGATCCCCTAAACCCAAAGACTTGAAAAGGAGTCGAACCAATCAAATTGAAAAATTCGACTTCACGGACTAATGTGTCACCGAGCCGGACCGTAACTTGAAAGATACCAAAATTTTGGATACCTCCGGGTGGTTTCTCACTTCAATTCTCGGTTTGGGTTGAGTTTTTTTCACTCGAATGAGCGGACATCTGCCAAGTTCCGAACAATCCATCTCTTGTTCCCGATCATTGGATTAGACGTCGAAGAAAGAGCGTGTCATGAACGTGAGGCAGCTCGGAATTCCTTCCGATTCTCGTTAAGTGTTGTACCATCAACCAAGGTCACGTTACCGAATTCGTTCAAGTTGTTGAAGGGATCTTTCATAACGCTGCAGTTTACAAGGGACTACAAGACGAATACTTGACGCACATTTGACGCATCGTTGACGCACAGCATTTTCTTGTTTAATCTATCCTCAAGACATCTCAAAGCTTTTGGTTCACAATTTCTATTTCTGAAAAGTCAAAAACACTTATCAAACAAACTAAATTACCATGAAGACCGCCATTATCGCCTCCCTTATCGCCTCTGCCGCCGCTTTCGCTCCTGTCAAGCAAGGCCAGACCTCCACCTCCTTGGCTGCCTTCGAGGATGCCCTCGGATCCCAGCCTCCTCTCGGATTCTTCGATCCTCTTGGACTCGTCGAAGACGGTGACCAAGAAAAGTTCGACCGCCTCCGATTCGTCGAAATCAAGCACGGACGTATCTGTATGCTTGCCTTCCTCGGACAGATCACCACCCGTTACGGTGTCCACCTTCCTGGATCCATCGACAACGCCGGTGACTCCTTCGCCTCCTACCCTAACGGATGGGCCGCCATCTCTGGACCTGACGCCATCCCCCAGGCTGGACTTCTCCAGATGGTCGCCTTCGTTGGTGCCCTCGAGCTCTTCGTCATGAAGGACATTGAAGGAACCGGAAACGAGTTCGTCGGTGACTTCCGTAACGGAGCCCTTGACTTCGGATGGGACACCTTCGATGAGGAGACCCAGCTCACCAAGCGTGCCGTCGAACTTAACAACGGACGTGCCGCCATGATGGGAGTTCTCGGACTCATGGTCCACGAACAGTTGGGAGGATCCGTCCCAATCGTTGGTGAACTCTAAACGGTTTCTCTTTTTTGAGTCACCTGCTTGGAGTGTTTTGTTTTGGGGTTCTTGTCCCAAGACGAACGCACTACAACTTTTCTGGTTGAGTATAGGCAATCTAATGTAAATTAAAGTCGACATTACTCCCAAACACAAACAACGACTACAGTTACTATTTTATCTTTAGATGTATACTGTAGAAGAATCCTTTTTTGTTTCGTAACGAGGCATTGCCAGCTGCCAAGAATCGGAATTGGTTCCACAGCATGTTCCAACGACACTTTCATCGCTGTTCGATTTCAATTTTCCCACGTTCCACCCTCTATCAGTAACTCCGATAACCTTGTGAGAATTTCTTCGGGCATAAGCAACCCGAAGACAACGTCTCAGCGTAGGTGTGTTTGAAGTTACTCATGTTCTTGTTGTTCTTCATCTATTCTTCCTCTTGCCTTTCGAGTTAGTCATATGATGACACTCATTGTGGATCGGAAGCTGAGGGAAAGGGGGGATTTTGTTCATCGCGCAAATCGCTCCCAAAATCTAAAATACCCGCGCGCTTTATGTGCCGACCATTGAAATTTTTTCATCTCATTGTTTTCCTTCTTTTTTTGTGAATCAACAGCAAAGCGTGAAACCATCACGGACGATCTCTTCAGAACAAAAACTTGAATAATTGTCATGCTCACGATAGAATGCAAAACGAAATAGTCCTCGTCGACAACATTAGTGCAACTAGAGTAAAGAGTTGGCGAGCACAAATATAATAATCGAAAATGAACTGTCCAAAAACGCAACGATGTGACGATCTACAACCTTTCCTCGGGGCCGATGCTTCCGGAATGGCTTGGCGATCGGGCACGTCGAAATCCTTTCCAAGCGGGACGAACAAATCCGACGAAGGATCGAGCTGATTCAGGACTTTCAGATGCCATCGAGTCTTCTTCCAAGGTTGTTCAGTCTAACTGGTGACGGCCGATATATTGTGGTGGGAGGGACGTATCCACCCCGAATTCGATGTTACGACATTCACGATCTGACGCTCAAGTTTGAAGCGATACATTGATTCCCACATTGTGGATATTGTCATGCTCGGGAGAAGATTATGGAAAAATGGCCATTTTGCAAGGACGACCGGACGATTTCCTTTCATGCACACTACGGTGCCCACGAAAAAGTTCCGAATTCCCAAAGTTTGGAAGAGGCATGGCCTACGAAACGACAAATTGCGAGCTTTTGGTGGCCTGGGAGTGGCTCCGAGGTCTATCGGCTCAACCTGGAAGAGGGCCGTTTTAGCCAGCCATGGCAAATGGAAACATCCAAATCGAATTCTACGCCGGGATGTTCGTGCATTTCTGTTTCTCAGGCACAGCCTCTGGCTTCCATTGGATGCGACGACGGGGTAGTTCGATTCTTTGACAATCGGTCTCCCGATTTGCTGACGCCTTTTTTGAAGCTGGATGTTCAGGCTGTTACAAAAGGAATGGGGTTCTTTGATGGAGGCTCTAATCTATACTACAAAAACCCATTCGATATCACTTCGGTGGCTCACGATCCTTCGGGCTTGTACATGGCAGCTGGTACGGCAGGAGGGTTGGTGGCACTGTACGATGTCCGGTCGAGCAAGCCGCTTCACGTGAAGGAGCACAAACACGGGCTGCCCATTCATACGGTCAAGTTTCATCCGGGTAGTGGGTGTGTTCTCAGTTCCGATGAAAAGCTGATCAAAATTTGGAAGTACCGATCGAGCGGAGAATTGGTCAACAACCACACGCTGGAAGATTCGTTTGGCGACAATTCCGCAGCATCAGATCACTTTGGCACTAGCAAAAAGGGCCTCGGAGCAGTTGTTGCAAACGTGGAAAGCAGTGGCAAATTTTCGAACTTTATCATGGGAGGCGACGAAAAGGATCCGGGAGGAAACAAGAGTGGACTCTTGTTGTGCACAACCGATCAACCAAAATTAGAAGCTTACTATATTCCAAAGGTTGGTTTGGCACCTTCGTGGTGTTCCTTCCTAGAGAATATTACCGAAGAGCTAGAAGAGAGAGACTTGAAGAGAGAAACCTGGTGCCTCCGGATCAGGCGATGTGCTCGGTCCGCGATGGTCAAGAAACTGTGTTTGAAAACTACAAGTTTGTCAGCCACGAGGACTTTGGAAAAGCTTGGAGTTTCCGATTTGATCGGCACACCTTTGTTGAAGGCGTACATGCACGGTTTCTTTATGGACAACAACTTGTATAACAAGGTTCGTGCTGTTGCCAATCCATTCGAATACGAAGAATACCGAAAGAAAAAGATCAAGGAACGTTTGGACGCCAAGCGGGCAAGCAGAATTGCTCCAAAGGCATCGAACAAGCCCAAACAGACGTCTGTCAACCCAGATCTTGCCGATCGCCTTTCCACCAAAGCCCAATCCAACACCAAGGCCGGAAAAGCCGCCAAAGCTATATTGTCCGACGACCGTTTTGGCAGTCTGTTTTCCAGCAAAGACTTTGAAATCGACGAGGAAGACGAGAACTTCAAGATGCGAAATCCAAGCGGTGTTGCCGCAACTGCCATCAAACGCAAGAAAAATGATGACATGGATAGTGACGAAGACGATGATAATGAAATCGATAATGCGAGCTTGAGCGAAGCCGAAAACGATGTTGAGGAGGAATACGACGACGAAGAGGATGTTGATGACGATAGCGATAGCGACGATGATGGCTTTAGAGGAGGACGAGTAAGAGGAGAAAATTATGACCAAATGAAACAACTGCAACGCCAAAAGAAATCGGAAAAGAAGGGAAAGAAATCGAAAAAGCCCGTCATGTACGAGGCGAACGACCTCGGAGATGCTGGAAATGCTGCCCTTCATGCTGGTTTGGCGGAAAACAGTGCCCAGAAGAAAATGAAAGAAAAGGTTCGACGCATGAATATTCCACTCGAGAAGCGATTCCAAATGGAAGAAGCAGAGGAACCTTACGTCAAGGTCACAAACAAGGGCGGATCGAAAGAAATTACGTATATTCCCAAAGGACTCGAGATCCAAGAAGAGACAAAAGTCAACCGAAGACAACGAGGAACAGTCGCGATCATCGCGAAATCGAAGAGGAGTCAAAGAACTTGGCTTTCGAAGGTTAAACTAATTACTTTAGACAATTATTTACCAAAAAACTACTGTATCCGATTTCTTAATATTATTATTCCATCAGAATGAAGTAAGGCCAAAGAGGTTTGTAGTGTGAACAAAATGGTACAGAAATATGCATCTTGTGTATGGTATGTATTATTTATTTATTCATATCTAGACAAAGTATTGGCCCTCAAGGTTCTTGGCGTATCCCGTTCCAGGTGCTCCGTAAATGATCCGCGTACTGATGACTCCGTCGACCATGGTGATTTGTTCTTGGACATTCTTGAACGAAAGAACGTTGTCGGTGTCTGTTGTGTCAATGTCACAAACATTGTAGGCAATATCACCTCGGGAGTGGTTAATTTGTTGCACAATATTGAGGCCTTCGTTGGAGATGGCTTCGGTGATAGCAGGCCAAAGCTCCGGGGACGTTCTTGTTGACAACGGTGAAACGAACAGTGTTGGCAGGTCGGTCGTCCAATTGGGTGTCGGGGAAGTTGACACTGTTGACGATGGTACCGTTCTCGAGGTAGTTTCGGATGGTATCGGCGGCCATGGAAGCAGCGGCGTCTTCGGCTTCTTCGGTGGAAGCACCCAAGTGTGGCAAGACGACGCAGTTCTTGTGGATCCCAGAGAAGGTCCTCTGGGAAATCGGTGACGTATCGTCCGTCACCTCCGTCCAAAAATTCCTTCATGGCTTCCGAGTCGACGAGTTCTCCACGGGCAAAGTTCAAAAGGACGGCGTTGGGGCTAAAGTGCGAAATGACATCCTTTCCAATGATTCCGTGGGTTCCATTTTCTCCTTTCACGTATGGGATATTGATGGAAATGTAATCGGCACCAGCGACGGCGGTCGTGATGGAGTCGACGAGGTTCATGTCACGAGGCAATCGCATGGCGGACTGGACGCTAAGACCCGGATCGTAACCCTTGACCTTCATTCCCAAAGCCTCGGCATCACGGGCAGTCATGGCTCCAATGTGTCCGAGTCCGATAACGGCCAAAGTCTTTCCGGCAATTTCTTGTCCACCGAACATGGCCTTGTCCTTTTCGACACGCTCTCGGGCCAATCCCTGGGCTCCAAGATCCTTCATGTGGTTGATTCCATCCACAATTCGGCGGGATGCCAACAACATACCGCACAAGACCAATTCCTTGACGGCATTGGCGTTGGCTCCGGGGGTGTTGAAGACAGGGATTCCCAACTCGGTCATGCGAGGGACGGGAATATTGTTGGTACCAGCTCCGCATCTGCAAAACAAACACAAAAATTATAGATTAGTTTCCAAGATTCATTGTCGTCGTGAGAAAAAATGGCAGCAAAATATGAGTCACGGAATTTTGGTCGTAACCGACATTGGTCGACAATTTGTAGTTTCGCATCAACGTACCTCGCAATAGCTCGGACGGTGGTGGGGACATCCGTCTCCTGAAGCTTGTGCGATCGCAACAAAATAGCGTGGGCGTTGGCGGCCTTCGTCGTCACCGGTTCGGACGTCGTAGTTGTCCTTTTGGAATCGGGCCAAACCGACGGGAGAGATCTTGTTGAAGGTCTTGATCTGGTATTTTCCCTGTTGGTAGTTGTCGAGGATCACCGTACGTCTTCCATTCTCCTCGTCCGTGTTCGACTTCGACGTTGCTGGACATGCTTCGAGCAGCAGCCCCGCGGCTGTGCATAAAAGTGTTGGCAACGCGGGTGCTGTTGCGGGCGAGCTTATCCAAGGCGAATCGTGTGGCAATCATGATGATGTCTAGATAATACAAATTATGTTGTATATGTATATGATGTTTGTTTCAAACAATGGTTGACAACAATGTCGACTCGGTGATTGGCGAATGTGAGAAAATCTTCTTTGAAAAAAGGCCGTTGGTTGTTGGTCATTGCATTCCACAAATACGTCTGGTGACGAATGAACGATCGATCGGAACAGGACCTCTTACACTTTTTCTTGGTACTGTGATTTCGTCCACCATCGGTTTGAAACGTGACAAGGAGAAAACCATCGAATCATTCATAATATTTTTCCATTGGGTGGACCTGGTCCACACAAAAATTTCGTTTACACGCGAAGCTCGATGACGCGGTTCCGGCACATGCAAAATCTAGCATCTGGCGCGCACAAAAAGCATACACGATTGGGCACTCCGCCTTCTCCTCCTACTGTGGAACGTGATCTTAAAATAGAGACCTCTCGTGAAATTATGTACGGCCCGTGCTTTTTCTTCTTGTAATTTCGACATTGCCGATTCGGATTTTCGAATTTTTGTTGATGGATGGATTCATGACGACGACAATACCAATGCAGTATTATTTGCAGAAACGATTCTGATCAAGAAGTCTATCAGGAAGTCATTAAATTGTCTTGACACCTTTTTACTTCAATAAATTTTATCAAATCCAACAACAACTAAGATGACTTTGATGAGGATTGCCAACTTGGCTCGCAGCAGCAGCAGCAGAAGATTTCCATCGGTCGCCGCCCGATCGTACAGCGGATCCAAAAACCAGGTCGACCATTTTGTTTCGGGATGGGAAGAAGGCGATGTCGAGAAATTTACGGACACTACTAAATTTTGCACACAAACCTTCAACAAGATTTCCGAGGTGGGACTCTCGGTCTTTTACCAAGGATTTATACGATGTCCTTCCCAACGAAAGTGCCGATGGACGTCCGGCCCATGCGTTGATGTTGAGGTCGCACAAATTGAAAGAAGAAGAGATTCTTCCTTCCGTCAGAGCCATTGCCAGGTGAGTCTTGTCTAACTAGATCGAGAGGAGAAGGATTTCAAGATTATAAAAGAATGTCCGCTGTCGGGCGATTTCGTTTGCAAATATAGCAATCTGACAAGTTGATATTCTCTTGATTTTCCATTTTGTCGTCTCGTCGTCGAATCCTTTTTGGCAATTTCTGACATTTTTTCCCATTCTTCCTCATATTCTAGATGCGGTGCTGGTACCAACAATATTCCTGTCGCTCGCATGACAGAATTGGGCATTCCCGTCTTTAACACTCCCGGAGCCAACGCCAATGCCGTTAAGGAATTGGTCTTGTGCGGCATGTTGTTGGGAAGCAGAAGAATCGTGGACGGAATCAACCACATGAAGGACCTCGGAGCACAGGGATTGGCCCGAGAGCGTGTCGAAAAAGACAAGGCCATGTTTGGGGGACGTGAGATTAGTGGAAAGACTCTGGCCGTGATTGGGCTTGGAAACATTGGAGCATCGACGGCACGGGATGCCAAGAAACTTGGAATGAAACTGGTGGGATACGATCCGGGTTTGTCGGTGGATTCGGCAATGAAATTGCCCAGGAGTTTGAAACTGGCGGACAGCATCTCGTCGGCAGTAGCCAACGCGGACTACATTAGTTTGAATATTCCCTACACCAAAGCTACGCACGGGATTGTTGGACAGGACATTATTCGGCATTGCAAACCCGATGCCGTCATTCTCAACTTTTGCCCGTGGCGAATTGGTAGATTCGGATGCCATGAAGGAATTTCTCGACCAAAGCACGGGGGCAAAGTACATTTCCGATTTCCCCGATGATTTGCTCTGGGATCACCCCAACTGTGTCATTATTCCCCACTTGGGTGCGTCTACCGGAGAAGCCGAAGATTCTGCCGCCTCAATGGCGGCCGAGACTCTGCGATTGTACCTGGAACACGGGACGGTTCGCCACTCGGTCAACTTTCCCGATGCATCCCTTCCCGAACGACAGGCCGGACACATCCGAATCACGGTGGTCAACGAAAACAAGCCGGGTGTTCTCAATTCCATCACCGAAGTCTTTGCCAAATACGAGCTCAATATTGTCCAACAAATCAACCATTCACGGGATCAAGTTGCCTACAACGTGATTGATATCGAAGCCGACGACGAACACGATTTTAAGGAATTGCAAAAGGAAATAACAATGAACGACGGTGTTCTGAGCAGCCGTATTTTGTTCGGATTGCCAGGTGTTGGATACTCCAGAAACATTGACGGAAGTTACCATGTATAATTTCATATTCTATCGTAATAACAATCACAAAATAATCATTTATTGGCTAAGGATAAGAGAAACTATCAAAATGGCTATATATGATAATAGGATTGAAATCAAACTAGGCTCTACAATAATATTAAGATACATAACATAGCTTGTTTTGCAGCAATATCTCGGTTCCATAGTTCATTCCAACTTTCCATGATACTAAGTGAATCATCCTCCAGTCTCCTATTCGTTACACCAGATCCAACGATCCAATCTGACTCTTGTGGGGACAACTGAGCTTAGTTGCCCTTACCGTCGTAGAGCTTGCCATCCTTGTCGGTATCGAAGCTGTACTTGGTCTTGGCCATTGTGTGTCCTCGGTTGGGGTCCTTGTACCAGGATTGGCTGGTGTCGGTTCCACGCTTGTTGTAGAAAGCGGTGTAGTTCTGGAAGACACCGGCCTTCTTGACATTTCGCTGGTAGTTGGCTTCCTTCTTCTTTTGGTCAGCGGCACGAATCTTCTTGTATTCGGCCTTGCTCAATCCTTGAGGGACATAAGACTTGGCGGAAAGGTCAGCGACCTTGATCTGTATTGTCATGAAAGAGTCCGTGTTCGAGCGAAATGCAAACAAGAGTTAGTAAAGAATTGGCAATGACTTCTTTCCTATTGGTCCACATCAATTAAAACGAAATGCGTCATCAAAACTACTCACGCCCTTCTTCTTGTAAGCACCGTAGTCGTTTTGGTCCTTCTGGGGCGCGAAAAGATCCATGTTGAAAACCTAGAATGACGAGGGGAAGTGATTGAGAAGAAACAGGAACGAAGAAAAGTTAGACGAATCCGGATCACTCGTTCAAATGACACAAGTCATCGACGGAAGCCGCGCAAATCGTAGCGTTGATGGCTACTCAAGGAGGAAGCGTTACTCACATTATCCATGAAGGACTCCGCGAGCTGGGTGTTAGCTCTGCCAGCAGGCATAGGAGCAAAGGCGTCGGCAACAGCCAAGAAAGCGAAAAGAGCGGCAAAGACTTTCATTGTTCGATTGTAAGAAAACAGAAAAAAATTATGACGGTAGGGAGTTGTTACCAGATGGCCTTCACTTTTGCGAAGGAATTTATCGCAAAACTCTCCTTCGAAGTTTTGAAAGAGAGGCCGTGTAAAAGGTATCTTTGAAACACTTGAAACGGAATCCGAATAAAAAGGAACGTGCGTTCTTCTTCTATTTCACTAACATTTCAACGATGTTGACCTCCAATGACCATCCAATCGTAGAAAGTAAGATTCCGTCATTACTGTCGTGTGTCTATGTGTCAATGAGTGTCAATAGCAGTGAAATAATATTGAAGCGTTATTGAGGTATCTTTCTTTCTCGGGAAGAGGACAGACGTGCTACGTTGTGGAACCTTCGCGACCAAAAAGAAGTACTTCCTCCACGTAGTATGACCAATGACAGTCGTTTGAAAGGTGCGCAAAAAATGTCAATCGCGTAAGCAAAAGCTAATCCAGTACCTGAATTCCTCCGCGTTGTCGACTAGTTTGATTACAACTTTTTTTGAACAAAAATTTCAGTCCAGAAAAATAAAAAATGCAAACATCAAGTGGTGGATTGGTCACTACATTACCATCTCAATTGGTGACAAAAATTGTTCCTAACAACATATCAAAACGGGCCAACTAACAGAAACATTGAAAGAGTTCTTTACAATGCACTTTCTTTCGTGGGTACAATACTCTACTAGTGCATCGGTTATTGTTATTTCATTATTGATCGTTTTTATTTGTTAATTTAGATAATTCATCTACACAGTTGTATCAATACTCTTGGCTGTTTTCCGAATATCGTAGGTCTGTGTGGCTTGTCCAAAGAAGTAATTTTCGTATCGACGCTGTTTCTCGGCTTCGTCCACGTGCACAATCTCGTCGCCCGAGTCGCCCACCTTTTCGGCATAAAAGTGAATGTCCAGAGCGGATTTCATAGAGGAATCCTTCAAAGAGGGAACCTCGGGGTTGGAGCTCTCCCACTGGCGCATCTTGAGTTTCAAACTGGCCAGTGTGTGTTCTTCGTTTCCAAAGGCAACGAGCTTGGATGTTGGAATCGAAGTGTAAAGCTTCAAATAGGATCGCAGCGTTCTAAAGTTTGGTTGGTCCTTCAACTCCTGTTCCAGCAAATAAATTTGTTGCTTGTATGCATTAGTCAATGGATCCGGAAGTCATAAAGTCGGGAATGGCGGGCGAGACAAACTTTGGAGCGCAAAAGACAAAGAGCTCCGTAAAGGCCTCCTTGGACATTTGTGCGCCGTGCTTTTCGCGGATGGTCTTGGCAATCGATTCCTCCACCAAATTGCTCTGGGGACAAATGTGGGTGCAAATGGCCAGGAGCGCAATCATTCGGTCGTAGTTTTTGTAGAGCTGATCGACGTTTGGAAGCTTGACGGAGCTGTCCCGTCTTGAAGCCACGCTGCATGTACGTGCACAATTCTCCCACCGTGCAAGAGGCATCCTTGTATCTGCGCAACATCAAAAAGGAAATTCCCGCGTGGTACGTCAAACTCAGGCGTGCCGGAAAGACACTCTGGATGACCTGGGTAAAGGTCTTGGTTTCCTGGTCGGCCTTGATGACCTTGCTGTCAGAGTTTTCCAAAACAGGCGCAAGAGCCGCCAGGGAGGCAGAGTAATCGGTCAAAAGACACTCGAGTCGGCTAAGGGCAACGCTGGCAAAAATTCCAAAATACTGATAGGCAGGAACGGTGCATTTGGGGCTCGTTCCAATGTCCACCAAGCGGTGCAAGTAATACATGACGGTATCCGACGCTCCAAACATCCTTGGCGGCATCCTCCTCGCATGAGCGCCAGGTTTTCTACAACGTGGTGGGGAGGTCCCCGCTTTCCGGACGGAGTCTCCGCATCGCCGGCTCCGTCCAAGAGTTTGTGCTTGTTCGCCGAGGCGAAACAACGTGGTACGGAACTGGACAAAATCCCTGAAACTGGTAGACGAATTCGTGCAAAATGTCAAAGGCCCATTCCGGAAGAATAAAGAGCTTGGGCTGGGAGGAGGTCGAATCCTCCTCGGCGCCCTCCAGGAGCTCGTCAAAGAGTTCTCGGTAGACGTCCCATCCCTCCATTCGCTCGCGAAGAGAGGGTCGACTGACGGCGTGCCAGTGTCGGTGTGTCAATTCGCGGTAAAAGGCGAGAAAGAGGGGGTCTCCGTTGCACTCGGCGGCAATGGCCGTGGGGGATGGCCATGGAGTGGATGCAAAATACTAGAAGAAAAACAGCAAACGACGAATTGGAATCAAGAATTAATGTACATCAAAACGTGTGAGAATTTGGATATGAATTGCATTTTTTGCAACAATCTCTGCTTCTCATCAACTAGCATTACACACCTTTCCACTCAAGTCTCGGAACACACTGTTGTAGAGCCGCGACTGCTCTTCGGTCAACTGGGAAAGCGTGACGGAATCATAGAGATCAAAGACGAAATCCGTCAACGCCGAGGGTACAATATCGGAATCGGTAGCCATGTTTGTTGTTGTTGTGTATGGTATACAATAGGTCTAGTACTAGGACGCTATCGACGATACTGTTATTGTTATTGTTACAGCAAATTTGCAAATTGCAAGAGGCCATGGCGGCGGCATTCACAACCTCGTCGTCACCCGTGGATTGCGTTCGTGAGGGATCATTTTCACGCGAGAAATGTAATTTTGCTCCGCGCTCCATTTCCTGCGCAAACTGGCGAAAGTTGTGGGGCTGTCGAGAAAATTAGTCTGTGCGCCTTCCGTAAGGGACTATAGCAGCACCAGCCAATGCTACGATGGTTGCCAACATTATTTCAGTCATGCACGACACGGACATCAAAAAGTTCTCGAAAATGAAGCGACAGGCTTCTCAAAAATCTTTCTCCTTGCTGGAGCTTGATTGCCGAGTTTCTAACGGATGATGCTTTCTTGATGGGATTCATTATTTTGTGATGTCTTGTCATTCTTTCTGCTGAAATGATACATCATTGACGACACTGGCAGACACAAAACAGTCCGAAAGATAGTCTAAAGGACTAGGGGTAGTTCACTAACTGACTACTGTTAGAGCCAAGAACTGGCTTTATTTGGGGACGCAAGAGGATGATTCGATCACTATCGATTGTTCCATTGGCAATTGTCGCATCGATAATATCATGGATCCCATCCACGTATTCTTGGTCGGCTTTGAATCGGAATCAACCACTTTTATCACTTCACAATGAAGCTACAATTGGTCATGCTTCTCGTTATTCTTCCTGCCAATGCAACAATTCTGGCAAGGCAAGGCAGCATCTCCAAACGACGAAACTATACTCCAGCAGCAATGACGATGACGACGACGACGACGACGACGACGACGACGACGACGACGATCCACCCGAGGTGGACATTCGAGATTTCCGCATTCCTTCCAGCATGGACACGTCGTTTGGACTGGGAAAGGGACGATCGAGTCCCGAATCAGCGCAAGGCCATGGGGATCGTCTTCCAAGACCAGCACGACCGTCTTTATTTGTTCGAATTGCGGAAGCGAATCCGTCCAGTGGCGGGGTCGATTGTCCCACCTGCAAGGAATGGAACACCTTTCAAGAAGTGCAAGTCAAACGGAGCAATAGCTAGTGGCAGTGGTGGTCCGGTGGGAGGAGCCTGCGCACAATCTGCTGTCGGGACGGAGCAGCAGCACTTCTGGTCCGATCATCAATACGAACTTCCACCAACAATAACCAATTGGATGGACAATCGTGGCTGGACGGATGTGTCCGGAGAACGCCGCTACGAGGGCAAGTCGTCCCGTTTCCATCTCGGACATTGATTTGAATTCTCCCGAGTCTGGTAGATTGCAGATTCCAAACGACGAGGAAATGAACGAGGTCTTGGGGGGAGGTTTGATGAAGGGATCTTTGATATTGTTGGGAGGAGATCCCGGGGTCGGAAAGTCGACGCTGGCGTTGCAAATGGCCGCCCAGGTGGCTAGTCTTTCCGCACCTCCGGTGGGGGTTGGAATGGGACAGCCTCTGGCACCATCGGAGGTTGTAGGGGCCCGTCTGGTACGTGTCGGGAGAAGAAACACTGGAACAAATTGCAACACGAGCCCAGAGGCTAATCGAGGACCAAAACGACGACGACGACGACAACGACATGAAAGCGGGTTCTAGGTTTGATTCTTTGCCGGAGCAACTCTTTTTGTTGTCGGAAACCAATCTCAACTCATTGGCCGATGAGGTGGTTCAGAACTGGATCAACGAGAAAAACTTTCTGGAGGCTGTCGACAACGACCCGACGCTGCAAGATCAGCTCCCACCGAACCCATCGCCGAGTCTCATTGTGATTGATTCCATACAAACCATGGTGTGTGAGGCGGGTGGATCGTCCAGCGCTGGAGGAATCTCGCAAGTTCGGGAATCCATGGCGCTCTTACTAAGACTGGCCAAGACGACGCAAATTCCCATCTTGACGATTGGCCACGTGACGAAAAGTGGAGACGTTGCGGGACCCCGAATGGTCGAACATATGGTCGATGCCGTCCTGTATTTGGAACATTCTCAGTCCTCTTCCGCCTCCTCGCTGAGCAATGGTAATTTCCGTTGGCTTCGTGCCCAAAAGAATCGATTCGGATCCTGCCAGGTAGCCGGGCTCTACGATTTCCGAGACGGAATTTTGGTGCCTCTGCCCGAGGGAACAGAATCTGCCCTGGCACCTCCGTCCGACGATCTGGAGGGCTGTGCCATGGGAATTTGCGTAGAAGGACCGCACAGAGCCATGACGGTAGAAGTTCAGGCCTTGGTCACTCTTGCCTCGAACTCGTTTGGAAAAAAGACCGTCGAGGGTGGCCTGTCGAGTGCCCGGTTGAACCTGTTGTTGGGGATTTTGCAAAAACACTGCATGCTGAATATCGCCGGGGGTGGAAAAATCAGTCGAGACGTATACGTGAATGTTGTTGGATGCGACGGAACCGTCAGCAAGAGCCAGCTTCATTTGGCTACAATGGCATTGGACCTGGCAGTGACTGTTGCTCTTACCAGCAGTTACTTACGGATACCCGCGAGAGGTGATACCGCGTGTCTGGCACAGGTGGGATTGTTGGGAGAATTGCGCCCCTTGCAGTCTCTGGAAGCACGATTGCTTCAGGCACAACGCATGGGATTTTCCAGCGTGATTGTCGCAGCGACCAACCACTCTAGTGGCAAATCCAAAAAGAAAAAGAAAAGCGGTGCATCGAACCCAGTGGGTGAGGATGTTCCAACCAGGAGCACCAGAAAATATGGTCTAGATATTTATGAATGCTCCACCCTCAAGCAAGCCTTGAACCTTGCGCTGACTTCTCCTATACCACAAAGCAAATTCAAGAGATCTTACAAGCAACCAAGCAATGGCTCGACGGCTGGCAGCGGCAAGAAACCTGGATACAAGACATCATCTCCGGGATCACTTCGTGAGCTGAGTCTCGACGATGAAGTGATTCTAGACGACGAGGACGATGAGTATGATGATCTTATATGATCAATAACATTATGCTATGGGGTTGTTTTGCCCGAATCAAAAATTGATCAACACTGAACATAGGGGATACCGTTGATCGGGAGCTGTGGAGCAAACACAAAGTAGTAAATCTAACAAATGAGCTTTTCAATTGCCATTTCAAATTAGATGAATGATAAAATAGTTTTTTCGTGCGAATGCAACAGAAACAAACGGTTTCACAAAAGTCTTTTCCCAGCAAAGAAAATGAGTTTGAATGCTCCCTATAATACATTATAATATAAAGGCTAACTGCCCTAAAATTGTCCGCCAATATCTGTGCCGCTTTCACGCGTAAAATTCTCCATGGCCTCTTGGAATTGCGTCATCAAGTGATCCGTCTCATTGGCCAAATCCTCGATGGCCGACGAGAGGACCTCCACCGGAGCGAACAGTCGAGTTGTTGGTCTGGATTTTGAGGTCGATAAAATATACGAGAGGATGCGGGTGAAGGTATCCGGCAAAGCGAACAGAGGGATCTCTCAAGAGTTGCATTCGGAACAGATTTCCGACGGTATGGTCCTCCTTGTTGAAACGGAAGGTACCGGCATTTGTAACCTTACGAGAAAAAGAAATCAAACCACAGAGAGGAAAAAGCCGCAAAAGAAACAGAAACAGTTCAGTGTCCATTATTCTATACGATTGAATCGATGTAATTGCGATCAGCGCTCCACGAATGCCGTCATGAACAACATAACTTACCTTGGTATCGGATGTGTAAACAATCTTGGTCTCGCCGGTGTCCTCGTCGAGAAGAAACGAGCTCGTTCTTTCTGGGGCGTTCATGATGGACTAATGTCAAACCTCTTTGTCAATATGATCACTATGCGAGAGCTAACAGAAATCTGTTTCGTGTGATGGCTTTAGGTGTCTATCGTAGCTGCGATGATCGGTAGGTGTTGACGAGAGTGTCCAACAATATGGGAATGGGCGATTTGTATGTACGGTATGAGGTATGCAAAAGCACGCCTGATGGTTTGGTTCGAAAAGAAGCTATTGTATGCCCTTTGTGCCAAACGTGCTGCTGGATGGAGGAAAACAAGCAAGACCAATTTTTTCAAGTTTTACGGTTGTGAATCAAAAAGAGAAGTCTACACTATAATGAATGCTTATACGTTACGGTACTTATTGCAAAACTTTCAATAAAGTGATGGTCCGATTTTCAAATTCGGAAGCTGAGACTCGATATGTAGTGGCCAAACGTGAAAACCACGCCGAAGACACTGCGCTATCGACTTACATCTCTGCTTCACTGAATTTGTTGCGGCTTCTAAACGAAGTGCGAGCCTTGAAGTTCGGTCAAATCATCCTCTGAGGAGTTTTGAACAAAATTTTCTTGCTTGTCAGCGTATGGAGGCGATTCTCCTTCAAGGCAGAAACCACTCATAACCCCTTCATTCTCTGCAACACGTCCTATTGATGCAATTGCGTCAACATCGCCATCCCCTCCAGTATCAGAAACAGCAGAATTCTGATTCGATGGTGGCTCCTTGCCAAATCCTGATCTACGTCGCCGGCGTGGAGAAAAGGGGGTTCTTGTCACAGGTACATCATTATCAGTAATGACGGCTTCATTCTTTCTTCCGGTCAAAAGCATTAACCGAGTATAACTCGCAACAAGAACAAGCATACCAATAATTGGCAACATCAGTGCGGCAATCAAAACCACTCTATCGGCTTGGGAGGAAGTTCCACGCTTCTTGCTGATTGTACGATGTACTTCACAGTGTGGTCCTTCATAATTGTCGAGGCATCTGCAACCCGGATCGGGAACGTCACCGGGAACCTTAGCATTGCAACTTCCGCCGTTTACGCAGAAATATTGAGGTTGCCCAAGATATTCCTCTCCGATTGTACAAATTTCCACATCAGTATACTGACAGGCGTCCCCAGCAAAAATACGGACCTCGCCGTTGCTCCCAACTGTATCATTTGCCTGTGAGCAATCACAAGAATAACCTCGATCGGCGTTATTGTCGGAGATGCATTTGGATCCATGGAAACACAAGTGTTGGTTGTCTCCACAAACTTCCACTTTGTTTTCGCATGTGAGTCCAATCCACCCACTAGTGCAAGCGCAATGAGCAAATTGATCCTCGGCATACGTTTGATTCAAATGAGCGATGTCTTTGATGCTGTCGCGGAAAGCGCCCAAATCTTTCGCTCCCTGAACGCAAACCCCTCCATTCATGCACTTTAAGTTACATTCCGTCAGCTGATCGTAATCATCCGCGCGGTTGCTGCTGCTCTCGGAATGGTAGCCAGACGGATCCTTCGCGTCAACAGGGAATTCACAGTGATTGCCTTTCCACGGCAACTCGCAACCGCAAACACCATTTTCCTGACATTGCCCTCCATTGACACAAAATGAAGCTTTTGTAGAAGCAGGACAGAGGGAAGTTGCCATGTATTCACAGGAAGAACCTGCAAAGAAGTCGACTCCATTCGAGGCCGAATCACAGTCGCATGTTCTGACTTCGAAGGCCTCGCCATCCTTATTAGAGTCGATTGTTGTAACACATTTACCCCCCTGTGTTTCAGTTTCGCGGGACAAATAAACGTTTGAGTCAGTCGGCAAAATATAATGTGTAGCTTAACCACGATAAGGAATCACCTTACTTACATTGAAGCAAATTAGATTATCTCCACACAGTTCGAATTCTTGATCATACCCATCATCATCATCGTCGTCGTCGTCGTCGTCGATTTGACCCAAACCGATTTTAAACTGACAAAACCTGCCTTCGAATCCATCTCTGCAGTCACAATCATTCAATGAATCTTGGTTGCAGGTCCCGTGATTGACACAAAATCGAGCGGATGATAAACTTTCTCCGCTCTTCGGAGGGGCACAGACAGCTGTAGATGGATACTCACACGATGTACCAAGATAGGCTCTTTCATCATCGTAGGCTGTTGAGCAGTCACAGCTGTATCTGGTTTCAGAGGTGTCTGTTTCTTCGCTGTAGATAATGGACGTGATGCATGTCCCTCCATGATGACACATTCCTGGCCCACAAACTTCCCAATCATCATCGTCGTCGTCTTCCTCCATTTGATCGAAGACTTCGCCCTCGTATTCGCAGGCAGAGCCATAAAACCCAGGTGCACAGTCGCAGCCGAGTTCAGGAGTTGTCCTCGCAAATACCGTGATTGGTACAAAAAGTACTTCCAGACAAGTCTTGGCCACCTGGAGGGATAGAACAAATCTGAGTGGAGGGAAACTCGCAGCTCAGTCCGGCATACAGGTATTTTTCATCGAACGCTGTCGAACAATCGCAATGAGTCTCTACGAGGAAATCACCATTCGATTGTTGGCGTTTGGTTTTCACGCAAATGCCGCCATTGTAGCATGTGGTATCACCACATTCGTCAACCTCAATATAAGTATCGCCTGAACCACTGTCGGGAATAACTTGGCTTGCTGAATTTCCGCCCAGATCCAAGGATTTCAGTTCGCAATGTTGGCCTGTCCATCCATCAAGACAGCCGCAGCTTCCATCCTCTTGACAAATCCCATTATGGACGCAAAATGTCGAATCCAATGAATTCTTGAGAGAATTCTCGACTTGGCACAAACTTGTGGACTTGTATTGGCAGAATAGTCCAGCATACTTCGAGCTTGCGTCGTAAGCTTGAGAACAATCGCAGTATTCTTTCATGTCTGAAATTCCATCTTGCATGGTGATTTGCTCTGTGACACAAATACCACCGTTGAGACAGTAACCATCGCCACAGGTATTTCTCCGTTTGTTGTTGATGTTGTCAAAATAATCATCGTCATCGTCGTAAAGTATATCACTATTCTGAGGTTTCTCAACATCTTGAATTTTGTTTGAGTTGCCGTTGTACTGATCAGAGCTGTCAAGGGAAAATTCGCATTTGAATCCAGCAGTTCCGTCGAGACACGAACACCCTTCCAACGGGTTGCTCTTGCAGGCCCCTCCCTAAAATCCGAAGAAAAAAGAAGCAATTTCAGTGATGTTCAACAAACAAGAGACTCATGCCATAGAATTCAATCCATTGCCGACGATCACACATACCTGCGTACAGAAAAAGCTGTCCCAATCGCTCTCGCCACAAATGGAAGTTGCCTCGTTTTCGCAGTACTTTCCGGCAACGAATTTGTTGCTGGTGGTACAATCGCAATGGTGCCGCGAATGAACCATGCCGTCGGAGGATTCCACGCTGGTTGTGACGCATGTCCCCCCATTCAAACACAAATGACCATTGCCACAGTACTCCGCGGGGCACCTCACACAAGGGCCCACCAAAGCCCGGTGGACACGAACAAAACATGTGTTCTTCGGAAGAATCGGACCAACGAATGGTTCCATCCTTGTCTGCTCCAATGAAGCAGATACCGTCGTTCTGACAGTCGAGGGAACAATCGGGGACTTGATGTTTCTTGTACTGTAGTTGCCAAAAATCAATCGACAAAATGTTAGTTGTGTTGATATGACAAATAGAGATATCATAATGCTTTATCCATTCCAAATCGCAATGCATGAAAGTCCAGCGATACAACATTACACTCACTTCACAATGGTATCCTTCCCATCCTTCGTCGCAGAAACAAGCCTGCGAAGAAAGCTCACTAAAACAAGCAAAAAGAATATTTCGAGAATGAATCAATCGATACGAAAACAATACTGTGAGATCTTTTTGCAATTATATTATATACCATCATCGTTGTCGTACACTACGCTCTTGATACTCACGGAAAATCGGGATTGCAGACACCCCCATTGGCACAAAATAATCCATCGTCGTCACCGCAGGTTTTGGCAATGGGCGTTTCGCAGTATTTCCCGACATGGCCATCGGCCTTGCTACAATCGCAAAAGAGCTGTTCGTTGCCGTACTTGTCCTCGAGTCCCAGAATGCATTCGCCGCCGTTGTAGCATTCGTGGCCCTCCTGAAAGGTGCAAGTTTCGTACTTTTGGTCGCACAGAATTCCCGTCCATCCTAGAGTTCCAGAAACGATTCGAGAGGAAATGGAATGTGAGCGAGGCGCAAACCAAAGAATCGATGCGAACGAAACATTGTAATAGGAACGAAAACTATCCAATATTTCTCTGTTTGTTACAATACTCACCGATTGGGCAATCGCAGTGCATCCCATCTTGGTGGGTTTCGTTTTCCGAATCCTGCATGCCCGTGCGTCCGGAAAAATCGGCTTGGCCAAAGCGGCACGGGGCATTCCTGGGACACTCCAAGTCGCAGGATTTCTCCTTGGCCAACGACCAAAAGCCTTGAACGCGGTTGGCGCTCACAAGGATGAGCAAAAAGAGGGAGGAGCGATACGAGAACATCTTGATCATTGAATTCTTTCCAATTTAACTACTTTAGTCACAACACAAGTTGCCGAATAAAATATTGTGACTCCAACGATTTCGGAACGGCTGTTCGAAGAAAAAGCTTTTTTCGGGAAAGACTTGTTGAATTACAGTAGAAGAAGTTGTTATATATCTTGTCCCATTAGCGGCATCGGCCTTTCGAAGTTTCTTTGACGGCGTCGGCTTTTTTCGATTTTCTGGATTTCCGATTTTTCAGAATAGATGATAGATGATTTTTTTTCATCATACTCACGTCTGGTTCAATCGTGGATCGCTGGCTTTCATCGCTCGGCCTCCCGGCATGGCAGGTGTGCAAGGGCCATTCAAGAGAAGCACGAATGGAATGCCTTCCGAAGCACATTAAAACTCTAACGTCCATTTTTGTACTACCAAAACGGTACTGCAAAGACTTTTTCTTCGAAGCAAAACAAGACGACGACGATGTTCTCTTTCTCGTTGATGAAGTTGCAGTACTAGTAGTAGTGCTTATTTAGCTCTAGTACCGGCCTCCAGCAATCCTTGCTTTCTGATCATTATACTAATAGCAGATAGTTACATATTTCTTCCATGTTCGCTTCCGTCTTTTCTTCTTCTTCGAAATCAGTATGGCTCATCATAGTAGTTGTCTTGAAGTATGTGGTGATGGCGGCAAGAGACCATCATGGTGGTGGCTATGATAGAGATTTATGACAAATAATTATATCGTCGCAAAAGTAGTGGAGTCTTCTCGCTCGTCTTCTATTTTGCGCATTGGTTTTCTTTTTGATTGGTAGAAGATTCCTCGGCCATTATGACCTTCTCGGAGCTAATTCTGTACCCACCAACGCATGGCGGTACGACTGGGAATGAAGCTGTGCTCGCGCGCACGGGTGCCACAGCGCACCGAAATTTAACGCATGATTTCGATTATTTGCATTGCATGCAATCTTTCCCAATGCCCAGCACTGTCACCGCGCTTTTTCTCAAGGCATTTCCAATGGTCACTTCCGGCACGGTTATTTTTGTGGCGATATCCAGCGGCAGCAAGACAGGAGGATCTCTCTCTCAACTGATGATTGTTCAATCGACCTATCATTCTTAGGTAGCTACTACAGTACTTTCATCTAACTTTGGAATATCACCGAAGACTAGAGAAGCCGAACATCAACAATACCATCGAACAACATTGATAGTGACAGTATTGCAATTTTATTTGAGCATTGTCGACAATGTCAACTCAGGCGAGAGGATTGCAAAATTTCATCTCCGACTTGAGGAATGCCAAGTCCAAGGTAAGCGGAAGCAGAAGCGGAAGCGATGGAGTTCGCATGCAACAAGAAAGGAATACCCGCGGGGAGTTCCTTGGTTGGGCACTGTGAATTGATGAAAACGATTTTGTCAACGTTTTGGAAAATATTCTTACACAATTTAATCTCTCTGCACATCAACAAATTGCGGTTCGCATCACAAATTGCGATTGCTTCAACCATGTCAACCATGGTAATAAATGATTTGAATGACCATGATAGGAGGAAGAGCAAAGGCGAGTTGATAAAGAATTAGCAAACATCCGCAAAAAATTCACAGCCACTGGCAAGAATTTAGGCGAAGATGGAAGCAACACTGCCCTCAACTCGTATTCGAGAAAGAAATATGTTTGGAAACTAGTCTATATTCATGTCCTAGGATATGACGTAGACTTTGGCCATGCGGAGGTCTTGGCATTGGTTCGTTCGAACAAGTATTCGGAAAAACACGTGGGATATACAGCTCTCAGTCTCTTGTTGCGGGGTGACGATCCCATGATGAATTCGATTCTCAATACCATTCGCAAAGACTTGACCAATCCGTTGCCGACTTCGGCAAAGAACAATGCACCAATCACAGACACGGCCCAATCCTTGGCGCTCTGCTCGATTGCCAATATCTCTGGTCTCGAGTTGATCCAGACACTTCATTCGGAGGTCCAGCACACGCTGACGGCGAAATCGTCCACGCCCTGCGTCAAGAAAAAGTCGGCTTTGTGTCTTTTGCGACTGGTCCGCACCAGTCCAAAGCTTGTTACGGGGAGAGAATTTGCACCACACATGGCGCAGCTCTTGCAAGACAAACACCTTGGAGTCTTGACCAGTAGTGCGAGTCTCTTGTATGGCCTCGCCTCTCAAAATGCGCAGGATTATCAGTCTTTGATTCCCTACGCGGTCCACATTTTGGGAATGCTTGTGTTGAAAAAGGCGTGCGCCCGTGAATACCTCTACTACCGTACCCCCAGTCCATGGTTGCAAATCAAATTGCTCAAATTTCTTCAGCTGTACCCACAGGCGCTCGCTTCAGGACAGTCGAACGGTTCGCAAGACCAACACATTCAGCAGCTCGTCAGTGTGGTTTCCAAAATTCTGACGGAAACCGACGTTTCGGATTCCATCAATAAGTCGAATGCGGACCACGCGATCCTCTTTGAAGCAGTAAACTTGATTGTCACCTGGGGATCTTCCGGTCCATCGCAGCTTCGAGAAGGAGCCATGAAGTTGCTTGGAAAATTCATCTCGGTTCGCGAACCCAACATTCGCTACCTCGGTCTGTTAACTATGGCAAAGCTTGCGCAATTGGAAGGAACGGCCGACTCTATCAAAAAGCATCAATCCACTGTCCTTGTTTCACTCAAGGACGCCGATATTAGTGTCCGTCGCCGAGCATTGGGTCTATTGTTTGTCATGTGTGATACCGATAATGCAGAGAAAATTGTGGATGAATTGGTTGCCCATCTAGCAATGGCAGATGCCGCCATTCGGGAAGAAATGGTGTTGAAAATCGCAATTTTGGCTGAGAAGTATGCCACCGATCTTCGTTGGTACGTTGATACCATCTTGAAGCTGATTTCTATCAGTGGTGATCACGTGAGTGATGCCATTTGGCATCGTGTGGTTCAGATTGTCACGAACCACCCTCAGGGCGACCTGCAAGCCTACACGGCAGCTACATTGTTGGTAGGAGCAAGCCCTCGTCGTTGCCACGAGACAACCGTTCGTGTTGCAGCCTATGTGCTTGGAGAATTCGGATTTTTGGTGGCCGAACGGCCAGGTATGAGTGGTGAAGAGCAATTCCGAATTTTGCACCAACATTGGGCCACATCCGATTCGAAGACTCGGGCCATTCTCATTAGTACTTATGCCAAGCTTGCGAATCTCTACGAGGAATGCCGACCGCTTGTGGCACCTGTGTTTGCACGCTGTAAGAATTCTGTGGATGTAGAAATTCAGCAACGTTCGGCGGAATATGCCGCAATGAGAGAAGCCTTCAGCCCCGAAGCTGTCGAAGACTTGCTTCGTGAAATGCCACCCTTTGAGGATAAGAAGCAGAGCGCATTGGAACAGAGACTAGCGTGAGAAGGAAGGAGAAGACAGCGCGGCAGTCGCCAAGGCCATTCGACCGAGTGCTGCCCAACGACAACGTCAAGCGCAGAGCCAAGCTGCAGCCAGAGCAGCAGAAGAAGTTGCGGCGCAGCAAGCGGCTCAACAGAACGCAATCAATGACCCAATAAGTCCAATCAGTGGTAAGTCGAAACACCTGTACATTTTGTATTGTTTTGTCGAATTTATTCAACTGTGCTAACGAAACACGTTTGTTTTACAGATGGTAGTCAAGGAGGCGAGGATCGTCCAACTATTGGTATTCCCAAGGATGTTATTCCAGCAATGCGAAAGGCCTTTTCGAATCTTTGCACTTCTCCATCCGGTGTCTTGTTTGAGAATTCGCTGTTGCAGGTTGGTGTGAAACATGAATACGTGGGTGCCCAGGGACGTATCTCTATTTTTTTCGGAAACCTTAGTAAGGCACCTTTACTGCATTTCCGCGCCATTGTAGATGAACCGGATCATCTACGAATTCAGAAGCAGGGAACTCAGGGTCTACTTGATGATGCACCTAATGGAGGTTGCTCCGTCCAAGTGAGGACACAAGCCAAACTCCTTCTTTTGTGCGAAGTAACAGCTCCATTTGACGATGCTCCGGCAATGCGTGTTATGTTTGAAACCGAGGATGGAGAACTTCACGAGTACCCTCTGCGTTTACCAATTGTTGCCACGTGCTTCATGGAACCAGTTACTCTTGAACCTGCCGCATTCATGCAAAGGTGGAGAAGTTTGGAAGGTAATGATCGTGAGTGCCAAGAAGTCGTCAAAACACCTCCTAGCGCGCCTTCCATAGACGAGGAATACATGAAGCGTATCGCTAAGATAATAACTGATGGCCTGAAATTCGGAAGGTGCAAAGGATGTGATCCGACACCCTGGACAGTTTCGGGAGCCGCTACTTTCCGAACTGGATCTAAGGATAATAACGGCAACAACATCAACGTGGGCTGCCTCGTTCGTGTCGAAGCAAACCCACAAGCAGGAGCATTCAGGGTCACAACGAGAACACTCCATCCTCTTTGCTCGAAAGCGGTCAAGAATGTTGCGCTTGTAAGCATCAAGCTTGCCTGAGCATAGAGATTTGTGCATGATTATATATCAGATATTTATATTCATCATTCTGCGCGAACTAATTGGGAAACTCTTGGAAATTTGCTTTGCGATTGGAGTCCAGGCAATATGAAAAGTATTCATCTACTATAGTTTTAACAATTTATGTGATGTACGTAATTAAAAACCACAGAAACAACAGCTTTGCTTTCTACCAATTTTCGACGAAACTACAATATCGATTAGAACTTGACTTCGAAGGAGCACGTATGAATTTGATTCGATTTACATGCCGGCAAGAAGCACGAATGGATTTTGTCGGAATGAAGTTTCTTTTCAGCACTTCGTTTTGCTTTCGACAAAGAAGCGCTGCGAATAAATCCTGAAAGCCATCGTAATGCATTACTGCGGCTGTCGCATTGGTGTACAAGAAGGTGAATTTCCCCATTCTTTCTCACAATACAGCGAAAGTCGTATTCTTCTTCTTTTGAAATTCCAAACAAAATCATCGCTCTCATACTTGCTACGTACATTGCACCATACCAGCATTCAAATGAATAACAACACCAATTATCCTCGCGTCCCTGCTTCTCGAGGGGGAGCAAGGAATAGCTTCTTGAGACAAACGCAAGAAAGCCCTCGTAGGAATAACAACAATGACAATACTGCCGAGAAGGAAGGAATCGTTGAAAAACTCCAGGGCGTTCTAGTCGCTGTTCGTCATGACCGCGATCGCGAACATCGAAGTCGCGACATTGCCATGGAAAAGCTTCGATCCACCAAAGAAGTCTACGAAGCCGAAAAATCGAACTTTGAAGCCGAGAAGGAGAAACTCTCCAAGACCCAAGAAGAGACTGAACGTACTCAAGAAGAAATATTGCAGATAGAGGAGAACATTGAACATCTAGAGCAAAAGGTAGGCAGAGCAATGATCTCGATTCACGATAGTATTCATTTCATAGTCTGTAGAGTTTTCCTAACTTTTGTTCATCATTTTTCCTGTTCATGATTTCCTCAGTATCGTTTTCAGCACGAAGATTTGCTTCGCAAGCGTGAGAAGATTCAGCAACAAAACACTTCGCTGGAAGCCACCGCCTCGCAACGAAGTACAGTTACTCTTGATGCACGCAGACGTCTAGATCGTCAACGAAATAAGTTCCAAGAACTCAAGCGAACGGAAGATGAAGAATCCCAAAAGCTTCTCGCAAATCTCGTGTTTTTGGCAAGTATGGAAAAGAAAGAAGTCAACATTTCAAACGAGGCGACCGGTATCGAAGAGACCCAAGGTAACGAGGTGGCTGAGAAGAATGAAGCAAGTGTTCCAAACGAGGCACATGACATTGATAAGACCCAAGCGGACTATGGGACCAACGGTGAGACTGAACATCACAAGAAACTCCAATCGGGCATCAATCATCTTGATCAACTCTTGGACGCTTTGGAAAAGAGAAATGAAACAGCTTTGACCAGGGAATTCAAAACGAACATCGACGATGACATGCTTTCCGAGATGATTTTGGAAAAAGCCCAGACTTTGGAGACAGAATCCGAAAGCATAGAGGCTTGAAATCGCACAAATGCAAGTCCTGGCGAGCGAAGTGGCAAAGGATGGCCCTGAAAAGGCAAAAGATCATCAAGCCAAGATCACGCAATTTGAAGCCCAGGTGCGCGAATTGGAAAGGAAGGCATTGCAAAAGGTAAAAGATCGTCAAGCCAAAATTACTGAATTTGAAGCCATGGTGATTGAAATGGAAAAGAAGGCCTTCGAAAAGAAGAACGATCAACAAGCCAAAATGACTTGATTCTGAAGCCACGTTGGATGAATCACCGAAGGGGGACAACCACGAGGAGCAAAAGGAGCAAGCCGCGATCACCGATGCGGAAGCGACAGAACCAAACCAAGAGGAGAAAGAGCAACAGGTCACGATTACAAATGTGGAGGACAAGATGGATGAAACAGCGCAGGATGGTAGCCAACAGAAGAAAGAGCAAAATACCGCAATCGCTGAAGTGGAAGAAAACTATGGTAACCAAGAGGAGCAAAAGCAAGAAGCCGCAATTACTCTCTCAGGTGATGGTGGAAGAAGCAGCAAAGGGTGACAATCAACACGGGCAGCAGCAACTAACTGTGATCAACAACGAAAAGGGCAAAATGAATCAAATCAAGATCACTGATCTGGAAGCCACAGTGGATGAAACCGCGAAGAATGACAATCGAGAGGAGCAGCAGCATCAAGCCGAGATTATTGAAAGAATGGAAGCTATGGTGCACGAAATAACAAAGGATGATTCCCAAGAGCAACAAGAGAAACAACCCAATACCGGGGAGGTTGATACTCCCAGCAACATTGGAAATGCCGGCGATGGACGCAGTGCATAGAAATCTTCTACCATGATTGGAATCCCGTGATCAATGAAAATGAAAATGACTACAAGCAAAAGATGTTTGGGCTTCCGATTCAAAATGAAACCTCTCAAGAAATATATGTATCGAACAAAATAATTGTGATCTAGTTTAATAATTATAAACTACAGATTTATCAAACCTCCTTCCGAATCATCGCCATCGTCGTTTTGTTTGATGCGCTTTTTTCGTTCCTTTTCCAGCTCTGCTTCGAAATCGACACCTTCCTTCCATGTTTTCCCGTCTTCGTTCATCAAACCCTTGAGCTTTAATTTCCGCTTGAGTATGCTTCGCATTTCACGCTCTTGGTATTCTTTGTCGAGTTTTGGTGGTCGTTTCGGAAATTGGATCGTCTCATAGGAACTGATTTCCTTCTCGAGAGGACTGGGACGATCCTTGCGGATCCAGACGCTCGAATTTTCCAACCGTTCGAAATGCTTGCTGGGTTGGTAGCTACCCGTAGCACGATACTCGATGACCTGTTGATCGAATTCCTTTTTGGCGTCCGTGGCAAATTTTGTAAAATAGTCGCGTTCATCTTCTGACATTCCCATCCTCCATATTTTCCCTAGTTCCTGTAAAACTTTGGATTGATCGTGCCGCTCATCGGGTCGATCGTGACGAATTTTTACCGTCATTTGACGAATAAACACATCCCAGCCCGTGTTTGGTGCTTCTGGTGGATAATCCTCTCGATCCTGTTCTCGCACGATCCGTCTCCGTCGTTCTCCTGGAATCTTTGGCTTGTCCCAACGCTCGTCCCCGCGCTGCTCGGGTTGCATGGCACGGTGACGCCGCAAAAGGTTTCGCTTGAGTTCGGCAATGCGGTCGATCTGGTCGTCACCCGTCGTAACGACGACATGGTCCGTGTTGGAGTGCCCGCCGGTAAATCCGTTGGCACCAGTCGAAATCCCATCGTTCGTTGTCCGAATAGGCATTTTCGACAAGAGAAGGATCGATCGCGGGCTTGACGATGCACGATTCCACGGAGAGACCTGCCTTGCTGGCGAGTTCCCTCGCTCGTTGCACTTCGGTCAAGCGTTTCCTGGAGTGTCACGTCGCTGTCAATCAAAATTGCGACCGCCTTTTCCTTTGCTGTTTTCAGCGCCTTGTCGACATCAATTCCAAATGAGCTCATACTGATTCGATCATCTATCGTGCCTTGTTATTGCTTTTATATTCAATGGTCAGTGGTTGGTGCCATGCTCAATTGAACGAAAATAGAAATAGTGGAATGAGGAAATTGAAAATGGAAGATCAGAATCAATCGGAGAAATCTCAGAATTGGAAAGTAACCCTAACTCTACTTTTTTTAGCATATTTTCACAAGTTTTGGTTCAAGTTTTCAACTTTCGAATTCAGAATCGGAGGATCTGAGACAACATTTTGACATTGAGGAAAGCTAGGTACTTCGAAGCTTTAGTAACCATGAGACTAGGCACCCATTACTGGAGGGATCATTGGTAGAAATTGTCTAATGGAATGTATTGCAATGTATTCAAAAATCAAATTTATTGCACGCTGGATCATTATGGTTTGATTCGAGTAAAATGTTCGTCTACCCAAATTTCGGCTGTCTGCAGCACAATAGCACACTCTAGTCTTCTAAATGTCATCGCTAGTTTCAAATTCTTTATTCCCCCGAGAGTTGTTCCAAGTAGAGATGAAGTTGTTGCGGCAGAAACTTGATTCATTTCATTTCGACAAAATGGAATCAAATCATTTACTCCAATGAAAAATTGCCCGGCAAAATTGCGTCGGGGGCGTTCGACAGATCGTTCAGGGCCAAGTACAGTGCTTCAATCCGTACGTGTACACTCCCCAAACCTTTTGGACCTGATCGCTGTATACGTGTTGCCGGGCCATTTCGATCTTTTTCAGGGCCTCTTCTTGCGTTGCCTCGGCCTCCTTGTATTGTGCCAAATCCTCGGGATGAAACAATTTTGTGGTCGTGATCGTCTTGGTAGCAACAGCAGCCGTTTCCCCTGATTTGGCTTGCGCATCTGATTTCCCCGAAGCCCCGGTGCTAGCACTTCGCTTGCCAGAGCCGTTGCCGCCGACGGGTTCCACCTTGACCTCCGTTTCCGGAGACAGTGGTGCCTTTTCCCCCGACAGCTTCGCTAGAGCTGTTTGTTTGGTTCCCCTCATTCCTGTATCATTTTTGCTGTCGCTGACGATCGAAACAACTTGCAGGCCGATCGCTTCGGGGAGTCGAGGATTTGCGAATTGTTGGAACACCTCTTCGCGCTCGTTTCACTAGTTTAGATTTGCTGCTTTTCGGACTGTATTTCTTGGACAGAAACCGAAGGGTTCCGTGGAGATTGTTGTTTCCTGCAGTGGTTGCCGGTGTTGACATGATTTGTGTTCTTGCTGCTTCTTGCTTCGATTGGTCGGGAGACTTGCTTTCTTGATTATGATGTCTTTCTTACATCATTCATCATCATCATTGTTCACTTGTTGAGAGTCTCGCCCGTTTTCTCAACATTCTGGCGTCTGTCATCGTACGGTTTGGAAAAATCGTCGTCGTCTGCGCGCAGAAGGTCGCGCAGATTTTTCTCCTTCTCTCTCCCGCTGTGGCGAATACAACGAACATGCTCTTCCGTGCTTGCATGCGCGATGCCGAGATCTGTTGTCAAGACGAAGACGCAGTGTTCCAATATGCCAATAGCAGACACGCGAATTTTCAGCAGCAGATTGAACCTGCAACGACGAGCATCAAGCAGCAGTAACTAGTTGTAATTGGCGCATACACAAACACACAAAAAGCTCGTGTAGGTCGGTCGATCGATGAAGAAGTGAGCTTGTCCCAGAAGTTAAATCTTTAGACTATAAAACAACCATGTTGTCCATTGTTGCTCGAAGGGTGGCAAAGCCTGCCGTGGCCAGAACAAGGTGAGTAATGTCGACTTCTTGTTGCCCAATTCGTCCACAGAGAAGGAGGTATCCGAATGCGACAAGGGTAACAGCGACGGACGACGGACGACGGACGGTTTTCTGTTTCGGCATCGGAATTCTTTCTTATCCCGACAGGGAGAAGATGCCGATGAATGGAATTCAACGTATTGTTCTGTTCCAATCTTCGCTTTCTAACTCGACGTCTTGTTGTCTCTTAAACTGGTATAATTATTAACCTCAGCCGCCCGCGCATTTTCCAGCGCCGACCTGACGTCCGGCGAAAATGTTGTCGTTCCCCTGATTGCGAATTCTCTGGAATGGGCCCTGTCGTCCCCTCCACCGCTGCATCAGTTTACAGAACCACCACTGGTTGTGGAAACGGATCACTTGGACCTCAACCCCGGCCAGGAAGTCGAGGAGGTCCTTACGGCACAGGGACACGAGGTCACCGACATTATCGGCAAGGAAAAGTGGGTCTTGAACGATCCCGCAAATTACGAGGGCCTCATCCCTCAAAACGCCGAATGGACCGAGTTTATTGACGAAAAGACCGGCGAATGGGTGTACCTTGACGAGTATGGTAAACAAGGTCGAAAAATAGACATGATTCTTTTGGAATCCACGAAAACACTCTGTACTATCTAGGTAGTACCTTGTGTAGAAGATGTGCAACACGAATCTTGCAGTGATTGTTGGAATGATGGTGTTGCACCAATGCCTCATATTAGAGCATATAAGACTTTATAAACTAATTACACGTAGTTGAAAAGTTTTACCATGAATTTCTATATTTGATGTTTACATTCTAGCCTGAGAACCGGGTAGTTCAGTACTTCGTAGTTTGTAATGTTTCCCTTCTAAGAGTTGATTCCAAAATTCATTTCCATCCACGTAGTAGAAGATGGCCACAATCAGCAGTAATGCCATGCCCTTTGACGCTGTACGCACATCGATTGTAATCGAATCAATCCGCATCCTCCTCGATACGCTCCAACAGAGCACACACAACGTAAAAGGCGTGCAATTCGTTCGACAATTACCACGACGAAGATCCCTCCCACGAGGCACCACTATCGCCATCGGTGTTTGTGAGAGTCTGGTCGATCTTGATTTCCTCTTCAAACATTTCTTCCGTGGGTGTGGTCGAAATCACCTCTCCGAGTTTTTCATTGATTTCCCTCGTAATCTCGAGACAATCTTCTCCCTTGACTCCAAGAACCTTCTCCTCGACACGACCGTCCGGATAGATCTTGTACTCGATTCGTTCCAGTCGTCCGGTTTGCCCCTGTCCCGGTTCGGAATAGAGAGGCCCAATGCTGTTGCATCGAACCGAAGACGATGGGGAAACAAAGGCTTCGCCGTTTTGTACTGCGAACAGGATACCCGCGATGGAAGCGAGTGTGATTTTCGAATGCATGGTATGGCCGTCTATTGGTTATAAAATATAGTTCGGTGTCTTATCGGTATGAGAAAGAATAGAAAATGGTACAGCCTGAGCGTCAGTCGTAGCAGCAGACCAATTCAAAGCGCGAATGGAGAAAGAATGAATCGATGAATGTGAATGAACGATGATGCTCATAATTGATGAGAATGTTTCATACCTGGCTTGCCTTCTGACGGATATCTGTGTTGGTACGAATACGAACAGATTGCGCTCTTCCGCGCGTGTTGTGACCTAACTCTAACCCTAATTGGATATTGAGGAATCAAGACTCAGTCATCAGACAAGAAGGTCCAAAGGAAGAAAGTCAGCACCTCTATGAAGAACAATTAGGAGCCAACTCTATGTGAAAGAACAAGATTCTAGACACTATTAACCCAAGATATTTCTAATTAAAAATTTTCTTGACTAGATTTTTTTTGAATGCATCTTGTTGCAGCTAAATTCTTTCAAGAAATTCCACAATGAATGCTGCGGAATATTTCAATTCCACCTCATCCTTCCATCGTGCTATGACGACGCGGCTTGCTTTTCTTCTCGTTCGTCATTTTCACCCTTTTCTTTGTCATCGTCTTTGTTCCCAAAGATGGTTGAAAATGCCGATCCAGCAGCCTTTGCTAACCGACCAGAGATGCCAATCCCGCATTCTGCCGCTTCTTCGTCGAATTCACGCAAAAGCTCCTCTTGTCGTTTCGTAACCTCCTTTGGGATCTCGATCTTCAAATGAACAATGTGGTCTCCTTTGGCGGCACCATGGAGTTTTTGGATTCCCTTCCCTCTCAACATTAGTTTTGCGTCTGTCTGGGTACCCTGTGGAACCTTCACCTCGACTTCACCCGTCAGGGTTCTTACGTCCACCGTGCCTCCGAGAATGGCCTGGGTGATGGAAATCGGAGCTTCCGTGTGCACATTGGCTCCATCGCGAATGAAATAATCGTCCTCGTCGACCAAAACCTGAACCAACAAATTTCCTCGGGGAGCTCCAGGATCACCTTCTGCGCCCTCTCCGCTCAAACGCAAATTCATCCCGTTGTCGATTCCGGGAGGTGTGTCCACAGTGACATCCCTCTCCTTGATTTCAATGGATCCGTTTTCTCTGTTCATGACCTGGTATCTCAAATGAAGATTCTTGGATGCACCCTTGACGGCTTCCTGAAAGGACAACCGAACGTGCATTTGCAAGTCGGCACCTCTCTGGGGCCCTCGTCGCCGGCGTGCTCCACCACCAAAGAAGGCCTCAAAGAGTTCCTCCGGATCGATTTCTCCACCGCCGCCCGAGCTATGGAAATGAAAGCCTCCGTCCTGAAAATTGAATCCACCCGCTCCGCCGAATGGGTTTCCGTGTTGTTGCTGAAAGTTGGGGTCTGTGGCCGCGTGTCCAAATTGGTCATACATTTTTCGTTGTTTCTCGTCGCTCAGGGTTTCGTACGCCGCTGTGGCCTCTTTGAATTTTTCGGCAGCCGACGCATCGTCCTAACAGGTCGCAAAGCAATAGATTAGAAAAAGCCCAAAAGATTCGATTGACTGCTGACAATGCGCAAACTCGTACAACATCAAATTCCTGAACACTTTCTTGAGCAATGAGTCTTCAAAAACCTACCTTATTCGTGTCTGGGTGATACTGTTTTGCTAGTTTGAAGTATGCCTTTTTAATGTCTCCTTTGTTCGCTGATCGTGATACACCCAGTACTTCGTACAGATCTCGTTTTGCATCGGAGGAAAAGGGTCGAATGGATGTCATTCTCGACGCTCCACTGGGAGTATTCAAGTTCAGTCGATTCATTCTGTGAGATGCCCGCTCCATCACGAGCTGATGATGCACGTTTCAGCTTCGAAGGATCACTGATAAATGGTTGAGAAAGAATATGAATTTGCCTCCTCGACCCCGAATTAGAGACTCCATTGTGGTTCGTATTGTTGTTTGTGTAGACGGTGCTATTTGACGAAAGAACTCGTCCAGCTGTACGGGTGGAATGCCCTTGTCGCGAACTGAGAACAGCTCGCAAGTGGGTTGGAATAGAAGACTTCATGTTTGATGCGAGAAGGTTATGATACGGTTACCTTATCATGAAAATGAGATGTTGGCTTCTCTTCTTCCGTCGTATGGGATGAACAATTCCCGACCAAATAATTTTATTTCGGGAAAAATTGAAAAGTGGGGCCATCGCGGGTTTTTCAATCGTTGGTCGTCATGGAAGATGAAAGAAATCTCTCTCCACTTAAAACTTTTGAAACTAGATTAGTCTTTTGCTTCTCTTTGGTAGATGACGTGTCTTCCACGAAAAAATTGCTTGTCCTTCGTTCATCATCCCCTCGGCTCGTAATTTTTTAATCCAATTGATCAGAGAAATAATTCTCCAAAACTAAAAGTACTCTGTTTCCCATAGTAATTCTGGTGTTAAGTCGCAAACAACATGTAAATTGAGACAATTAATTCGCTTGTTCTCATTTTTGTTAGTTCGCTGGAACACTGGTACACTTTTTTTGGTCTCACACGGTGAGAATATGAGATCGTGAAACAAAAGTCTACGATCAAGAAACAATACCATCTGTTCCAGAAATAGATACTTTAACCACAGTTTGAAGTTATTTTTGAACACCACTCCATCCAAAAATAGATACCGTATTTCAGATCCACTGTTTGAAGTCCTTTTCGATGAAGTTCTCGATGTTGATTTGTCGATGTCATAAGATCGTAGGTAATGCTACCAAAATTTTATCGCAGAAACGGAAGTGTCACAACCCATACGCGATGGAACAAGATACTTTTTCCGGTTGTTGAAAGTTCGTGTTATTGTTTTTGTCGATGCCATAGCACGGTAGGTAATGTTACCGACATTTTGTCGTAAAAACGAAGTGCCATAATCCAAAATAACTTCAAGCAAGAAGCAACAAACAAAGAGAAATACATCGAAACCTACACCAAATCGATACAAAGAACCAAGATGAGCCAGGAAAACAAAGGTGATAAGTGCTGCGCGTGCTGCTGTGGTGGAAGTGACAAGAGCTATGCTCATTATGACCCAATTGCAATGGCGTCGACCATTCTTTCGTTCCTCGCGTTTATGGTCTCGTGGGTGTTTTTTGGCACCTTTATCATTAGCCTTATTGCATTCGTGTTGCAGATGTGTCTTTGGTGCCGCCGCACAAAGCCAGCCGCGATGATGGCAATCATCGCCTTTACGGGTCTGGCGGCCCTAGCGGAAATCGGCACTGGCATCTATGTGTCGGTGCTCTGGAATTCACGAAGTGATGTCGTAGTTGAGAAATGCCAACCCTTCACCATGACAGCCGATCATTATCGTACGGGTCCCGTTATGGACATTTGCTACGAAACATTTTATGCCACTATCTGCTACATCGCCGGAGCATTCTGGCTGGCTGCATTCGCATGCCTCGCTTACTTTTACAAAAGTGGAAGATATGCTAAAATGGAGGAAGAGTTTGAGAAGGGGGCTAGTGGTGCCGACAATGATGAGGAACAGGCTGTCCCTGCTGAAATCAAGCCCGCTGAAGCCAAGCCTGATCAGCTGGAGCCCTAGACATACTGGTACAAGTAAAAGAAATCATTCATGGAATGGTATTCTCTATTTGTCGTTTTGAGGTATTTCTCACCCTGCAGCTTTCGATGAGCGGCGCCCTCAGGTGTGATGGGGAAACTCGTACAAGATTCAACATATCGGAAAAGCAGCTCTCTGTCAAGGACATGAGCTACCAGAAATATTCGACTGTTCTCCAGATCATCTTGCTTCTGCTAGAACCCTTTTTGGCGCATCATTTAAGTGGTGAATTTCATATTGTTCATACTGTCGGTAGTAAAATTATTAGGAATTTCATATGTAAAACGTGTACTGCTTTCTATCCAGGCAAGTTGTAAAGCTAGAAACGCTTTCATTCGCACTATGATCTATCAGGCACATGTGTAAAGACGATGAACTAGAAGACAAATATGGAAAGTTCATGTAAAATGTTTTTAAAAATCAATAACAAATTCCACACAACCATTCAATGACAGTGTGATTTTTATTGTTTTTTCTCGTCCCCTTCCATTCCAGGAACAATAGGGGTTTCAGCAAGCACGGGTTTGCTGAGATCTTTCATTGCATTTTATCAAACACGCTTGTTTTGTTGTTGTTGTTGTTGTTGTTGTTGTTGTCGTTGTTGTTGTTGTTGTTAGTAGGGTTGTCTTCCTTGCTGAAGAACTTGCAGTGGTGTGGACGTGGAGCACAAGTCGTGGTACGCCGAGTTCAAGCAGCGAGCCACGTCCGCGTAACTGACAACCATCAACGATTTTCCATCCCGAGAACTCAAAACGATTTTTTCTTCGTCTGCAGCGTCGAGCTTGTTCAGGGCCGTGACGACGTGCCCCAAATCCATGACGGGATTTCCTGCACCATCGGCTTGGTGAAAGACTGCAAATGCGCAAGATAGACAACAAGTCATGAAAGGAAAATAAGAGTGAGTGAGAAAGGAATTCCGTCGGAACATCATGCTTCGCCAAAACAATTTGTTGTCCTTACCGTAATCACGAAACAAGGTCAGAACATAGCAGTCTCCCGATTGTGACCATCTGCGATTGGCCCCGTTCTCTGGCCGTTCGTTGACAAAGCCAAGTTTCAGCAAGAGACGCAGGGCTCTGCCCGACTCGTATTCTCCAGAAAGAGCCTTCTCCGTGCGAAGCAGGGAGAGCTGTGTCGAGTCGAGCTCGTCCATGAGCCTACCGGACAAGGCCCGGCTGACATCGAGAATGGAGGGCGGATTTTGGCTGCGGATCAGAGTGACGATAAAATGTCTCAGCTCCCGCGAGTAGTTCTGCATGCAGTACCGCTCGCAGTTCTGCAACGTCTGTGAATCCGTCGAAATCGTAATGTTCGTGCCCGTGACAATGCTCAAAATCCAGCGACCAAAGTTTCGCATGTCCTCGGCTTGCAGCTCGTGCAAGGACTTGCGGGATTCGAATTCCAGAGCGTCCACAATGCCGAGGCAGTTGAGAAAGACCTTCAATCGCAGGGCGTCCATTTGCAACAGCGTGTGACGAAGATCCAGGGTGCGCAGAGCCAATCTGGCACCGTGAACTCTTCGAATGACCGTTACCATTTGACAAATGGCACTCCAAATCACCGGCTCGCTGAGCGAGGGAGGATTTGCGATTTGCAGGAAACTCTGTGTTCCGGGAATGTACTGGTGAACAAAAAAGACGGCCCGCTGGGCCACAAAGCACTGGTGGAGGGTAGCAATTCCCGGATGCTCCAGGCCCGCCCACTGTTCCATGACCGTGGCAGCAATTTTCGCATTGACCGTTTTCACGTTTTCGAATCGTCGGAGGCAATACAAGTGGCCGTCGTCACGATTCACCACCTGGAATGTGGAAGCGGGATATCCAAAGGAAGAACGCGAGTTTTGGAGGTTGGGAGCGTCCAAACAAAAGGCGTTGCAATATGGCAAGGGAATTGCCTTGTGTCGTGGATCGGACGGATCCATTTGCCGGGTCTCTTCCGCGGCCAAATCGCGATAGTATCTCCAGTTATCATCCGACAAACCCAAGGAATGCAAGCTTCGAAAGGGAGGAGGCGTCGGCCCCGAAGGGACGGTCGAGGTTCCCGGAATTACCTGATTGGGATCATCGAGCCCCTTGTCCTGCGACGGATTCGATCCAAAAATATCCGTGTACGAAGGATCTTTTTTGGCTGCAAAAAGAATACAAAAATGGTGAGATGCGCGGAATATCGATTTTGAAAATCTGTTTTTGTAGTCATTGTTTGTGGCGATCCTTCGAATTCTTACCGTCGTTGACTGTATTCGATGGTTGTGAGCTCCATCCATGACCGGGAACGAATTCCTTTACTGTGTAATTCAATTCTGTTTCCCCCTGCTGAGGCTGCCATTCGTTCGACTTTGATGGAGCTGGTTTTTGCGAAGCTGATGTCTGGTTCTGTCCGAATATTCCTGATTGTTGTTGTTGCTGTTGTTGCTGGGCTCCGGGTGGTCTCCACTCGCGAGCCGTGGACGAAAGTCCAAGGTTTCCAAACTCCGACGACAAGTAATTTTCCATGGTCACTATTTTTCAACCGAAACAAAAGAAGCGAAAAAATTCCCAATCCGAATTCCGACTTTTAGATGTCAACAGAGGAGACCTACTAGTCAGAGCAATTCGCTACTCTGCTAGCTAGGTTAAAGGTCCTGCTAGATGTTGTAAATTCAATGCCAACCAGTTTCCAATTTCAGACTGATGGTATTTGATTGGAAGTTAGGCAGTTGTCGCCATCCTGGTCTTTTTGGCACAGTTGTTGTTGTAGGAGTAATTTATAATTTCCTTCGATAGAGGAGTACCAACAAAGTGCATGTTGTGTTTCATGCATGCATCTGGATCGATCTGGGATACGCCATCGATCCTACATGCTGTGTCTCCCCTCACTTCTGGAAAAGCAAAAAGAGCAAAGAGTCTTCTTGTTCGGTAGTGGTACAGATGCCCGTGGATTGAGGATACCCCATTACTGTAATTAGACGCGCTTTTTTGTACGCGAGTCTGCATGGTTCTGTAGATTGAATCGGGGGAAGTAGAAAATTGCCCCCAATGTCTTTCGGATGTGCGCGCATCTTTTTGCGTTGACACGCTCCGCGCACTCAAACAAGAGGAACATCGCGCGCGGCGGGAGAAAGTTCAAAGTTACGAACCCAATGCTGATTTTTCATTTTTTTTCAAATTTCGAATTGTTTCATAAAAATTGCACAAACCAAATAATAATAATAATCATTGTCATCAACATGACGAGATGATTCTCTTTGCGGCTTGGTAGAATACGGTTCATTACTATCCGGAGGCATGAGCGGAAGATCGAGAAACAGCGCTCTCCCACCGGGGTCGGAGTTGTTTGCTGGTGACAATGATTCCGCGGATTTTCTCTCGCTGCACATTGATAAGAACAGAGTTCACGTTGGAAACGACATTACGGGAAGGGTGGATTCCATCGGAGAGAAACACTCCAAAGTAGTTGTGGAACTGGAGGGAGTCGAATATACCGTGGTAGCAGACCAGGATCTGGAAGGAATTGGCGTCAAGGATCTCAAAAAGGAAACCTTTCAGAAACGAATTTTCCTCAAGGAAAAAAGGGAACTCGCGTCGAACGCTTCGGCGGGCTTTCGATTTGGTATACCCAATCGACGCTCCCGGAACGATACGGAGGACTCTGGACGGGACAAACTCTTCGCTGCCATCTCAGTGCCAGATCAAGTATTCGGTGACGGCAATGATCGTGGCTGTGGATGGCCATGTCGAAAACAAATTTTCCAAGGAACTATTTGTCCTCCCCAAAAAGGCCTTCGGACGTCCCCATCGATCCCACGATTGGCGTTTCGATTCGGTCCAATATGGAGGCATGCCAACAAACTCTGTATTCGTGGGCGAATCTGTGGGGAGCCATAGATGCTCTCATGGCTTGCACTTTTCCAACAGATACGGACGGATTGGGAAATGGGCAAAACAATTTTATAGAACTGGACGCTTCGGAGGAAAAACTCAATCTGTGCATCGGTCAAACCCTGCTCGTCGAGGTCCATGATAATTTTCGTATACTCTCTCAGTACCAAAACGCTGTGTGGATGCTCAAGCTCACGGAAGAATTGAGCTGGGAAGCTCGGGGCAGAAAGACATCCAACAAAGAGACCTGGAATCTTCACGTCAAGAACCACTCGATTCCAAATCTCATTCCGAGTTACGATCACAACTATGATTCGTTGATAAAGGTCCACCATACATTAGTCGTCTATATGGCCACGGAAGACAAACCTACCGAGTATTTGGCATCCACGGGACCCATCAAAGTCAGAATCGTGTCGAGTCGTCAGGGTTGGGATGCGTGAGACGTTTTGTTCACCTCGCGATTATCATTCGATCGAACAAGAAACATGCATTATGATCTGCCTAGGCTGACAGAAAGACGAGCTGTTATTGACCATTGACCAACATATTGTATCCATCGATTTTTTGCGGAAAATGATCATTTCCACAGAGATCAGTCTGTCGGCATTCAAATACAGTGTGTGGGCATTTTGTTCAAAAACTGTGTTCAAACTCTTACAAGAGAGTTACTAGGAAACAACTGTGCAGAAATTAAATCTACCTAGTTGTTCCAGATCAAAGCCAGTTGGTTGATTGTCAATTTGAAAGCCATCAAGTTTTCCTCCCCATTCCGTTGAAAACAATCGAATCTTTATTCACAACGACGATGAAAGGCAATGAATCGGGGCAGCTTTCGCGTCATTTCGGTGAAAGCGCAAATCCCAAGAAAGATAAAGAAATCCATATTCAACCGAATGCTTCCCTTGATTACATATAAATCCAATGTTTCAAAACTGTTCGAGGCGATTACAAAAAACTCCTAAGTAATTAATGACCAGAAACAAGTAACTTATAACATTAACTTCGGATAAGATGTATCTATATCGCAGAAATGTACTTCCCCACCGATAGTAAGAGATTGCGTTTTGTGTACTGTAGATCCATAAGAACCGTCCTCCGTGTGGCAAAACTCTTTACGGGATCGGCCAAAATCGGTGTCGGATCGGCAATGGCCTTGCGAATATCCCAAATTCGAACGATTCGATCGTCCCCTCCCGTCGCAAGAGCACTTCCGCAGGGACTGAAAGCAAAGCTGTGGATCATATCCACGCTTTGCTTTCTTTGGCTGTAAGCAGCTGGTTGGGGGATGCTGGCTTGTCGGGGAGACCTCAATTCGGTAACTTTCTTTCCCGTCGCCAAATCCCACACGTGAACGGTGCCCAAAACATCCGCACCGACCGCATACTGCCCAGACGGATCAATGTCAACCTTGTAAACTCCCGCTGGACAACCGTTCAGCAACCGAACGCACTGGCCGGTTTGAATATCCCAAAGACGAACGGTTTTGTCCTCTCCTCCACTCAGCACGTAATTGCAGTTGGGGTGGAAGACAACCGAATGGATGCAATTGGACGTGTGACCCGTAAAGAGACGTACCGGAACGGGTCTATCGGTTGTCCAAAGCCTTGCCGTTGCGTCAGACCCTCCCGATGCAAAATAGTAGCCCGAAGGCGAGAAGGCTACGGACCAGATGGGGGTATTCGGAGCATGACCTCTGTATACAGCTAAAGCAGCCCCACTCGTGTACGATTTCGATTCGGGACGTAGTCCAGGAACGTCCATTTCTGGGTTGGTTTTTGCTGTTTCGAGTCGTTGGGTAGCAGTAATTAGTTTCTCTTTCGCCATTGCATTGGTGACCGGAGGCTTCTTGGCTCCCGAGATACTGCTCACAGCAGGACCAGTTGTGCCACTTATGCTAGACGATTGAATAACTTCTCCAAACGGCCCTTGTGCCGCAGTATCCCACAGTCGAATCGATCCGTCACCTCCGGCACTCAACAAACTTCGCCCGTCACGATTCCAGCTGAGATCAAAGACTGGAAATCCGTTCTTGTGGCCCAGCAAAACTTGGCCGGCATCCCCCACCGACGTACCATTGCTGTTGTCCATCAAGTTCCAAATTCGAATGGCCGAATCGTCACAACCGATTGCTACCCGCCGTCCATCGGGTGGAGATAGGCTTGCGCAAGTAATTCCTATTCCCGATTCCTCCCACAGAAAACCAGATGAACTGCTAGTGCTGTTGCCGGCGTCACTATTGGAATCGTCTCGACGACGAGTTTGGTTGGCGCAAAGCGTAGAAAGCATGATTGAGGGTTCCAAAGGATTGGCCACGGCTTTTCTTGCCGGGACGGTAGAGTCACTCTTGTCGCCTTGTTTGTCTTTCGTTTTTCCGGAGCTCTTTTCCTTTGTCATTGCTTGAAAGTCACGTTTGCGTTCCAACGCTTCCAGACGCCGAAAACCGTTGACTAAGAGCGCTCGATTGAATTCCACCGATCGTTTTCCTTCTTGCGCTGATTTTTCATCCTTGTATTCCTCTTCGAGATGGAACTTTGGGAAGGGACGGTCGGCACTCTGTGCCCCTTTTACTGGTGCCGCCCACTGCACTGCTGGTTTGTCCTTGAGAATATTCTTCTTTTTCTCCCCTCCAACTCCCTGAGCAATGACTTCGTCTTCCAACACAACCACTGGAGTAAACGGCAAAGGATCTCTTTGTTCGACGTGCAGCTCACACTTGGTTTGCAACAGCGTGCTCATCGCCAACAGCGAGGTATCGTTGTTGCCTCCCCCAACGTTCGAATTCAAGAATTGACAGAGCATCCCATACGAGGTTGTGCTGAGAGTGATTTGCCAACGCACAGCTCTAGCTCGGCGCAAAAATGGCAAATCGTACATGCGATCGTAGGCAAGCGAGGCTCTCTGAGACAATTCGGTGTGCTTTTTCTTCAACAAAGTAATGGTTTGGTCGTACTCCTTGAGTTTCTTCTGGCGTGCCTGCTGTGTATTTGGGTCAACGGTGACTCCATTGGCCGCTGCGGTGGCCATTGCTTTCTCTAGTTCCTTCTTTTTCATCTGAAAATTGGCAACTTGAACTAGGGTGGTTTTGAGATTCGCGAGAGCGTCCATGTGCTGGGAATTGTGTGTATTGAGTTTGACCATGTCTTCGGTGGTCACGCATTGATACAAGTCTTTGTATTGGGCACCGTAACCGCTCGGAAGCGGGTCGTAAATAGGGCGAAAGGCGTCGCGAAGAACGTGCGCGGTCGCTTCCATTCCCACCTCCAACAATTCGCAATACGTATGAACCAGCAGGGCAAAGGACACGGACAAGAGTTCTGCCTTGGCAGAAGGAGGAATGGGATACGCAGCCGAGGTGTTCTGACCTTGAGTCATTTGTGTTGGTGGTTTGGTAAGCTCCGAGAGCACGCTGGCCAAGACATCGGAATCGTCTTTGGCTTTTTCGCTGCTTTCAGAGTCGTTGGTCTCCTTCTCCTTTTCTTCGTCCGACTTTTTGTCATCTCCCTCTTTCTTTTCGGCATCTTCGCTCTTCTCGACTTCCATTGCGTCGGCTTCCCCGGAATCGCCAGTCTTCTTGGTCTCATCCTTTCCTTCTTCTTTGGGCTCACTGCTGTCCTTTTCGTCGGTTTTCTTGTTGGCGTTGGCCACAATGAGCGCCCGGGCCTTGGCAATCACGTTGGTCGTCTTTGGCTGCCAACCAACGATTCCCGCGCTGTCATCGGGCAGAGACAGAATCCACAACTGCAGTGCCACAAAGGCATCCAGATACGACTTGGCCTCCCGTTCGCCCATTCGTCCCGCGGCCCATCGCTGCCGGCCTCCCTTGGGGAGAGCGGACGGAGAGTTTTCCTTGTTCACCACCAAACTGTCCGGAACACCCCACATGGCAATGGGAGCCGCCGCATCCCGATCGTACCCGTATCCACCTCCGGTCGATTTCACCAGAATCGTCCGCTGGGTGCGGGCGGTCTCCTCCTCGGCTTCGAGTTTTTCGCGCGTAATCTTCGGGACTGCCGTTGTTGGGCTTACTGTTGTTGTTGATGTTGTTGTCTTGGCTGGCGAACCTCCTTGCTCTTGCTTGATTTTTTGCGTCAGCTCCATCACGGCCTTGCCCATTCCCTTGGACTTTAGGTAGTCCAAGACGGCTTGGTCGGTGAGCGGAGCTGCTCCCGCCGCTTTAGCGGGACTGGAGGCCACAGCGGTGCCGGTTTTCTTGGCCCCCGGCTGAGCAGATGTCATGATGAGTGATGTCTGTTTTGGCAGTTATCTATCTATTCAAATCAACAAAAGAGATCAAAAAAAGAACAGACAGCATACGCGGACGAGCAGAATGAATTCTACACCGATCTGCCCTACTACTTTAGTGTTGGGTCTTTCAAGATGCGCAACAATGGGAAGTGCTGCCGATTTCAAGTCGAACTACCAACAAGACGATATCCAAGGTCCAAAAGCTCACTATTGTCGTGCCGAGACTTCTAGTAGTAGAGGGAGACCCGGGATAATCCATGCGAGCGTTTCGCCGTGAGAATTTAGGATGGTCATGTTTGCACGGTGTCATTTCCCCCAAATTGGGCTGCTAACGCACGGGCTGACTCCGGTGTCGGTACGTACCTGAAGAAGTTGGGTAAAATTTTGAACTCACATGAGGTTAGGGTTATACGTACTCCCTGCAAGAGACCAAAGCGCACACATTAATATTTTTTGGATTTTACTTCACTCATCTTTCAATTTTAGTACATGAACAATGCTATAACACATTCTACTTTTCTACAATATTGTAACAAATGTTTTGAAAGTCACAGCTTGATAATGATATTGCAGAAAATAGCCAGTTCACACTCTATGAGTAGTTGAGGCAGAGAATTCGGTCTAGCGTCTTAGCACCTATCCACTTTGTGAGATTTTCATAGTCTGCCACAAGAGTAGTCATATCTCGGTCAATTTTCAAGCTTTGTCCCTCATTCTTGCTTCAGGCTGTCCTTCTACTGGTACTCTGAGAGGGCGACTCAGTATCGTCTCTGCCGAGCATGTGGTTGACCCAGCGAATTCGGTCTACCGATTTAGCACCTATCCACTTTGTGAGATTTTCATAGTCTGCCACAAGAGTAGTCATATCTCGGTCAATTTTCAAGCTTTGTCCCTCATTCTTGCTTCAGGCTGTCCTTCTACTGGTACTGTGAGAGGGCGACTCAGTATCGTCTCTGCAGAGCATGGGGTTGACCCAGCGAATTCGGTCTACCGATTTAGCACCTATCCACTTTGTGAGATTTTCATAGTCTGCCACAAGAGTAGTCATATCTCGGTCAATTTTCAAGCTTTGGCCCTCATTCTTGCTTCAGGCTATCCTTCTACTAGTCCTCTGAGAGGGCGACTCAGTATCGTCTCTGCAGAGCATGTGGTTGACCCAGCGAATTCGGTCTACCGATTTAGCACCTATCCATTTTGAGAGATTTTCATGGTCTGCCACAAGAGTAGTCATATCTCGGTCAATTTTCAAGCTTTGGCCCTCATTCTTGCTTCCGGCTGTCCTTCTACTGGTACTCTGAGAGGGCGAAATAGTATCGTCTCTACAGTGCATGTGGTAGACCAAGCGAATTCGGTCTACCGATTTAGCACCTATCCACTTTGTGAGATTTTCATGGTCTGCCACAAGAGTAGTCATATCTCGGTCAATTTTCAAGCTTTGGCCCTCATTCTTGCTTCAGACTGTCCTTCTACTGGTACTCTGAGAGGGCGACTCAGTATCGTCTCTGCCGAGCATGTGGTTGACCCAGCGAATTCGGTCTACCGATTTAGCACCTATCCATTTTGAGAGATTTTCATGGTCTGCCACAAGAGTAGTCATATCTTGGTCAATTTTCAAGCTTTGGCCCTCATTCTTGCTTCAGACTGTCCTTCTACTGGTACTCTGAGAGGGCGAAATAGTATCGTCTCTACAGTGCATGTGGTAGACCAAGCGAATTCGGTCTACCGATTTAGCACCTATCCATTTTGTGAGATTTTCATGGTCTGCCACAAGAGTAGTCATATCTCGGTCAATTTTCAAGCTTTGGCCCTCATTCTTGCTTCAGGCTGTCCTTCTACTGGTACTCTGAGAGGGCGAAATAGTATCGTCTCTGCAGAGCATGTGGTTGACCCAGCGAATTCGGTCTACCGATTTAGCACCTATCCATTTTGTGAGATTTTCATGGTCTGCCACAAGAGTAGTCATATCTCGGTCAATTTTCAAGCTTTGGCCCTCATTCTTGCTTCCGGCTGTCCTTCTACTGGTACTCTGAGAGGGCGACTCAGTATCGTCTCTACAGTGCATGTGGTAGACCCAGCGAATTCGGTCTACCGATTTAGCACCTATCCATTTTGAGAGATTTTCATGGTCTGCCACAAGAGTAGTCATATCTTGGTCAATTTTCAAGCTTTGGCCCTCATTCTTGCTTCAGACTGTCCTTCTACTAGTCGGCTGAGAGGGCGACTCAGTATCGTCTCTGCAGGCCTTCTGGTTGACCAAGCGAATTCGGTCTACCGATTTAGCACCTATCCACTTTGTGAGATTTTCATGGTCTGCCACAAGAGTAGTCATATCTCGGTCAATTTTCAAGCTTTGGCCCTCATTCTTGCTTCAGGCTGTCCTTCTACAAGTACTCTGAGAGGGCGAAATGGTATCGTTTCTACAGTACGTGTGGTTGACCCAGCGAATTCGGGCTACCGATTTAGCACCTATCCACTTTGTGAGATTTTCATGGTCCGCCACTAGAGTAGTCATATCTCGGTCAATTTTCAAGCTTTGGTCCTCATTCTTGCTCCAGGCTGGCCTTCCATGCCTAGGCTAAGAGAAAGAATCGGTATCGTTTTTTCAAACGCGTGAAAGGGGTGAAGAAAAGATCATCAGACGTTTGGGAGGAGGGTTTAGTCCGTTGTGAATTGTTGGCTTATTTCTCAGAGTGACATGAACTCCAATCCCAAAATCCAGTACTAAAATATGAAATAAGACTATCTTTTTCCGGGTAAGTGTATCCTTGTTTGCATGTTACTAATGTTTACTGAAAACGGAGCAAAGGAAGTTGGGGCGCGCCGAGTTGGGATTTTTCATTTCCTCGGGTCTTGATCTTAATCAACCGTAGCGCCTCGGCTAAGCTTTAGTGTGAAAACAGAGTTAACGAAGCGAAAGAACAACCTCAAATTGACCACAAATCATACTTGTTTGTGTTTGGTGTGTTTGGTGGTCAGCGCTTGGATGGCGGAGAAGTTACATCCGTAATGGTGGGTCAATGAGGGCTACTTTGAAGCTGTCGCGGAAGCAGTTTAGAACAATAACATCCAACATCAACTTCTCAATGAGCCAATAATATGAATTAGGGTTAAAGTGCGAGAATTCCCCGCGCTTTCGGGGGGGGAAATTCTATGAGTAGGTTGAAAGATCGAAGAACTAAATCTGGTCCTCTGTTTTTTTTTTCCATGCGCGTGTTTGTTGTTTTTACGCAGAGGTACTAACATATTCCTAGTAAAATTCCTACCTAATCTACGTCTTTTCTACGTATTTTTTTTGTTTCTCGCGCGGGTAGATCTGCAGTGAAGTGCTCTATTCATTAACGGGCTCCTGTAAACCAATGAGATCGAATGAAGTGCACCGGAGCCAATATTAAAAAGGGGGATGTATTCCTGAAGATCATCATTATATCTCGATTCACATTCATCCTAGCGTGAAGCGTGCGCGACTGAACTGAACTGAATCAATCGAGGAAAAAACACATCATTGCTTGTTTGCTCACACTTTCTCATTCTACGTAAGAGCAGAAAAATCTCCGATTTGGCGGAATTCTGGCTGAGTATAGTAGCACCAAAAAGAGATGACAACGAAGAGTATCGACCACCAAGGGTAATCCAACAGATAACACAACTTGATATACATCATTTCAAACAGATTTGTTGGAAGGAAGAGTCACAACCATGGCTCCAACTGGGAAATCCCTCGTATTTGCTTTCTGCATCTTGGTCGTCGGCGTGAAAGCCTTTGTTCCCTCCAACTACGTCACCAAACCCGGGCAAGGAATTGCCAAACACAACAACAACAAGAAAGGATTCATTTTCTCAACAGAAAGTGACACGATTTTGAACGATGATGCTGTGAATCAATCCTTTGCAAGCACCAATGTAACCCTGGATTTTCCTCCCTTTGTCGGCCTCATGGATGCCAAGCCGGGAGAGTACGTTTCTTCGGACGTCTTTTCGTGCAGTGCTCCAAGCGACAGCAGCACAAAACATCGATTTCGTGTCAAGCTCTATCCTCGTGGTGGAGGTGGTACCGGAAAGGATTCCTCGTCATCGAAAAAACTCCCCATCTTCCAGTCGAACGCTCCAGAAGTGGTTGGCTTGTATTTGGAATATATGGGAGCCGAGGGTGCTGCAGTTGAAAATGATGCCGTCAATGCTACCTTTGCCTTGCGACTCAAGGGCCAACAAGGCCAACAGCGTGTTGCCATTGAATGGAGGGCTGGAATGCGGTTTGTTTCGGACGCGCAGGATGCCAATTTGAACCAAGGCGATGCCACCGAGTTTGGGTTCCCATTTTTACAAACTCCTTTGCTGAAAGATTTTGTAGGGATAGCAGAAAATGAAATGTTGGACCCAACACCCATCCAAGTCGAAGCAGAAGTTTTGATCCACAATACCGCTCTGGAAGAGTCTTTTGTCGACGAAACGCAAATGTCTCTGGAGACTACTTCGTCGAATTCACCCTTTAGCGAGGACATTCGGGAGAGAACCGACGGCATTGGACACGATGCCGAACGCGTCCGAGTGGGCAAAATCGTGGTTCCCGTCTTGTCGAAATTCAGTCTGCGACCGAAAATGTTTGCACAGGGCACATACCCGGGAGTCGAATATCGGATACTAAGAATCCTCAAAGACGGCCAAGAGCGGTTTACCAGCTGCCCGGGAGCCGAGTACGAGATGAAACCCGTGTATCCCTTGGTGGCACAACTCGAGCGGCAGTGGCCAGTCAAGGTGAACGAAAAGGATATTCCGCGACTGTATACACCATCCATGTACAACACACTCTCCGCAGTCGGATCGTTTTTTACTGCAGCGACAGGATTGTTTACAGCCTTTCTTGTGTCGCAGGCCATTTCGTTCTTTTTCATCCCGTCCAAGTCGATGGATCCAACGATGCAAGTTGGAGACGTTTTGCTTGTGGACAAGGTTTCTTCTCGAATTCCTCTTGGCAAATCAAGTCGCAACAAGGCTGGGGATATCGTGTTGTTTTCTCCACCGAGCGAGCTACAACAAATTGTGGCAAGGAACGGAGGAAACTTGAGCAGCCGAGATTTGTTTGTCAAACGAGTTGCAGCTGTTCCTGGCGACAAAGTAACCGTCTTCAAAGATGGGAAAGTTGAGATAAACGACAAGAACGTCGTTGATGGACAGAGAGATCTGTGCGAAGCCGAACCATTACGGCTTATTGAAAAGTACATAGAACCAAGTCAGGATCAAATCATCAAAAAAGACAAAGTATTCGTAATGGGAGATTGCAGCTCTGTTTCGGTTGATTCGAGAGTATGGGGCCCACTTGACACCGAAAATATCGTCGGACGGCCTATTATACGGCTATGGCCGCTGGACCGTTTCGGGAAGGTTGAATAGTTTTATGCCAAACAATAATGGTTAAGATTTTGCTAAGGAATTTTTTATCTCTATTTATACAAATCCTTCGCCTCGTCCTTTCCTAAAATTACATGAACAAATTTAAAATGACCAGCTCCGAGAGTCTTCTTGTGGATTTAGCTAAATGATGGTCGTTGCTCTTCCACGTCCAGATATGTTTGTGCGGCACTAGTTTGCATTTCTGTTTGGTCGTCAGTAGTTCTCATTCTTCGTGAAACTCTGAAAATCACACCCGCAAGAACTGCCCCCAGTGTGCCGACGCCCACAAATAAGCCCATTCTTAGATTTCTTCTATTTCGCTTTTCGATATTCCCATCATTTCCCTCACTTTCATTGGATTCAGTAGGATCCAGCTTCTCCAAATAATACAAATCCTGAATTGATTCCTCTGCATTGTCATAATCTCCTGAGTTCATATTCACTTCAATCAATTTGGCGATTCTTGCTTGCTCCTGAATAATTTGATCGTCTTCGACATCCTCGTCGAGGTAGATGGTCATATCCCCCATTAAAACAAAGCATTCGGTTCCCGGCTGTGAAGAGAGGATCGAACATGCTATAAGAGAGGATCAACGAAAGCAGCATTTGTGAGAATTGAGTGGTAAACGATTTGTGGCAAGCACAGTTGCCCAGTCTCGCCAAGACAATATGGATTAATGCAACAACCTCGACAGTGATATGACAAGGGTGTCACAGGTAGCAGTCGTCAGATACTTACCATTCTTCGTGACGTAGTCGAGAGGGTTCATTGATACTCCACTGACTTCGAGAATTCCATCTTGTAGACTTCGCTTTCCAATGGCAGTTTTAGCACATTTTTCTGGGAAAAGATCGTGGAGAAGGCTATCCACAATCTTCTTTTCTAGTGTTGGCAAGATTTCGTTTTTAACCGTCGTAGAGTCTACACCACCGACAGTCTGCATCTCGTACAGATAAGAAACTGCGACCTCGGTATCTGTAACTGTTCCATAAACACCTTCTGAGGAAACGCAAACCCCGGTATCGGTTTCACTCGGTTTCGTCACGGGATCAGTCCTTGTAGAAATTGAAGTCGACTTGTTTCCTTTGGACTCTACATCTTCGTCACACGGCATATCGTGATGCTTCGAAAGTGATCCTGGACCGCATAACGAGGCACTTCGACCTTGGAAAATATTCCCACTTGCTGCGACGGCAGGTTCCTGGCGCTCTCTAGTGGAACCAGCATCTTCGAATAGCTTCTCCTTTTGCTGGCCGGATGCACCGTCCAGAAAGAGGAGGCACAGTAAAGTATTTCTCAACGTTGCCTTCATCATCATCGCAATCCCTGTAATGCCAAAAATATTTGTTGTTGACAGCTCCTTTGGAGGCTCATTCGATGTCCTGATAGTACTTCCGAGTTCATATTTCATGTTCTCTGATTTCAGATTTTCAAAAAACAGTTTCAAAAATATTCAATCGGTGCTGACAGTTGGGATGCTCCTCAGTCGTGTCTATTTGCGACCAAGGCATCGCCTAGGTAATCAACATTTTGCACTCTCTTCGTTGTAACGGATCAGAAACAATTATGAAATGCTGTCTCCCCGGCGCGTTAAGTAGATTGGTTGAAAATAAAATAAAATAAAATAAAATAAAAGAAGGAATTATTTTCGGTGTTGTATGACGTCAATTTGAATGTGGAGTTATTTTACGGTTAAAAATCGTTGAACATTGATGACCCCTTCGGCATTTAACGTTCTCTATTCAAGTCCCGGGTGGCCCGCTTTAAGTGGGATCCCGGTGAAGTCTTTCCATCTGCGCGCACTTTTGTTCTTGGTGGGAAGTTCGGTTTTTCAACAAAAGAATTTTCGTCGAAATATTTGTTCGAATCCACGATGTTCTAATTGAATCGAAATCATTAACACGACAACGTACGCAAACACGCACACACCAATCTTTTCCGCTTGAAACGACGGCAAGACACGCCGTGTTTGAGGCGCGGAATTCAACAACAATAAGAAAGAAGTGTCAAAACGTAGAAAATCGAAACATGATGTCACAATTTTTACACGACTTACCGCGATAAATTTCCTCTTTTGTTCGCCGACAAATTTGTTCAAATTCTTCCCTCCGCTAACAGTCAAATCGCATCGGCAACCAGTCAAGTTTGTCACCTTCTTGTGAATTGAAGAACGCGTTCCATCTGTGAAGGTATCCAGCCATCACCGTTTTCGAAGAGGGACGATAATTCTTTGGAACAGCGAGAAAGGAGCTGATTTTACCGACGGAGAAAGAATGCCTACGAAAAAGAATTATTGATCAACTTATTTCAACGTGATCATTACAAAAAGCGATAATAAATTATTTCTATCATGATGAGCGCATATGACAACAGCGTCTTCGACGAGGGCTTACAACAAGTTCCCGAGAAGGAATCTCCGCCATTCGCTCTTGACGACAACCAAGAACAAAACCACAATGCATTCCACGAATCAATTTCGTCTCAGCAGCCAACCAAAACCATAGAAATAGACAACAAATCTGTAAAATTTGCGGTAGCGAGTTGTAAGAAAGATCACTCGGTAATGTCAAGTTACTCGCAATATTCATCAAACTCTGCGCCACCAGAACTTGCAGAATCTACCATGACGGACGAGACGAGTTGCTGCTCAACCTTTAGTTCACCAAGGTCAGCAGACGCATTCAGTTCACCGAGGTCAGCAGACACAACCCAACCGATAGACAATGAAATGAAAATGATGTCATCTTCGCCATCATTATCACATCACATATCAGGAATGTCTTCGATCGTTTCAACAACATCGATGACGAGTATTCCGTTGGAACCCCGCATGGCATCCTTTGTCGATCCACAGGGGTCCTCTTTTGTACAAACTGGCGCAAACTCGCGCTCTATTGGATTCTCAGAATTAATGAAGGCTGCCGACAACTCAAACACAAAGCTAGAAGTATCTAGCCCGTCAATGCTGCACGTCTCGAATCACAGATCGATTGGGAGATTGCCACCCTTGCCAGAAAACCAAGAAGCGGAATGCGGACAATTGATCTCCGCGGCACCGCAACACGAACCTAGCGATAGAAATGCTGGTAGAGGCAGACATCAAAGTTGGTGGGATAACGTACCTTTTCTGAGTCCAGGGCAGAGTATCACAAACGGGGAGCTGAGTAGTCCGCTTTTGAGTGGTATCATCCCTAATGATGATTCATTCGAGCAGCTGCACATTACTCGTTTGCTCTCAAATGGCTCTAGTCAAGAACAGCGTCTCAAATTGGCGCTCGAACGAGCAAGCACGTCCGTCCAAACCAGGATCGAGAGCGATGATTCCTTTGAAGTGTCCTTGGTGCTCGGAGAGAATACGCGTTGTACAGTGGATGACGTTGTCGAAGTTATCAGCAATGTGAACTTGCTAAATCTATGGTGCAATCCTATAGAATCATTGATCGTGACTTCCAACAGCAGCGAAGGGTCTTCGCTGTTGGAAGAGACTCCGGTGGCTAGCGCACGAGAAAATCTTACTGGTTCTGGTAACAACTGCGATGGCAACGAACGGATAAGGGAATACGAAGCCGAATGGATCGAGGCAACAACTTCGTCGTTGGAATCTCCTTCTAGCAGTGTCAGCTTTGTTCTCAACGCGGGACAGGCTGTTCTTCAAAGTCTCGGATGCACATCGTACGGAAAGATTACAATGTTTATCGAGCGACAACACGGACGCATAAGTCTCAACGTCGGACCTTTCAATGGAGGGATTAGTGCCTCCCATTTGATTTCTGTAATTTCCGAGGATTGCGATGGTGGAAGGAGAATTCGAATCGTAGACCGAGTCCGACTCACTCACGACAACGAGGAGGAAAGCTTTTTCCTAACTAGAATGCTTGGGTGTGCGGTGGGATCTTGTCTCAGCAGCTGCTTTTATTCACCAATCGTTGGATATGTCGACCAAGTGACAATGAGCATGGCGCGATTGCGCATCCTTTTGGAAGGCAGTGGAAGCATGAGATCTTCAGGCCGTCCTATGTAAATAAAATATCGTTCGACGATGCTAACAGTAATAGTATATATTTGTTCTATTTGTGTACAAACAACATCTGCTTTTCCCTCACACATTATTTCAAAACGAGCTACGTAAATGTATTCATTTTCATTTTAAATTTTTTTTTACAATATTATGTTGATATACTATATATACTAGAGGCTACCTGTAATACATATGTATTATATATAAGACCTATAGTACGTTCAAAAAATGGTCACAAGATGATAAAAGACGATGTCAAAAAATGGTTGCGAGCCTACCTGCCCTACAGGATCAAATTTGAATTTTGACAAAATCTACGGTGTTTTTATTTCATCCGAAGACCACCATCAACCAGAATCGATTGTCTAACTTCGTCGAACCGATCATACAACAAACGACAACTTGGCAAACCATCGTCACAATTTTGCCATTCAAAGAAACAGACCAAGAAGCCCCGTTACAGTATCCTTTTCATACCCCAAACGATTCCAAAATGTCTCGAGCCGATTTTGTACCAATGATGGACAAAGCCTACTTTGTGGGCCGACACGAAATCCTTGCCTTTTTCAATGATTTGTTGGATTTGAACCTGTCCAAGATCGAACAAACGGCAACGGGAGCAATCGCCTGTCAGCTCACGGAATATATCTTCCCAGGAAGCATTCAATTGTCGCGAATCAATTGGGAAGCAAGGTCCGTATCCACAAAAGTAAATCGAATCCAATGAATGAAACTATTGCGAAAGGCAACTTTACTCACAAAAGACATTCTCGTTGTTCTCTATCTCTGATACTATCTCATTCTCTTGCGACATTACTCATGACAGATCGGACTACGAATTCGTTGGCAATTACAAGCTCCTCCAGGCTGCATTCGATAAGAATAATGTGACCAAATATGTCGATGTCAACAAATTGATTCGAGCAAAATATCAAGGTGAGAAAAAGTTCGATGTTCTGGTAGTATGTGTGCTAAACGCCATGAATAGCGTTAGGGCGCTATATTCTTCAAACCATCTCACACAATGTACTTTGCAAAAACAGACAATTTCGAGTTCTGCCAGTGGTTAAAAGCATGGTTTGATCAGACTGGTGCTCACCGTGAAGAGTACGACGCTGCAGGCGTCCGCGCCAAGGGGAAAGGTGGAAAGAAGTACAACGCCTCAATGGGCAAGGGATCTGGAGCAGGTGGGGCTAAGCCAAAGAGAACAACGCGGCCCGTCACTTCGCGTCCCGTAGCTTCAAGGTCAACAGCCCGACCTGCTGCTGCTGCAACGAAAGCCCCACTTCGGGCATCGGAAAATCAGGTTCGACCGGCCCGCACCAGTGCAAAAAGTGCTGCTGCTTCTGCGGCACAAGCCAAAGCAAACGAGGAGCTTACCAAGAAGGCCGCAGAATTGGAGACTAAGGTTGGCGAGTTGGAAACCATCGTCGGTGATGTCGAGAAAGAAAGGGATTTTTATTTTGGCAAGCTACGAAGCATCGAGCTTTTTCTGCAGATCAAGCAGGACCAAAACTGGGAAAATTGCGAACGAGAAGACGTCGTAGACAATCTTTTCAAAGTCCTTTACGCTACCGTGGACGACGACGTTGTCGTGGACGAGGAAGGAAATATTATTCCGGCCGGAGAGGAGCCTCCAGAGGTTGCGGACGACAGTTTGCTCGAAAACGAGGACTTTACCGAAGCCGACCTCCTTGCGGCCGAAGCGGGTGTGGAAGTAGACCTCGTGGAAACGGAATACTGAAGGGTTAGCAATACATAACATGATTGTAAATGTACTATTTTTTGGGCACGTACATGTATTGCAATAGTTGTAGGCATGTTTTGTTGCCGAAATCAAAATCTGTGTTTTTCACGCTTTAACGAAAATCTTTTCAATTTTCACTAGAAAATTAAAATTTGAACTGCCGTACTCTTTCTTCGAACTTATGATTATGTGCCCTATTTCTGGTCCTTTAAAAATTTCCAATTGAGTCGCTGTTTTTTCAACCCGCCAGGTCATGAGTTAAAAACGTCACCTTTTCCTTTTTGTTCCCGGAGGCTTTCCCAGATTTTTTCAATTATTTGCGAACAAGACGTTTTGGTAAAGAACCATCACGACTGGAAATGTCTGCTGCTTGAGCACAACACACAAGTGACAAGACAGCAGCTTCCGAAACTCCATTTCCATAATATACACACATGTCCCAAACAGTCTTACGAATTGAAACCACCCAGACAAGTAATCAGCTACAATGTTGAATGCCACTAGCGGCAAGAATGGACTTCGTGGCTTTGCCTCCAAACTTCGAGAACAGGCCAAGGATGTGGTGGGAAACGTAAAGCTTCCGAGCTTTGATGACATGGCAAAGAACGACGATTACATTCACTCTCCCGATTTCAATGTCCGTACAAAACAACGACGACGACAACAACAGGAAGACGAATCCGAACAACATTCCGCCACAAATAGTGCAAACGGGACGACCGATGAAGCCTCGAATTATTCCTACTCGACCGAATCGTCCTGGTCCTTGCTCGATCGATCGTCCAACACGGCGACGGGTCTTGTTGCGGGTGGAAAATTGCCACCAAAGGCAGTATCAACCCCGGTGGCATCAAACAGGCAAATACAAAACATTGACAAAGTCGACATTGAAGCGTCTGCGAGCAGACAGAGCCACGAGATTTTTTCAACACCCAACAACAGACCAACTTCTAGCATATCCTCCGGAACTCTATTATCGGTAGTATCGGACGCTTTACAGCCGACAACGCAGGTACAAACTGCGACAAATGTATTAGACCGGTATCCATCTCATAGCGACGTGGATAGCGACGAGAGCTCGCAAGACTTTGACGAGGAGGATCCAATACTCTCCAGTCTTCGAAAGGACAACAACAACAACAACAACATAGATGACAAAAAGCACAGAAAGAAAGAAACTAGTCAAGCCCCGGCTTCTGTAATCACAATTCAAAAATCATCGAATCGATTCATGGATGACGTGAGGCTACAAGCTCCTGTGAACGAAGACCAAAGCCTGGATGGAATAATAAAAGTGCATGAAACAGATACGAATACTAACGCCGAAACAACAGAAAAAGTTCCCTTTGCTGGTTTTTTCAAAAACACGGCCCTGCAGAATTTCAAAAAAATCGTCCTGAGAAAGGGACCCGATGCGCCTCCACAATCGCAAACCAAGCGACCACCACTGGCCAGGGAACGAGCGGCAAAACCACAGCAGCCAACGGAGGAGTTTCAGATCAAAGCGGCGACTTCCGTGGGAATGCTGGGCGACGACGACCTTGAACAGTTGAAACAGCTGAAACTGGCGGGACAATCGCCTTCCGCCTTTTCGTCTTTCTCGAATTTTATGGAATATATTGAAGCAGAATCGGCACTCGGCGTTTGTGGCATTCACGCTGGTGCTTTCCATCTACGTTTATTTTCGAAAATTATAATTCCAATCGGAAACGACGCACAATGGCGTCGTCCAATGTAAACTATTGCAAAATCAAAATACTGTAACGCTAAACAAGAATATTATGATACATACGTTGTAGCAATCTTTCACTATAACGTCTTTATACTTTACTCAGTGTCCTCACCGTTCGTTGCTTCCGCTTCTATTTGGATTGTTGTATCATCGCTTGCATCACTTTCGTCGCCATCCACCTCGTCTTCCTCAAAGATTTGCATCGACTTCGGCTTCGAACGGAAGTGGATCCTTGACTGGGTATCGATCCATCTCCATGGCTGCTTCGCGGCAGAGACGGCGAATTTCCGGATGAATTCCGCGAGAAAATGGGTCGACCGTCCCCCCTTCCGACAGATCGTTTTTGCGGATGGGATTGTACTTGAGCGCTCCAAACTGACGCACCGCATCCGAGGCACGTCCAATGATTCGGGTCAGATCACCCGGGGCTGCTCCAGAAATCTCCAGGGCTTCGTTCCAGGAGCAACCATTGGCCCACGCCGTCACCACCTCGCAGTGCGACAGGTCGAATTGGCAGCTGCAGGTTTTCTCGTCCACCTGATATTGTCGTTGAACGTCCGTGAATCGTTCTGTGGCATCCAGTAGGACCTGAATGGATCGCTGTAGTCGTGGTCCCAATCGTTTGAACACGCTGATGGAGTCTACTCGGCTGTTTCTTGCGGTATCACCCGTCACAAGACAGCTCACATAACCTGCCAGTTCCGCTGGAGAAAGTTCTTTCAGATGGTATAATAGATCTTCAGCCTCTTGCTGAGCCCTTGATGGAAGGTCGCTTTCCTCTTCGGTATATTCACTGCTCTCGAAAAAGTCTTCGTCGTCCGAACCAAAACTTAACATTGCGTCTTTCATTTTATCAAATTCTTCGGAAGCATTAGTAACATCAAACGTGCCTCCCATTGCCAAAAAGCACCACAGCGAATTTTCGAAACTTAACATCCCAACATCGGTACCTGCTGGAGTGACTTTGAATGTTTCATCTTCTAGATCTTCAACGGAGTATTCTCTTTTCAGATCCGAAGTGGGAGCGATGCAGCCAAAAGCAATCAGTGCCTTAGTGATTGCCAGCATGTCTTTCCAAGCAGAATCCTCGGGACCCTCCAATAATTTTTGAGACTCAAGAAGCAGAAGTGACTCTGGATCCATACCTGGATTGGAGTTGGAAAGTTTTTTCAGCTTTCGTTTTACTACAACTGCAGACTTGGCAAAGCGTGCTAAATCTTCGGGTTCAATGGGTGAGCTATCATCCATTTCCTGAATATTCTGTCGTGCTTGAAGCAATTCTTCGCTATCCGCAGACTCGTCGTTTAGAAGTTCGTTGGTGAGTTTTGCAATTGATGAAAATGGGTGCCGTTTCAGCTTTTTCGCTGCTTGCTTTACCCTCGCTCGTTGCTCGTCTATCTGTTGAAGCATTTCATCCTCTTCAAATAGGCTTATTTCGTCGTCGAATGAGTCCTTCGATTCTAGTTCAAGGCAGCCTAGAGTTGTAGATTCTAATTCGAATGCTAACTTTGCCGCTTCGAAGTTCTTCGAAGATTTCTTGAGAAGTTCGCGATCTTTCAGTATTTCCGTCAAATGGGTAAGGAATGCAAGCGTCGACCTTAGCACTTCTCATTTCGATCATCGAGTCAAAAGTACGAATCAGAGTATTAAGGAAGTTTTCTTCTGAGGCTTGAACCACAACATCTGCTACTTCAGCAAATTTCGTGTCGCTATTTCGGGCTTCTTCGATTTGTTGCCTGGCCCAGTTTGCAAAACTCTTACTGACAAGTTGTTTTGCTACATCAAGCTTTCCATTTCCTCTTGCAATTAGATTCACAGCCAGAGAATATGAAGGTCGAAATTGTGATGTGATTGGCTGAATGGGATCTGTAAGTATCTTTGCTGCCACATCTTCGCCTTCGAAAGGAGTAGCCACTAAAACGCATGTCCCCGTCGTATCCATACCCCTTCTTCCTGCGCGTCCAGCCATCTGAAGTAGGTTGGACGTTTCGAGTTGGCTCATCGATCCGCTTCCCCCTCTTTTGGCAAGAGAACAAATAACCGTTGTTCTTGCCGGCATATTGATCCCAGCACTCAGCGTCTCCGTAGCAAAAACAACTTTCATGAGATTCATGCGAAAGAGGTATTCTATTTGCATTTTATGTGCGGGAAGCATACCAGCGTGGTGACGACCAATTCCAAATAGGAGTTGCTCAACGACGTTGTCAGGGAATGCAATCTCATGATTTTCTTCGTTGAATTGAGCTATTCGTGCCGCCACTTCTGTGACTTCTTCGTCATTTAAAAGCCCAGCTGAACTATAGAACTCCCAGTTCTCGGAAGAAAGTGGAGATCCTTCAGTAAAAAAACCTTCTTCACCAAATACACTATTCGCGTCCAAGACCGAATTGAATACGCTCTCGTCGACGTTGTTGCTACTTAGTCGGAACGATCTGCCCTTATCGTCTTGCACAACATTGTTGTCGTCGACGCCACCTTTCTCGTCGATTTTGCTTTTTCTCTTTATTTTTCTCTGAAACGACCCTTTCTTCTTCTTCGGTTTCTGAAAATCATTTTGAAAGTCGTCACCGAAATTAGAACCCAGAGGTCCCTTGAAGGAATTACAAATAGTTTCAGCTGCTTGATCGCAACCAGCTCTAGAAAAGATGAAAACAATAGCTGGTAACAGATTCTTTTCTTTCAATCTCACCAGAAGAATTGGCAGAGAAGGTACAGCTTTTCTCATTTCTTTCCTCGTCAAACGTTCTCGCTCTTTTTGTCGTTCCCTAGGAGATAATGAAGCTGAATCGATTTTACGCCCGCGACCTCTTCCTCTTCCCCTCTTGTTTGCGTACCAATCCGATTCATCGGCGCTATCAAACCTAGACTGTTGATTTTCCTTCTGCCTCTCCATCATTCGATTAACTTTTTGAACTCTCCTTTGTGCAAGTCCATTCAAAGCGGGATTGGTTTGAAGACCTTTTGGGAGCTTTTTGACAGTGAGAATCTCGTCTTCGTCTATATTCGGATATCCATCTCTTTGTTTCTTATTTGCCTTTCTCGGTGTTGTGGGTATCCCATCGCCTCTGTATCCTAACAACCCTAATGGAGAGCCAGGACCTGCATCTGGATTACGAAACAATGGGAAAAGACCTTCCCGTGTAGCAAAAAGATACTTCAAAGGAACAGGGCGTGCACCAGGTGCTTCAATTAACTCAGTATGTCTGCCAGTCACTGAAGACATCCAGTCAGCTAGTTCTCTAGCGTTTGCTAATGTTGCTGAGAGTCCAACTATTTGTGTATGAGTAGGTGATGTAATGACACACTCTTCCCAAACTCCTGTAATTGTCAAAAGGTTTTTTGTTTGAACAGCAAAATTGATTTTCAGTATAAGATGATAGACAAGACACAAAACGAGATAACAAAGATTTCATCGCCTTACCTCCTCTTCCGGGTTGTCCCATGTAATGGAACTCATCCAAGACCACAACAGAATTCTTCCCAAGATCGTTGCTTTTGTTTTTGTCAACGTTGGATTCCTGCCCACTGGATCGCCAGGCGATGTTTCGGTAGACTTCGGTCGTCATCACAGTCAGTCGAGCTGCATCTCTGTTGATCGAAATGTCACCCGTGGACAAACCAACGTTGCTGTTTCCAAATATTTGTCGTAGCTCCGAGAACTTTTGGTTCGAAAGGGCCTTGAGTGGAGTTGTATAAACGCCCTCGAAATCGCGATCAAAGGCGCTGTGAAGTGCCATTTCACCCACTACTGTTTTTCCGGATCCAGTTGGCGCACAGACAATCACGTTGTGTCCCTTCAGGATCGATCCACCGGCTTGAAGCTGCCAATCGTCGAGGGGGAACTCAAAGTACTTCTCAAACTCGGCTCGTCCTAAACTAACGGCCTCTTCGACTTCGGAATCTGCTGCGGTTGATCTTCGTGTAGACAAAATTTCTCTATTGTAACTGTTGAATCCTCCCCTGAAGGAGATGAGTTGAAAAGAGGAGATCTGCTGAGCTAGCACAAATATACATAGTATCGACAACATCATGGAAGCGGTAGGCGAATTGTAACGCCGCCGCCTACCGTGAGGCAACATTTTGGTATATTTGTTAGGTTGAACACCTGAACGGAGATCAAGAGTGTGGTTCGAAGTGATGGCTGCTGATTTATTAAGTTTCCATTGGCAGCATGGCATGAAAAATAACGAAAACAGAGCTGTGTTCAGGAACTTCCGACCGACGTGATGGATCAAGATTAGATGTGATGGATGATGATGTTTCATGGGAATTTTGTTCAGTTGGAAGTTCGACTGAGCTCGTATTTTGGGTGAACTCGAACCAAGAATGACGATTGTTGGTTTTTAGCTACGTGTAGTCACGTTTGAGTTTCTAAAATGAGTCACGTTTCCGCGTCAACACAATTATTGTCAACTATTGGTGGATTTACAAAGAGTGGTGGATTAAATCGTATTAGAGCTACAACTAGAGAGTGTAGATAGGTTACCTACTAACTAAAAAAGTGGTCATAGCTTCTTTCTCGTATCAAACCTTCCAGTTCGTGCTGAATCAGCAACAAGAGAGCTTTGACATCGTATTCTTTGCTCATGGTTCCGGCAGGAAGCCAGTGAACTTTGAGGTACGCCATGTTGTTGAAGAGATCCCAATCCAGTCGTGCCGGTTTGCCTGTCAGTTTGTTCCCAACTGCACCGCCGTCTTCTAAATAATACATGATCACACTAGATCCCCTGGGCATGAACATGGATGTCACCGCACCGCCACCGCAAGAGGTTATGAAAATCGATGCCTGACTCGCTACTTCCAATTGCTCTTTTATCGACATTTCGCTGAATACATAGGATTCCACAGAAACGTACGACGGATGGAAGCTCTTCTGTAACAGCGCTTTGTGCCTAGAAAAATCAAAGTTGCGTTGGCCAATGCTGGAGCTTTTTTCTGAAAATACGATTCGAAACGGGGGTTTGTGATTCATTTCGATAGGAATGCCCATATTAGTGAGCATAAAGTTGCGAAATTCATAGAGCAACCCGCCCCTGCCGTGATTTTGCGTTGTTTGGTAATCGCCCTCTTCCCAGCCATGGAGTTTGGACGTTCCGTGGTCCGTGAGTGGGCCGATCCCTGCTACTCCATGTTTTGCGCAAATCAAGTTTGATTTGCTCTTGCCCTTTGGTTGAAAGTCAAAATTTTCCGTCGTGGCCAACTCGTTTTGGATTGAATTTGTTCCAAGCATCAATGGGAGGAACTTTTTGAACATCTTTTTGCAAAGCGCTGTCTTCTCGTCCGTCCAGTCGCAGGACGCCCATAATCCACGAGATTTCTTGCTTTCCCCTTCTGGGTCTTTCAATATATACCGCATCATCATCAGTTCAGTGGATTCGTTCATGAGCTGGTACATTTTCAGAAGATTGTAAATCGGCAGAAAGTCATCCCAGACCAAATGTCCGGGATTGCCACCATTCATGGAATGGAACGGGACCATGACTACATTTGGAGGAAGTTCGTAATACGATAGCGATTCGTCGTCTTTCAGTATACGGATCTCAGGAAACCACTCGAGACGAGAAATGTCGTCAGCCCACTTCAAATTGATACCTCCGAGAGACACGGTGTTTGGCTTGGAGTGTTTTTTCTTGAGGAATGACTGGGAAATGTCAATAAATTGCTGCGTTTCCGCGTGCTTGTACATCCTATCGTTCTCCGCCTTGTCAAAGGCAACGTAGTCTTTCTTCACCGTGTCAAAACAAAAGAAGTCACTGAATTCGCACGATCGCTTCTGCCAGGACGTTTTGTCCTGATAGTTCTCACCCACGCAATGTGAAACAGTTTCGACATTCTTTTCCTTTCGAAAGTAGACTGGATAGCCGTTGAAGATTCCATCCGCGGCATCCAAATCGTTTTTGGAATAGAGGTGCGCTGATTTCTGCGGTAGGATCGGATCAACCTCGTTTGTTTTCGCTTGAAAGACAATCACCACAACATTTAAGATGACAAGCTGCGATAGCAGCAAGCAAATGGCAGCAATGGCTATCTTCGGCAATGGACAAGATGAAAAGAATGACGACTGCCGGTCTCGAAGTGAGCCGTTCTTCGACGAGCCTTTCCGTGTTGTCAGCATCGGAATCTGTTTCTTTAAAGTCTCACGCTTTGTTCGGCAGCGTCACCGATCAATTCACTGGGCCTTCGATGGGCTCAAGTAAGACAAGAAGTGAATGAACGGTAGTTTTGAAAGGAGGCACTAAAATAGTAATGCTCGGAACCGCGATCGCAACGGTTGTTTCATGTTGGTTTCCGGGTCACTGATCACAAGGTCAGTTTTGGTTTCTCTTGAATTTAACTCGAACTCTAATGAATCAAATGCTTTGCCGAGAAAAGAATAGAGTAGTTCTTGTAAATAAATAAAAAATTTCATTGGCATGATAGTCAATCATTACTTATTGTAGCTAATTTTAATTCTTTTCTTTTTCTTCGGAACACGGTTGTTTGGCAATTCAGCGCGGCTTGCAGGAGCAGCTGGCATTCCTTCGAGCGATGCCACAGCATTTCTAGTATTTCGGTCTGCTGGGTTGCTATCATTGGTTTCTGAAGTTTGCGCCCGGGCATCGTTCGTCCCATCCTGGACCCGTATGTTCAACCTTGACGCCGAAGACAAGACCGTAGAAACATCTTGTTTCAAGGCAGAAAGTCTGCTGATCAGCTCGCGTCGCAACTCGTCTTTGGCTGGTGACAAGGAAACAAGAGAGGCCGATTCCGTCTGAACCAAATTGTCGGAATTGCGCAAGCCATCCAACCAGGCAGAGAGTCGAACCAAGTGTCGAGTCGATAACTTGTGGACAATTTTTTCCAGTTTCCGACGGGCCTTGTTCTCATCTGGTGCATGGGTCCCGTTCTTTCCGGTGCCGACAACATTATCTTCTTCATCTGCTCGCTGATCAAAGTTAATCTCAAGCCTTCCCCCCGAAAATAGCGTGTTCCCCGCGGTCTTCTCCATCGCAGCCATTGTGCTTTCCACAGCGGATAGATGCGAGTTATGTTCCCTCATTGACGAATTCGTGTTGTTCGTTTCGATATCATCACCGTCTTCCCAATCTATATCATCGTCGTCACTATCACTAAAATCGCCATCGCCGTTAACATTGTCATGGCGACTTTCTTCTTGATTCTCAACCCGCTGCTTTTCTTCCAGACTGTTTTCCAAGTCCTGGTTATCCCTAGAAATCGATTCTCTCTTCCACGACCTTGACGGACGTCTAACTCCGTCAATGCGAGGAACCAGAATCTCCAAACACTCGTCGGCCAGATCCAGCAGCTTGCCCACTTTTTGAATCTCCTTTTGGCCGTGAAGGAGTGCAAAATCGCGCAGTTTTCTACGGTTGGCCATGCCAGGAGGTGTGACGGACGAATCGTTCAAATCACCAGTCTCCAGGGCAATGCATCGATGTTTGAGACTCTTGGCAGCCACGGCCAGTTTCACATATCTGCTTCCAAACCCTTTGTCGAGAAGATGGGATATCAAAGCAACGGCTTCTTTCTGCAAGAGAGCAAGCTGAATAATTTTCTTATTGGAATTCGCTCCCGAAACATCACTGCCATCGACTTTCACTCCAATATTCGATACCCACTCTGCCAAATGCGTCTCCTGATCGATGTGATAACGACAATCCTTGGACCTCAAAAGCAATAATCCCGATAGAAACAGAGCCGATCGACGGACGGTAACTCGCTTGTGTTCTTGCTGCATGTCCCAGAGATACAAGAACATGGAATACGGGACCGGTTTTTCCTGTCTTTTTCCAGACTTTTCTGTTGTCGTAGCAGTTGCATCGTTCGATTCTTGTTGCTTCTTTCGCCGCTTGGCATGATGCTGCACTTCCTCCAGCCAAGTATTTACGGCCTGAACAAATCTCCTCTTATGATCGTTATCATTCGAAGATGCTGTCGGTGTTGATCCCGAGTTGTTGGAGACCGCATCCATTCGATTCATGATGGAATCGTGAATACTTTGGTGTCCAGTGGTATTGCTTCCGGAATTCCAGGTACCACTGGAATCGGCGCCTTGGCCAAAACTAGTAATGCTTTTGTTCTTGAGCTGTTCCCAATCGACCACCGTGAAGGATTCCGTCTTGAGATCCCTTTGAAAGAATTTTGTCGTGACCTGAAGAACATGCAAGAAGGTCGGTATGTGTTCCATGGAAAGCCCGGGGATTCTGGGAAGGCTCGCAGCAACGCCATCGTTGGTAAAGGCAGCACCAATGTTTTCCAGTGAGGCTTCCACCGCTCCCCCAGCAGTGGAAGGCGTTACGCGCCTTCGTTTCATTGCTATTTGGCCGATGCGATTGGTGCCTAAGTTTTGAGAACCAATCAACTGCAGGTCATGTGCTTGGAATAGCTTTCATAATGGGGGGGGGCATGATGTTAAGTTCGATGTGAATGGGGTCGATGGGACAAGTTTCAAATAATTGATTTTTTGAAAAAGAAAGGTGAAAAAGTGGAAAGGGTCGAAAATCGGTCGTGGATGAGATGCATTTTGAGTCATGTGAGTTGTCTGTTATCCTCAACCTTAAACAACTTCTTACGACCGTTTTGAAGATTATTTGGCGCGGTCTCTTTGATTGCTTTTTACATCACTTTTTCTTTGTTGCGGTCTTTCGGTTGAGAAAATGGAAAAAAAATCTGCAGAATCAAGAGAGATCCAAAGACTTTCGAGTTACGTTATATCTCCTTCGTTCAAAGTCATCGGAAGAACAAAAGTGATATTCCACCATGAAGGAATACAAACCAACCGCGTCAATCCTATATATTGGGATTTTACTGTTATTTGTGGCATTGCAGCAACTCTGTCCTGCTCATGGCACAGAGATCCTGTACGAAGGGGACGAATCACTGTCGCATATTGTCAGTCCTCTTCCCTATACATATATCGACGAAGGTTCGCTGCCAAAAGCTTTCGATTGGGGTGAAGTAAAAGGCAAATCGTACCTGACGCACATGCTCAATCAACACATTCCTCAGTATTGCGGAGCTTGCTGGGCACACAGCAGCATGTCGGCGCTTGCCGATCGCATCAAAATTGCACGGAACGGAATGGGAAGAGACATTAACCTGTCGGTCCAGTTCTTGTTGAATTGTGGAGCCTCCAGCGCCGGGAGCTGCCACGGCGGCTCGGCCATTCGAGCCTACGAGTTTATTCACAAGAATCCCTTTGGGGTTCCCTACGACACCTGCCTCTCCTACGTAGCCTGTTCCTCGGATTCTACGGAAGGATTCTGCCCGCACATTGATTCCACGTGCAACCCCGAAAATATTTGTCGGACCTGTAGCAATCCCACACATTCCGTAGACGGTGGAACCTGTGACCCTATTGGGTACTTTCCGAACGCTACTGTAAGTAAGACTGTGATATGTAACAACGTATTGAGTGAGAGCAAGGAAGTAGCAATATCTAACTCTTGTACTCTATCGTATTTGCGTTTTTTCTCAGGTGGCCGAGTTTGGGAGTTACAGCCAAAAAGATGGAATCTTTCCAATCATGGCAGAAATTTTTCTTCGTGGGCCGGTGAAAGCATCCATCAACGCCGGGCCCTTGCAGAGGTACAAAGGAGGAATCATATTGGATTCTCCGGAGAATCGAAATACAACCCACAATCACGGCGTGAGCATAGTGGGGTGGGGTTACGACGAAACTGCTGACGTTCAATACTGGATTATTCGCAACAGTGTAAGTGTTATGAAATATATGCAATCTGTTTACTAGTTCTGTCTGTTTTCCTACTAACAATATTTTTGTCTCCTGTAATGTCGCTGCTATTTGAATTCAGTGGTAAGTAATTATCTTTTCTGGCTCAGGTGTCTGGCGGTGTTCCTGCAGTATTAACTCAAAACCCTTGATTGCCTTGTATTTTTCATTTATTTTTCACTTAGGGGTGAGTATTGGGGAGAGCTGGGTTTCTTTCGCATCGAACTCGGCAAGAATTTATTGGGCATCGAGGGGCATGTTTGCTGGGCGACACCCGGCACTTTCACCGTTCACAACTTTGCGTGTCTCAAGGATGGAAGCAACTGCATTCAGAACCAAAACTACATTGATCCTTCCACCAATCCGGTTGCTTCTGTAAAACGAAGGCTACGACAAGTGTCGTGACATACTTATTGCAAAATTTCTTTGTTTCGTTCTAGTACACGTACTGTAAATATTTGTACCACTAGAATTGCAAACTGTCCACTAAATTCTTTAGCCTATAGCTCGTGTATCCTTTTATATACCATGCCATGTATTACAGCATGCTTCAAAAGAAATCTTCTTCATCCAAAGTGTAACCAAAGTAGGCAAACAGTTTTTGGAGGGCTTCCTTGGAAAGATTTGGATTGTTTTGCGTAAGCTTGATCATCTTGCTGAATTCCTCCGTGTGGTATTTGTTCTGCTCCCATTTCCAGAGTTGTTGTATGAACGAAACGTGTCGCTTGGCTTCGAATACCAAGCCTCTGCCAAGTGTCATCTCCAAGATCTTGAGATGGGTTGTGTAGGGTGGCAACACGGAATATTGATTGAAAAAATCCTGACAGAGGGTGATGGCGTTGCCCACGTCACCCAAATTCAACAGACTGTCGACACTGGCTTCAATGGTTTCTTTCGTGGGAGTCAAGCCATTCGATAACAGCTGGCGCGTATATTCCTTCATTGTCGGCACGTCGCCGACCTTGGAAAGACCAATCAACAACGTGTTGTAGGCTACGATATCGGGTTCGATCTTGTTTGCGGGCATGACTTCATCGAGGATGTGCATTGCTCTCCAGAGACTTCCTCGGTTGATGCAAACCTTCATGAGTATCGAATAACTGATCAAATCGAGTTCCACCGGATGGTGACCGCATGCTCCTTGCTTCAAGGAATCGGCAAAGGATATTGCCGACGTGAGCACGGGACTCCAGTCCGGATCGGATTCACGTTCCAGCTTGAGCTGCTTGATGTCCTGATCCTGGTTTGCGGACAAGTTTTCCTCGAACCTGCGATGGAATTTTGTGGTACGGCGGGGGAGGTCGCATCTTTATTCGGGGCCGAACGGGGCGGTTTCGAAAGGTGGCCATGGGGTAATCGCTGTTGGCATCAAATGTTGTTGCGTCGTGTTCGTCCTCATCGAGGTCTGTTCGCTCTCGAACGACTCGATAAAAGTAGTGTGTCATCTTGGCGGTTCTCCCCGTCCTGGCAAAAGCATTGAGCATGCGATTTGCCATTTTGGTAGTCAAGGGAACATCCCTTTGATTCATGTTGAGCAAAATCGCATCGAGCCATCGAGTCGGATCGTCGATTTTTGGCTGCTTGATTTCGGGCAAGAAGATGTTTCGGTTTCTTCTCAGATACAGACTGGCTGCATCAATGGCGGTGATGGCATGAACAAACTCGGAAGTCTTTGGTGAGAAATCTCTTGCCTTTCGGAGCGACAAAAGCTGTATCGCTCTTCCAACATTTCCTGCCTTTCCATTCGCCTCCAGCATGCTCAGCGAGAGTGGATCTGTCATTTTTGTCATGTTCACGCTTCCAATGTATCGTTCCCATTCTCGGATCTTTTGAGACAAGACATTGGTTGGAAGCCTACACCGTAAAATAGCAACAAAGGCCTGCTGTGTTGTTTCGGGAGAAAAGAAAAGCTCCTTCATCTCCGGGCTTACAAGATCTTCATCGCTCTGATCTTTGTAAAAGTATTTTAGATAAAATTCGTATCGAGCGACCGTTTGCCTAACAAAGTCAATATTCCATTTTCGTTTGGACACGCTGTTTAGTCCGTTGGGTACACCTCCTTTTCCCTGGTTGAATCTACACGCTTTGTCGAGATCCTGGATCAAAGCTGGCAGAGCTGTCGCAATGTCTTGCCGGAGGGCCAGAGAGTCTATTGTTGTTTGAAACAGTATTTCCTTCTCGGCCGCCGGTGAAGCGGACGACGAATAGGAAACACAAGGCGTCCAACTCGTTGACAAAGCGTTTGGACGAGAATTCTCAACCTCCAATACCGATGCCCGTTGTCCGACAGAGGCAGCTATAGAAGATCTCCGAACCGATTCTCGCTGTTGTGGCCCAGTTAGCTGTTTGGAAATCCCTCGCACAACGTGCTGAAAGCAACGTCGACGTCCGGCGACAATGGAGGACATGCTGAAAACTCTGTAGATTGGATTCGGCCTCAACCAGTTGTTACTTGCGATCCAGTTGTCGACACCAAACACCAATTTTGACACTTGTGTGGTTGCCTATCGATGAACCAAACTCACACGAAAAAATTATGTTGATTTTCATTCGAAAATTCAAAAATGGGGCAAACAAGCAAAGAAAAAACAGGTTTTTGGTTTCATGGTCAAGTTCTGACCACAAAATCTCAACACGCGCTTTCCAGCAAAAGCGTAATCCAACGAAGTTTTTTATCCTAGTCGAAGTGGTCGAATGTACAGAACAGAATTGAAATGTGAATGATGTCGGTCAAACTTTCATTTGGAACCAATAATTTTACTACAGCAAAACGAAATATTCTATAGTTCCATCTTGATTTTAAAAAGAAGTCATAAAAAAGTAACATCAGGTATCTCTTAATCATCAAGTGTTGACTAAAATAGTCACTAGATCGATTGATCATCCCTTCCCTCTATCGTGTTGCCATGGCAGCACTTGTTGCATTATTTCGTTTACAGCACTGCTGTCACCAACAATTTTTCGTTTCCGTCTATTTTGAAACACCCGCACCTCCAAACAAACTCTGAAAGTATTCGTCTCGGTTCAAGCTAGACGTGTTTGGACGTGATAGAGGAAAGGTAAAGTTGACGAGTTTTGGAATTTCCTTGTATCGAATCTTTCGTCCCTTGCTGGCCCGTCGATCGACCTGTTTCTTGGCACTGTTGGTATTCTTGTTTTGTTTTTGGGTTGACGGTCGGTCCATACTCGTATTTCCGGCACTGTTGGCCGAATTGGCCACAAAATCTTTTAAGAGCTGTTGGTACACCTTGGAGTCGTCAAAGAGAACCGATTTCGTGTTGGTTTCGTCGTTTCGAATCTCCTCGTATTCCATTGTCGATTCGACCTGTTCCCAAAAGGAGGAATCCATGATTCGAAACTGGGACTTGGCCGTGACTCCCGAGTGGAGTCGCAAACTCTTGTGTTTTCGATTCAAAACTCGTTTCCAGTCGTCGCGGTGTGTGTCGTATTCGTCTTGGAGGGTACTGTGCAGATTGGCACTAGACGAGGGCAGCAGAAGGTCTTTGTATTCGTCGGCCTTCGATTCGGGTGCACCAGACAGTTGGCTTCGCGCTCGCAAGAGATTTTCAATGAGTGTATCGCAAGTTTCCCGAAACGAGGCTGGCGCCTCTTCGGTGCTTTCTCCGGCATCGTTCACCTTGTTGACGGCTCGTTGGAGAAGAATGCGAGTCTCGAGAAGGTGGTTGTATATTTTGGATTGGCTCTGAGCTTCGAGGGCTTTCTTTTTCTCGACGTTGGTCTCTTTCCGCCTTTTCCTTTCCGCATTGCGATCCTGGGAGTCCAATTCTTCAATGGCGTCGAATATCGATAAATCTCGTTTCCTTCCCATTTTGAATAATTTTTTGCTTTGGCTTTCGAGAACAGGTTGTTGAGTAGTTTGGCTGTGAACTGATTTCAGTGCATGAATTTGTGCTGCGTATGATCGCGATGGATGCTTTGGGTCTGAACCGGTTAGTGACAATTGAGATATTCAATCTGTTCGATCGACTTGACAACGGCGGTAATGAAAATGATTTCTGTTTTTGTTTTTGTCTCATGGTGTTCTTCCAAATTTCTTTTGGGGGTCGAAATATCTACGGCAATGGTGCTTTTCACTTTTTCGTGAATGCCGTGATTGGTCTCGTGCAGTTCACGTCTGTTCGCCGTTCAGTCAAGAGTCGAATCTTGCACCGCATGTTTCTCGGAAAATCTCGAATTTTTTAGCTGCCTCCGATAGAGGGGAAAATAGAGCAATGAACCGTTGAATGAGTACTTCATTCTACTTACGGCATTTTCGTAGCTTTACAGAAAAAAAAAAGATTCCATCATCCAAGATTGGCATTTGCAGCAGATGTCACAATCACATTTCGATACCATCTACGCAATGAAGACGATTTCTTTGCTTCGACTGACTTCGAGCTGCATCGACGCAGGTCGGCGAGGCTGCGAAGTCATCCGATCCTTTCACCAGGTCCACCAAAGCTCTGTTGGCGGGCAACTGAAAATCGAAGGCGATCCCCGAAGTGTCGTCACCCAATGCGACATTGACGCCCAGGCGACAATCCTGAAGGGCCTTCGAGACACGTGGGGAAACGAGCTTTTGATCATTGGGGAAGAAGACGAATCCGAGAGTCCGGTTATTCCTGGTGGTCTTTCTCTCCTGAAGTACGATATTTTGTTTGACGCAAACGAGGTTCGCACGCCTTTGGAGGTCGACGAAGAAATCCCGCTCGGGGAGCTGGCAATCTTTGTGGATCCCGTCGATGGAACACGCGAGTTTGTAGAAGGAAGGCTACAAAACGTGGCGTGTCTCATTGGGATTGCCAGAAATGCCCGGCCCATTGCCGGAATCATTGGTGTCCCCTTTCCGGACGGCGACTTGTCTTCCGGAGCGGAAATCCATTACGCGGTCGCCGATCAAATCAAAACAGCCGACGTTTGGCCAAAGAAACCAAATACAGAGGCCAAGGAAGATCACGAGACGGATGAGATTACAATCCTGACGGGAGATTCCAGCAATCCGATTCTTCAAAAGGCAACCAGTTGTGCCAAAGCTTTGGCAAAGGGCAGCGTCAACCATGCCATTGTCGGCGGAACCGCCTCCAAGCTTGGCATGGTTGCAAAGTCAAAGACGCCGGCGATTGCGATTTTGCATTTCGACACACAGTTGTGGGACACATGCTCCGCAGAAGCGCTCCTGAATTGCAGGGGTGGCAAGATTACCGATTTCTTTGGTGCACCCCTGGTTCACTGTCCCAAGCGTCCATTCGGAAACATTTTTGGTGTCGTTGCATCGCTGGGGGCATCGGATCTTCACGACGAATTGTGCAAGAGTCTGCGAGCGGATGGAGAGGTAATCCACAAAGTCTTCAAACCATGGATTGGAGAGAAATCGGGTGCACCCGTGGCTCCCCAGGCAATCGATGTCGCCAGAGATCTGGATGGGGTACCGTACGGGCTTGAAGGCCTACAGGAATTACTGAAGGACCAGAATCCATCGAATCTTCCCCTTGTTGGGTATTCCGTACCAGAAGAGGATGCTTGGAGGGGACTCATGTCGACTGGTGTTAGATTCACACTCGATTGGGAGGGAATGGACAAAAGTCAGTCACCACCCAGTGATATATTCTACAAGCGCATCGATATGGCCCATCTTTCGCATGCTCAAGACAAATTGAAAACTGCCCCACACAAGGTAGGTAAAATTACAGCAAATGGCATCATCTTCCAATCCAGAACGTTCCGTGCAGTGTGTACTCACTGACTTTTTCTCTTTTTCATTTGCATGTACACGATAGCTCGTACGTGATGTCAGGAGCTACCAAGTAGAGACGTCTTTCCTCACAAGTCAAGCCTGTCAATGCTTGGCAAAGGATACAGGAATGAGAATCAACAAAGTCTTCGCTTCCGATCTTCGACCAGTAACATCAGACAACCCAAAAGATCTGTTGGACAGTCGTTTTTCTATTTTTCTAGAGTATTTTCAAAAGCCTGACGGGTGGGACCAAAGCTGGTTATTGGACAAGGAAGAAGCAAAGGCCGCTTTGTCGGAATTGGCTAAAATGCATGGATACTTTTGGCAAGGTTCCGATTTTTGGAAAAAAGAGGATGGGAAGCTAGGAGATGATCTCGAATCTATCATGTGGCCGAATGGCGGGTACATGCAGCCAAAGCTTCAAGGCTATGAGCAGCTCCAAAAAGTTCGCAGCGGCTGGGAAGCTCGTTATCCTACCTTCGAGGCAGATTTGAAGAAGATTCCCGAGTTAAATGATATTGATATTCAATCTTTAGGGAAGAGACTGGAGGAAGTTGCTCCAATGGTTGGGAAAGAAGCTCATCCATTTTCAGATGATCTCACAGAAAATACCCAATGCATGAAGTATCGAACATTAATACACGGAGATCCAAAACACGCAAATTTCTTCTTTCGTCGAAAAAAAGTATCTGTTGACGACGAAGAACATATTGAGGTTGGAGTCATTGATTTCCAATGGTCCGGTTTTGGTCTTGCTGCAACTGGTAAGAAACTAGTAGTTTCGTTCATTTACTTTGCGTCATCATTATCGTCTAACTCAACCAAAATTTCATTCAATCTTCTTTCAATCAAAATCAAGATGTTGCACATCACATAACTAGCGCCATCTCTAGCTCTGCTGTATCCCTTGATGGTAAGGACGAAAGCGAGCTCTTAGACCACTACTATTTTTGTCTTTCGAAAGAACTTGTAAAATTTGGAGTTGGGAAGAGTATTGAAGAAATCAAAACATCAATTTTCCCCCGTGAGGTCCTTCAGAAGCAATACGAAGTGGCAGTTTTGGATATTTGTCGTATTGTCTTCGCGTACGCATGGAGAAGATGGAAAGCCGAAGACAAACCTTCTGAAGAGTCCTTTAACAGGAATGCTTACAACAAATCCCTCGATAGCGTGCTCTGGCTCATCACAAGATGCCAAGTTTTGTTGGACAAGTATAATAGCATGCACGGTAAAAATTAATACAAGTTTCGTATGCCAGACTTCCCTAAGCAGAATTTAATTTATAAAGGACTGTCGCAAAGCAGGAATCTGTCAATCTGTCAACAGCCTCACTTGATTTAATTACAAGAGGATCGTCTTCGTTGAGATGTTGATTCCGTATTTCAAGAGCTCTCTCATGCAGGGCAAGGGCTTCCTCAAACTCGTTCAGTTCGCTGAGAACAGTCCCTAAAATGCAGCAGGCTTCCGCAGTCTGAAGATCATTAGTACAATTTATTTCTTCCATAATTGAAAGCACCTTCCGTACCTCTTCCACAGCATCGTCTAGTTCCATTTCATGGCTCAAAACATTACCGAGCCTTAGGCGAGCACGTGCCGTATCCTTATGATTTTCACCATGACGGCTCAAACAAGAACGTAAAGCTCGTTCATATGACATTCGTGCTCCTTTGAAATCCCTTTTTCTTTCGAGAACACTAGCAACTGCAAACAATGATGATATGGTCGCTGGGTGCTCTTTTCCGAGCGAAGAAGTCCGAATAGCAAGGGCGTTAGCATGATGATCTAGTGCTTGCGCATGCATCATCTGACCTTCGAAAGCGATCCCAAGACTCTCGGATGTATTAGCAACGTCAGGGTGTCTCGATCCAAAAACTTTCTCAAACACTGTCATAGCTTTAGAAAGCGTCTCCACTGCACTATCATAATTCCCATTCTTCGTTTCGATTTGTCCTATAACATACAAAGCCTCAGCATACTTTGGATGAGTCTTGCCTAACAGTTTTTTTCGAATCTCCAAACAAGCCTCAAATTGATTCATGGCGTTGTGATGATCATTCTTTCTAATCATGGCTAGCCCTACATTTGCACGACAATTAGATGTCAGCAAATGGTATTTCCCAAAGGCATTCATTGTAAGTTTCAACGCAAGGTCGAGTGTTCTTAATCCTTCTTCGTAGTCTCCTTCGCAACACTTTATGATACCAATGCTGCCATGAGATAATGCACATTCTGGATGCCGCTTCCCCAATGCCGCCTCTCTAATCCGCAAGGCTTTCTCGTGATAGATTCCAGCTTGGATAAACTCTAATTCTTTCATTTTCACATTACCGATTTCAGTCAGGGTATCAGCAATTCGATAATGCTTTCTACCAAACAGATCCTCTTGCATCGCCAATGCTTTCTCGTAAGATTCAACTGCTTTCTTGTATTCTCCTTGTCGAGCAAAGATCATGCCAATCGTTGAATATGATTGAATACATTGGACACAGTTTTCGTCTGTGATGGACTCTTGTATCTGCAAAGCGATACGACATGTTGTCATGGCTTCGTTGAAATAACCCTGCTCACATTGTACTTTTGCAATTTGCATGTACGATTCTGTTACCAGAATATGATGTGTTCCGAGAGACTCTTTGCGTATTTCCAGAGCTGATCGTTGTTCTTGTAGTGCATTCTTGAAGTCGCCTTGCAAGCTATAAACATCTGCCATGATGACGCGAGTTGCAGCAACCTGTGAATGTGTAGGACCAACGGCGTCCTTGAAAACAGTAACAGCGTTACTCAAACAATTCAAGGCGTCATTTAATTCGCCCAGCTTGAGTAAAATGCGCCCTATGTAGACATATGTTGTTCCCACTCTGAAATCATACTCTCCATAAGCCTCTTCCTCCAATGCCAAGACGCGTTCGAAAACTTCTAATGCCAGTTTTGTCTCTCCTAGTTCTTCAAAGAAAATCCTAGCGAACATCTTCAACTGGTCTGGGTCAGAAGCTCCAACCTGACCAACAATGAATTCCATCATATTCTCTTCGAGTCCAACTCGTAGAACCGTATTTAGATCGCTCACTATCAGGGCGGGATCTCTCGCGTTATTGACAAAGTATGACCGCAAATATGCCCTGTGCGAATTCACACCGTAATGCTGTTGGAAGCCAGTGTGATGTACTTGGATTTCGCATGTAAAGGCTAATTCATCGTCATATGGAACGGAAACATAGTACAGAATGTCACGATAACCATCGAACCGCGGAAACGCAAAACGATTGATGCAGTCGACAATGTGGACATTCTCCTTCAAATATCTGTTGACATCATTCATTTGCTTGTACGATTTGCAGTATATAGACCCTCTGAGAATATCGTATAGCCACGCCTCTGCTGGTCCAGGCTGCCGAAACGCAAATTCTTCTTGAGCTTTCCTTGCGGCCTGAGAATGCTGTTTCATAGGAGAGACCTCAACATCTCTGGAATTCAGGTCAGGAACATTCTGTTGCAATGAGTCCAGCACGTCGTGAAACGCGGACGAAGCCTGCCTTGCAGCGACGTACAGGTCTGAGATATATTGAACTGGTTTTCCTTCGACATTTTGCTGCCGATAACCCGGTTTAAACGTGCCATCTTTGTCTTTGATACCGCCGCTCGTGTGGGGTCTGACTTTCATTGCGGCGATCTTTGTATATAAGGGGACAAACAGGCGAAAAAATCAATACGCAATCAAATTCAGTACAGTATTCATATTTTGGTTTCCTCAGCTCAAATATGTTATCAAATTCTGTAATGTTGTCTTACCTTGCCCATAGGGTCTATGATTTTTACGCGTTCCTCGGCAACACGTTGAATAGAAAAGAAATTTCGCAGTCGATCCATGAATCGCTCTTGCTGAACTGGCGTCATTTCCAAAACCTCATCGTCCCTTTCATTCCACCCGTCAGTGTCCTCCGCCGTACGTGATGTGTCGTCCACCGTACGTGATGTATCCTCCATGGAATACTCACTATTTATTGAACTTCGCGGATCGTCCTTTGATTCTTCTTTCGATAAGGCCTTTTGATATGACTTCATGCGGCGTTCGATGGTTTGGACAGATTCCAAAAGCCCCTCGAGAACACCTTTCTGCATCTTTTCAATCATCATATCGAGATTTTTGAGCTCCGTTGTCAACTCACCGTAGTCACTTTCTTTCGTCATTTTGATAAGTTTCGCCATCTTTTGTTGCACAGTTGTTCCGGCCTTTACCTTCTTCTTATGAGTAAACGGGCGTGCGAAAGATTGGGCCTTTCTACAACGGATCTTGGCCTTGTCAAGTATTTTCTTTGCTTTCTTTGACGGCATTTTTGAATCTGTGATTGTTTAGCACTGTCAGAAAGAACACAACCTTCGGTAGCCACGGAACAGAACAGACATTGCGACGAAGAATCACACAAGTTGTGACCGTTCGACAATGAACAAGAAAAGTTTAGAATTTCAGCATACGCAAGTCAATACAGTTTTCAATTTTCCACCTCGTCCACTATCGATAGACAATAGCAACATACCCGGGGCAAGTTCTTGAACTAAATGTGGAATGAATTGATTATTTGTGTCCGTAGTCGCAGGAGGTTAATTTAGAATTTTTACATGGTTTGCAGATTTCCGTACCGAACTCAGCACCAACCGTTGGAAGAATTCATCTTTCTTTTACTCGTATTGATAAAATAGACAACGAACTCGGTATTTTTTACAATAAGAATCAGGATGGCATTGTTTGGTCACTTAAAACCAAGACACGATCTTCAGACAATATATAGGCTCAAAAATATCCGAAGTTGACCAAAGCAGTCATCAGTCACAGAATCACGACTTGATCATAATGTTCTCCCTATACTTTCCATATGTATTTCGATGTTTCCATAAGTATTTCGATGTTTCCATAAGTATTTCGATGTGTCCATATGTATTTCGATGAAAAGGAGAAAACCGAATCTTGCTCAGATCCGTTGTTCTCCCCCTCCAACCCTTCATGCAGCGAAAAAGTCACCGATTGCCCTGACAACCAGTGATCTCTCTATTGGTGGCACTCGTATGCTTTATTTAGGAACAAATTGAAGCAACTTTCTGGATTGTGTCTAGGGAGCGCTCTCTAGATCACCAGAAATACTGATATTCAATAATTTTCATTAGGGCATTTTAAAAATAACGTCATTCTATTAAACCTGAATGAGGGACACCCCAAAACATGGAAAGAATGACATACTAACAGAAATAGGGGAATCATCGAAGCACTAGCTTCTCTGAACCGGTCAAGACACGGAATGCACTGCCTCCTCACTTCTTGCCCTTCATTCTAAGATTCCATTTCCCCCCAAATTCTCTAGACTCGCCATCTACTTACTCAGTCTCTGAGAAAAATAAAGCGATTTGTCTTTGATGCAGCGAGATGGGAATTATGATTCTTGTTGACTATTTTCGTTCGCTCTAATGCTTCGCATAGAAGCTTTGGTGTCTGGATGCTTCTTCGGAAGAATTGTGCTTCGGATAGTGTACGCCATATTATGCTCTTGAAGTGCCGCTTCATAATCACCCTTCTGGTTTAGCACATATCCAATCCAGTAGTGAGACTCAGCAGCTTCTGGGCTTTCTTTGCCTAGAATTGTGTCACGAATTCGCAGTGCCTTGCGATGGCGCGCTTCTGCTTCATCGTAGTCCTGCACGTCCGTAAGAAGTTGGCCGATCTGAGTGTGTGAATCAGCGGTGCTGACGTGACTCTTGCCGTGCACTTCTTCGCGAATAGCCAACGCAAAGGAATATTCTTCCATTGCTCCTTGGAAGTCACCTTGCTCGTGAAGCACATTACCTAACAAACTATGGGCAACCGCAACATCTGCGTGATTCTCACCGAGTAATGACTCCAAAATCGAGAGAGACTCTCGATAAGCTGCAAGTGCTCCTTGGAAGTCACCAAGTTTGCATAGAGATTGTCCAATATTCTGGTAAGATCCAGCAACATCTAAATGATCCTCACCGAGACATTTCTCTCTGATGACAAGCGCCTTTCTATATTGTTGAAGCGCTCCGCGATGCTCCAACAACTCGTCACCGTCATCGCCACGTTCTACGATAGTATGGCCCAAATGACTTCGTGTGATAGCAACCTCGGGACTGTACGAACCAAAGATTTCTTCCTGGATTTCAAGACATTTTTGTAGGCTTCGAAGCGCCTGATCAAAGTCTCCCAAATTAGCTTGCACAATACCAATATCTTGGTAGGTAGCAGCTGTCTTGGGATGAACTTCTCCAACCGTTTCCATCAGCAGTTGCAAAGTGCGGGAATAAATATTCAGAGCGAGCTCGTAGTTCTCGAGTTTCAGATTAAACAACTTCCCGTAAACAAAGAGCTGATCGGGATCTTCAGAAGCAAGAATCTTTTTTATCAAAGATTCACTGATCTTGCCAGCTTTCTGAATCCTATCCAGGTCCCTAAGTGTCTGGACAACTGACCGGGATGGTCCAGCAAAAATAGGCCGGAAATATTTGTAATGATTGACCAAACCAAACATCTTTTCGAGATTTAGGACGTCCTTGTGATGAACTTGAATCTCGGCAACAAATTGCACACCCTCCTTGTATGGCCATTCTAGCAATACGTGATAGAGAAGATCTCGGTACCCACTGTAGGCAGGAGTAACAAATCTATTTTTGGCCTGTACAATGTGTGCTTTCTTTGTCAAAAACTTGTTCACCGACTCCATCTGTTTCACCGTCTTACAAGTGACACTGGCTCGAAGAATATCGTACATCCATGTTTCAGGAGGACCAGGAGTGCGAATCAAATACTCCTCACGTGCCTTATCATTTGCAGCATCACGTGGCTTCAATTCAACGATCTTTGCATCAATATAATCGAGACCTTTAACCTTGTCGACCATAGAATCCAAAAGATCCCGCAGAGATTGTTTGATTTGATATGCGGCTTCATAAACCTCTCCCAAATTCTGGGCTGGCTCTCCATCCGCATCACGTTGCTGATATTTAACTTTGTACGAACCGTCGTCTTCTAGAATACCGCCAGAGTGATTAACGACTTCAATCTCTTTCATTCTGCCGGTAGCGTCGATTTTCTGCATTCGTTCTTCGATTTTTCTCTGGACCTTCATAAAATGGCCCAACCGTTCGAAGAACTTTTCCTCCTTCAGCTGCAGCATTGCAGAATTATCACCCTCTTCGACATACTCGTCGTCATTGTATCGTCCTCCTCTTTGACCACGGGACCCATTATTTTTCTCTTCATAGTCGTCGTCGCTCGGAATGGTACTGGTGGCACTTTCGTCATCACTAACATCAACATCCGAGATGTCGACACTGCTATCGTCGCTGTCACTATCGTACGGCATGGTATTGGTTCAATACTTTAACTTTGTCTCGGATTCTATTTTTGTAGGTAAGCCAGAATATGAATAACCCGACGGACTGGGACAAGAATGGAAATATATATGTTCTATCATGTAATGAGTATGTGCAAGCGAAGTCCTTGACAAAAACTATTGAAGTGATCAGCTTGGACGTGAAAGATCAGGTCACAAGTCATCGACGGCGGTCATGAATTATTCATCATCAAAAGCATACCATATATTTAAGCACGCTTTGTATGATTCACGCTTGGAAGAATCTTCGAGAAAATAATTTACCAGATTTTTGTTTCGAAACGCGTCTAGATTATTTCGTTCTTCATTGGAAATCCATAATTGAACTCATCGGAGCCCCCGGTGCTACTTGGTCATTACCGCGCTCCATTAGTCGCCTAATTGTTATATTTCCTCCGTTCGGAAATAATAGCCACACTTATTTTGGTTCCAAACAGAAACGTTACACCAAGTGATGGCAGATACGTAGGATACATAGTAAGTGTACACTTCATACTTTCCCTCGAATTTTTGTGGTAGTGAACGTGTAGACGATGAGCGCGGTGTCGCCGTAACATTTTTTCATTTTCTCATTGCATCTCAACCATTCTTAATATTTTCATTTGCATTACAGAGTATTAAAATTGAAAGTCCAACTTCATTGACGAGAAAACGCAAACAATCATGGTAGAGAGTGACAATAGCGGAGGTGACGGGAGTGCCGAACCAATGAGCTTAGATAAGCGCCTTGACAATGCCCGGGCAATGATCGAATCTTCGGCTAAGGAATGTATACCTCTCCTCGATTCGATTCAACGGGACGTGCAAGCGCTATCCTTATTCTCGAAAAACGAGACTGTTGAAGACATTAGTACAAAATCGATTCCCTTCCTGGCTGTCGACCACTTTCTAGCCCTTGCACTCGGGAACCTCCCTGTCGAACCTGGTGCGATGATACGCCGCAAAGAAAATATCGAACGAAGTTTGACTCTTTGGGGCCATTTCTTGGAAAGACTTGAAGCATTGGAACTTTTATCGAAGGACGAAACCACCGAGTTTCATCGTCTGGTAGAAGCCCGAGAGGAGGGATCTGCAGCTGAATCGGGCTCCAGCAAATTTGGACGCGGAGTCCCCGTCGACCGAGATGCAAAAATTGCGCGGTCTAAGGCCAAACAACAACAGCGACAAGAGATTGAAAAGCTGAAGGCACTGATGGACAGAAGAAATAGATGCAAAATTGCTCCAGAGGATGAAATGGATGGTCATGATCTCGATTCTCTTGAGCGATCGCTTGTACTAAAGGAATTGCAAAGTTTCAAAGTTGAGGCCTTGGAAAATTGGTTTCAGACGATGCGAGAATTACCAATGATCGAACAAATGATCAAGATGGATTCAGAGAGACAGCAAAGAACGAAACACACCGGTGACGGCAATAATTTCACAGGCCCAAATTCTCGTCGTACCCCCTTCGAATAAGGGATTGCAGGTAACACACATAACACAGGATGCAGTTACGGGACAACTACAATTTAAGAGAGACGAAATCCGATCGAAGGTATTTCGACCAGGATGGTCGCAACCAACCATGTCATTAGAGGAGTTGGGTGAAAGGGAATACCGTGCCGCAATTGAACGAGAAGAGCGACAAAAAGAAGCTGAAGCACAGCGGGTCTTCCAACCCAAGAGATATGACGAATTAGAGAAAGATGGGATGGAGGATAATGCGGAGTTAGTGGAAGCAAGTGCCAAATTGGACAGAGCTTGGGATGATTGGAAAGATGAAAACCCGAGAGGAAGCGGAAACAAAATGGCAAATAGAGGAGATAAAAACTTTTAACAGTAGATGCAGAACTTTTATCCTTCAACACAGTGGTGATCTAAATAAAAACTCACTAGGACCAGGAGGACGACGCCTAGTTGGCACCAGACCACGACTTGGTGTTGCTGTAGAAGAGTGTCACATATCGGCGATCTGTCAGGGTAAGTATAATGTAGTGAATCTCTAGATAGAACTAAAAATTGAAGTATTGTGGTGTTCATTTATCTTTTAGAAATGATAAAACATTCAGAATACCGTAGTGAAGAAGATAGACGATGCCTTTCAAAAGAAAGAATTCTGGTGGAAAAGACTGGATCCATTTTGTATGCACGTACGTTGAAACTGTATCAGTACCATAAAATATTAGTTTTGTGAAAAAAGGACAGGAACGGAAACGGAACCCTTTTAACCATCCAATTGGGTGCGCCCAAATAGGGTTGGGGTTAATACCGTTTCTAAAGTTGAAGTATCTTGGCGTGCCGAGTAAGGACGGGTCCCGTACGTTTCTACTGGCCATTTTATAGTGTTCTCGTCTGATGGTTGGCGTCAAGACGGTTCGTAAGAACATTAGAACTCTACTGTCCTCGCAGTGAATGGGCAAAAAGATATCTTTCCACTGCCTTTGTTCTGTTGAAGGTACGTGTAAATTACATCACCCGTAAGGAATTCGGTTCTTCTCTTTGTGGTGATGGGGAAAAATTGTCTCTTGCATCCTCCGATCTAACGCTTTCGGTCATATCACAATTAATTTTTAATTAGAATCAAAATGAAGACCGCCATCCTTGCCTCCCTCATCGCCACCGCGGCTGCCTTTGCCCCTGCCCAACAGGGAAAGACCTCCTCCGCCCTTAAGGTCTCCGAGCTCGGTACGTTTGAACTATTGCATCATCCCGTTCACTAGTCGGTGTCCGTAGCGCGGTACGAATCTCAATACTTCCACGACGAAGACGGAGCTTCTAACCAATGCCTTTTACATATTCAATTCTTTCTTCGCTCATACAGAACTTGGTGTTACCGAGCCTCTTGGTGTCTACGATCCTCTTGGATGGCTCGAGACCCAGCCTGAGTCCTTCGAACGTCGTCGTGCTGTCGAACGTAAGCACGGACGTATTGCCATGGCTGCCGTTGTTGGAACCGTTGTCCACAACAACCACATCGTCTTCGATGGATACCTTTCCCCTTCCTCGGACTTGAAGTTCTCTGACATCCCAACCGGAATCGGAGGAATCTTCGCTGTCCCTTCTGCTGGACTTGCCCAGATCCTTCTCTTCTTCGGACTTGTTGAGCTCGCCTGGATGCCTGCCTCCAAGTACGACGGAGACTACGGAGTTGGATACTTCGGATCCAACATCGAAGATCCTGAGGAGAAGGCCCGCAAGCTCAACGTTGAGTTGAACAACGGACGTGCCGCCATGATGGGTATCATCGGAAACATGGTTGCCGAGAAGCTCACCGGACAGACCATGTACGAGCAATACGCTGCCGGACACATCTCTCCTTTCGGAGATGGCCAGGGTGTCTTCTAAATAGCTGATTTTGTCGCAGTAACTAGATTTATTCCAACTAAGCTAATTTAGACTACTTTCCGACGAAAGTTGGTTTTGAAAAACGTCCTCTCTTTCTACATTTAGACCCCATAGAATAGTGTTGCCCTGTGTGCTGTGGAGAAGTTGGATCTATATTATAGTACAAGCGGACCTCGCAGATAAGATATCACTTCGATCAACGTTCCATACTGGTCATCTAGAGGCCTCGGTGCTGGATCGAAGACAGCAAGACCCTCGAGGTTTTTATTTAAAAAACTCCTTTCTACGCCAGCAGCGAGGAACTAATACTACTCCATTTGTAAGTTTCTCTCTCTAGAAAGTCGAAACCGCAAAAATTTCCCAAGCCCAATCTGAACATGGCATCGGTGTCACTCTTTAGTGAAACAGATAGAACTTCATAGCTTCTTCGAAGATAAAACTGATTTAGTAACGAAAACAGTTATGCGTACTATAGAATTATCATTCGGAGGACTATAATTACAAGAACTAGTACAACTATGACCGCCGGTCTGCGGCCGATGTGAGAATATGTGTGGTGTAATGCTTAAAAGGAGAGAAAATATGATGCGTACTACTATCAGCAGTTTTGGATAGGAGAGATGCATCTCTTGCGCCGAACATGCCATCGGCACCTTTAGAATCGCCTTTGACCAGAACTGGAACACTGTGAGCGAATGAAACCTTTGGTAACTGACAATATAATCTATAACCTAAACTTTCAGTGCAATCTACTTTTTCATTCCTTTACAACAGAATTATAAATTTAGCGGCTACATTACTCGAGGAAGTATTAAACCTCAACCCACAGTACCATGCCTGCAGATGAATTCAAAACTGAAAAGTGAAAGCAAGTTCATTCGCTTATCAGATTTAGAAGACACCCTGGCCGTCTCCGAAAGGAGAGATGTGTCCGGCGGCGTATTGTTCGAACATGGTCTGTCCAGTGAGCTGTTCAGCAACCATATTTCCCAAGATTCCCATCATAGCAGCACGTCCGTTGTTAAGTTCAACATTGAGCTTTCGGGCCTTTTCTTCAGGGTCTTCGATATCACGTCCGAACCAGCCAACTCCGTAGTCTCCGTCGTATTGGGAAGCAGGCATCCAGGCGAGCTCAATAAGAGCAACGAAAAGGAAGATCTGGGCAAGTCCAGCAGAAGGAACGGCAGCAATTCCGCCCATTCCAGTTGGGATGTCAGAGAACTTCAAGTCGTTGGAAGGGGAGATGTATCCATCGAAGACGATGTGGTTGTTGTGGACAACGGTTCCAACAACGGCAGCCATGGCAATGCGTCCGTGCTTGCGTTCGACGGCACGACGGCGTTCGAAGGCTTCAGGTTCAGTGTCCAACCATCCAAGAGGATCGAAAACTCCAAGGGGCTCAGTGACACCAAGCTCGAGTTCGCTGACCTGGAGGGCGGAGGAGGCCTTTCCTTGCTGGGCAGGAGCGAAAGCAGCGGCGGTGGCGATGAGGGAGGCAAAGATAGCAGACTTCATTTTGATTGTTGTTCTATTGATTGAATTTATGGGGCCTTCCGATGCGTATTTTCTTCAGAGAGCTTTCGTTGCTGAATTCGTTTCTCACAAAAATCACGCGGAAGAATCGTAGGAAGATACTTCAACTTTACGAATTTTGCGGTGACGGGAGCGGGGCATGATGAAGAAACCCAACGAAATATGTCTGTTGTGCGACCGTGGAAATAATTTTCTTTTCTGAAAGGGTTACACGTACGTAGGTTCAGTATTGAGCCAGAAAAAGTACTCGCAGATGGTAATAATTTTTCCTTGCATCCGTGTCAAGCATGGTGTCATGCGCGCGAACCAAAAAGATGGCATCGTCGTTCTCATCCCAAAACTAAAGTGAACTTTCCTCGTCTTCTTGTTTTTGGATAAGAGAGTATGGTATAATCATATGCTTCGTCTGTTCCTACTCTAACTATAATATAAAAATGCTAACCCACTGAGTAGAGAAAGACATGGTTGTTAATCCCATAACTCCTGATTTGACCAACATACGGCAGTTTGCAACCAATAACTCGGAACTGGGGACGATTCATTCTTCCACAACATGTACTACGTAATGTGCCTATTTGACAACAATGAATATCTCAATATACGGGCAACCACCACACATAGTCTGAAGCACTACAAGAAGGTCTGTGAAGACCATGTCTTCCTAGAGGAGTAGAACAGAACTAAGTTATCATTAATTCTCATTGACAAATGGCTTGCGGGTATAGAGCTACTAATTTTTCAGTATCGTATAAACAAACATTATTTTAATATTTTCGGATTGTATTTACAAGTTCTAGGTTTTCGTTCGGACGAAACGATGCCGCATTTCTGTTCGAACAATCACATTATCTTTTGACATTATCAATGCTACCGTGTCACCAAGGATCTTGTTTTCTTGTTGCTCGTCCTGTTTCAGCCATTTCAATTCACCAAATAGAAGGAAATGCTCAAACTGCGTAGCCACCGCTTGATGAGGATTGGTTTCCACCTCTCATCGCAGCTTCACGCACGGGAGCGAAATACGCATGAGCCATAGCTTCCTTCGCCGAAAGACGTTCTTGGTGATCGTACCTCAACAATTTGGAAACGTAATCGATGGCTTCTTCGGACACCAAGTGTTGATTTTCTGGCGTCACGAATTTTTGCCATGACTTCTTGGAGTGCCGGCCCAGTATTCCATCAAAGTGTGGATCCAACTCCAAATCGTAAGTGTCTAGATAGTGGAAGAGCTCCTCCGTCCCCAAGACTTTGGCAATTTTGACCAGCTGGTCATAGTTGTCGTGTCCATGGAAAAATGGTTCCTTTCGAAAGATCATTCCAGCGAACATACACCCTAGACTCCACATGTCCAAGGAGTAATCATACTCTTGCAAATCGACAAGCAATTCGGGTCCCTTAAAATACCGAGATGCCACTCGAACGTTGTATTCACGTCCTGGGTGATAAAATTCAGCCAACCCCCAGTCAATGAGACGTAGCTGGCGCTTTTCGTGATCGATCATGACGTTGTGAGGTTTCACATCCCGATGCATCACACCGTTGGAATGACAGTAATCGAGAGCTTTCAAGAGCTCGAAAATATAATAGCGGATGTCATAGTCCGAAAGAGTCGGATATAGAATTTTGAAGTCGGTGTTATTGACATGTTCAAAAATAAGCGATGGTGTCTTCGATTGAGGGTCGCGGACGACGTCAAGAAGTTGAATAATGTTGGTACCACCACACATGTTCTGCAAAATCTTAATTTCTCGCTTAATTTTCTTTTTCTTGACCGGTTTCAGAATTTTAATAACACATTTTGTGCTGTTGACAACATTGATACCTTCAAATACCTATTTTGTGATTTTCGAACGACAAATTCCGCCGGAAGGATTGAGTTAACACGGTGAGAATATGGGCTGTATTCATCACGGCTGCATGGCGATATCGCACGCCAATGAAGATCGTCAACACTACTTTCACGAACTTACCTCACTGTATTTACCACGGCCAATCTTTCTAATGACTTCGTACTCCTCTTGATCACCCCAATTTACCGTCAAAGCTTCGTAGTCCCAATAGTCTCTTGGTCTGTGGACGTTCACGTCCGCGTAAACTCTATGAAGCGAAGCATATGAAATCAAACGAAAATATCATGAGAACGAGGCAAAAACCCTTGTATGCTTGCAAACACACAGAATATCAGACTCACCGTGCTCGACTCATGGTCGACGACTCTGTAGATAATGCCCGGAAACTATAACCGAGATTTTTATTAGCCTGTGCCCGTTGATGCTGCAAAAACAAGTGCCGTGACAGATGTTTCGATGATAGCAAGAAATGGCGCTGTATGATTGTAGTTGTTGTGAGTTTAGATGGTGGCTACGTAGAGACAACCGATCCAATATTAGAAAGCTTAATGTGTAGGTTTTCCAACACAAATATGTCGGAAGACACGGTTCTCTTTCACTGAAGAGAGGATCGCAAAACCAAGAGTTATGGTGGATGAAGAGGGGGAAGACTCTTGTTGGCGTGAAGGTCGGTCACCGTGAAAATACCTTTTAATTGTGAGTTTGCGCGGCTTTTTTTTTGCGCCTACCTAACGGTCGTTTAGAGGATGGAATAAGAATTGCACCGAGATCTAAGTAAGAGGACATAATGCAAGACAGCTGTGCGCAACATTGCCAATCGTAAAAGTGGGAGTGCAAGACGGTCAACCGTCAATCTCAAACCAATGAAAAAGAAAAAAATCAGGTTGTCGAAACCAAGTGACAAGAATGAAGAAAATAATAATACTTCTTGTGATCCATCAAAAGCTAGAACATATCAGGTTTTTCCTCCATCGGAACTGTGACAAAAATCGACTCAAGAGCAAACTACTTCGCCTAGAGTATCTTCCCTCCTCTGAACCAAATTCTACTCGTTTAATCGGATCTCTCAAATGAAACATTTGATTGCTCGTCACAGCAATTATTTCGTCGTCGGGCTCAAGGATCGAGCCTATTTAGTCTTCGATGCAAAGGCGGACAACGATTCACCAGCGGGATCAGTTCTAGAACTTTTGCCCCCGCCAGATCCAAAAGAAGATCAACAATCGGAACCTGCTCCCGCATCTGATAAGAAATCGGAAGAACCGTCTGATCCAGCCGGCGACAAGAAACATTTCAGGAACAAAGTTCATGACAGACGAAAGTCAGCGGACGAACAGCTGAACGAAATCTGTGCGGTGGCGATCATCGCTGAAAATGGCAAAGAGACTCAGACTTTTCATTGCGCAGTAGCAAGAAACAACAAGACTCTGGATATCTATACAGTGAAAATCGAAAATCTTTCTCAACAAACGTCGCAACCGTTCCCTGCAATACCGCACGCCGAAACGAGTGAGTTCGTTCACTTCTGCAAACATTGCCACAAGCAGTGAATCCGCAACCCCTGTACCCGTGTTGATTTCGGTTGATTTAGCCGGAGACTCCTATGCCTACAATTTGACTGAAAAGGGCGAGCGTCTCTTGCTGGGACACACCGCTAGCATGCTTACGGATGTTGCAATTGCAAACAACGGGAGTGACAATTGCCTCCTTCTTACATCTGACCGAGATGAAAAAATCCGAATCAGTCGGTTTCCGGAGACTTATATCATTGAAGGGTTCTTGTTGGGTCACGAGGCCTTCGTCACGGGGTTCGCTCTCATTCCTTCGTCCTCACCGACTCTACTGGTGTCTTGTGGAGGAGACATGACACTCCGCCTCTGGGATCTATCTGCTCAAATTGAACTTTCTAGCACACCTACGAGCAATGACGAAAACAATAACGCGAGTGAGATCCCAACTGCTATCGCAACAAGTGGCTGCGGTAGCATAGTGGCAATTATATTCGATGACAGCAAGCGATTGAGTATCTACAAAATCAACCAGGGTGATACGCCATCACTCGAGTTGCTCGAAAACGTGGAGTGTCCGTCCCAGCCCCTTTCCATTATCTTCAACGAGATTCAGACAGCAGATTCTACAAGCTCCGAATTGACGGTCTTAATGAAGGACCCCGATTTTGTTGTCGTGTATGATGTCCAGCACACGAAAGAAGATGTCTCCAAGCCAATCGCTGCGCCCAAAAATGAAATTGGTGTCATGCAAGCAATGAAAGATGCAGTATCCGAGAAAAAGATAGCCATGCCAAACACAATCCTTGAAAAGGATGATTTTGGAAAGCCTGTTCTTCAAAAAGAAAACGAAACTAGAGGTCCAGCAGGAGCGGAAGCACCTTGGAATCGGGTGGAAAGAGTCGAAATTGCAAAAGAACGAGAGAAGCGACGCAAGAAGAGACCAAAACTTGCTAACGATAACTAAGGCAGTTCATAGATTCACAAGACTGTATCTTGGTTAAAGTAGAGTCATATTTAGAAGTACCATTAAGATTACGCCTCGATACGCAGCGTTGCGCCATTTGTTCCTGCTAGTGCATCATCCTCATCTGGTGGAATTCCTCGGTAGGGTGTTGCCTTGTGAATCGTGATTGGATTCTTTGGTTTGTTGTCTTTGTCCGTGGCAACCATCCCCATGCGCTGTACGACATCCATGCCACTATATATTCTACCGAAAATGGTGTGCTTGTTATCAAGCCACGGCGTAGGCTTCAGCGTGATAAAGAATTGACTGAAGTACCAATTCAAGGAGAAGACAAAAGAGATGAAACGCAAATTATGAGCTTTGATTGTAAAAAGTTACCGCGATCATCGAAAACAAACGATTATACTCACCTTCCGTTTGTGTTCGGGCCTGAATTTGCCATAGACTGAGAAATAATGTTGAATTTGCATTAGATTAGAATGCAAATCTGAAAGAAAAAGTAATCATCAATAGTTACATATCGAAAAGTACTCACCAAGACACCTGCTCCTGTGTGCTTCAGATTTCTTGTGATCTCATCTTCAAATTTACCTCCATATACCGATTCTCCCCCTCGCCCAGTCCCTGTTGGATCTCCTCCTTGAACGATTACGTCTCTTACAACCCTGTGAAATATGACTTCGTCGTAGTATCCAGCATGAGCCAAAGCTGCTATATTGTAACACGTTCTCGGTGTGTGTTTGTGATAAAGTTCAACAACAAAAGTCCCCTGTTTATTTTTCACGAGTTGAAGCACACAGCGTTTTAGAAGATATCTCTTGGCCCTTTAAGCAACACAAAGCAACAACCCGTACAACCGGTGACAGAGATGCCGACAAAACTTACGATGTTGGTGTCAAATTTTACATACGACCACGGCGCATTCGGATCTTCGTATTCGCTAGTCGACATTGCAGTGTAATGAACTTTTCGAAAACAAAGCGAGATATTCCTCGACGCTTTTCGGTTTATTGGCTTCGGTCTATATACAAAAGCAACTTCGATGATGGTTTTGAAGTATTCGATGAACATCTCTTATTTCAGCTGCAGTTTTGGATGAAGAGGCAGGTTTGGTTAACGAAAGAGCATAAAATAGGCCTTATTTCTCATGTCATTGTAGTCCCGGTTTGCTCATTGATTCCCGAACGTGTGGCGGACAAACGCACCTTCTTCATTCTTCGTGTCACCGTCACAAACATCACCTTCTCTGGTCGAATCATTGTTTTCAACGAAGGAATCGTCACAGAGCTTTCCGAGCCGTAGATATCATCTGCGGAAGGCAACTACATTCGGTTTCTCCGATTCAACTCAACAACCGATCGCAATTTCATCAGTGGAGAAGGTAACATATTCTTGTCTATATCACATCATTTTGACTTGATCAGAAAGCCACTGTGATTTATCAGATTCAAGATAAACAAAATTAAATTTTCAAGTTTATTGTGAAATCATGGCAGGATTCAACCAAAACACAATGGCATCGGTGTTCGTCACGATATTGCTGGTCCAGGCAACAGCTGTCCTCGCGCTTCGGTCTCCGATGACGATGGGAACCGGAAACACCTATGGACGAACCTTCCGTATCTCTACATGGGGTGAATCCCATGGAGGAGGTGTTGGTGTCACTCTGGATGGATGTCCTCCTCGTATTCATTTGACAAGGGAAGAAGTTCAGAAAGATTTGGACAGACGCCGACCTGGTCAATCGCGTATCACAACGCCCCGTAACGAAGCCGATTCGGTCGAAATTATGTCTGGATTGAACCCAGAAGGCATTACCCTTGGTACCCCTATTGCCATGTTGGTCCGAAACAAAGACCAGCGCTCCCAAGATTACCTCGAGAATGATATGAACGTAGCCTACCGACCATCGCATGCGGATGCAACATACGATTCCAAGTATGGAGTCCGAGCCATCGCGGGTGGAGGACGATCCTCGGCTAGAGAAACCATTGGTCGAGTTGCCGCCGGAGCTGTTGCCAGAAAAATCCTTAAGATGTACAACAACATCGAAGTTTTGGCCTACGTTTCCAAGGTGCAAGACATTGAAGCCAAAAATGTTGACCACGACACTTTCACGATGGAAGACGTCGATGCGAATATTGTTCGATGCCCAGACGAAGAAGATGCCGCAAGGATGTTGGAACGAATTGATGAGATCCGCAAGGCAGGAAACTCTATCGGTGGAGTTGTCACCTGCGTTGCGAGAAACGTACCTGCCGGTCTAGGATCACCTGTTTTTGACAAACTCGAGGCAGACCTTGCCAAGGCATGCATGTCTATTCCTGCTGCCAAGGGTTTTGAATCCGGTGACGGATTTGCTGGAACTCTATTGTCCGGAAAGGATCACAATGATGAATTTTATATTGACCCTGAAACAGGCGCTACTCGAACCAAAACCAACAGGTCTGGAGGTATCCAGGGAGGAATCAGTAACGGAGAAAATATTGTCGTCAGTGTTGCCTTCAAGCCAACTTCGACTATTGGACAAGCTCAGGTAAGGAAATCAAACTTGATTTATATTCTGTTTGCGCAGTAACCAAATATTTCCTCGTCGTATTCGACCACAATCGTCTCAGCATCTCACATTTCCTTCATTTTCACTGAACGATCTTCCATTAGGCTACCGTAACAAGAGACGGAAAGGAGGTAGAACTCCGTGGAAAGGGCCGTCACGATCCTTGTGTTCTGCCGCGTGCTATCCCAATGGTGGAAGCAATGGTTGCTCTAACCTTGGTAGATGCGCTAATGATGCAACAGGCACAATGTGAACTTTTCCCCAACGATGCTCCTTTGGAGGCTCAACCGAATCCTATGGGATCGACTGTCGAAGGACGGGGTTCTGTCGGGCTTGTCACCGCCGATACTCTTAGCCAACGAGTAGATGAAGAGTAAAAACATTGTTAGGTGTGCCATCACACTCCCTAAATTTCGTGGAACTCGATGTGTTATTTCCATTTCATACGCGTCTGCTACATTAAGGAGATTCACACATCACATATTCTTTCTAATACGATATCAATACTAATATGATAGCAAACTAATACGATAACAATAAAATTGGTTTAAAGTGACATGGTATCAAACAGTAGTGATCTAGAATATACGGAAACAAACCTACAGTTACTATCTATCATAAATTCGAAGATAATACTGATCCAAATTCGTCGGTTCAGATTTGTTTCTGAACCTCCTCCGCAGTAGGCAAAAAATGGTTCATGCATAATTGGACTTCATCATTATCTCTATAGTCCACACTGGAATCTACCAACATAGACAACCCCGATTGAATTCGAAGACATTAGGCTCGCCGAATCCAACTCAAATCCGTGAAAACATCGTGAATGTATATTGCTGACTAAAATTAAACATTTATTCCTCGGCTTCATCGGAATCAGGTCCGGTGATGAAGCACTTCATGATGAATTCGTTCTCCTTTTGGCGAGCCTCGGAAGCTTGTGCCTTTTTCAAGATCTTTCTTCGGCTGGTTCCACGTTTTCCGGGAGAGGAGAATTTTCTCATGTTTTCTCTGTTTCGCTTGATCTTTTCCTTTTTGGCGTTCACACGGCATCCGAAGAGGCTAGTGGAAGAGGTAACGACAGCCGAACGAGGGAGAGGGGGAAGGACTCCGAACGCCTGCAAATCAAATAAAAGAACAGCGATGCTCGTTAGAACGATGTGAATTCTGAAAAACAACTGAATCAGCGAAACGACCACAAAGAAAAGCCTACCTCGGTACTGCTAATAGCAGCAATGGCCAAAACAACAAGAAGGAAGAACTTTTGGAACATGGTGATGTTGTATATATCACAAATCAAATGTATTTGCTATAAAACAGAAGTGTTTCGAAGGCGGACTTGCTTCGGAGGTCTTCAGTTTTGATGGGTGTGGAGTTCTCGTTGCATGGTGCATCATCCATCAACAAGAGGCTCCTGACTGACGACACGATGAAGCTTGGAGCGGTAAGAAAGCGGGAGTCAGCGCACGCTTTGCGGTGGACGCGGCAAAAGAAAACTGGCGAATAACGAGAGGCTACAAGTGGGTGCGTACCTGCGTCAAGCGTTCCTTTCCCAGTGACGTACGGTGAGCGAAGAACGGAAAGACCGCGAGGAAAACTAAAAGTCTTTCTGACGATGCAAGACTTCAGGGACTAGATTTTCTTAATTTAGTCACTAAACCTTATTCTTGAAGTTATTTTAAGGTTTTTTGTCAACGTGTTCGTTAGCCGAAAAGCACGTCATCGGGTCTAATACAGTCCGGGCGCGCTCCTTAGATTTTCAAACTTTTAGCTACGTCACGGCCTTTCAAAACATCACGTTAGCGTTCTAATCCACCTCGATCCTCCGATTGCGATCCATCCCAAATGCACGAACACTAACATTTCATTGATTATCATCTATTAAGACCATAGTCGATATATCCCAAATCACCATGATGTTCCGTCATTCTCTCCTCCTTGTTGCCTTGAGCTCCTTGGTGCTTTCGTCCACGGCGTTTGCCCC